>CM075662.1:17875000-18532500 GCA_037954105.1 Canavalia gladiata | reverse complement strand
AATTGTGATGATGATGATTACCGATGATGAGCATGATGATGATCATCATGATCATGATTATTTTGAGGATGACGAATAGGATATGTGATGATGACGATAATGATTTATGATGATATTGAGGGTGTCGATGGTGATGATGATGATGATGAACGATGTGATCATTGTGATGATGAACGATAATGAGCATGATGATGGATGATGATAATGACGATGATGATGATGATGTTGATGATGATGATGATGATAATTATGATGAACTATGGTAAACGTTGATGATGATGGTTTTTTGTTTGATGACAATGATGATTTATGCTGATGTTGAGGATGATAATGATGATGATAATGATGATGATGATGTTTGTGATGATGAACAATGTTGATGATGATGATTAGCAAGATGATGAAAAAATATGAGCATGACGATGAATGATGATAGTGATGATGATGATGATGATGATGATGATAATCAATGTGTCGATAATGAATGATGATAGTGATGGTGATGATTGCAATTGTGATGATGATGATGATCGATGATAAGCATAATGATGATGATGATGGTGATGATAATGTTGAGGATGACGAATAGGATATATGATGATGACGATAATGATTTATGATGATATTGGGGGTGACGATGATGATGAACGATAACGAGCATGATGATGGATGATAATAGTGATGATGATGATGATGATAATTATGATGAACTACGGCGTTGATGATGATCATATTTTGTTTGATGACAATGATGATATGTGATGAGGTTGAGGGTGACGATGATGATGATGATGATGATGATGAAGAACGATGATGACGTTGATGTACGATGATGAGCATAATGATGAACGATGATTTACCGTGAAGATGATGATCTTGACGGTGATGATGATGATGTTGAGGATGACGAATAGGATTGATGATGATGATATTCATTGTGTCGATAATATATGATGATAGTGATGGTGATGATGAGAATTGTGAGGATGTTGTTGTTGATGATGATGATGATGATGACAAACGATGATGAGCATGATGATGATGATGATGATAGTGATGATGATGATGATGGTGACGATGATCATGAAGTATGGTAAACGTTGATGATGATGATTTTTTGGTGGATGACGATGATGATTTTTGATGATGTTGAAGGTGACGATTATGATGATGATGAACGATGATGAGCATAATGATCAATGATGATGATGATGTTGAGGATGACGAATAGGATTGATGATAATGATGATATTCAATGTGTAGATAATAAATGGTGATAGTGATGGTGATGGTGATGATGGCAATAGTGATGATGATGATGAATGATGAGCATGATAATGATGATGATCTTGATGATGATGTTGAGAATGACGAATAGGATTGATGATGATATTGAATGTGTTGATAATGAAAAAAATTAATTATTATAAATTTTGATATATAACATTTTTAATTTAAAATGTAAAACTTTTATTTATTTTTTACTTTCTAAATAATGTTTAAACTAGTTTAATAAAATCTATAAAATAATAAAATATATTATACTACTATTATGTAAAAACTATAATATTTACCAAAATTGAATATTTATTAAAAAAATATTAATTTTTTTAATGATTACCATTTTGTATATCAACATTAAAAGGAATACTTTTTTTCTACTAATTAAGTGCTTAAAATATGTTTCAACATCCTCTCATTCAAGTAGTTCTCATGCATTTGCAATATAGTTTATTCGTAAAATATCATGTTTTTATACTTCTCATTGATAATAGAGTAATTAATTTCTAAAAAATAGACATAAACAAAAAATTTTAAAAAAGTAAAAAGGAGATACTAAACTTTTATTTCAAAGAAAATTATTTTAATTTAATATTTTTAAATAAAATATAAAAGTTAAAAAATTAATATAACTCCAAGAAATTAATTATTTCTTATGATTGTAAAATAATATATAATATTCTCTTTTTAAAATCATAAGTTTCTTTTTTTAATTTCTTTCAAACAATCCTTAAAATAGTTTAATCAAATTTTAAAAAAATATATTACATTATCTACTACCCAAATATATATGATGCTAAATAAATAATAAGCTATTTTAAAACACTACATCTCTTAAAAAATATCATCTTTTAAATGAATTCTAATATATATATATATAAACGACACTTGCATCCTATACATTTTTTTTTCATACAAATGATGTCGTTATTTTAACAGATTGGCCAACAAGTAACTTTCATGTCTTTATAACATTGTTAATTCAAAAATTTTATATTTGTATATCTTAACTTAATAATGAAGTAATAAATTTTTCAAAAATTATTTTATATGGATGATCTTAAAAGCAGATGGAAAAGTGATAATTTTTTATTTTAATTAAATATATTTTAATTAAAATTTGTAAATAAAAGATAAAAATATTAAATTATTATAAATTTAGATATATGAATTATTTTTTAATATTATAAATTAATATATAATATTTTTAATTTAAATGTAAAATTTTTATTTATTTTTAATTTTTAAATAATGTTTAAACTAGTTTAATGAAATATATAAACTAATAACATATATTATACTACTACTTTGTAAATATATACAATGAAATTATATAAGATGTTAAATAAACTATAAGTTATATTAAAAAAGAATATTTATTAAAAAAATATTAATTTTTTTAATAGTTACCATTTTTTATATCAACAGTAAAAGAAATATTTTTTCTTTCTACTAATAAAATGGTTAAAATATATTTCAATATCCTCATATTCAAGCAATTTTCATGCATTTACAATATAGTTTATTCATAAAATATTATGTTTTCATATCCTTGATAAAAAAATAATTATTTTCTCAAAAATAGGATGAAAAGAAATATTTTAAAGAAAAAGTTAGAAAATGACAGTAAATTTTTTATTTCAAAAAAATATATTTTAATTTAATATTTTAAATAAAATATAAAAATTAATAAGTTAATATAATTTCAACAGTTTAATTATTTATTATGATTGTAAAATAATATTTAATATTCCTAATTTTGAAAACATAAGTTTCTCTTTTATTAATTTTCTTTTAAACAATCCTTAAAATATTTTAATCAAATATATAAAATAATAACATATATTATACTACTATTATGGAAATATATACGATGAAATTATATAAGATGTTAAATAAACTATAAGTTATACTAAAATAGTTTAATGATTACCATTATTTATATCAATGTTAAAAGGAATGTTTTTTTTTCTAATGAAGTGGTTAAAATAGGTTTCATCCTCACATTCAAGTAGTTTTCATATTTTAAAAAAAGATAGTAAATTTTTTATTTAAAAAATATTTTAATTTAATATTTTTAAATAAAATAAAAAAATTAAAATAAATTTAACGAAATAATTATTTATTACGATTGTAAAATAAGATATAATATTCTTAATTTATAATCATAAATTTTTCTTTTTTTAATTTTCATTTAAACAATTCTTAAAATAATTTAATCAAACATATAAAAAATATATTATCTTTTAAATGAATTCTATCATATACATAGACAAAAATATATTACTATGAATTTTTTACATACAAATGATATTGTTAAAAAATGTTTCAACATCTTCACTAAAGTATCATTTTAACGTGCTGATTCAAAAATATTATATTTGTATATTTTAACTTAATAAAAAAGTAATAAATTTTTTAAAAATTATTTTATATGAATGATCTTACAAGCAGATTAGAAAAATGATAAATTTTTTATTTTAATTAAATATATTTTCATTAAAAATTTTAAATAAAAGATAAAATTAAATTATTATAAATTTTGAAATATGAATTTTTATTTATTATTATAAAATAATATATAATATTTTAAATTTTAAATTTTTATTTATTTTTACTTTTTAAATAATGATTAAAATAGTTTAATCAAATATATAAAATAATAACATATATTATACTATGGATAACGTAAATATATACGATAAAATTATATAAAATGTTAAATAAATTGTAAGCTATACTAAAATTTGATATTTATTAAAAAAAATCTTTATGATTACCATTTTCTATATCAACATTAATAGAAAAAAATTTCTTTATACTATTAAAATGGTTAAAATATATTTCAACTTTCCCACATTTCAGTAATTTTCATGCATTTGGAATATAGTTTATTCAATAAATTATCATATTTTAATACCCTTTCTTATAATAAAGTAATTAATTATCCAGAAATAGGTTGAAAAAAAAGATTTAAAGAAGAATTTAGAAGGAAGTGAACTTTTTATTTTAAAGAAAATTATTTTAATTTAATATTTTTAAATAAAATATCAAAATTAAAATAACTTCAAAATATTAATTACTTATTATGATTGTAAAATAAAATATAATATTCTTAAATTGAAATTATAAGTTTTTCTTTTCTTTATTTTCTTTTAAACAACCTTTAAAATAGTTTAATAAAATATATAAAAGAAAAAGAACACATTATATTGTCTATTATCCAAATATACATTATCTTAAATAAATCATAAGTAATATGAAAATTTTATATCTTTTAAAGAAAATATTATCTTTTAAATAAATTCTATCACATATCTCAATGATAAAAGGATGCTATCTATTTTTTTCATACAAATGATGTTGTTAAAAAATATTTCATCTTTACAAAAAAAGTAATTTTAATGTATTTATAATATTGTTGATTGAAAAATTTTATATTTATATACTTTAACTTAGTAATGAAGTAATAAATTTTTCAAAAATTATTTTGTAAGGATGGTCTTAAAAGTAGATGAAAAACTAATTTAATTAAAATTTGTAAATAAAAATAAAATTATTAAATTATTATAAATTTTGATATTTGAATTATTCTTTATACTGTAAAATAATATATAATATTTTTAATTTAAAATTTAAAATTTTTATTTATTTTTTACTTTCTCAATAATGTTTAAGTTAATTTAATCAGACATAAAATAGTAACATATATTATACTGCTGTTACGAAAATATATACAATGAATTTATATAAGATGTAAAATGAATTATAATCTATATTAAAATTTGATATTTATTAAAAAATATTAATTTTTTAATGATTACCATTTTTTATATCAACCTTAAAGGAAATATTTTTTCTTTATATTAATGAAGTGGTTAAAATATGTTTCAACATCCTTACATTCAAGTAATTTTCATGTATTTGCAATATAGTTTATTTATAAAATATCATATTTTCATACCGTTCCTTAATAATATAGTAATTAATTTTTCAAAAATAGATTGAAAAGAAATTTTTTTTAAAAAAGTTAGAAGAAGATAGTAAATTTTTTTATTTTAAAAAAAAATATTTTAATTTTTAGTAATTGTCATTTTCTATATCAACTTTAAAAGAAAAATTGTTTTTATACTAATGAAATGGTTAAAATATGTTTCAACATCCTCACATTCAAGTCATTTTCATGCATTTGTGATACAGTTTATTTATAAAATATCACATTTTTATACCCTTCCTTGATAAGAAAGTAATTAATTTCTCACAAATTGGTCGAAAAAAAAGATTTTAAAGAAGTTAGAAGAAGATAGTAAATTTTTTATTTCAAAAAAAAATATTTTAGTTTAATATTTTTACATAAAATATAAAAGTTAATAAATTAATATCTTTAATATTTTTATTATTTATTATGATTGTAAAATAATATATAATATTCTTAATTTGAAATCATATGTTTTTTTCAATCTCTTCCAAACAATTCTAAAAATAATTTAATCAAACATAAAAGAAAAGTATATTATATTATTTATTACCAAAATATATATGATCTTAAATTTGAAATCATAAGCATATTATTTATTATGATTGTAAAATAATATATAATATTCTTAATTTGAAATCATAATTTTTTTTAATTTTCTTTTAAACAATCCTTAAAAAGGTTTAATAAGACATATTATAGTATTTATATCCAAATGTATATGATCTTTAAATAAATAATAAGTTATCTTAAAACTTTACATCTCTTAAAAGAAATATTATCTTTTAAATAAATTCTTTCATACACATAAACGATAATAGGATGTTATATATTTTTTTTATACAAATTATGTTAAAAAATATTTCAACGTCTACACGGAAAATTAATTTTAATATCTTTGTAACATTGTTATTCAAAATTTTATATTTCTATTTCTTAACTTAATAATAAAGTAATAAAATTTTCAAACATTATTTTATATGAACGGTCTTAAAAGCAGATGAAAAAATGATAAATTTTATGTTTTAATAAAATATATTTTAATTAAAAATTTTCAATAAATGATAAAATTAAAAAATTATTATAAATTTTGATATATGAAATATTCCTTAATATTATAAAATAATATAATATTTTTAATTTAAAATTTATATTTACTTTCTACTTTCTAAAGAATGTTTATAATAGTTTAATCAAATATATAAAATAATAACATATATTTGTAAGTATATACGATAAAATTATATATGTCTAAATTAAATTATAAGCTATAATAAAATTTGATATTTATTAAAAGTGATAATTTTCTTTAAGATTACCATTTTCTATATCAACCTTAAAAGGAATATTTTTTCTTTATATTAATGAAGTGGTTAAAATATGTTTTAACATTCTCACATTCAAGTTCTTTTTATGTATTTGCAATATAGTTTATTTAATAAATTATCATATTTTTATACCATTTTTTGATAATAAAGTAATTAATTACCAAAAAATAGGTTGAAAAGAAAGATTTTAAAGAAGTTAGAAAAAGATAGCAAATTTTTTAATTTAAAGAAAAATATTTTAATTTAATATTATTAAATAATTAAAATAACTTCAATAAAGTAATTATTTGGTATGTTGTAAAATAATATATAATATTTTTAATTTGAAATCATAAGTTTTTCTTTTTAATTTTCTTTTAAAGATCCTTAAAATAGTTTAATCAAATATATTAAAGAAAAAGAATATAGTATATTATCTACCATTCAAATATGTATGATCTTAAGTAAATCATAAGCTATCGAAAACATTTATATCTCTTAAAAAAGTTATCTTTTAAATAAATTCTTTGATATATATCAATGATAATAGGATGCTCTCTATTTTTTTTCCGTAAAAATAATGTTGTTAAAAAATATTTCAACATCTTTACTAAAAGGTAAATTTATTGTCTTTGTAGCATTGTTGATTGAAAAAATTTATTCTTTTATACCTTAATTTAATAATGAAATAATAAACTTTTCATAAATTATTTTATATGGATGGTCTTAAAAGCAGATGGACAAGTTAAAAGTTTTTAATTTTAATTAAATATATTTTCATTAAAATTTGTAAATAAAAGATAAAATTATTAAATTATTATAAATTTTGATATATGAATTATTTTTTAATATTATGAAATAATATATAATATTTTTAAGAATGAAGTAATGAATTTCTCAAAAATTGTTTTAAATAGATGGTGTTGAAAGTTGAGGAAAAAATGATAAATTTTTTTTAATTAAATATGTTTTAACTAAAATTTGTAAATAATAGATAAAAATATTAAATTATTATAAATTTTGGTATATGTATTATTTTGTAACATTGTATAATAACATATAATAGTTTTAATTCAAAATTTAAAATTTTTATATATTTTTTACTTTCTAAATAATGTTTAAAATTGTTTATTCAAATATATAAAATAATAACATATATTAAACAACTTATTATATAAATATATACAATAAAACTATAAGATGTTAAATAAATTTTCAGCTATATTAAAACTTGATATCTATTAAAAATATTAATTCTTTAATGATTACCATTATCTAAATCAACATTAAATGAAATTTTTTTTCTCTATACTAATAAAGTGTTTAAAATATGTTTCAACATCCTCATGTTCAAGTAATTTTCATGCATTTACAACATAGTTTATTTATAAAATATCATTTTTTTTACCCTTCCTTGATAATAAAGTAATTAATTTTTCAAAAATAGGCTTAAAAGAAAAATTTTAAAGAAGTAAGAAGAAGATAGTAAATTTTTTATTTTAAAAAAAAATATTTTAATTTAATCAAAATTAAAATAACTTCAACAATTTAATTATTTATTAAGATTGTAAAATAATATCTAATATTTTCTTATTAAAATCATAAGTTTTTGTTTTTTTAATTTTCTTTTAAAAGTTCCTTAAAATAATTTAATCAAACATATAAAAAAATATATTATATTATCTACCATCCAAATATATACGATCCTAAATAAATAATAAGTTATCTGAAAACACTACATCTCTTAAAAAAAATCTCATCTTTTAAGTAAATTCTATCATATATATCAACATACTTGGATCATATATATTTTTTTTCATACAAATGATGTTATTAAAAAATATTTCAACATCTGCACCAACAAATAACTTTAATGTCTTTGTAACATTGTTGATTCAAAAATTTTACATTTTTATATGTTAACTTAATGATGAAGTTTTTCAAAAATTATTTTATATGGATGGTCTTAAAAGCAGATGGAAAAATGATATATTTTTGTTTTAATTATATATATATAAATTAAAATTTTTAAATAAAAGATAAAAATATCAAATTATTATAAATTTAGATATATGAATTATTCTTTAATATTATAAAATAATATATAATATTTTTAATTTAAAATTTAAAATTTTTATTTTTTTACTTTCTAAATAATTTTTAAAATAGCTTAATCAAATATATGGAATAATAACTACTACTATTGCATAAATATATAAGATGAAATTATATAAGATGTTAAATAAATTATAAATTATTCTAAAATTGGATATTTATTAAAAAATTATATTTTTTAATGATTATCATTTTTTATATGAATATTAAAAGAAATATTTTTTCTTTTTACTAATGAAGTGATTAAAATATATTTCAACATCCTCACATTTAAGTAGTTTCCATGTATTTGCAATATAGTTTATTTATAAAATATCATATTTTTATATGATTCCTTGATAATAAAGTAATTAATTTCTAAAAAAATAGTCATAAACGAAAGAATTTTAAGAAATAAGAAGATAGTAAATTTTTGTTTTCAAGAAAAATATTTTAATTTAATTTTTAAAAAAATATAAAAAGTAATAAATTAATATAGCGCCAATATTTTACTTATTTATTATGATTGTAAAATAATATATAATATTCCTAATTTGAAATCATAAATTTTTCTTTTTTTTTAATTTTATTTTAAACAATCCTTAAAATAGTTTAATCAAACATATAAAAAAAAACATATTATATTATCTATCATCCAAATATATTCAATCTTAAATAAATAATAAGCTATCTTAAAACTTTACATCTTTTAAAAATAATATTATCTTTTAAATGAATTCTATCATATATATTACGACAATCGGATACTATGTATTTTTTTTTCATACAAATGATATTGTTAAAAAATATTTCAACTTTTTCGCCAACAAGTAATTTTAATTTCTTTGTAACATTATCATTCAAAAAATGTTATATTTGTATATTTTTAACTTAATATTTAAATAATAAATTTCTCAAAAATTATTTTAAATTGATGGTCTTTAAAAGAAAAGGAAAAAATGATAATTTTTTTAATTAAATATATTTTAACTACAATTTGTAAATAAAAGATAAAAATATTAAATTATTATAAATTTTGATATATGAATTATTCTTTAATTTTATAAATAGTATATAATATTTTTAATTTAAAATTTAAAATTTTTATTTAGTTTTTACTTTCTAAATAATGTTTAAAATAAGCTATTTCATAGGCTATTCAGTATTGGGTCAAGGACACTGATCGATGAATAGTTGGAATAAGACTGCCATCAGTAATGGCACCACGATTAAAAGTTGGACTCAAACCTGGATCAATACCGGGACCAAAACCAGTAGTTGGATCAGGATCAGGATCAGGATCAAGATCAGGATCAGGACTAGTAGTACGACCAATATAAGAATCAGTACTAAGAAAAAAGTTAGTAGCAAGACAAGGATCAGTACTAAGATCAGGATCAAGATCAGAACGGAGATCGAATAAGTACTCGGACCATGACCAATAGACCAAGATCAGTATCGGGACCAGGACTAGTAGTAGGAGTAGGACCAGGATTACTATTCAGACCAGGACTAGTAGCTAGACTAGGATTAGTGGTGGGACCAGGACCAACAGTTGGACTGGGACCAAGACCAATACTAGGTCTAGGTCTAGTAGTTGGACTAAGGCCAAGATTAGTACTATTAGCAGGACCGGGACCAAGATCAGGATGAGGACAAGGACCTTAACCTGGATCAGTATTGGGACCAGGATTAGTGCTAGGTCCATGACCATGACTAGGACCAGGACCAATAGTTGGACTAGGACAAGGACTAGGATCAGTGCTAAGGCCAGGACCTAGAACAGTGCCGGGACCAGTAGGGTAACCCGAACCAGGATCTGTACTAAGACCAAGACCAATAGTTGACCACGACCAAGATTAGTATTGGGACCATGACTAGTAGTTGGACAAGGATCAGTAATGGGACAAGGACTAGCAATTGGACTGGGACCAGGATTAATACTAGGTCTAGGTCCAGGAGTTCGAGTAGGGCCAAGATCTGTAATAAGACCAGGACCATAATTAGTATTGGGACCAAGATCAACATTGGAACTAGGACCAGGATGAGTACTAGGACCAAGACCAGGATGAGTACAGGGACCTTAACTTGGATCAATATTGGGACTAGGGCCAGTAATTGGACCAGGATTAGCATTGGGTCCATGACCAAGATTGGGACCAGGATCAAAACTGGGACAAGGCCCAATAGGTTAACTAGGACAAGGACAAGGATCAATATTGAGACCAGGACTTAGACCTGTACTGCAACCAAGACCAGTAGTAGGACGAGAATGAGGATCAGTACTTGGACTAGGACCAGTAGGTGAACCCAAACCAGCATTAGTACTGTGACCAGGACCAATAGTTGGACCAAAACCAGGATTAGTACTAGATCCAAGTCCAGTAGTTGGTGTAAACATCCAATTATGTCCGAGGCCCCTCCCCTGTCAGTTTAAAATTTATCAATGAATATTTAAATAAATTAATGAAAGAAAAAATAAATAAAAAGAAATATATAGTAAAACTAAAATCAAGTTAGTAAAAGTAAAAACAAAAAGGAAAAAAAGAGAAAAGAAGAAAATTCAAAAATAAAATCAAAATTAGAAAAAGAATGAAAAAACAGAGAATAATAAATTTGGAAAATAAGAAAAATAAAAATAGAAAAAATAACAATACTAAATTAACACATGGAAAAAAGGAGGAAAGAAACAAAATCTGAAAAAATAAATTTAAAAATGAAATCAAAAGAAAAAAAAAGAGAAGAAAAGAAAAATTAATTAAAGAAAAAAACGAAATCTATAAATGAAGAGCGGGAAAGTAAAAAAAGGGGGGCCGCCCTTGGGGAATTAGCCTATAAGAGGACTTCCATGCCATTTGTGAGGGGTTTTTTTGTCGTTTTTTTGAAAATTGGGGGCTCTCGCTCTCTGTTACCCCTGGTTCAGAGGAATGATCATTTTCCAAATAGAGGAAGAGCAAGGTTGATCTAGCCTCGGCCCTGCTCCGATGTACGAAATCTCCGCCAAGCCAAAAAGAAATCTATTGCAACTGCTTACAGGTTTGTGCTGTCTTTCTCTACGAATAGAGTGAGTCTTGAATGGAGTCAAGTTGTTATATTTGATTGCAGCACTTGCTAGTTTTCACTTCTTGAGTTAAGATTCATGGTTGAATAATATGTGATTTATGTCATCTTGAATTTGAATTAATTTGTGGCATGAGCGTCCATGGAGGAGCTTCAATATGTGATGCATGTGTGCGGGATTTGGTATGTGAAATACATCAAGAAAGCTCTCTATCTCTCTATATAAAAACTCAACTAGAGTAAGCTTGTTATGATTTCATTTATATGAAATAAAAAGTGAATCGGCACCGCTGGTTGTTTTGCCTTGATTGAGGTTATTGCGGTGAGATAGGAACGAAACCTTCCGCTCTCCATGGGCTCCCGTAGCTGAATCTTCATGCGTTTGAATGATAAACAATTCAATTAAGCATAGAGTTTTGATAAAATTAGGCAAGGTTAGACTCTAGGGAACTAGCCGTGGCTCTTCCTCGAATCCATCAAGCCTCTGTTCAGACCAGTAGTCCATTAGGCCTGTGATTGTCCCAAGAAATACAGCTAGAAATAGGATAATGGTGTTAGCTTTATGCGGTGGCAAGAAGTGATACTCTGTTGCATGCTTTATGTTTCTTGATCTGGCCGCCTAAGTCCCCGCCAGTACGCTTCAGTCGTACATCCCAAACAGCTATGGTCCTTAAGGCCGCACAGAGACATATGTTACATAGGCTTTTAGAGCGTAGTAATTCAAAGAAGTGCCTTAGTTGATAGATGATGGACGGAGGGTTCCATGAACCTGAAAAGCAATATTGCTGTTGGGATGGGGTTGCAAAACCAATGGGAATATCGTCAGTTTTCTTCTTGGTTCTCTAGGATAGACTTATTGCAAGAGATCATGCAACTCTGGATCTACCGAATACCCATTCGTGATCCTGAAATGTCTGAAATCAGAATTTGATTAAGAACCGATTTATTAGGCATTCGAATCTAATTCTTTATTCTGAAGGATGATTACGTGTCAAATTCTTCGTAAAATCACGGTGGTCAGATTGGAAACCATTTTAGTTTGACAAGGGTATGTCCAGGTAGGTGTTGATCAAATGAATGCTCATGGTTGCTGCCAAAACTACCCAAGATTCGGCATTCGGAAACAATATTCTTGGTAGTTTCTTTAAAAGGGCAAAGTAAGAGATCTCCTATTTTCACACCATTTTAATAAAGAATTATCATCTCCAGACCTCCATTCATGTAAATTTATGGTTCGCCAGGCCATTGATGATTGTTCTATAAATGGGTACCAAGCCTCAAGTTTAAAGCTCAATTGGGTGGTTGGGTTGACTACTTGCAAGTCCGTAAGCTGATCCCTATGCATGGATTTTTCCTTTAAAATGTCTTCCCACATTGCTTAATGTCAAGGGCCATAATAGACTACGTGAATTAGTGAGCCATGCTTTGGCCGTGTCATTTCTGACCATGGATTAGCATCCATAACCATGAGGCCATGTGCCCAAATGTGAGATGTAGGCTTCACCTGCTGCGGACGACAAGGCCAGTGTAGCTGCTCGGAAAGAGAAAGGGATGGCTCCCAAAGTAGTGCAGATGAGCCAAGTGACCACTACCACTAACTGAGCATATAGCTCACATGCAATTCACGAACCCAGGAACCATGCCTTAATTTGAATGTTCAAACAAGAAGCCAACAACTGAATGGCCAGCCTAGTGGTGATGCATGTCGTATGAGATCCCTAGGGCACAGGTTCAAATCCCATGGGGATCAATTTCTTCTTTTAAGGCACTTTAAGAAACCAAGCCGTCATTCCAGCTGAGCCAGCCACTATAGGGCCAAGCCATGAAACCAAATGTAGCCATGTTGAAGCCCCTCCACTCCTCAAAATTACAAATGGGCCCCTAAGCTTTCCTGTAATTAAAGTTGAGCCCATAAATTTCCCCAAACCCCTAAGCTTTCATGTAATTAAAGTTGAGCCCATAAATTTACCCAAACTGCAATTAAGCCCCTGCACTTTTCCAAATTGTAACCAAGCCCCCCAAAAGCCCCCAAATTACGATCAAGCCCCTATACACTTCATAATTACACTTAGACCCTGATACTTTTAAAATTTACATTCTAACCCCTATACTTCTCATATTTACATTTTGACCCCTACACTTTTCATATTTACATTTTGACCCCTACATTTTGCAAAATTATAGCTTGGCCCCTACATTTTTCATATTTAAATTTTGACCCCTACATTTTTCAAAATTACATTTTGGCCCATACACTTTTCATATATTTTGACCCTCCTACTTTTAATATTTACAATTCGATCCCAACCTTTCCCATAATCACATTTTGACCCCTAAACCTCTCGAAAGTCCTCTTAAGCCCCCCTCCCCCGCGCCTCTAATAATTACAAATCAAGAAAACTCTTTCTAAAAATCTCATTTTGCATTTCTTAATCTCACACAACGGGCCCTAAAAACGAACTGGTAGCTTTTTCTGCTGTTCGTTGTTTAGAGGTCCGTACGGGTCCAAGTGCAGCCGTAGTTGTCTTGGGCCCTATGCATATGTGGATTGGGATTGCCTTTCCCTTTTTTTCAATTAAATAAAAATTTCATTTTGCTTCCCTTAATTTCACGCAACGGGCCCTAAAAACGAACTGGTAGCTTTTTCTGCTGTTCGTTGTTTAGAGGTCCGTATGGGTCCAAGTGCAGCCGTAATTGTCTTGGGCCCTGTGCATATGTGGATTGAGATTTCCTTTCCCTTTTTTTCCATTAAATAAAAATTTCATTTTGCTTCCCTTAATCTCACGCAACGGGCCCTAAAAACGAACTGGTAGCTTTTTCTGTTGTTCGTTGTTTAGAGGTCCGTAGGGTCCAAGTGTAGCCGTAGTTGTCTTGGGCCCTGTGCATATGTGGATTGGGATTGCCTTCCCCCCCTTTTTTTTAAATTAAATAAAAATTTCATTTTTCTTCCCTTAATCTCACGCAACGGGCCTTAAAAACGAACTGGTAGGTTTTTCTTCTGTTCGTTGTTTAGAGGTCTGTATGGGTCCAAGTGCAGTCGTAGTTGTCTTGGGCCCTGTGCATAGGTGGATTGGGAGTGCACCCTTAAAATATCTTCAAGTAGAACCTATTCACATTTAAATTCAAACACCTTTGAAGGTCAAGCCTTCAAATCAAACCAAAACTACGTAAGCCTTGAGTTTCCCATTACACCACGGAATACGTAGGAGCAGGATCAAGTCCTGTCAGGCTAACCTCCATCAAGTTATTTATTTTCACTCTAATTAAAGGGATCAAACGATTTTCAAAAATCACACACTCGATTTAAGGGTACTGTTCTTTGGAACGGGTGAATAGGGTGCCTAACACCTTCCCTATTCGTAACCGACTCCCGAACTTCGAATCTCCTCCTCGAGTTAGTGTTTTTCCAAGTATTTTCCCTTAAATAAAAATTTGGTGGCAACTCTACATAAAAAAAAATAAATTCCTTTTAAAAGTTTAGCGAGTTTGTCATCTCGTCGGAATTACGGTTGCGATAGTTGGACCACAGCTAGGATCAGTATTGAGACCAAGACCAGCACTTGGACCCAGACCAGGATCAATATTAGGATGAGGACCAATAGTAGGACTAGGACTAAGACTAGGACAAGGACCAGTAGATGGACCCTAACCACGATTAGACTGGGGCCAGGACCAACTGTTTGACTAGGGCAACGATTAGTACTGAGACTAGGACCGGTAGTCGGACCAAGACTAGGACCAGCAGTAGGAGTAGGACTAGGATCCAAACTAGGACCATGACGAGAAGTTGGACCAAGACCAAGATCAATAGTGGGACCTGGATTAGTGCTGGGACAATAACAAATAGTTGGACGAGGATGAGGATCAGTATTGAGACCAAGACGAGGACTAGTAGTTTAACTCAGACTAGGATTAGTATTGGGACCAAAACCAGTAGTTGGATCAGAACCAAGATCAGTATTAGGACCAGAACGAGTAGTATGACTAGGACTAGGATCAATACTGTGACCAAGACCTGTACCTAGACCAGGACCAATAGTTGGACCAGGGTCAGTAGTAGGACTAGGATTAGGATCAGTACTAGGACCAGGATCAGTAGGTGGACCCAGACCAGGATAATTATTAGGACCAAGATCAGTATTAGGCCCAAGACCAGTATATGGCCCATGAACAGGATTAGTACTAGGATGTAGACTAGTAGTTGTACT
The DNA here is from genome assembly GCA_037954105.1 of Canavalia gladiata. Lineage (NCBI taxonomy): Eukaryota > Viridiplantae > Streptophyta > Magnoliopsida > Fabales > Fabaceae > Canavalia > Canavalia gladiata. Next base: position 18,516,574 of record CM075662.1, on the reverse strand, counting down.
AGGACCAAGTTAAGTACTAAGTCTAGGACCAGTAGTAGGTCTACGACCAGGATCAATATTGTGACCAGGACTAGTAGTTGAACTAGGACGAAGATTAGTAATAAGACCAGGATAAATATTAAACTAGGAACAGGATTAGTATCAGAACCAGGACCAGTAGCTAGACCAGGATGAGGACCAAAAGTAGGACCAGGACTGGAATTAGTATTAGGACCAAAACTAGTAGCTGGACCAAGATCAGAAGTGGTACCTGTCGCAACCGTAATTACAACACAAAATTGACAAGGACCAAAAATTTGAAAATGAATTTTTATGATTAATGTCGAGACGCCACAAAATTTTTATTTAAGGGAAAAATACTTGGAAAAACCCTAACTCGAGGATGAGATGCTAAGTTCGGGAGTCAGTTACAAGTAGGGAAGGTGTTAGGCACCCCACTCGCCCGTTCCGAAGAACGGTACCCTTAAACTGAATGTGTGATTTTGAAAATAGTTTCATCCCTTAATAATACAACCCACTTGGGAGGAGGAGGATGGACCTAGTTGGAGGTAGGATTGAAGCTCAAAATTCAAAGCAGTTTTGGGAGCTCCTCAAATTGTGTTCAATGTAGCACCAAATTGTGCATAAAAATGAAAAGACAAGGAAACATAAATTTGCAGAATGTGAAGAGGGAATTGGGGAAGGTGATTGCAAGAATTAAAGGCTGGAAATAAAGTGCGGAAATGGAAGAAAAGACAAAACGAAAATGACCAAAATTAAAGGGGAAAGGGGCTGAAAATTAAAGCATAAACTAAGAACCAGAATTGTAAATTGCAGGAAGGTAAATGGCAGAATGTAAATTGCAGAAAAATAATTTCTAAGCTAGGCACTACTCCACTAGCTAGAGGAAGTTAGGAAGATAAGCCAAGTTCCACCATATTGGAGGCTCCAATGATAAGGAAAAGGGTCTTGACCTCAAGAACAAGAAAGATGAGAAGAAAGAGAAGAGAAAAATGCTCTCTCAAGGGAATTCTCGTATTCCAATAGTATAAAATGACCAAAGGTCCATTTGCTTACAATAAGCCCTTATTTATAGGAAAAAGGGAAGGGGGCTGCTTGGCTGTGGGTTTGGGCTGCCCTTAGCCCTTAAGCTGCAAATGTAGACTCCACATATTTCTCTTGAACTCCAATTTCCATGCTCACATCATCCTCTCCCCCTTAAAAGCATTTGCCCTCGAATGACTTCAGTAATTTCTCTTTAATTTTTCAAATAGTCCTAAAAATGGGAAAGCAAATTTGACTAGGAACCAAAAGTTGATTCGATCTGCAAGCTCATAGTTATTAACAAACATGTCCGAAGTAAACTTATGAGCTTTGATCCATTTTCTTTTCCCTAAAGCGATCTTAGTGCTATGAATATTTGTAATTACTAAAAAAATTAAGCATCTTAGACGCATTATCATAAAACAAGGATTGAACCAAGCTAGGGGCCTTAATATGTGAGAATTCACTATCACTATGAAGCATATGAGACAGTGGTGATAATCTAGGCATATGAATGGATCTAGACACATGATCTCCAACAAATTTTGCAATAATGGTGCCCCAAATTTTGGTTGAAGGCTGGAGTTCCATCAGTTCCATCTCTTGATTATTCTTTGTAAAGGAGAAAATTTCAACCCCTATGATAGGTGAAAGGAAATGAGGAACCCTAGACACTAAGTTTTCTTGATGTTCAATACCCCTTACATGTGGCAACCCTAGAGGTAACTCTTTTGGAAACACATCTCGGAACTCTTCTAGAAGTTCTTGAAGTTCACTAGACTCAAGGTTTGGTTGAGTATTCAAGCAATACTCTTTGCACATGAGCATGTGTGGGTTGTCTACCTAGAAGAGTTTGCCTAATTTCTCCTTGATAGATGAAGAGGTTTTTATCCTTTTCCTCATGTCTCAACCTCTTATCTTTTTTTATATTCTTCCCTTTAATTCTCTTCTTTTCTTCCTCTCTTTTATTTTTCATTTGTACTTGATCTTTGCAAACCTCACTAGGGGCCAAGGAAACTAAGGTGACCTTTTAGGAATTGAAAACAAAGGAATACCTATTGCTATGCCCATCATGGTGAACTTTCCTATCAAATTGCCATGGCCTTCCCAAGAGCACATGACTTGCTTCCATGGGCACAACATCACAAGTTACTTGGTCAAGATACCTACCTATGGAAAAGGCAACTAAGACTTGCTTATCCACTAAGAGGTCCCCATTGTCACTCAACCATTGCAACTTGTAAGGCCTAGGATGTGGGGTAGTGGTTAATCCTAGCTTTTGTACTAGCCTAGCACTAGCCACGTTGGTGCAACTTCCCCCATCTATAATCAAAGAACATGTCTTCCCCCCAATCACACACCTTGTGTGAAAAATATTTTCTCTTTGGCTCTCATCTTCCCCCTTGACCATGCTTCCTAGTAATCTCCTAACAACGAGAAGATCACCTTCGGAGGCATACTCTAATCCTTCTTCACTAGAAGAGCTAGTGGCACTAGAGCTAGAGTTTTCACTTGAGGATTCCAAAGATGAGACTTGTCCATTATCTCTAAGGATCATGCTCTTCTTGTTAGGGCATTGAGAGGAAATGTGCCCTTGTCCCAAACACTTGAAACACTTAATGGATGATTCCTTTTTTATTGGAGTGGATGGGGTGTTGGCCTTTTCTTTCTTGGGATCTTTAATTTCCCTAGGATCTTTAGGCTTAAAAGGAACATCCTTGTGGCCTTCCTTCCTCTTATTTTCCTTCCAAGAAGGCTTTGAGGTTGAGTATCTACTCTTACCTTTTCTATGGAGTTGTTGTTCTACCTTTTGGGCTTAGTGGTAGAGTTCATTCAAAATCATATAGTTGTGGAGTTCCACAACATCCCTAATCTCATCCTTAAGCCCTTCAAGGAATCTTGCCATTCTAGCCTCCTCACATTCTTCTATGTTGGCTCTAATGATGGCTACCTCCATATCTTTGTAATACTCATCAACAGTCTTATTACCTTGGGTTAATCTTTGGAGCCTATTATAAAGCTCCCTAAGGTAATGAGGTGGTACATACCTATTCCTAAGGACGAATTTCATTTCTTCCCAAGTCTCAATAGGATGAAACCTTGCTCTCTCTTTCACTAGCTTATCCCACCAAATCAAAGTATAGTCTGAAAATTCAAGACCAGCTAGCTTTACCCTATGTTCCTCCCTCACTTCATAGCACATGAAAATTTGTTCTACCTTCAACTCCCATGATAGGTAGATTTCAGGGTCATTCAACCCTTGAAATTTTGGAATTCTAAACTTGGTTCCATCTATTATTTCTTGGTTTCCATTTTCTTTCCTACCTCTATTCCTAATCCTAGAAGAAGCTCTATGACTATGATGGCTAGGAGAATGTCTATCTCTACTTCTATGGATCCTACTCCTAGATGAATTTCTAACCCTAAGTGGAGACCTAGATGATTCCCTATCACTTTCATGCCTACCTTGATTCCCACCCCTGTGATTATTCGTTTGGTTTCTTCTAGGGGATTCATAGAATTCTTCTTGTGAAAGTTCCTCCCTAAGTGAATTAATTTTATTTTTGTTTTTCTTAGAACTACTAGACCCTTCATTTTGTTTCTTTTTAAACAATGTCTCATTCCTCTTTTCTAGTTCATACAACCGATCTTCAAATTGTTCACTTTGTTTTCTTAACATTTTTTCAAAGGTTTGGGTAAGGGCTTCTAGTTGTAACCTATTGAAGCTAGGTGGATAATCATTTTCACTCATGATGCTCTCCACTCAAGACAGAAGATATGAAACAAATCAATTAAGAAAATCACAAATATTCTAAGTACAAATTCCTACCACATAAAACACTTGAACAATTAAGAAATTAAAATGCAGAAAGTTAATTGGTTTCTTACACAAACCAAGGTCCAAGATAGGGAAAGATAAGTAACAAGTAGTCGCATAGGCTAAGTTGTAAACCTAGCAATTATGGAACCCCCTTATTAGTCCTTTCAACAAGCACACTTAGACTTCCCCTTATGGCTCCTTAAAACCACACAAAGGCCTTGGAACTTACACATAATTACTAACGAAATTACAAGGAAAATTCCTAAGTACAAACTAAATCAAAAGGATTACAATATTATAACCCTACTACAACCAAATTCTAAAATTACACAAAAAAGAAAGTCCTAGTAAGAGAAATCCTAATCTATTACAAATGGATAAATTCTTCAAGTCAAGCTTCAAGTCCAAGTCTTCTCCAAGTTCAGCTCCAAGTCAACGAAATTTCTTTCTTAGGGCTGCATACTAAATTAAACCAAGAATTCTTTGCAAACCAAGAAATTGTTAGCACAATTAAAACCAATTACTTACTTTCTCACCAGTGTTTGCCACTCTTAGTCACTCAATTTGGTCTTGCTTTACCCTTGAAGGAAAGACACATATTCAACTTAAAATTAGAGGCCTTGATGTTTCCAATGTGGTAAAAACTCAACTCATCCAGAATTCAAGAATGGACAAAACATAGAAATTTTGGGGACAAACAAGAAACTCTTATCACAAAAATTAGCTAAACTCAAAGGGATTAAAATTGTGACAAACTAGACTTCAAAGAAGACAAGCAACAATTAAGTGGTGAAAAAAAAAAGGCACTCAAAAGGAATTCAAGAAGGATGAATGGATTACAAACTTGTGTAAATTGTTCTTAAAACTGAACTTAACCTTTCTTTGAAATAAAATCATTCATGTGCATCATAGTTCATTCAAGAGGATAAATCCAACTCAAGTTGTTCAACACACTTCAATTGATCCCAAACTCAACTCAAATATTACAATTGAAATACAATAAAATGAAACTTGAAGATCATTCAACTCTGGAATTTTTTCTATTTACTTTTTTTCTTTTGAAAAATAGTTTTGCCCAGATTTTTTTTTTCACGTTTTTTTTTTCGTTTTTTTTTTCATTTTTGTTCTTTGTTGATTCTTGCTTTTTGCCTTGTATCTTTTAGGGAAATGTAATGTACACTTATATCACTCCAAAACAAGCACAGGATTAACACTAAAACACCCAACAACAATTTTTTCAAAGATGAAACACAAACTTCCTTAAGAACACATGAAGAACAGTGACGAACATGATGAACAATTTCAGAATTTTCCCAAAATAATTGAGGGATTTTTTTTGGCAACAATGATCAAGTTACAATTCCAACAACAAAACCCACAAATTCCAAAATATTTGAGAGAACAATAGGTCTGTTCTTGCTGGAAATACCCAGAAAAAAAAACCAGAAAAGGGGTTCTTCAATTTCTTGACATTTTGATGCAATTTTGAGCAAATTCACCGATTAAATTGATGTTTAAGTAAGGATACAACAACATATGACTCAAAGCAACACAAATTACATGTGAATTCAAGCAAGAAGGGGTTGAAAATATGCAGAAAAACTGGAACAAAAACAGAGACGAAAATGGGAGAAGAAGATGATGAAAAATGAAGGAGAAAAGTGAGAGAAGTTACCTCCAAACAACAAGCTCTTGATACCACATAATACAACCCACTTGGGAGGAGGAGGATGGACCTAGTTGGAGGTAGGATTGAATCTCAAAATTCAGAGCAGTTTTGGGAGCTCCTCAAATTGTGATCAATGTAGCACAAAATTGTGCATAAAAATGAAAAGATGGGGAAACATAAATTTGCAAGATGCCAAGAGGGAATTGGGGAAGGTGATTGCAAGAATTAAAGGCTGGAAATAAAGTGCAGAAATGGAAGAAAAGACAAAACGAAAATGACCAAAATTAAAGGGGAAAGGGGCTAAAAATTAAAGCATAAACTAAGAACCAGAATTGTAAATTGCAAGGTAAATGACAGAATGTAAATTGTAGAAAAATAATTCCTAAGCTAGGCGCCACTTCACTTGCTAGAGGAAGTTAGGAAGATAAGCCAAGTTCCACCACATTGGAGGCTCCAATGATAAGGAAAAGGGTCTTGACCTCAAGAACAAGTAAGAGGAGAAGAAAGAGAAGAGAAAACTGCTCTCTCAAGGGAATTCTCGGATTCCAATAGTATAAAATGACCAAAGGTCCATTTTCTTACAATAAGCCCTTATTTATAGGAAAAAGGGAAGGGGGCTGCTTGGTTGTGGGTTTGGGCTGCCCTTAGCCAACCAAGCTCTTAACATAAGCCTATTCTTGTTCTAAATAACCTATTCTTATCCATGTTGGAATAAGCTATTCCCACTTTTACAGCTTAAAGAAAAATACTACCAAATTAAAATTAGGAAAAAAAATTTCAGTTTTATTATCCTTAAGCTACAAATGTAGACTCCACATATTTCTCTTGAACTCCAATTTCCATGCTCACATCACTTAATTAATATGAAATAAATAACTTGATGGAGGTTAGCCTGACAAGACTTGATCCTGCTCCTACGTATTCCCCGATGCAATGGGAAACTTAGGCTTATGTAGTTCTAGTTTGTGAAGGCTTGACCTTCAGAGGTGTTTAAAAGGAATATGATACTTTGAAAATATTTTCATTTTTTGGAGGAACCTTCAGTCCACTCATGCACAAGGTCCGAGGCGGCTAAGACAGCACGGGGGCCTATACGAGCTACTAAACGTCGAACAGTAGGTGGACCGCCAGTTCCCCATTTAGAGCCCATTGCGTTAGACTGAAGATCCCAAAACATTTGAAAAAGAACTTTGTTTTTGAAAAGGGCCTGTAGCCCACTCATGCACAAGGTCCGAGGCGGCTAAGGCAGCACGGGGGCCATACGAGCTACTAAACGTCGAACAGCAGGTAGACCGCCAGTTTCCCGTTTAGAGTCCGTTGCGTGAGATGGTAGATCCCAAAATAGAATTAGTTTAAAAATAATGTGGTGAAGAAAAGAATTGGGCTTGACTTGAAATAAGAAATGAGTTTGATTCAAGACTTGAGAAGAAAAAGGAAACTTGATTTAAATGGAACTTGATTTGAACTCGAGAACTTTTTTAACTAAATTTGATTGGAGGAAAGACATTGAATTCATTTTGGAAACTTGAGAGGAAAAGAATTCAACTTGAATTTGATTTGATTTTATTCGAAGAAAAGAATTAAACTTGACGTTATTTGAAGAAAAAGATTTTATTATGAATTTTGAAGAAAAAGATTTTATAGAAAAAGACTTTGTAGAAAATAATTTTTGAGTTTTCGAGAATAAAGGCTTGGAGGCTGGCTTATAGGGCTTGGGAGCTTGATTGGCTTGCACCTGGCTCGTTGGCTGGATGGGGTAGCGCGCGACTCAATGACTTGACGGTTCGCGCGAACGGCTTACAGCTTACTTGGTTTTTCTAATTTTTAAAATCAAAATTGGCCTTGGTGGGTTTCGAACTCTTGTCCAGGGGGTGGTCTAGTAGCGCCCCAACCACTAGGCTGGGCCTTTGATTATGTCTCCTTGCTCGCTTACTTATTTAAGAATTATGGAGGGAAGGTTTGTTGGGCTTGAGTCGTGCACGTGCGCACCTAGGTCGGACCTCTATTGCACATGATAAAGATGCAAATTGCATCTATTGAAGGCCTGGAGACTTTGGTTATTTAAGCGTCACGAACCTGCCTTAGCATTTTTTCTTATAATATAGACATGTCCCTTTGAAGGTTCTTCTAAGGAGTATTGGAATTTCACATGGCCCTTCAACCAAACACACACCGACTCTGGTTATAGCGACTACATCCATAAACTGAAACCTTGAGAGGCCAAGGAGCATCTGTAATTTGTGGTTAGTCCTAGGCCAAGACATGCATGTGTATTAGTATGTACGCTGTATGGTTTTCCTAGTACCCATAGCTAAACAACGCCTAAGAAAGAAAATTCATGGACGTGCAAACATGTGCATGCCCCTGTTTCCCAAGAGATGATTATGGGGGTTTTCTTGGCTGGAAGTTTCTCTCCTGTCAGGCTTAGTTTAACATAAGGATCAGAAGTTCCCAAGAAATCCATCTTTAAAAGCTTATGTGCACGAACCACATCACATGCAATATTCCCATGGGCTTCTTTATTGCCACCATTGATTCATCAAGAATAGGAATTTCCAGGGTTTGGGGCCAGAGATAGAGGTGTGCCATTCGTTTTTTTTTATTGTTTCCTGTACAAATCTATAAAGACCAGGTATTGACATGATGTCCCCGCCATATATTGACATCCCAAAATCCACATGGGACTTCTCCATCAAAGATACCACAATATTTGCAAAACACGGCAGTGAAGGCACTAAAGGTCTTAAAGTTATCCGTGGTGTTCCAAATATTTGTAAGTCTAACAACTGAACTGTGATCTTAAAAGATGACACATGCAAGGCCAACACTATGTCTGGATTGCTGGCCTATTTGATAACTTGTTCCATGACCAATTCCTTTTCATTTGTTTCTAAAACTTTAATACCTATAAGATCACCATTACTCTCAACACACCCTTCTCCTTCATGTGCAAAATTCAGTTCCCTCTACCCTTATTGACACACTATGGCATGTTTGTCTATCTGTATTTGTATACACGCCATTTGTTTGAATCGATTCTCTAAAACATAAACAGTGGGTGGAAAAGTACCAAGGCTTAATTTTTCAAACTCAATCGCTCTGATCTGATACTTCTCAATATATTCAGCAAATATTGGTCGTGCTGTGTTTCTAATAATCCCGCAAATTGCCTTGTTTAAGAAAGGCCACATATCCAACAAAAACTTGTTCAACCAATCAACTCGTTCATCATCAGGTGTCTTCATCCAAAGAGGAATCTCTGGTAAAATTTCTTGCACAGCATTTGGGCCTAATTCACTAATTGGTCTAACAACAGGATCCTTGACATGTTTGGTTTCCGAGTAAACAAAGAGAAAGAAGCCAACCAAGAGGCCAAGAGGAATTCCAACCGCAAAACCAAGAATCCCCAAGAAACTACCAACCAAACCCATGTTTTGGGAAACGAAGCAGGAAGAAGAGGTGAATGGTGATGAGATGAGATGAAACTTGAAAGAGAAGAGAAACAAATATTTTACATCCCAATAAAGAAGAAAAAGGGTGTGAGAGTTTCCCAGGAAATGCGAGAAAAATTGTAAGGTTGCGTTGTGTGTGAGAGTCCTAATGAAAGCGCCAAAACAGAGACACCACACCACACTCTGTTTTCCCTATTCTTAGGCAGCCTTAACCTATGGCTCGAATTCGGGGTCTCTTCGAGGATGGCATGGGACTTCCCACGCTGATCTGGTGAATTCGTATTCATGATACAGGGAGGTTTCTCTCATTCATACTGACCTCGCATCAAATGGTTCATAGGGACACAAGTATTCTTATAGGAACTGGATCTTTCATGCAAATCGGGGGCAAACTATTAACAGATATAAATATTCGTTGATGATCCACATCTTTTCTTGAAAATTAATCAAAGATTAAACAGAAACCATTATTCACTGGTTAAGGCATGCATTATAGACTGATTTCTAAGGTAGCTTCCTCAAGCCAATCAATGTAAAAATGTTTGATTCAAGAACAACAATTGGACTAACCTGTATAAAGTTGCAAGAAGCCGTGCCGAAATGTCGAAAAGGTGAGGTTCTCTTCGCCTAAAAAGCTTCCTTTTCCTAAGAGGCGTTCTCTCCGAACCGAAGCTAGAAGGCTCTTCTTCTTCCCCCCTCTTAAACTTCGCCCATCTTTCTTTTCTCCTCTTCCCCGAAATCTCCCCAATCTCCTTCCTCTGTTCTTGCTCGCTTCCCTCCAAAGAAATTGGAGTTCTCTCCTCCCCAAAAAAAAAACTCACCCACCCCGTCATGCACGCATGTATATTGTTTTTCTATCCTGTTTTCTTTTTCTTTCTTTAGTTTGTTTTTTCCGTTTTTCTTTATTACTATTATTATTATTATTATTATTATTATTTTTCAGATTTTTAATTTTCATAATTTTTTATTTATTTTCCAGATTTTCTTATTCCTTTTTGATTTTTTTCTCCTTTTTGTTAAATTTTTCTTTAGATTTATTTATTTTTATTTTATTTTTTCAGATTTACCTTGTATATATTTTTTTATTATTACTATTTTTATTATTTACCTACTTTTTAGTTATTTTTCAATTTCTTATTTTTAATATTATTTTTAGTTTCAGATTTTATTATTTTTAATTTTTGTTTTTGTATTTTATGAACTCTGTTTTATTATTTTTTATTATTATTATTTTTTATTATTCCAGATTTTGCTTTATTATTTATTTTTTTTATTTCTGATTTTTCCAAATTTTTATTTTATTTTCCAAGAAAAACTCTTTTTTGATTTTTTTATCGTTTTTTGTGTTAATTCCCTTTTTTTATTATTTTTTTTTGTTTCTTTTATTTTATTATTTTTTGCAAAAGTTTTATTTTTTTCTCGTTTTCATGTATCCTTTTCCAAGATATTCTCTTTCCATTTTTCATTTTCTCCCCTTTTTATTAATATTTACTTGTTTATTATTTAAATTAGTATTGGTTTCTTGATTAATTTTATGATTGGGGGCCTCGGACATAACTGGGTGTTTACAAGACCAAGATTTGAATCATTACTAGGTCAAGATCCAGTAGTTGGACCAGGGCTTGGATCAATACTAAGACCAGGACCAGTAGCAGGTCCAACACAAGGACCAGTACTACGACCAATTAACCTAACTTGTTTGATTTGTGCATATCTTGCTCATTTCTGATTAGATTTATGTCGAACTTGTTTCATTTGATTCCTATAATCTATATCTTTCAATTGATTGGTTTTAATTTTTCAAATCTATCAAAAAATATTTGCTCAAAATTCTGAGATTTGAATTCAAATTTTGGCGCCAAAAACTCTTTTGTTCTTATGGTTCATCTTCGTTTCTATTTTTCATTTTCGTTTTTAATTGATCAAATAATCTCTGATTTCTATGATTTTTGTTGTGTTCTCTTTTTTTTTCTCTCTAGCTTCTGGAATGATTTTATTTGTCTAATTTGGATCTGAAATGAAATTTATGTCGCTTGATTATTGAAGCATGTTCGCAATTCTTTTCCTTAATTTCAAATCAAGCCCAATTCAAGCCCAAAATTCGAATCACGTTTATTTTATTTTAAATCCAGTCCAATTTTATTTCATAAAATTCAAATCAAGTTTATTTTGTTTTAAATCAGGTCCCATTGTGCATTCCTTAATCTCACGCAACGAGCTCTAAAAACAAACTGGTAGTTTTTTCTGTTGTTCGCTCTTTCGAGATTCGTAATGGGTCCAAGTGCAGTTGTAGTTGTCTTCGGCCATGTGCATATGTGGTTTGGGGATTGCCCTTTCCTTTTTCAATTAAATAAAAATCTTATTTTTCATTCCTTAATCTCACACGACGAGCTCTAAAAACGAACTGGTAGCTTTTTCTGTTGTTCGCTGTTTAGAGATTCGTATGGGTCCAAGTGCAGCTGTAGTTGTCTTGGGCCCTGTGCATATGTGGATTGGGATTGCCCTCCCTTTTTTGAAATAAATAAAGATGTCATTTTGCATTCATTAATCTCACGCGACGAGCTCTAAAAACGAACTGGTAGCTTTTTCTATTTTTCACTATTTAGAGATTCATATGGGTCCAAGTGCAGTCGTAGTTGTCTTGGGCTCTGTGCATATGTGTATTGGGGATTGCCCTTCCTCTTTTCAATTAAATAAAAAGCTTATTTTTCATTCTTTAATCTCACACTACGAGCTCTAAAAACGAACTGGTAGCTTTTTCTGTTGTTCGCTGTTTAGAGATTCGTATGGGTCCAAGTGCAGCTGTAGTTGTCTTGGGCCCTGTGCATATGTGGATTAGGGATTGTCCTTCCCTTTTGAAACAAATAAAAATGTCGTTTTTCATTCCTTAATCTCACGCAACGAGCTCTAAAAACGAACTAGTATCTCTTTCTACTATTCGCTGTTTAGAGAATCGTATGGGTCCAAGTGCAGCCGTAGTTGTCTTGGGCCCTGTGCATATGTGGATTGGGGATTGCCCTTCCCTTTTGAAACAAATAAAAATTTCGTTTTGCATTCCATAATCTCACGCGAGGAGCTCTAAAAAAGAACTGGTAGCTTTTTCTGCTATTCGCTGTTTAGAGATTCGTATGGGTCCAAGTGTAGCGGTAATTGTCTTGGGCCCTATGCATAGGTGGATTGGGATCGCACCCTTAAAATATTTTCAAAAAGGACAACAATGCATTCTCTTTTCAATTCAAACACCTTTCGAAGGTCCAGCCTTCAACTCAAACCAAAACTACGTAAGCCTTGAGTTTCCCTTTGCACCGGGGAATACGTAGGAGCAGGATCTAGTTTTGTCAAGCTAACCTCCAATCTATTTATTTTCACTCTAGTTAAAGGGATCAAACTATTTTCGATAAATCACAGACTCAGTTTAAAGGTACCGTTCTTCGGAACGGGCAAGTGGGGTGCCTAACACCTTCCCCACTCATAACCGACTCCCGAACCTAAATCTCATCCTCGAGTTAGAGTTTTCCAAATCTTTTTCCCTTAAATAAAAATTTGGTGGCCACTCCACATAATCATTAAACAAAATCCATTTTTTGAAATTTTAGCGAGTTCGTCGTCTCATCGAAATTACGGTTGCGACAGATGGCGACTCCACTAGGGACTTTAGAGAGTCAAGCCCACTTAAATTGAGTGTGTCATATTGATCCCTTTCCCATTTATATGCACCATCCCTTTCTTGTTTATTTGCACAATTTATTTGTTTGTTTATCTATTTTTTGTTTGTATGTTTATTCTCTGTATAACCCTAGGATAGACAAACAATAAATTACTATATACATCTGTGCAATTTCCCCAATTGCAAGTATTCCAAATACTTGTGTGCCCTCATACATTACACATATGCATTTATCATGAGTGGGGCCCTATACCCGGGTCTGAGTGAAGCCTAGGAATAGAGGGATCTAGTGGTGTCACTTTGGGGCTTACGTACTGTTTGACTATCACGAAAATTCCAGCTAGAGTGCGTCCTATTTATAATGCCCTACAACTGGTAGCTTTTTCTGCTGTTGTGGCAAGCATTGCAGACTAGAACTTGGCTCTAGTGACCTCCACACCCCAGGGATATTAACTACCTTTGAAAGGTTCATGCATTAAAAGCCTAGACCCTTAGGACAGGTAACCCACATAAGAGGCAAGGAGGGCACACACACCCTTTCATGGTACTCCGTTCATATACTGCTCACTTACAGGCGTTTGAACTAAATCACCTAGGATGACAGAGAATAAGAGGAAATCTGAGATTTGGGAGATGTAAAATCAAGCAAAAATAAAAATAAAAAATAAAAGTCAAGAAAAATAAAATAAAAATCAAGAAAATATAAACTTCTAGAAAAATTAGAAAAATACTTCTGAAAATATTAAGGATATAAAAAGATTCAAAATGAGAGAAAATGAAATTTCGAAAACCTAAAGAATGCTCTTTGAAAAATTTTAGCAAAAATTTTTCAAACAGAGTCAAAGGTTTTTCTAGCAAAATAAAAAATACCAAAATTTAAAAAATATGAAATTCATAAAGATCAAGGGAGAATAAATTAAATCACTCAATTCTTCTCAAAATGTTCAAATCTTCAATTATTTGTGCATAGCATGCTTGCATTAATGCATTAAATAAATTTATATTTGAAAAAAAAATTCAAAATCACTCCACACATTTTTCATCTTTATACTAATTTTACATCGACATTTATCATTCATGATTTTTGCATCCAAATTGTTTCATAAAAAAAATAATTTTAATTTTAATAGAAAAATTGGAGAAAGACAGCTTCCTCGACATCCTTATAGGACCCGAGCACAATCAATGAGCTGGAAAGGCAAAATAAGGAGTTAAGAAATGAGGTCAAGACTCTAAAGGATCAAGTGGCCAGACTGATGGAGGCCATCCAACTGTCGAAACAGAAGGACGTTCCAAGAGAACCAACTGACCTATTATATCCTCCTGGCTTCAATCCTCAAAATCCTTCACTATTAACCGAAGGAGTTCAGTATGGGTATCCTCACGGGCATGCACCCACACAAACCCAAACACTCAACCAAACATAGTCCCAAACACAAACCCAAACACACAACCTACCTCCAAACGCCACTCCACAAGCTTATCAAACAGTTGTTGGGGGATCGCACCCTATGTTCACCCAAGGGCCTCATCCTATGTACATATCATCTTCTCAACCTCACCACATGCCAGAGGAAAACCCCAGCCATCCTTTTCAGGAGGATACTGAAAAGTGGAAGGTTCTATAGGAAAGGATCAAGGCAATAGAGGGAAATGCTTATGAAGCCAAAGACGTAGCCGATCTGTGCTTGGTTCCAGATGTGGTCATCCCTCCCAAATTCAAGGTTCCTGAATTCGAGAAATATCAAGGGACTAGCTGCCCAAGAAACCACCTGGCCATGTACTGCAGGAAGATGTCTCCCTGTATGCACGACGATAAGCTGCTTGACCATTTCTTTCAAGACAGCTTAACTGGGGAAGCTGCCAACTGGTATACTCAGCTAGAACGGACACACATCCATTCATGGAGGGACCTAGCTAAGGCCTTTCTGAAACAATACGAGTACAACATGGAGATGGCTCCGGACCGAACTCAACTCCAGAATATGGCCAAGAAGGGAGACGAGACCTTCAAGCAGTATGCTCAAAGATGGCGAGAGTTAGCTGCTCAAGTACAACCTCCTTTGTCTGAGAAAGAATTGGTCAGCATGTTCGTAGACACACTCCAAGATCCTTTCTATGACAAGATGATTGGCAGTGTAACTACTAGCTTCTCTGATGTCGTCATCATTGGAGAAAGGATCGAGGGTGGCATGCGTCGTGGAAGGATCGCACACAAGTCCGCAGGGACAGCTGATGCCTCTATAGAAAGAAGGAGACAGGGGAGACTTTTAACGCGGCTTCAAGTCAAGGACAGTACATGCCTCAGATGGCATCTTATGGTCCAACTGGCTTCCAACCTTCACCATACACACCTTACATACCATATCCTTATATTGCCACCACCTACCGAACACCCTACTATCCAACCTACAACTATCCAATGCAAATCCGACCACCCACACCATACACGGTCCAAACACAAGCTATGAGTCCAAATCCTAGTCAAAGCCAAAAATAGGTAGAAAAATCCTATCCAGTTTGATCTCATTCCAATGACCTACACTAAGTTGCGACCTCAGCTAATCTAGAATTCCCTAGTGGTCGCCTATCCTCTGAAACCTCAAGAACCACCATACCCTAAATGGTACGATGCAAATGCCATATGTGACTATCATGCGGGGTACATTGGCCATTCTACAAAAAACTGCCAAGTTCTAAAGTGCAAGGTGCAAAGCCTGATTGATGCGAAATGGTTGGATTTTGGAAAGATTGCTCCTAATATGGGAAATAATCCAGTACCAAATCATGAGAGCTCATCTACTGGCTAAGAAATGGGAGCAGCACAATGAGTTGCCTTGCACAAATCAAGCTATCAAGGAAAATCATCTAGGATTTGTCGTACTTTTCAAAATCAATCTTTTGGAAACAAATCTCAATGAATAATGAAAACATTACATTTTTCATGTTTCTTAAGCATGTGCCTCACATTGTTGGCTTTACTTTTTAAAATTTACCATTCCTTTTCATCATTCAAACCCGCTCCTTATTCCTACACCCAAACAATAAATACCTGTTGTTGACAATGCCAGTGCTGTAATAAATAATCTTGAACGTCTAATCAATCAAACTCAAAGACAAACCAAATGAGGAAGAAAATAAGCAACCAGGGATTCCAACTAAACCATCCATTGTGATCCTAAAATCAAGAAAATATCTTGTCAAATAAAAATATCCCGTTGGAACAAAGTTCGAATCCAGGCAAAAATTAGGGATGTAAGATAAGATCCGCTGAATCGAAAGCCAAAATAATCCAGGAAAGATCAATATCTGACCACGCAAAATTCAAGAAAAAAAAACTTGCTGGATTAAAATCAAGAATAATCCAGGAAAAATCAGGGTTAAAATCCAAAATTCAAGAAGAAGTGAAACCCCCTGGATTAAAACCCATAAACAATCCAGGAAAAAGCAGGGTTCAAGTTCAAAAGATTAAATCAACAAAGGCATGATCAGAAAAGATCTTAAGGGATTCCAAAAACAATTCAGGAAAAATCAGGATCAAAACAGAGCCCGCTAGGTCGACAAGCCTAAAAATGACCTAGGCAAAAGTTAGGGCACAATCAAACAGAGGCCAGCTAGGTCAAAAACCCTCAAAGGGCGGCCTAGGAAAAAAGTTAGGACACAATCAAACAAAGCCCGCTAGGTCAGAAAACCCTCAAAGAACGGCCTAGGAAAAAGTTAGGGCACAATCAAACAGAGGCCTGCTAGGTCAAAAACCCTCAAAGGGTGGCCTAGGAAAAAGTTAGGGCACAATCAAACAGAGGCCCGCTAGGTCGAAAACCTTCAAAGGGCGGCCTAGGAAAAAGTTAGGGCACAATCAAACAAAAGCCCGCTAAGTCAGAAACCCTCAAAAAGAAACCTAGGAAAAAGTTAGGGCACATAATCAAGATCCCGCTAGGTTGGGAACCCGTAAGGGCAATCTAGGAAAAAGTTAGGGCAAAACGAAAGGCCTGCTGGGTTGAAAACTCAAAAGAACAACCCAGGCAAAAGATAAGGTCAATTTAAGAATCCCAGGACAACATGACATTCTGCACCTCGTATCTTCCTAAAACTGGGGCAAAATTTTGCCATATCTCAAGTTTGATTAATTTGACAATCAAGATTACGAAAAGCAGCACTGTTATTTTTCATCAAAAGGTGCCATTTGAGCAATCGAACCCACATCTTTTGTCATCCTTCCCTTTCAAGTACACTACCTCAAATATCTTTTGCAAACCTTCTCTATTTCTTTCCTTTAACCATCCAAAATCACTTCGCACACTTCAATAGTGCACGTGCTAAAAAGAAATGTGAAAAATGTAAAAGAAAATAAAAAAGGATTGATTTTGAAAATTCATGAAAATCGGATGAGTCCTTAACCATCGCAACACGACATGACTGTTTCCCAAAAGGTCATATTCCCACCAGCTACAATGCCACTTGGACAGAAGGAGTATGTCTTATTCTATCATGCTGACCACTGTTGGGTCCCAAAGATCTTGGAAAAAGGTCCAAAGTTGACCAAGAAGCCAAGAGATTGAGTCAATCCAGCTCGTCTTGATTTCTGGTTCCTTTCACATCAACTATGCGGTTGTCGAGGGAGGACGTGTCAAAAATCAAAATTTTTTTACATCATCTCATGGTTTACATTCATCCCATGGCATCCATTTCATCAAATAAATTATTTCAAGCATAAAAAAGCAGTCAATAAGATTAAAACATCGCATCCTCTCTATTCAAGCATCACAAACATCGCATCTCTCTATTCAAACATCACAAACATCGCATCCTTGATCATTCAAGTATCGCGATAAGCATTCATTCATTCAAGCATTTCATAACTCATTTTTCTAAACTAGTTAAGACATAGGTAAAATTGTCCGAATCAGTCATGATTAAAAGACCTCAAATTTTGAGTCAAGCTCAAACTAGAGCAAGCGCTTGCCCACAAAATCAAATTTGAAGTCACCCTCAAATTTTGGAATCAAGCTCAAACTGGAGCAAACGCTTGCCCACAAAAATTCAATGTGAGGTCATCCTCAAATTCTCAACCAAGTCCAAACTGGGGCAAACGCTTTCCCACAAAAATTCAATTTGAGGTCATCCTCAAATTCTCAATCAAGTCGAAACTGGGGAAAACGTTTGTCCACGAAAATTCAACTTGAGGTCATCCTAAAATTCTAGATCAAGCTCAAAACTAGGGTAAACGCTTGCCCAAAAAAGACAAATTGGGGCAGCTCCCAACTTTTGAAAAGATTATGGTTCAAAACTGGGGCAAACAATGGCCCACAAAAATCCAATTTGAGGTCATCCTCAAATTTTGAATCAAGTTCAAACTGGGGCCACACTTCCCCACAAAAATTCAAATCGAGGTTACCCTCAAATTTTGAATCAAGTTCAAACCGGGGCAAACACTGGTCCACAAAAATTCAATTTGAGGTCATCCTCTGAATCAAGTTCAAACTAGGACAGACACCCACCCACAAAATTTCAATTTGAGGTCATCTTCAAATTCTGAATCAAGTTCAAACTAGGGCAAACGTTTGCCCACAAAAATTCAATTTGAGGCCATCCTCAAATTCTAGATCAAAACCCAAACTAGGGCAAATGCTTGCCCAAAAAATTCAAGTTGAGGCAATCCTCAATTCCTCAACTCCAGAAAGATCCAAACTGGGGTAGACACTTGCCTAGAAAAATTCAAGATTGAGGCAATCCTTAATTTCAAGAAGAAAATCAAACTGGGGCAAACGCTTGCCCAGAAAATTCAAGTTGAGGCAATCGTCAATTTCAAGAAGAAAAATCAAACTGGGGCAAACATTTGCCTAGAAAATTCAAGTTAAGGCAGTCCTCAATTTCATCGAGATTCAAACTGGGGCAAACGCTTGCCCAAAATCCCCTCAAGTTAAGGCATTCTTCAATTGCCAGAAGTCTTCCAAACTGGGGCAAAATGTTTGCCCAAGGTTCCTTCAATTCAAGACATCCCTTAAATTATCAAGAATGTTCTAAACCGGGGCAAAAGGGTTGCCCAATTTTCTTCAAGAGAATAAGTTCAAGGTAGAATGAGCTACTTGCTTCAATTCAAGAAAAATAAATTTCAAAATCAATTGTCCGAGGTAGCTAACGAAGAAGCCCATATTCCTCCCTCACATGCATACCCAAGGAACGTCATGTCATTTTCATTCCATACCTGTCATAATGGGCCATTCCTGCTTTGCCTGTCCTCACAGGCCTTCTTTTCAAGTTTAGTGTAGGTCACTTTTTATTTCCTTTCACCTGCCTCAATAGGTCATTTTTCTTTACTTCGTCTGTCTAGCAGGTTTGCATCCTTCCCGGCAACAGCGGGACCCCTCATCAAGTTTAATTTTTTGTAGCTTGGTCTATGTTGTCAGGTCTCATCAAGTTTACTTTTCTGCATCTTGGCCTATGCTGTCAGGCCTCATCAAGTTTAATTTTCTGCACCTCAGCCTATGCTGTCAGGCCTCATCAAGTTTAATTTTTTGCACCTTGGCCTATGCTGTCAAGCCTCATCAAGTTTACATTTCTGCACCTTGGCCTATGCTGTCATGCCTCATCAAGTTTTTCCTATGTTGTCAGGCCTCATCAAGTTTACTTTTCTGCATCTTGGCCTATGTTGTCAGGCCTCATCAAGTTTGCTTTTCTGAACTCCGGCCTATGTTGTCAGGCCTTTGCATGTTTAAGTTTCAGCATCCCGGCCTATGATGTCAGGCCTTGCATGTTTAATTTCCTGGACTTCGGCCTATGTTGTCAGGCTTTTGCATGTTTAAGTTTCAGCACCCCGGCCTATGATGTCAGGCCTTGCATGTTTAATTTCCTGCACTCCGGCCTATGTTGTCAGGCCTTTGCATGTTTAAGTTTCAGCACCCCAGCCTATGGTGTCAAGCCTTGCATGTTTAATTTCCTACACTACGGCCTATGTTGTCAGGCCTTTGCATGTTTAAGTTTCAGTACTTCGACCTATGATATCAGGCCTTGCATGTTTAATTTCCTGCACCTTGGCCTATGTTTTCAGGCCTCATCAATTTACTTTCCTGCATCTTGGCCTATACTGTTAGGCCTCATCAGGTTTACTTTTCTGTACTTTGGCCTATAGTTTCAGGCCACCATCAAGTTTACATTTTTGCACCCTTGGCCTATATGTCAGGCCTCACTCAAGTTTACTTTTCTGCATTATTGACCTATGTTGTCAAGCCACCCTGAACGTATCTTACATTACAGTCCAGCACACCTACCTGTCTTCACAGGTCCTTTTCCCTTTTTCACTTTGCCTATCATGAAATGCCACTCTCTCCTGCCATGCTTGTTGTAACAGGTTTTCTTCATATCACCTGGCCTCTCCAAATAAGGAATCCCATTCTTCGCCCACGTCTGTCCTCACGAACCCATCTCGCCTCACCTCGCTCGCTCATCAGCAGCGTTCATAGTCTAATTAGGCTATGCAATCAAGCTTAGAAATCCTGCGGTTTAGCACTTGAACCTGACAGAGTCACTCAGAAACCACTACCTCCCATGCATCCATCTTCAAGCTCAAGTATTTTAACGCTTTTCAGGAACCCTCAAAGCCTGCCTCGGACATAATATGTTCACGTCTTTACTCATTCCCTACCACGATAATTCAGAGAATCATTTCTCACATTATCTGGTAGGAAAATGAGTAAAGAGGGACAAACTATGAGTACTCAATTATGTCCGAGGCCCCATTGTTAAAATTAATCAGGAAACCAATACTAATTTAAGTAATAATTAAATAAACAGAAAACAAAAAAAGAAGAGAAAATAAAAAAAAAGAAAAAAAAAAGAAGAAAAAGAAAACTAAAAAATAGAAGAAAATTAAAATGAATAAGTAAATAAAGATAATAAATATAAAATAAATAATATAAGAAATATTAAAACAAAAAATCCAAAAAATATAAAATTTATAATTAAATCATAAAAAAATAAAAATTAAAAAATATAAGAATTCCAAAAAGGGAAAGAAAAAAGAAAAAATTCTCCTATGTGGGAAAGAAGTCCCACATTGGACAAGGAGGAATTCTTTAATCCCTCCTCCTTCTATATAAGGAGAGGTCCTTCACCAAAATGAGTGGGGAAGAGGAGCACTTGGAGTCTTAGGGAGTATTTTCAGAATTTCTGAAGGGAGGACCTAGGAAACTCTCTACCTCTACCTCCAATTCAGCCCTTGGACTCCAACCAGTTCTTCATCACCTTTCAATGGAGGTTAGATTCGACTTTTATTCCTCTTAAGTTTCTTGTTTCTTCCCGGATTTTCGAGTTCATTTTCGTCTTTGTTTTTCATTTTCATTTTTTATTGGCCAAATGATCTCTGATTTTGGTGATTTTTGTTGTGTTTTCTTCATCTTTCTCTCTAGTTTTTGGAATGATATTATTTATCCAATTTGGATTGAAATGAAATTTATATCGCCTGATTACCGAAGCATGTTCATCATGGTGCGCAAACTAACCTAGCTTGTTTGATTTGTGCATAACTTGCTCATTTCTCGAATTTATGTCAAACTTGTTTTGTTTAATTCCTATAATCCATATCTTTCAATTGATCAGTTTTGATTTTTCAGATCTACCAAAAAATATTTTCGAAAAATTCTGAGATTTGAATTCAAATTTTGGCGCTAAAATCTTGTATGTTCTTGAGGTTGATCTTCGTCTCTATTTTTCGTTTTTTGTTTTTAATCGGTCAAATAATCTCCGATTTCCATGATTCTTATTTTTTTTTCTTCTTCTTTCTCTCTAGTTTCTGGAATGATATTATTTGTCCAATTTGGATCTGAAATAAAATTTTTATCGCCTGATTACCGAAGCATGTTCATCGTGGTGCGCAGATTAACCTAGCTTGTTTGATTTGTGCATATCTTGCTCATTTCTGATTGGATTTATTTCAAACTTGTTTTTTTTATTCCTATAATCCATATCTTTCGATTTATTGGTTTTAATTTTTCAGATCTACCAAAAAATATTTTCTCAAAATTCTGAGATTTGAATTCAAATTTTGGTGCCAAAAACTCTTGTGTTCTTGTAGTTCATCTTCATTTCTGTTTTTCATTTTAGTTTTTAATTGATCAAATGATCTCTGATTTCTGTGTTTTATTGTGTTCTCTTTGTTTTTCTCTCTAGTTTCTGGAATGATATTATTTGTCTAATTTGGATCTCAAATGAAATTTCTATCGCTTGATTACTGAAGCATGTTCGCAATTCTTTTCCTTAATTTCAAATCAAGTCAAGTTTATTTCAAATCAAGCCCACAATTCAAATCAAGTGTATTTTATTTTAAATCACGTCCAATTTTAATTCAACAAATTCAAATTAAGTTTATTTTATTTTAAATCAATTCCAATTTTATTTCATCAAATTCAAATCAAGTTCATTTTGTTTTAAATCAGGTCCCATTGTGCATTCCTTAATCTCACGAAAAGAGCTCTAAAAACGAACAGGTATCTTTTTCTGCTGTTCGCTATTTAGAGATTTGTATGGGTCCAAGTGCAACTGTAGTTGTCTTGGGCCCTGTGCATTTGTGGATTGGGATTGCCCTCCCTTTTCTGAAATAAATAAAGATGTCGTTTTGCATTCCTTATTCTCACGCGACGAGCTCTAAAAACGAACTGGTAGCTTTTTCTGTTGTTCGCTGTTTCTAGATTCATATGGGTCCAAGTGCAGCCGTAGTTGTCTTGGGCCCTGTGCATATGTGGATTGGGGATTGCCCTTCCCTTTTTCAATTAAATAAAAATCTTATTTTGTATTCCTTAACCTCACGCGACGAGCTCTAAAGACGAACTGGTAGCTTTTTCTGTTGTTCACTGTTTAGAGATTCGTATGGGTCCAAGTGCAGCCGTAGTTGTCTTAGGCCCTGTGCATATGTGGATTGGGGATTTCCCTTCCCTTTTGAAACAAATAAAAATGTCGTTTTGCATTCCTTAATCTCACGCGATGAGCTCTAAAAATGAACAGGTATCTTTTTCTGTTGTTCGTTGTTTAGAGAATCGTATGGGTCCAAGTGCAGCGTAGTTGTCTTGGGCCCTGTACATATGTGGATTGGGGATTTCCCTTCCCTTTTGCAACAAATAAAAATGTCGTTTTTCATTCCTTAATCTCACGCGACGAGCTCTAAAAACGAATTGGTAGCTTTTTCTGTTGTTTGTTGTTTAGAGATTCGTATGGATCCAAGTGCAGCCGTAGTTGTCTTGGGCCCTATGCATAGGTGGATTAGGATCGCACCCTTAAAATATTTTCAAAAAAGACAATAATGCATTTACTTTTCAATTCAAACACCTTTTGAAGGTCAAGCCTTCAACTCAAAACAAAACTACGTAAGCCTTGAGTTTCCCATTGCACCGGGGAATACGTAGGAGCAGGATCAAGTTCTGTCAGGCTAACCTCCAATATATTTATTTTCACTCTAGTTAAAGGGATCAAACTATTTTCGATAAATCACACACTCAGTTTAAGGGTACCGTTCTTTGGAACGGGCGAGTGGGGTGCCTAACACCTTCCCCACTCGTAACCGACTCCCGAACCTAAATCTCATCCTCGAGTTAGGGTTTTTCCAAATCTTTTTCCCTTAAATAAAAATTTGGTGGCGACTCCACATAATCAATAAACAAAATCCGTTTTTGAAATTTTAGCGAGTTCATCGTCTCGTCGGCTTTATTCTTTGAAATTTTGAACTTTGGTTGCGACACTCTCAGTTGAATGCATGCTAGTAGCGAATGTTAATGACCCACATCCCTATGTCCTTGGCCGAGAGATGAGTCTCAGGGCGATCTTATGCCTATTGTGCTTGGTTCGAGTAACCATTCTCCTAGATTCAATATACATGATCATTCCTATTGACTCTCCTATTATATCGGGACATTCCTAATCGATCCATGCACCAAGTCTTAAACTGAACACGTCATGTTTCCATTGAATCTTGCCTTTTTTTGCATGTGGTTTGTAGTGCCTGCTGCTTCAAACAGAATAGAGGTACCCTCACGATTTCCTAATTAGTCCCTTGGAACCTGTCACTCAGAAGAACATGCATGGAAGGAGTACGCAGGTACGTTGATGGCATAATACACACAGGAACCGCATTAGAGACATTTCTTCTTGGTTGGTGAATGTAGGATCCGCATGCGTAAAACATTAGCCCTCTATCCTCAGATTTATTTGGTTCCCATCATCAGTAGAATTTTGAAGTCTATCACTTGGCATAATAGGTTTTTAAGTACTCTCGTGTACTTTTCGAGGTCGGCAATTTAGGAAGTGGAAGTAAATTAAATGATGTTCCCCACTCTAATTCAAGTAAAAAAAAACATCAATATTCAGAACACAAATTTCCAAAATCATGGTTTATACGAGTCAATGCGGACAAGTGCATTCTTTCTAAACTATTGTGGCCAATTCTCTTGGAACACCCGAATCCTCAGCAGCTCCATAAGCGTAGATTAATTATTCACGTGTAGAGCACCAAGGGCAAATCTGGTCTGTGTTCTATTCTCCTCCATCAAACTGCTACTTAATTTATCAAGGATACTCGAGGGTCTTTGATCTTTGGCTTTAAGCCCATGTCACCATTATTACAAAATACAGCAGACACCTATAAGTGGTGATACTAGTCATCTAGCATCTTGAACATAGATTCCACAACCATGCTTGAGCTTTCGACTCCTTTAGCAACTAACAGTGCAACTATCATTCATGTTACCAACCATTTCAAGTGAGTTTAACATGGATGTGATACAATCATAAAGAAACCTTTGGGTCCACTTCCGATATCCACACCGTAGTTTTGCTCATCACAGCCATAGTACATAGACTCTACTAAAGTGAACACCACACCGTATGAGCAGGTTATAATTCTGGACTCGGAGGGGTCGCATAAGTTATGTGAACCTGAGATGCAAGGAAGCTATTAAGGAACCATGTTTTCCCATTCAAGAATCGTATATTGTGACTTATAGGCTCTCAAGAATATCCAATACCAAATCCTTGGTTAATCTATTCTCCAACCAAGAATTGGCTACTTATCGAACGTACATTATCAATGCATATTGAAATTGAAATGGATCGAGATCAACTCCTTATGTGAAACCATTATCGCGGATACTTGTCCATTTCTAAAACAGAATAATATATGACTCCTGATTCAAGTTCCCCCCTACATCAATCTCCATGAAAATCTAAATTCAAAGATTGAAGAGAGAAAGCAACTAACCTGTGAAGAAGCGGCGGAGCCACCGAACCAACACCAGCGCCCCAGCCTGTGAACGCTCCTCTTTTGCTTGATCAGAATTTCTCCCCTAGCCAATGTGAAGCCTTTTTTCTCCTCCCAGCTCAATGCCCAATTGAGGCCAAGGCGTCTTGTAGCTATCTCCTCCCCAAAGGAACCAACTCCCCCCTCCAAGAAGAACTCAGAAGCTTCCAAAAAAAACCCCTCCTTTGCAAGCATCTTTATATTTTCTTTTCCTTTTTTTGTTTTTTTTTTGCTTTCTTTTTCTTCTGTTAAGTTTCTGTTTTTAGTTTAGTTTTTTTGTTTTCAATTTAGTTTTTTTGTTTTTAATTTTTTTAATTTTTTAATTTTTTAATTTTAATTTTTTAAAATTTAATTAATTTTTTCAGATTTATTAATTCTATTTTAATTAATTTATCTATTATTAATTATTATTTTTAATTTTCTGTTTTATTAATATTTTTTGTTTTTATTTCTTTTATTCCTTAATCCTATTTGCTATTTATTTTTCTTTGATTGTAATTTTTATTTGTTTTGTTTTTATTTTTTAATTTTTTTCAACCTTTCTCTTTATTTGTTTTTATTTTGTTGTTTTTTGTTTTTTTCTCTGCTTTCTATTTATTTATTTTTATGCTTATTATTCAAATTGTAGTTTATTTACTAATTAATTTTAAAAAATGAGGCCCCAGACATAATTGGGTATTTACACTATAAAGACTCAGCAAATTTTATAATCCCTCTGCACCTACTCTTCCAATATTTTCGAATCATTATCTTGCTTTAATTTCTTTATCATCACTTTACTACTAGCTAAAGGATATGACCTTCCTAATCCTAAACTTCCTCAACCAATATATTCTTTATTTGGGCTACATGAAGAACATGCTACTGAATCGTGAGAAAAGTAAGTCTCTATTACAAACTCTATAGCTTGTGACCATTAGCACTTGATGATTCAGATGAAGATAGTGAGAATCATACAATGATTATGGCTTCATTTTTTGAGGAAGAAGATGGACATGCCAATGTGCAGTGGTTCTAATGTAACAAGTCTCAAATTCTAAATGAAGGAAGAAACATATAAACTGATGCCAACAAAAGTGTACTGAGAATCTATTTACCGTTCAAGAATTAATCCAATTCAGTGACTCCTAAATTCACATTACCATAGTAGAACATACAAAGCAAAATCTGAGTTTACTTGGTGAGTATGCAGCAAAATTTGATGCTAATCCTACTTGGCTCTGAGCATTTGCTAAACTTTTGCAATTCTTGGTGTTAGAGAATGAGTGTTTGTTCCTCAAACTTGCTTCCTTTAGTGCTGAGAGTGCAACTTGGAAATTTACTAATAAACGTCATTTGTGTGCGGTTGTGACTTGTTCTTGTGAAATTTTCTTCACTCGAGGCTGTAGCAGAGTGAAGTTAATTCTCTGGAGGCGCAAAGGAGATCAAGAACAGCAAGAAGAGGCTCCTAATGATTCAGAAAAGATTTCTGGAAAATGCTTCTTCTTCCCCAACTCATCCAAAAAGGTCCCCCCACGAAACTTCTCTGTGAAAATCTCCTCCTCCAACTCCTTATTTGCTGAAGGTTTTTATCCTCTCCCCCAAAAGGTTCCCCCCAAAGTCAAGAAGTTAGAGAGAATCCAAGCCTTTCGAATCGTGTCTTTTTTTTTTTTCAGTCCCCAGCCCCCTTTCCTTTTTTTTTTTTCCATTTTTCCTCTAACTGATTCTTAATAACTGACTTAACCAATTTCTAACTGTCACCTAACCGAATTTGTCATTATTTGCCCCTTTTTCATTTTTTTATTATATATATATATATTGAAATTCATTGGGCTTTTCCTCCTTTTTTCTCTTTTAGTTTTTTTTTATTATTTTATTATTTTTTGTTTTTATTTTTATTTTATTTTCTTCTTCCTTCTTTTTATTTTGAATTTTAAGCATTAATATGATAAATACCATCTTCGACATAATTGAGTGTTCACAACCAGTATTAGTACTTGGACTAGGACCTGGATCAGTACCAGGACAAGGAGAAAGACCAAGATCAGTACTAGGACCAGGACCAATATCAGTACTTGGACTAGGAACAATACTAGGATAATAATCAGGACCAATATTAGTACTTGGACTAGGACAAGTAATAGGACCAAAAACTAGATTCAGCAAAGGGACCAACATCAGTAGTAGGACCAGAACCTAGATCATTACTAGGACCATGACCAGTAGTAGGCAAGACCAAGATTAATATTATGACTAGGACCAGTAGTAGGACCGGGACCAGGATTAGTAATAGGACCCAGGCAAGGAAAAAACTAGGACTAGGATTAGTAGCAGGACTAGGACCATGAACAGAAGCAGTAGTTTGAAAGGACAAGGATTAGTATTGTCTTTGTAACATTGTTGACCATATATATTTGGATAATAAACAATATAATATGCTTTTTATATTTGATTAAAATATTTTAAAGATTATTTAAAGAAAATAAAAAATAAATAAAAATTTAATAATACATAATATTTTATAACAATAACAAATAATTAATATATCAAAATTTATTTTAATTTATTATTTTTATTTTTTATTTACATATATTAAATTAAAATGTATTTATATAAAAAAAAATGTATCATTTTTTCCTTTTTTTTTTTAAATCTTCCTTTTAAAAGTATTTTTTTGAAATTAATACTTCATTATTATGATAGGATATAAAAATATAACATTGTATGAATCAACAATATTATAAAGATATGAAAATTACTTGGAGGTGAATATGTTAATATATTTTTTAACCAAATCATTTCTATGCAAAATTCAATGTAGTATCTATTTAGCATTGATATAAATGATGGAAATTATTTAAAAAGTTTATATATTTTTTAATAGAAAAGTTTTAATATAGTTAATAATTTATTAAAGATCTTATATGATTTGATCAAATATATTTAGGTGATAGATAATATAATATATATTTTATTTTATATATTTGATTAAAATATTTTAAGGATTGTTTAGAAGGAAATTATAAAAAGTAAAATTTATAATTGAAATTCAGAATATTATATATTATTATACAATAATAATAATAGTAATAAATAATTAATACATTTAAGTTATATTAATTTATTCTTGTTTATCTTTTATTAAAAAAATTAAATTAAAATATATTTATTGAAAGGATAAAATTTATTATTTTCTTGTTCTTTCTTTAAAATATTTTTTTACGGATTTTTTTTATAAAGAAAGAATATAAAAACATGAAATTTTAAGAATCAATTATATTGTAAAGATATGAAAATTACTTGAAAGTGAGGATTTTGAAATATAATTTTACCACTTTATGATAAAATTTATGCTTTTAACATTGATGTAGATAATTGAAATAATTTAAAAAATTAATAATTTTGTTAATAAATTTAAAATTTAGAATAGCTTATGATTTATTTAAAATCTTATATGATTTGATCATATATATATATATATATTTAGGTAATGAATAATATAATAATATTTTATTCTTTTATTAAACTATTTGAAAAATTGTTTATAAGAAAATAAAAAATAAAGAAAACTTTATAATTTTATATTAATAATATATATTATTTTTAATAATAAAAAATAATTAATGCATTAAATTTATATTAATTTTTTATAAATATTAAATAAATATGTATTTATTTAAAACAAAAATTGTATCATTTTTTTCATCTTTTTCTATGTCCTTCCATTTAAAACAATTTTGAGAAAGTCATTACTTCATTATTAAGAGAAAATATAAAAACATAACATTATATAAATCAACAATGTTACAAAGACATGGAAATTACAAAGACATATTGAAATATTTTTTAACAAAATCATTTGTATGAAAATAATAATAATAATAATAATAATAATAATAATAATAATATCCTTTTAGCATTCATATAGAAGATAAAAATCATTTAAAAAATTTATATTTTTTAAAAGATATAAAATTTTAAGATAGCTTATAATTTATTTAGGATCTTATATAATTTGATCATATATTTTTAGGTGATATATAATATAATATATATTTTTATATATTTGATTAAAATATTTGAAGAATTGTTTAGAAGAAAATTAAAAAATTTAAATTATAAATTAAGGATATTGTAAATTATTTTATAATAATAATAATAAATAATATATTAAAGTTATATTAATTTAATATTTTTATCGCTTATTTAAGAATATTATATTTAAATATCTTTATTTAATTCATAACATTGATGTTTTCTTACTCTTCATTCAAAATATATTTTTAGATTATTTTTAAAAAATTTATTATTTATTATTTCATTATCAAGAGAGGATTTAAAAACATGACATTATATAAATCAACTATATTACAAAGATATGAAGATTACTTTAAAGTGGGAATGTTGAAATATATTTTAACGATTTCATTCATATAAAAGAATTTTTTTTTAGCATTGATGTAAATAATAAAAATCATTTAAAAAATTAATATATTTTTAATCGACGTAAAATTTTAAAATAGCTTATTATTTATTTAAGATCTTATATAATTTAATCATATATATTCATATATTAAATAAGATAATATATTTTATTATTTTAAATATTTGATTTAACTATTTTAAATATAATTCAGAAGGAAATAAAAATAAATAAAAAATTTATAATTTTAAATTAAGAAAAAGCATATTATTTTTTAACAATAAAAAATAATTAATATATCAAAACTTATATTAATTTATTATTTTTATCTTTTATTTACAAATATTAAATTTAAAATGTATTTATTTAAAACAAAAATATTTATCATTTTTCATTACTTTTTGAAACCTTCCTTTTAAAAGTGTTTTTGAAAAATTTATTATGTCATGATTAAGAGAGGATATAAAAACATAACATTGTGTATGAATCAACAATGTTACAAAAAAATGAAAATGACTTGGAATTAAGTATGTTGAAATATGTTTTAACTTTTAACCACACCATTTGTATGTAAAAAAATATAACATCTTTTTAGCATTGATATAGATGATGAAAATCGTTTAAAAAATTAATATTTTTTTAATAGGTATAAAGTTTTAAAATAGTTTATGATTTATTTAGGATCTTATATGATTTAATCATATATATTTAGATGAGAGATAATATAGTATGTTTTTTTTATATATTTGATCAAAATATTTTAAGAATTATTTAGAAGAAATTTATAAAAAGTAAAATTAAAAAACCTTCACTTAAAACAAATTTTTTTTTTACTCTTTCTTTAAAATATTTTTTAAGACTATTTTTGAGATATTTATTACTTCATTATTAAGGAAGGATATAAAAGCATAATATTTTATAAATAAACTTTTTTGCAAAGGCACAAAAATTACTTGAAAATGAGGATGTTGAAACATATTTTAACCCCTTCATTTGTTTAAAAAAAATATGCTTTTAACATTGATGTAGATAATGGAAATTATTTAAGAAATTAATTTTTCTAGAATATATTTAAAATTAAGAATAGCTTAACATTTATTTAGAATCTTATATAATTTGATCGTATATATTTAGGTAATAGATAATATAATAATATTTTATTGTTTTTTATATTTGATGAAAATATTTGAAAGATTGTTTAGAAGAAAATTAAAAATAAAGAAAAGTTTATAATTTTAAATTAAGAATAATATATATTATTTTATAATATAACAAATAATTGATATATCCAAATTCATATTAATTTGTTATTTTTGACTTTTATTTACAAATATTAAATTAAAATTTATTTATTTAAAACAATAAAATTTATTATTTTTTCCTCTCTTTTTAAAACCTTTCGTATAAAATTATTTTTGAGATATTAACTACTTTATTATTAAGAAAGTATATAAAAACATAACATTGTATGAATCAACAACATTACAAAGACATGAAAATTGTTTGGAGGTGAATATGTTGAAATATTTTTTAACCACATCATTTGTATGTGAAAAAACATACTATCCTTTTAGCATCGAGATAGATGATAGAAATCATTTGAAAAATTAATATTTTTTAATAGATGTAAAATTTTAAGATAGCTTATGATTTATTTAGAATCTTATATGATTTGATAATATATATTTGGGTGATAGGTAATATAATATTTTCTTCTCTTTTATATATTTTATTAAATTACTTGAAGGATTCTTTAAAATAAAATTAAAAAAATAAAAATTCATAATTTTAAATTAAGAGTATTATATATTATTTTACAATAATGATAAATAATTAATACATTAAAGTTATATTAATTTATTCTCTTTCATCTTTTATTTAAAAATTAAAATTAAAATTTATTTATTTAAACACAAATTTTATTATTTTCATACTCTTTCTTTAAAATATTTTTTAAGATTATTTTTGAAAAATTTATTATTCCATTATCCAGAAACTAGAGATGGAAGTGAACAAGGTTGTCTTAACCGATAACTCAATTCGTTTAAAGCCTAACTTGATTCGACTTGTTTAATAAATAGATAGACTCAAACTTGTTAAAAAATCTTTTTAGATAAATAAGCCAGACTTAGATTTATAAAAAATCCTATTTAACTTATTCAGGAGCTTATTTATATTTATTTTAATATATTATATTTGTACAATGCTTATTTTAATATATTTTATTTACATAATATATATATATATATATATATATATGTTTTATGCCTATTTAGTGGCCTATTTGTTAAGATTTAATTAGGATTATGTTAAATATTTGAATTCTATTATAGATAGATGCTATTAGGATTTAGTTATGGTTTTCTTATATTAGTAATTACACAAATATAAATAACTCTTCTATGAATAATGGATGAGAAGATTTTTGATGAATAATAGTATTTTTTCTTTGAATTTTTTTTATCTCTGCGAGAGTTGATTCCCTTGATTCTTGGGCAAAGAACTACCCTTATAATATTGGTTCTTCCAGTAGGTCACGCGGTAAGGGTCATGTTCCTCTTGATAACTTCGATGTTTTCCGTCAGGTTGCGGTTTGTGTCAGGTTCCTTGTTTTATCTTATTCTGATCCATAAGATATTCCATTATCATTTATGCTTTTAGACTTATTTCACCTACATATTGAAGATCGGGACCACCCCTA
The DNA here is from genome assembly GCA_037954105.1 of Canavalia gladiata. NCBI lineage: Eukaryota > Viridiplantae > Streptophyta > Magnoliopsida > Fabales > Fabaceae > Canavalia > Canavalia gladiata. The sequence continues at coordinate 18,484,559 of CM075662.1, read as the reverse complement.
TCGATTCATATTAGTTGGTATCAAAGCTATAAGATAGGACATGAAAATTACTTAAAAATGAGAATGTTAAAACATATTTAACCCCTGCATTTGAATACAAAAATTATCCTTTTAAGATTGATGTAGATAATGAAAATTATTTAAAAATTAATATTTTTTAATAGATGTAAAATTTTAGAATTGCTTATTATATATTTACGATATTATATGATTTGGTAATATATATTTAGGTGATAGATAATATATTATAATTCTTTATATATTTAATTAAATTATTTTAAATATTTTTTAGAAAGAAATAAAAAAAAATTATAATTTGATTTTAAGAATAATATATATTATTTTTTAAATTAACAAATAATTAATATATCAAAGTATATAAGAATTTATTATTTTTTCCTTTTATTTAGAAATATTAAATTAAAATGTATTTATTTAACCCAAAATATATTACATTTTTTCTCTCTTTTGAAGACCTTCATTTCAAAACTAATTTTTAAAAAATTTATTACTTCATTATAAAAAGGATATAAAAACATAACATTGTATGAACAAATAATATTACAAAGACATGGAAATTACTTGAAGGTGAATAAGTTTAAATGTTTTTGAATGTTAAAAAATTATACTATCCTTTTAGCAATGATATAGATGATGAAAATTATTTAAAAAATTAATATGTTTTTAATAGACGTAAATTTTTAAAATAGCTTATGAATTATTCAGGATCTAATATAATTTGATAATATATATTTGGTGATAGTGTTCTTTTCTTTTGTATATTTGATTAAATTATTTGAAGAATTGTTTAAAATAAATTTAAAAAAGAAAAATTTTAAATTTTAATTTAAGAATATTATATTAATTTATTCTTTTTTATTTTTTATTTAAAAATATTAGAGTCAAATTTATTTATTTAAAACAAAAATTTTATTGTTTTCTTATTCTTTCTCTAAAAAATTTTTATTTTAATATTATTTTATTAGCATGAGAGAATATAAAAGCATGATACTTTATGAATCAACTCTATTGCAAGGATAAGAAAATTACTTGAAAGTGAAGATAATATAATATACAGATTTATTTATTATATTTTATTAAATTATATGAAGGATTGCTTACAAGAAAATTTAAAAATTATATCTTTAAATTAAGAATATTATATATTATTTTATAATAATAAATATTTTGCTAAATTATTTTTTTTTTCTTTTTAAATTTGTTAAGATTTTTTTTAAATTTTTTTTATTCATAAGAATATTTAATAAATTTTAAATCTTCTTCTAAGTTACCTTTTTCTAAATAACTCTTCCAAACACAAACTAATATCATATTCACATCGAGCTCCTAATTTCCATGACATATATTGAACAACCAAATGTAATTCTACCAAATGACCACAACATCAATCCCTCGTCTAACTTTCGTTCATAATATCGATGCTGCATTGTCAAGCGTGTTGTATAGGAATATAAAATAGATATGGTATTTAAGGTGTATCTATTTTTATATTTATATTTTCAAAATTTATTTATAATTATGCCATATTTATATAGATAATAATTTTGATATTCATTTTTTATTTTTAAATATCTGTATCTTTTTTTATTATTCTTAATTTGATTATTCAAATATAATATATTTGATTATTTTTTACAAATTAATGAAACGTTAACATTATTATAAAATAGTGAATATTTATTAAAAATATATTAAATATAAAAAATTATTACATATATAAAAAATAAAATTATATACAAACATTAAATATTAATATAATAAAAAAATTAAGTTAAAATATTAAAATAAATTTTAAATAAAATTAATTCATTGATTTGTAATAATATTAATAAAATACTTCTGAGTAATGGATCTTCTAATTGTATATAATAGTATGTAAATGAATATAAATACTAGAATATCTATATTTGTTTTCATACAATTTTATGAATATTTATATCCACATCTAAACTAAATAGGGTATATGCTACCATTTCTATGTCTATTTCTATTTAATGAAAAGAAAATGTTATTTTGTATATAAGCCCAACCCCTATTTAATAATGTTATCTGTCCAATTTAAAAGTACCAATAAATATGAAAAATAAAAATAATATCATATAAAATAAAAGTGAAGATTTAAGATTTCTAACAAAACTACTAACGGGATGAAAATTACTCATCTAATATGTGCTACTTCCTAATAACATAAATATGTAATTTCAAAACTGAATCATAATATTAAGCTCTGCATCTTAATTGTTTATAGGAAAAAGCTAATAAATTTTTTTAAAATAGAATTTAAAAATTTTAAAAATAATTTTTTATTAAAATATTATTAAAACAGACTTGTTTTTATAATTTTTAATATATTTTAAGATTTTTTTAGTATAAATAAATTTTATTTTTAAATTTTATAATACTGATAATAAAATAATATGAGATTTCTGATATACATTATTATTTTAAGGTTTATAATTTAATCAAGGTTTATGAGACATTTCAGGTATGTTTTGACTTAATAATAAACATAGTTTTAAAATGTTTTTATTATATTATATCACATCTTTATTAATTTTTAATTTTAACTTTTAATTTATCTTCTTTTACCATTCAATACGTTAAAAATGGGATGTATGAGTTTGGTAACTTTTTAGTAACGCCTTTGGGATATGTAATCATTACTACTCGTTGAATGTCTTGCTTTTTTGTATTGTATTGAGTTTCTCTATTTTGTAATGTGAATTCGGTATCACACATAAACTTAAACCATTGTTAAAGATTTTTTTTTTATGTTTTTTAAATTTGTTCTTCCGTTAATTATTAATATCAAGTCTTATGATCTCGAAGGATATGTGAGAAAAAACTAGAGGGAGAAAACCAGAAAGCTTCCCAATAAAAATAAAGAAAATGAGTAAACTTAGTTTTTCTTATACATAGTTTTTTTCTCTCGTGGTGACTTCAAACAATATTTGACTACACTAGTGCAAAAATACGATATTATAATAAGATTTTATGTCGATTCTTCAAAAATTAATATAAATAAAAATGTGATGGTATTTTTGTAAATAAATGTAAACTTTCTACATTAGTTGGAAAAAGAACCGATGTAGAAAGTACTTTCTACATCGGTTACAGCAACCGATATAGAAAGTACTTTTTACATCGGTTCTTTTCCCAACCGATGTAGAAAGTGAGTATTTTTTCAAACTTTCTACATCGGTTGCTCTGTAACCGATGTAGAAAGTGGATTTTTTTAAAACTTTCTACATCGGTTTAGAAAATAATAGATGTAGAAAGTACTTTCTACATCGGTTTTGAGAAACAACCGATGTAGAATGTCTTCCCCCGTCACTTATTTTTCGACGCTGTTTGTGTTTAACCTCATTTTCCAAAACCCCAGTTTCTTGTTTCGGCTTGTTCTCTCTATTTTCGTTTAAGTCTTAGCCATTGTCGACATCCTTGTTGTTCGTCGTTTCACTCCGTACTTACGTTCGTGGTCGTCGTCGTCGCGCAGCGTAAGGTTCGAAGTCGTCTTTGTTGTTCTTTATGCATCTCATTCTATTATTATGGTTGAAATATACATTTATTTTGGTTGTATTCTGTAATTTTTAAGCTTCTTATTTGACTACCTTGCTGTGTCGTCGTTCAACCACCGTTGTGCCTCCGTTTGGACACCGCTTGGCCACCGCTCAACCATTTTGTGTTGACTGTGAGGTATGTTCTATGCACCTCTACTTTGTGATTGCAGATGTGAAAGTTTTCTTAGGGTTTATATATGTTATAGTATTGATTTTGAGTTTAAATATGTTGGTTTGTTTTCTTGAGTTCAAATATGAGCATACCCTTAGTTTCCCATTCAAGGTTGAATATAATGAGTATATTACTAAATAAGTAAATCATTCATTATATTAAATCTTGAATTGTCCAAGTTGGACAGTTTGAGACTAAAGTTTTTTATTCAGTGGTTAACAATTTCTTCATAAATCTTGTAAATTGTACTTGATGAAATTTTGGTTTAGTTCATTTTGTATTGTCTCTGGGTACATGCTTCATTATGGTAAATGAAACCATAATCAAGTTATGTACTTGGAGACTAATGCGAAATGCTGCCGAAATTTCACCAAGTATGATATTCAAGATTTTAGAAGTATGTTCATCGATGAATAAATAACTTTTTTCTCGAATGGGATAGGGTCTTACCAATAGTGAGGATAATAAATTAATAACAATGAGTGACAAGGTTAATCCTAAATCATGTGTTGATGATTCTTGTATAGTATGGATCGTAGTTGGATAAATGTTAAACGAACGAGCGATGAGTACGAGAATGGGGTCGAAGAGTTTTTGAATTTTGCGCAGACAAATCTACCTCAGAGTCATGGACAATTTTACTGTCCGTGTGTTAATTGTCTAAATGAGAGACGTTTGGGTGTTGGTCAAATTAGAGAGCATCTTCTTTGTGGTGGATTTTTCAAAAGTTATACAAAATGGACATGGCATGGTGAGTTATTAGGCATGCCACATGCATAACATGAGATGGGCCCTAAACCCAGGTCTGAGCGAAACCTAGGACTAAAGGGGTCAAGTGGTGTCACTTGGGATGCACGTCCCGTTTGGCTATCACGAAAACCCCAACTAGAGTGCGTCTTTTCTTGGTGCCCTACAGCAAGTAGCGTTCTCTACAGTTGTAGCAAGCACCAGGAATTAGAACTTGGCTCTAGTGACCTTCATAACCTCTAGGATTACAAACCACCCTGTGTGAGATGCATACATCAGACGACCTTAAGCCTATGTCACACATCACCTCACTCAAAACACCAAAAAAGGCATATTTATTTTGAATAACCACAAAAATATGAAGATTTAAATCGATTTAAAATTAAAAAAAACAAAGGAAAATTAGAAACTAAAAAGGAAGGAAAAAATAGATTTGACAAATAAAATAAGAAAATCTGAAAAATTAAAAAAAAAATTTCTCAAATTAATGAGTTAAACTGGGGCAAATGTTTGTCCAAATCAATTCAAATTGAAATTAAAAAAAGAAGAAGAAAGAATTAGAAAATTAAAAAATATATATAATAGAAAAAATAAAAATAATTTCTAAAATTAATAGTTTAAAATGAAAATTTGAAAATCTAACAAAACAATTTCTCATTCAAAGAGGGACAAAATTTTGAAAAAATCCAAAGAAGAAAAAAGAAAAAAAATTGAAGAAGCCAGAATAAATAAAGCAACAGATCATTCAAAATGATCAACTTTCAAATCTCTAATTATTTGTGCATTCCAACATACATACATTCATTCATCAAATGACTTTATCGTTAAAGGTCATCTCATACCTTCTTTATATTAACACTCATTAGTGTTTTTATCACTCATGATATTTCACTCACATTCTTCTAATAATTAATTTAACAAAAAATTGAAGAAAGATAATTTCCTTCATACCCAGAAAACAATCTCCAAAAAAAATATATATAAAAAATAAAAAAAATCAAAAAATCAAGAAATCAATTTTTGCTGGAAAAGAGTAAACCCAAATATTGAATAGAGCATTTGATCATTCCAAAAGATGGTCAACTTTTAAATCTATAAATTATTTATGTATTTCAAAACATTACATTCATTGAATAAATTTATCATCGAAAAAAGAAAAATTTTGAAAACTATCTCATATCTTTTTCATTTGATATGCATTGAAACATTGATATTCATGCAGTCATCAGTTTATCAAAATAATTTCAAATTTTAAAGAAAAAGAAAAATTAAAGAAAGATAGTTTTCTCGACATCCTTATAGGACTCGTTCCTAATCAAAGATCATGGATGAGTTGGAAAAGCAAAATGAAGAGCTGAGAAATGAGGTGAAAACTCTGAAAGATCAAATGGCCAAACTGATGGAGGTTATCCAATCGTCAAAACAGAAGGATATAAGGGTGTCCTTTCCAGAGGAACCAGTTGGCCCATCATATTCTCCTGGCTACAATCCACCAAACCCTTTACCATCAACCATGCCTTCACAAACTGAGTGGGTCCACTATGGGTTCCCTCATGGGCATGCACCCCCATTCAGCCAAACACAAATCCAAACACAAAACCTACCTTCAAACCCTACAGGAATCCCTCATATTACTCCAAACACCACACAACAACCTGTCCAAGCTCACTAAATAAACACTGGGGGGACGAATCCTATGTTCACCCAAGGACTTCATCCAATATACATACCTTCCCATCCTCACAATAGGCCAGGAGAGTACCCAAGCGATCCTTCTAACGAAAATGCTGAAAAATGGAAAATATTGGAAGGAAGAATCCGGGCAATCGAAGGAAGTGCTTATGATATCAAAGACGCATCTGATCTATGTCTAGTCCCAGACGTGGTTATCCCTCCAAAGTTCAAGGTTCCTGAATTCGAGAAATATCTGGGAACTGGTTGTCCGAGGAACCATTTGACCATGTATTGTAGAAGAATGGTCGTCTGTGCTCATGATGACAACCTGCTCATCCATTTCTTCCAAGACAGTCTGACCGATGCAGCTGCAAATTAGTACACTCAGCTGGAACGAACACATCCGTTCATGGAGGGACCTAGCTGATGCCTTTCTGAAGCAGTACAAGTATAACTTGGAGATGGCTCCTGACAGAACTCAACTCCAGAACATGGCCAAGAAGGGAGAGAAGACCTTCAAGCAATACGCCCAACGATGGAGGGAGTTGGCTGCTCAAGTACAACCTCCCTTGTCTGAGAAAGAGCTGGTCAGTATGTTCATCGACACACTCCAAGATCCTTTCTATGACAAGATGATCGGTAGTATGACTGCTAACTTCTCTGATGTCGTCATCATTGGAGAAAGGATCGAAGGTGGCATGCGCCATGGAAAGATTGCACATAAGCTTACAAGGGCAGTCAACGCTTCCACCGGATCAGGAAAGAAGAAGGTAGGCAAAGTTTATAATGTGGCTTCTGGTTAAGGCCAATACACTCCACAGGTGGCACATTATGGTCCAACCAGTTACCAACCACCACCATACATACCGTATACACCATATCCTTATATCGCCACCACCTACCAAACACCCTACCATCCTACTTACAACTATCCAATGCAAGTCCGGCCACCAACACCATACACGACACAAACACAAGCCACGAGCCAAAACCCTAATCAAAGCCTGAAAAAGAGAAGAAGCCTATCCAATTCGACCCTATTCTGATCTCCTACACTAAGCTGCTACCTCACTTAATTCAAAACTCGCTAGTCGCTCCTTATCCTCTAAAGCCTCAAGAACCACCATATCCTAAATGGTATGATGCAAACACTAGGTGCGATTACCATGCAGGGTTCATTGGTCATTCCACAGAGGATTGCCTAGCACTGAAGCGTAAAATACAAAACTTGATTGATGCAAAATGGTTGGATTTGGGGAAGCTTGCTCCTAACACTGAGAACAATCCATTGGTGAATCATGAGAGCTCATCAACTAGCTGAGAAATAGGAGCAGCACAATGAGTTTCCTTGTATAAGCTGATATGCCAAGGAAAATCATCTAGGATGTTTCATACTTTTCAAAGTCAATCTTTTGTAAATAAATCTTAAATGAATAATCCAAAAATTACATTTTTCATGTTCCTTAGGCATGTGTTTTCCATTATTGGCTTTACTTCTTGAAAGTTTCCATTTCTTTTCATCATTCAACCCACTTCTTATCCTACACCTAAACAATCAATACCTGTTGGAGACAATGCCAGTGCTGTAATAAATAATTTTGAAACGTCTGATTAAACAAATTCAAGGAGAAAAATTAAATGAGTAAGCAGAATAATCAAAATCCAACTAGAGATTTCAAATCTCCATTTAAGGAACACTTCTAACAAGAGTAACAAATATCCCGCTGGATCGAAAGTTCAAATCCAGGCAAAACATAGGGATGCCAAATAGATTCGCTGAATTGAGAATAAAAATGGTCCAGGAAAAGTCAGGGTTAAAATCCAAAATTCAAGAAGAATAGAAACCCGCCAGATTAAAAGACAAAATAATCCAAGAAAAAGTAGGGTTAAAATTCAAAAAATAAATCAATGAAGTCATGATCAGAAGAGGTCTTGCTGAATTAAAATTCCAAAAACAATTCAGGCAAAATTAGGATCAAAATAAGGGTCCGCTAGGTCGACAACCCTCAAAGGTGACCTAGGCAAAAGTTAGGGCACACAAACAAAGGCCCGTTAGGTTGAAAACCCTCAAAGGGCAGCTTAGGTAAAAGTTAGGGCATACAATCAAGAGCCCGTTAGGTCGAAAACCTGCAAGGACGGCCTAGGCAAAAGTTAGGGCATACAAAAGGCCCGCTACGTCGAAAACCCGCAAAGGCGGCCTAGGAAAAAGTTAGGGCACAAAAGGCCCACTAGGTCGAGAACCCTCGAAGACGGCCTAGAAAACAGTTAGGGCACACAAACAAAGGCCCGCTAGGTCGAAAACCCTCAAAGGGCGGCTTAGGCAAAAGTTAGGGCATACAATCAAGAGCCCGCTAGGTTGAAAACCCGTAAGGGCGGCCTAGGCAAAAGTTAGGGCAAACAAAAGACGTGCTGGGTTGAAAAATCAAAAGAACAACCTAGGCAAAAGTTAAGGTCAACCAAGAATCGCAGTACAATCTGACATTTCTGCATCTCATATTTTCCAAAACTGGGGCAAAATTTTTGCCACTTAAATTTGGTTAATTTGACAATCAAGATTATGAAAAGCAGCATTGGCATTTTTCACTAAAAGGTGCCATTTGGGCAATCAAACCAACATCCTTCACCCTTTCCTTTCAAATATACTACCTTAAACATCATTTTCAAAATTCTTCATTTCCTTCCATTAATTATCCAAGATCACTTTGCATACCTTAAAGGTACATAGGCCAAAAAGGAATGTGAAAAATGTAAAAATAAAAAGATAAATTTCGAAAAGTCATGAAAAATTGGATGAGTCCTCAACCATCGCAACACGAAATGACTGTTTCCCAAAAGGTCATCCTTTTACCAACCATAACGCTACCAAGAAAAAAGGAGTGTGTCTCATCCAATAATGCTGACTATTGATGGGTCTCAAAGATCTTGGAAAGAAGGTTCCAAAGTTGACCAAGAAGCTAAGAGATTGAGTCAATCCAGCTCATCCTGATTTTTGGTTCCTTTCACACCAACTATAAGGTTGTCGAGAAAGAACCTATCGAAAAAAAAAATCAAGAGAAACAAAAAGTTTTTCACCATCTCATGGCATGCATTCATTCCATAGCATCCATTAAATAATTATGTCGAGCATCAAGAAGCAATAATCAAGTTAAAACATTTCATCCTCCTGCATTCATTCAAACATCATGATAAGCATCCGGCATCTCATAATTCATTGTCAATACTAATTAAGACCAAGGAAAATTTCCCGTATCAAAATTAAAACTGGGGCAAACGCTTGCCCACAAAAATTCAATTTGAGGTCAAGCTTAAAAATTGGGGCAACCGTCTGCCCACAAAAATTCAATTTGAGGTCATCTTCAAATTTTGAATCAAGTTCAAACGGGGGAAAATGTTTGTCCACGAAAATTCAATTTAATATCATCCTCAAATTTTGAATCAAGTTCAAACTGGGGCAAACGTTTGCCCAAGGAAGATTTAAATTCAAGAACGAGATCAAAATGGGGGCAAACATTTGCCTAGAAAATTCAAGTTGAGACAATCCTCAATTCCTCAACTCCAGAAAATTTCAAAACTGGGGGAAAACGATTTCCCAGAAAAATTGAAGTCGAGGCCATCCTCGATTTCATCAAGATTCAAACGAGACAAACGCTTGCCCAAAGTCCCTTCAAATCAAGACACCCCTCAATTATCAAGAATGTTCTAAACTGGCGCAAAATGGTTGCCTAAGTTTCTTCAAGAGAATAATTATCAAATGCTTAAAAACCTTCGAATTCAAGGTAGAATAAGCTATTCGTTTTAATCCATGAAAAACAAACTTCAAAATAAGTTGTCCGAGGCAGTTGACGAAGAAGTCCATATTCCACCCTCCCGTGCATTCCTAAGGCACATCATATTACTTCCCACACCTGTCTCAATGAGTCATTCTTTTACTTGCACTAACAAGCCATTACTTTCATGTTGCCACACCTGTCTCCACAGGTTATTCTATCTCGGTAAGACATCTCTTTTTCTGTACTTGTCTATCTGTCTTGACAAGCCTCTCTTTTCCATACCTGTCCTAACAGGTTATTCTGCGTTTTTTGTCTGGCACAACAAACCAGCTTTGTCGCTTGTCTTAACAGGTTGTCTTAACAGGTTGTCTTTCCTTTACCTGTCTTAACAGGTCAACCATCATTCCACCTTTGCATTGCCTGCACCAACAGATTTCATTCTTGTGCCTGCCCTAACAGGTCACTTCTACTTTTTGCTTGTCTTAACAGTACACTTTACTTTGCCTGTCTTAACAGGTTTACATCTTTCCTGTCAACAACAAGATATTTTTGTTTTTGTCTGTCTTAACAGACTTTCATCGTTCTCTTCGCCTATCTAGCAGGCTTGCATCTTTCCTGTCAACAACAGGACCTTATCTGCATTTCACCTATCTTAACAGGTCATTTTTTTCATTTATCCTGGCAACAACAGGATTTCATCATTTGCATTTATTTTGGCAACAACAGGATTTCATTTGCATTCTTCCCGACAACATCGGGACTTCATTTGCATTCTTCCCGTCAACAACAGGATATCAAGTATGTTTAAATTTTGTATGCCTGTCTTAACAAGTTTGCATTCATCCTGGCAACAGCAAGATTTCATTTGCATTCTTCCCGGCAACAGCGGGACCTCATTTGCATTTTCCTGTCAACAACAGGACATCAAGCATGTTTAAATTCTGTCCGCCTGTCTTAACAGGTTTGCATTCATCCTGGCAACAGTAGGATTTCATTTACATTCTTCCCGGCAACAGCGGACCTCATTTGCATTTTCCTGTCAACAACAGGACATCAAGCATGTTTAAATTTTTGTCCAGCCTATCACATCAGGCCCTGCATGTTTAAATTTCTGTCCCGCCTATCACATCAGACGATGCATTTTAATTTCTACATTTTGGCCTATCACATCAGGCCCTGCATGTTTAAACTTCTATTCAACCTATCATATCAGGCACTGTATTTTAATTTCTGCATCATGGCCTATCACACAAGACCCCTGCATGTTTAAATTTCTGCATCTTGGCCTATCACACAAGGCCCCAACACGTTTATTTTTCTGCATCTTGGCCTATCACACAAGGCCCCTGCAAGTTTAAATTTTTGCATCTTGGCCTATCACACAAGGCCCCTGAGCGTTTAAATTTCTGCATCTTGGCCTATCACACAAGGCTCCATCATGTTTAAATTTCTGTATCTTGGCCTATCACACAAGGCTCCTGCACGTTTAAATTTTTGCATCTTGGCCTATCACATAAGGCCCCTGCATGTTTATTTTTCTGCATCTTGGCCTATCACACAAGGCCCCAGCACGTTTATTTTTCTGCATCTTGGCCTATCACACAAGACCCCTGCATGTTTAAATTTTTTCATCTTGGCCTATCACACAAGGCCCCTGCATGTTTAAATTTCTTCATCCTGGCCTATACAGGCCCCAACACATTTGCTTTCCTATCTAGCCTATTCAGGTGTCGCATCTTAAATCCCTTCATTTTGGCCTACCATATTAGGCCCCGCATAATTGAACCTCATCAACTCATTACACAAGGCTTGCAAAGCTTATGCAAATTTTCCACATTTGAACTACCATCCTCCAATTTATCAGGGTAGGCATTTCTAAGTTTTCAGTCAAGCCCGAAACTTTTCTGGTACCCCGGAAGCATCATTCAACTCCCTGACATCTTTAATTTTATAGTTTATTTAACATCTTATATAATTTAATTGTATATATTTATATAATAGTAGTATAATATATGTTATTTTATATATTTGATTAAAATATTTTCTGAATTTTTTAAAAGAAAATTAAAAAAATAAAATCTTATGATTTCAAATTAAGAATTTTATATATTATTTTACAATATAAGTCCATCCACTGAAAATAATTTTTGAAAAATTTATTACTTTAATATTAAGTTAAGGTATACTGATATAACATTTTTTTGAATAAACAATGTTACAAAAATATTAAAATTACTTTTTGGTTAATATGTTGAAATATTTTTTAACAATATTATTTATATGAAAAAAATACATAGCTTCCTTTTATCGTTTATATATATATATATATATATATATATATATATATATATATATATGATAAAATTCATTTAAAAGATAATATTTTTATTAAAAGACATAAAGTTTTAAGATAGCTTATTATTTATTTAAGATTATATATATATATATTTGGATGATAGATAATACAATATATAGTTTTTATATGTTTGATGAAACTATTTTAAGGATTATCTAAAAAAATTAAAAAAAGAAAAACTTATGATTTTAATTAAGAATATTATATATTATTCTTCCATCAAAATAAATAATTAAAATATGTAAGTTATATTAATTTATTAATTTTTTTTTATTTAAAAATATTAAATTAAAATATTTTTCATTGAAATAAAAAATTTACTATCTTCTTTTAACTTCTTTAAAATCCTTCCTTTCAGCCTATTTTGTAGAAATTACTTACTCTATTATCAAGGAATGATTTAAAAATATGATATTTTATGAATAAATTATATTAAAAATGCATGAAAATTACTTGAATGTGAGGATGTTGAAATATATTTCAAACATTTTATTAGCATAAATAAATTTTTTTCCATTTAATGTTGATATAGATAATGGTAATGATTAAAAAAATATCTTTTTAATAAATATGAAATTTTAACATGGTTTAAAACTTATTTAACAACTTATAAAGTTTTATTGTATATATTTATATAATAAGTAGTTTAATATATGTTATTATTTTATATATTTGAATAAACTATTTTAAACATTATTTAGAAAGTAAAAAATAAAAAAATTTTAAATTTTGAATTAAAAATATTATATATTATTTTATAATATTAAAAAAATAATTCATATATCAAATTTATAATATCTTAATATTTTAATCTGTTATTTACAAATTTGAGTTAAAGTATATTTAATTAACAAAAATTATCATTTTTTTCTCTACTTTTAAGACCATCCTTTTAAAACAATTTTTGAAAAATTTATTACTTCATTATAATATACATATATATAATATGTTTTCAATCAACAATGCTACAAAGACATTAAAATTACTTATTGGTAAAGATGTTGAATCACTTGTTAACAACATCATTGTATGAAAAAAAAATTTATAGCATCCTATTATCATTGATATATATGATAGGATTTATTTAAAAAATAATATTTTTTTAAGAGATGTAAATTCTTTAGAAAACTTATGAGTTGTTTAAGATCATATATATTTAGATGATGGATAATATAATATGTTCTTTTTCTTTTGTATATATGATTAAACTATTTTAAGGATTATTTAAAAGAAAATTAAAAAAAAATTTACGATTTCAAATTAAGAATATTATATATTATTTTACAATCATACTAAATAATTAAAATGTTCATGTTATATTAATTTTTAACTCTTATATTTTATTTAAAAAAAATTAAATTAAAATATTTTTCTTTGAAATAAAAATTTTATTATCTTCCTTTAACTTTTTCTTTAAAATGTTTCTTTTTATCCAATTTTTTAGACATTGATTACTACGTTGTTAAGGAAGGGTATAAAAATATGATATTTTTTGAATAAAATATATTGAAAATGTATAAAATTACTTAAATGTGAGAATATTGAAACATATTTTAACCACTTCATTAGTCTAAAGAAAAATATTCCTTTTAAAGTTGATAAAGAAATGGATAATCATTAAAAAATTAATATTTTTGAATACATATCAAATTTTCGTATAGATTATAATTTATTTAACATCTTATATAACCTCATCGTATACATTTACTTAATAGTAGTATAATGTATGTTATCATTTTCTATACTTGATTAAACTATTTTAAACATATTTCAAAAGTAAAAAAAAATAAAATGTTCAAATTTTAAATTAAAAATAGTATATATTATTATATATTATTAAAGAATTATTCGTATATCAAAATTTTTAATAATTTAATATTTTAATCTGTTATTTACAAATTTTTGTTAAAATATATTTAATTAAAAAATTTTATCATTTTTTATTCTGCTTTTAAGATCATTCTTTGAAAATAATTTTTTTGAGAAATTTATTATTAAAAATAATTTTTTTTGAAAAATTTATTACTTCATTATTAAGTTAAGATATATATATATATATATATATATATATAATATGTTTTCAATGATAAAGATAAAAAGACATTAAAATTACTTATTGGTAAAGATGTTGAAATACTTTTTAACAACATCATTTGTTTGAAGAAAAATATATAACATCCTGTTACTGTTAATGTATATGATAGAATTCTTTTAAAAGATAATATTTTTTTAAGAAATGTGAAGTTTTCTATATATATATATTTGGATGATAGATAATATAATATCTTATTTTTTTTTTATATGTTTGATTAAACTATTTTAAGGATTGTTTAAAAAAAATTAAAAGAAAAAAAACTTATGATTTTAAATTAAGATATTATATATTATTTTACAATCATAAGAAATAATTAAATGTTGAAGTTATATGAATTTTTAAAATTTTAAATTTTATTTAAAATATTAAATTAAAATATTTTTCTTTAAAATAAAAAATTTACTATCTTGTAACTTTTTTTTTAAAATATTTATTTTAACCATTTCATTAATATAAAGAAAAAATATTCCTTTTAATGTTGATATAGAAAATGCTAATCATTAAAATATTAATATTCTTTTAAAAATATCAAATTTTAGTATAACTTATAATTTATTTAACATCTTATATAATTTTATCATATAGATTTACGTAATAGTAATATAATATATGTTATTATTTTATATATTTGATTAAACTATTCTAAACATTATTTACAAAGTAAAACATAAAAAAGTTTTAAATTTTAAATTAAAAATATTATATATTATTTTATAATATAAAAGAATAATTCATATATCAAAATTTATAATAATTTAATATTTTTATCTTTTATTTACAAATTTTAATTAAAATATATTTAATTAAAACAAAAAATTTATCATTTTTCCATCTAATTTTAAGAGCATCTATATAAAATAATTTTTGAAAAATTTATTACTTCATTATTAATTTAACATATAAAAATATAAAATTTTTTAATTAACATTGGTACAAAGATATTAAAATTACTTTTTGATAAAGATATTGAAATATTTTTAAATAACATCATTTGTGTGAAAAAAATACATAGCATCCTATTACTTGATTATATGATAGAATTCATTTAAAAGATAATATTTTTTAAGAGTTTAAAACTTTTAAGATAACTTATAATTTATTCAAAATCATATATATTTTGGTGACAAATAATATATTATGTTTTTTTTTATGTTTGATTAAATAATTTTAAGGATTACTTTAAATAAAATTAAAATTAGAAAAATCGATGATTTCAAATTACGAATATGATATACTATTTTACAATCATAATAAATAATTAAAATTTTAAAGTTATAAATTAATTTACTAATTTTGATGTTGTAATTAAAATATTTTTTTTGAAAATAAAAAATTTACTATCTTCTTCTTACTTCTTTAAAATTTTTTTAAGCATATTTTTTAAAAATTAACTATTTTATTATCAAAGAAGGGTACATAAACATGACATGGATAAACTATACTGTAATTGCATTAAAATTAGTGGGATGTGGAAACATATTTTAACTATTTTATTAGTATGAAGAAAACTTTTTCTTTTAACGTTGATATAAAAAAGGGTAATCATTAAAAAAGTTAATCTTTTTTAATAAATATCAAATTTTAGTATAACTTATAATTTATTTAACATCTTATATAATTTTATCGTATATATTTACGTAATACGTAGTATAATATATGTTATTATTTTATATTTTTGATTAACCTATTTTAAACATTATTTAAAAAGTATGAAATAAAGAAAAAGTTTTAAATTTTAAATTAAATTTATTATATATTATTTTATAATATTGAAAAATAATTCATATATCAAAATTTATAATAATTTTATAATTTTATTTTTTATTTAAAATTTTTAACTAAAATTGTAATATTATATATTATTTTACAATCATAATAAATGATTAAAATGTTGAAATTATAATAATTTATTATTTTTTATGTTTTGTTTAAAAATATTAAATTAAAATATTTTTCTTTAAAATAAAAAATTTACTATCTTCTTATTACTTCTTAAAAAAAAATTTATGCATATTTTTTAGAAATTAATTACTCTATTATTAATGAAAAGTACATAAGTATGATATTTTATAAATAAACTATATTGCTAATGCATGAAAATTACTTGTGAGGATGTTGAAATATATTTTAAGCATGTCATTAGTAGAAAGAAAAATATTTCTTTTAACATTGATATACAAAATGATAATTATTAAAAAAAATAATAATTTTTTAATAAATATTCAATTTTTGTATAGCTTATAGTTTATTTAACATCTTATATTTATTCATCGTATATATTTATCTAATAGTAGTATAATATATGTTATTATTTTATATATTTGATTAAACTAGTTTAAACATTATTTAGAAAGTAAAAAATAGATAAAAATTTACATTTTAAATTAAAAATATTATATATTATTTTATATTAGTAAAGAATAATTTATATATCAAAATTTATAATAATTAATTTTTTTTCATTATCAACATATTGAATATTATCATCAATCCTATTCGTCATCTTCAACATCATCATCAAGATCATCATAATTATCATTACTATCATCATTTATTATCAACACATTGAATATCATCATCATTAATCCTATTCGTCATCCTCAACATCATCATCACCACTGTCATTATTCATAATCATGCTCATCATCGTTCATCATCATCATCGTTATCGTCACCTTTAACATTATAAAAAATAATCATCATCGTCTACCAAAAAATCATCATCATTAACGTTTATCGTACTTCATCATCATCGTCATCATCATCATCCTCATCACTATCATAATTCATTATCAACACATTGAATATCATCATCATATTCGCCATCCTCAACATCATCATCATCATCATCATCATCATCATCACTATCATCATTCATCATCATGCTCATCATCGTTCATGATCACGCTCATCATCGTTCATCATTATCATTGTCACCGTCAAATCATCATAAATCATCATCGTCATCCAGAAAAAAAAATCTTTAGCATCTAGTTTACCGTAGCTCATCATCATCACCATCATCATCATCGTCGTCATCCAGAAAAAAATAATCATCATCATCGTCATAATCATCATCATCATCATGCTGATTATTGTTCATCATCATTCTCATCATCGTTCATAATAATGCTCATCATCGTTCATCATCATCATTCACAAAAAATTTATCATCATCAATGTTTACCATAGTTCATCAACATTTTCATCGTCATCACTATCATAAAGATCATCACCATCTTCATTCGTCATCATGCTCATCATCATTCATCATCATCATCATCATCATCATCATCATCATTATCATCATCACCATCACTATCATCATTCATTATTGACAAATTCAATATTATTATTATTATCATCATCAAGCCAGGCCTAGGCTTATAAAAAAGCCTATTTAACCTATTCAGGGGCCTATTTATATTTATTTTAATATATTATATTTATATAATATTTATTTTATATTTTATTTACATAATATATATATATATATATTAGGCCTATTTAATGGCCTTTTTATCTTATAGACTTTAAGTTTGGAATTCTTTTTAATCAATTATTTATATAGGTTTTAAGTTTATTTATTGATCTTTTTGTAATATAGGCTTTTAAAACAAGCTTGTAGGCCTTATAAGCTTTAAATCAGGTCAGGCCTTAACAGAAAAAAAGCCTTTAACAGGTAACATGCCCAGACTCAGGCCTCAAAATTTTTAAACAAGTCAAGCTTGAACACTCAAAGTCTAGCCCGACTCGGCCTACTTCCATCCCTAATCATCACCCAAAACATCATTGTAAATCACTATCGTCATCCACAAAAAAATCATCATCATCAACGTTTACCGTAGTTCATCATCCATCATCATCCTCATTATCGTTCATAATAATAATAATAATAATGATAATAATAATAATGATAATAATAATAATAAAATAATAATAATAATAATAATAATAATAATAATAATAATCATCATCATCATCATCATCGTCATTGTCACCCTCAACATCATCATGATCATCAATGTCATTCCCAAAAAAATATCATCATTAACATTTACCATAATTCGTCATCATTATCATCATCACTATCATCATTCATCATCATCATCATCATCACCATCATCCTCATAATCATCATCATCATCGCCACCCTTAACATCATCATA
Source organism: Canavalia gladiata (assembly GCA_037954105.1). NCBI lineage: Eukaryota > Viridiplantae > Streptophyta > Magnoliopsida > Fabales > Fabaceae > Canavalia > Canavalia gladiata. The sequence continues at coordinate 18,465,995 of CM075662.1, read as the reverse complement.
AATCATCATTGTCATTGTCGCAACCGTAATCACAACAAGACGACGAACTCACTAAAATTTTAAAATAGAATTTAATTTGATGATGTGGAGTCGCCACCAAATTTTATTTTTAGGGAAAAGATTTGAAAAAGCCCTAACTTGAGGAAGAGATTTGAAAAATTTAATTTGACGAAGAACGGTACCCTTAAACTGAGTGTGTGATTTATTTGAAAACTGTTTGATCCCTTTAATTAGAGTGAAAATAAATAGATTGATGGAAGATAGCCTGACAGGACTTGATCCTGCTCCTACGTATTCCCTGGTGCAATGGAAAACTCAAGGCTTACGTAGTTCTGGTGTGAAGGCTCGACCTTCGGAGGTAAAGAGTTTAGGAGAGGGGTTTTATTATTTAGGAGGTACCTCTAGTCCACATATGCACAAGGTCCAAGGCAACTAAGGCTACACTGAGGCCTATATGGATCTCTAAATATTGAACAGTAGTGAAACTGCCAGTTTCCCATTTAGAGCTCATCGCGTGAGACTCGTGATTCCCAAAAATGTTTTGAAAGATTTTATTATTAAAGCGGGGACTCCTAGTCCACTTATGCACAAGGTATGAGGTGACTAAGGCTGCATTGGGGCCTATATGAATCTCTAAATATCGAACAGCAGTGAAACCACCAGTTTCCCATTTAGAGCTCATCGCGTGAGACTAGTGATTCCCAAAAAATATTTTTTTGAAAGGTTATATTATTTAGGAGGGATTGGGCTTGGCTCAAAATTAAGAGAAATGGATTTTATTTTTGAATAAAAGAATTGGACCTATCTGAAATAAAGCGAAGAAATTGGGCTCGACCCGCGTTAGAGGAGACTTGATTTCAAATTAGGAGAAAGTTGGGCTTGACCCAAATAAGAATGCAATGAGTTATATTTTTACAAGAAAATTTGAAAGGTGGGCTTGACCCACATAAAAAAAATTACATTTAAAATAAAAATTGAAAAATGGGTTTGACTCACAATAAAAAAATATAATTTTTGATTTCAAAGTAATTGAAATAACATTTGAAGAGCATGCATTTGATTTTAAAATAGGAAGATATGACAAAAAGAATTTATTATTTCCAATTAATTAAAATGGTCTATTTCGAAAATACGGCAGGCCTAATTGAAGATTAGCAGGGCCCAATTTCAAAGGTAGGCTGTTTTAAAAGAAATTTAGGCAAAATGTCCCAGGTGGGGATCGAGCTCGGATTTGGAAACTATGGGATGGTCAGCTTACCACCCAACTATGCCTCTGGTTGAGATTACAACATCCCAAATCATTTTTTTAAAGCAAACTCACGTGTCAATTTGTCAACCAACGTAGCAAATTTTCAAGGTTTCTGCTCATGCTATGGACCTACTATAATAGTAGATATTGTTAATACTAGGTTCCCAAAATATCGCCTATGGGTATCTACCGTAGTTGTTTTCTCATGCATGCATGCAAGGCGACTAACTTGAACTCCTACTACCTATTACACTTACTAAAATAATTTTGCAGGGTTAAACCTTATGATGGCTGGGCTTAGGTAAGCACTGATTGAAATTTCTGCATGGGCTACTGAAAGCCTTATTTTCGTCTCAGAATTCAAGCCATTACTTCATAGGGCGTTCGACTACTCTAACTCACTCTATCTACTTTGGCTAATAATCTTATATATCTGGTCATTGGCCCAATGTCAACTCTTGTCTAAGAAAGTAAGTTTCTTCTTGGTTTCGCATGCCAATTTGCAACTGTTGTCTTTCGTATCATCCCACTTAGAGGGAAAGATATGAGGTAGTTTATTTATATAAAACGATCATTGCCTTAGATACCATGAAAGATCTGATGTGAACAAAAGAAGATCATGAATGAATACTCATAAGACCTCTATTCTTCCCTTTATCAGAGCGTTCGATTCCAGTACTTATGCCCCTTTTTGTCACAGTAAGTCTAGGAGGATAATTTAGAACTCATGCTACTATTCCATGAGACTAGAGCCACCCCTGGTTTGGTCACCATCATAAGGTAAAACAAATCGTTACTTTCATTACAGGTTTGTGGGAAATTTGTTCCTGTTATGGCTTTATTTTCAGTGATCCAAGATGCAAAACTGACACTATATATCAAGATCAGGGCAAATTCAATACAAGGCATTGTTGCCATTACCACTGTAATGGGAGACGATTATGTTGTGAGGTGGCTTTTTATGCCACTGGTGAATTAGAATAGAGAACTCCCACAGCACTAGGATGGGTTCAGTTTACCACATGACCTAAGGATGGTCGAGGTTCAATAATCACCTTTTCTTAATACACATGTGTAAACACCCAATTATGTCCGAGGCCACATTTTAAAATTAATTAATCAAGAAACCGATAATAGATCAAATAATAAATGAATATTAAAGTTAATAAAAAAAAGAGAAAAGAGAAATTTGCAAAATTGGATAAATCAAGAAAATAATAAAATAAAAACAAAAAATACAAAAAATAATAATAAGAAGAAAGAAAAGAAAGGAAATGAATAATTAAAAGATAAAAGAAAAATAAAATAAAATAAATGAAAAGTAGTAAAAAAAAAGAACACAAGGAAATTAAAATGAAAAAATAAAAACAGAAATAAAAAAAATACAAAACAAAAAAGAAAAGAAGAAAAAAGGTGGGGAAACTTTTAAGAAGGGGATATAAAAAAGGAAACGCTCGGAGAAAAGAGGGAGATGGGGAGAGAGTGGCAGAAAAAGGAATTCCAGAGAAAAGAGGGGAAGAATGTTCACCCCATGTCGATGAGTTGAGAAAGGAAATTTAGATCCAAACTCCTTCAGGTTTGTATTTTGCTTAGATGTTAATTGGTTTAGTTACATGCACTTATATGAACCAAATGAACCTTGATGATGATTAATTAGCGACTGTATTTGTAACTGCATCGTATCTTTCGGATTCTTGAGGTATGATAAATCTTTTAGGTGCATCTAGATTCAGTTCTAGCATCATCTTGCGGTCTGAATTTTGGTGGTAAATTCGGTTCCATATCCCTGTAGCGTATTCTTGTGCCTTTGTTTAAACCTTAGAGGAAATAATAACAGATCCTGCCAATACCGACGCTATCATGCATGAATATCAGCATTTGATTTCCTGGAAAGTTAGATGGGTTAATTTACTTGCTGCTACGGCTCCATTAATCTAACCATGCCATCGTTGGAGGAAAATTTCATTAAGAAATGATGTCGCTTCTATGTGTGGTTGCAAAGACACGATTCACTTATTTGAAATGAATTGGCTATCTAAGGTTTCAGACTTTGCCTCAAATCAGTCCCCGTACAAATGAGAGCGGCTCCATTGTTCTGGACCAATTGTATGGGACCTAATAATGTCTCTGCACGTATGAGGGAGTTTGCTAGAGACCATGCAGAGTCTGTTTGGAAGAATCGCCATCTAATTTGATTAATATCCGGTTGTTCAAAACAGAGTTGGTGCTCAAGCCACCATGTCTATCGTATTTACTGCATCTTTTCTTTATTAGAATGTTAAAATTTTCAGCTGACATTGGTGCATATTTTGACTAGAACACAAGATTTAATGCTCTTGAAATTAGTTGAATTATTTGCATGAATCTATATTCAATAAATGTTTAGTACAGATCTGCCTAAGGTAATTCCAGTGAGGTTTTCATGATGAGGAATGACGATCATGCTCAATTTTGGACGTACCAAAGCATTATTAGCGTCATAGACGCTTGCATTTGATTGAACGATGAATCAAAATCAAAGTCTCAAGATGTTTAAAAGAGGTGGCAAATTCTGCTACATATACATGAAAGAGCGGAGATGAGAAATACTTTGCAATTGGCGCCAACTCTATTTCGTTTCTGCTTCATTGATCATATTAGGATGCATTCAAACAGGGTTCGGTGAAGACGCAAGGCTGGAGTAGGAATGTGTCCCTAAGGGCAGCATTGGAAGGTAGGATTGCCACACTACAAGGCATGGATGTGTTTCTCTTCTCTATAGCAGCACCTGAAGGTCCAGACCCCGAGTTTTCTTCGTCAAGGAAAGGATCCAAAGATGTGGATTCTGTTTGGAGAATGTATTCTTCTTTCGCTGAGGTTACTCAAGTCCAGTCTTGTGAAGGACCAAATCTTAACGTTCCATGCTGAATCTATTTATCCGGTTACACCTCATATTTGGGACTATTGCACATAATGATGACTACTCAACCTCAACACATGATTTGATCCCATTCTACAGGTGCTCATGTGAAGCCTCAGGCTGCTTTGGCAGGTGGGCAGCCTCTGTACGTGGCTAAGGAAAATCCTTAAGTGAGCATGGGTCATTTGTCTGTTTAGCAACATGCAGATTGAGATGGTGTATCCCCACATGAACTATGGAATCACCAATTTATGCAAACGAAACTATAAGAGCTCAAGATTCAGGTCCAAATTCAGTTGTTAATCCTTCAAGCAACCTCAAACTAAAAATCCGACATATTAGGAACACACTGACACCGTTGGCCAATGAGGACTAATCATGTTGAAAGGAAAAATAACACCATGTACCACACTGGTTGTATCCGTCCTCCATGATATCAGACTATTCAGAGTTACTATAGAAGATATTGATGAGAGAACCAGTCATAAGTCTTTAAACATGGCTCCTACGAAGGTGCCACTGATAGGCAGGGAAACATTGAATACATGGTTCGCAAGAATCGGGAGTTCTATGAAACCTGATTCCTCTGATACGTTCTGGAGCGTGTACTTTGGAGGGAGCGGTATCAAGAAGGGATCTTCCTCAAAGAGAGGTCCTGCTGTGAGTAATCTTCCTCCTTTCCTTGGACGAGATACCTCATGTCTTGACAAAGGTTGACTATAGGTAACAATCCATTGGTAAAAATAGAGGCCACTAATGCAAAAGAAGTAAAATAACATTCAAGATGAATCTGGTTGCAAAGGGATGCCTGTGGATATAGTTCCAAATGATTCCGAAAGCAATGTTATTGAGAAAGGAAGAAGCTGAATGCATGGAAACCATCCTCTGAGAAAGGATCACTGCTAGAAATGATAGAAGAGAATACATCCCACTACCTGAACAAGATAATAATCAGTATAAGGGTGAACTAAATGAAGTAGGATGTGGGTACACACTCGGGTCCTGATCAAACAGGCTCAAGCACATTGAAATTCTCAGCTACGTGGGCTCTCTATTCTATTAACATGCAGGGAATAGGTTCACTAATCTGCATTAACCCCTGAGGACATCAATAGTAATCTCGGTGACTTGCATGTGGACGCATGTGCTCATCCATACAACTGGTTGTACTTGACAAAGCATTGAGTAAAGGATGATGCCTCACAATAGGGCACGATCATACAGCCATGGCAAGATTTTTGGGAAGCCTTTGGGAGGATTATGACGGCCTTAGGCTGCACTCGCGAGGACTGTCTCCACACCACAAAGACAAGGGAAATAGTTCGTACCCCTGTTGCAACGTGTTCCTAGATCAGGGCGTGCATGTGCATGGCTTATACCCAATTAACTAAGCTGTCTTCAAGGCACTTTAATAAAGTTAATAGGTCTTAAAGCTAAACAGGAGCCTAGCTCAGTGGTTGAGATGACCACGCATCTTCCATGCCCCTGGTTCGAGTCCCCGCCAAGGCTATTTCATCTAAATGGCTCTAATTTTTTCAGCCTACCTGTATCAGGCCATGCTTTGCATTGAAGCCAGTGGTATAACGAGCCATATGTCCAGTAGGCCGGATCCCAACCGTTTGACCTCCAAATCCCTTCAAAGAAATTTCATTTCCTTTTTATATTTAATTAATCTCAAATTTTATTTTTTAACTATATTCAAGCTTAATTCCTTTTTATTCAAACCAAATTCTCAATTCCTTTGTTTTTTCTTCAAAGCCTCAAATTAAAGTTCAACACTTCAAATTTAAATTCCATATTCCAAAAAAATCAAATTTAAATTGAATTCATTTATTCAAGTTCAAATCAATTTTTTTAAAGAAAAAAGCTCAAATTCTTCCATATATATACATATATATATATATATATATATTATTTATTTATCTTTTATCAAGTTCATCTCTTCAAATCAAAATTTACTTCAAATCAAGCTCAAATTCTTTTAATCAAATCAAGTTTAAATCTTCTCTTCAAGTCCCATATAAGGTCCAAATATACTTCAATCCCTTAAATCCCAACCAAGTTTAAATCTTCTCCTTGAATTCAAATCAAGTCAAGTTTAAATCTTTTCATCAAAGTTCAACTCCTCAAGTTTTTCAACCAAGTTCATTCCCAATCAAGTTTTATCCTTTTGTTAACTAATTATTTTTGGGAATCGATAGTCTCATGCGATGGACTCTAAACGGAAAACTGACGGTCTACACTGTTGTTCGATGTTTAGAGGTTCATATAGGCCCCCGTGGACCCTTAGCTGCCTTGGACCTTGTGCATGAGTGGACTGAGGGTTCCTCCCAAAAATAAAACTCTTTTCGAAATGCTTTGGAATCTATAGTCTCATGCGACGAACTCTAAACAGGAAACTGGCGGTCTACACTGTTGTTCGATGTTTAGAGGTTCGTATAGGCCCCTGTGCAGCCTTAGCTGCCTCGGACCTTGTGCATGAGTAGACTGAGGGTTCCTCCCAAAAATAAAACTCTTTTCAAAATGCCTTGGGATCAACAGTCTCACACGATGAACTCTAAATGGGAAACTGGCGGTCTACACTACTGTTCGATGTTTAGAGGTTCGTATAGGCCCCCGTGCAGCCTTAGCTGCCTCAGACATTGTGCATGAGCAGACTGCGAGTTCCTCCCAAAAATAAAACTCTTTTCGAAATGCTTTGGGATCTATAGTCTCACGCGACGAACTCTAAACAGGAAACTGGCAGTCTACACTGTTGTTCGATGTTTAAAGGTTCGTATAGGCCCCTGTGCAGCCTGAGCTACCTCGGACCTTGTTCATGAGTAGACTGAGGGTTCCTCCCAAAAATAAAACTCTTTTCAAAATGTCTTGGGATCAACAGTCTCACACGATAAACTCTAAACGGGAAACTTGCGGTCTACACTACTGTTCGATGTTTAGAGGTTCGTATAGGCCCCCGTGCAGCCTTAACTGCCTCGGACCTTGTGCATGAGTGGACTGAGGGTTCCTCCCAAAAATAAAACTCTTTTCGAAATGCTTTGGGATCTATAGTCTCACGCGATGAACTCTAAACAGGAAACTGGCGGTCTACATTGTTGTTCGATGTTTAGAGGTTCGTATAGGCCCATGTGCAACCATAGCTGCCTCGGACCTTATGCATGAGTAGACTGAGGGTTCCTCCCAAAAATAAAACTCTTTTCAAAATGCCTTGGGATTAACAGTCTCACACGATGAACTCTAAACGGGAAACTGGCGGTCTACACTACTGTTCGATGTTTAGAGGTTCGTATAGGCCCCCGTGCAGCCTTAGCTGCCCTGGACCTTGTGTTTGAGTGGACTGGGGGTTCCTCCCAAAAATAAAACCCTTTCCAAAATGCTTTGGGATCTATAGTCTTACGCGACGAACTGTAAACGGGATACTGGCGGTCTACACTGTTGTTCGATGTTTAGAGATTTGTATAGGCCCCCGTGGAACCTTAGCTGCCTCGGACCTTGTGCATGGGGTGGACTGAAGGTTTCTCCAAATAATAGAAAGCTTTTCAAAACAACATGTTCATCTTCGAATACTCCTTTTCAAGCACTTTCGAAGGTCAAGCCTTCGAAACACACCAAAACTACGTAAGCCTTGAGTTTCCCATTGCACCGAGGAATACGTAGGAGCAAGATCAAGTCCTGTCAGGCTAACCTCTATCAAGTTATTTATCTTCACATTAATTAAGGGATTAAGCATTTTCAAAAATCACACACTCAGTTTGAGGGTACCGTTCTTCGGAACGGGCGAGTGGGGTGCCTAACACCTTCCCCACTCGTAACCGACTCCCGAACCTAAATCTCTTCCTCGAGTCAGGGCTTTTTCCAAATCTTTTTCCCTTAAATAAAAATTTTGTGGCGGCTCCACATACAAAAAGATTCTTATTTTAAAATTTTAGCGAGTTCGTCGTCTCGTCGAAATTATGGTTGCGACAACATGTATCCAGATTCCATTTGTTCAGTTATTGTATTGGTGGTTCGACCTTATTGTTTAGTAAAAAAACAAGAACAGGAATTCATGCAACAATGGTTGATTCAACGAAATCCACACAGAATTCTCATCATTCGAATGGAGTAGTTTAGTGATAGAGCTATGTTTATTGTCCTACCAGTTTTCGATCAAGTTTTCTTTTGACCTATGATCCATGTCTCTTAATAACACATGCGGTTGAATTACGATTCGTAGAGCAACACATGCACCAGTGAAAATCAATAAGAATCATAGAACAACACATACAAAAGTAAGAGTCAATCCTCGATGTAATTGTTAGCCAACTTCTATCAGAATCCATAATGAACTTGTGCTCTCTTGACAATGGAACACAGGTTTTCAAGAATGGGAGAATAACGACCCAAGACGACATACCTGAGAAAGCTTTGCCTTTGCTAGCACTCTAATAAGAGGACTTGAACGTTTCCTACGATTGCGGCCAAGGCAAGCTTCGTGACTTGTCCTTGGATCCCATGGATTAGCTTACCTATACTGAAGAAAGGCTCCCAAAACTAGAGAAAGTTAGAGGAATCCAGACCAAAAACAATCCCCTCTTTTTCCTTTTATAGGCTTAAATTTGAATTCACCTATAGCAACTAACTAACTAACTCCCTTCTCCTCCTTTTTTGATTTTTTTTCTTTGTTTTTTCTGTTTCCGTTTTTCCTTTGCTTTTTTTCGTTATCTTTTTTTTTTGTTTTATTTCTTTTCTGTTATATTTATTTTGTTACTTTTATTTTCAATTTTATTTTTTTTCTGTTATATTTGCTTGTTTTATATGTATATATATTTTTTATTTTCTGTTTATTATTTTTTTTTCCACTTATTGTATTTCCCAAAATTTTTGTTTTCCTATTACTTTGTTTTTATTTTCATTTTTCATTTCGTTTGTTTTTTTCGTTTCTTTTTCTCTTTTCAAATCTTTTGATAATTTATTAATTTTTGTATTTTTCAGTATTTATATATTTTGGTTTTTTTCTATTTTTTATTATATATTTTTTTATTATTTGTTTATTGTTATTTTTATTTTTTATTTTTTATTTTTTGTTTTTATTATTTAATTTATTCTTTCCACTCTTTCATTTTTCTTCCTTCTTATTATTTTTCTTCTTTTTTTATATATTTTTTTATTTCATTTTTTCATATTTTATGTTTTTAATTCCTTTTTCTTGTTTTTCTACTTTTTCTTCAATTTTTCTATTTTCAATTTTTATGCTTATTTATTATTTCCACTTTGTTATTATATTTATTTATTTGGTTTTGTATTTCACTTTTCTTTTTTTCTTTTTATTTCAATTTTTATTTTCTTTCCTATTACTTTGTTTTATTTTTTTCCTTTTCTATTATTCTGTTATCTGCTTTTCTATTCTGTTTTTCTATTTTTTGTTTATTAACCTTAATATATATCTATCATTTATTATTATTATTATTATTATTATTATTATTATTATTATTATTATTATTAATTTTTTTAAAAAGGGAGCCTCAGACATAATTGGGTGTTTACAGTTTGCCCCTCTTTACTCATTTTCTTACCAGATAATATGAGAAATAGTTTGCTAGATTATCTAGGTCAGAAATGAGTAAAGACATAAACACATTATGTCCGAGGCAAGTTTTGAGGTTGTCCGGAAAAAACATGAAAAGCCTTGAGCTTGAAAGGAACTTTACGAATGCCCGGAGGATGATGGTTTCTGTGTGCCTTTTGCAAGATTCATGTGTTAAACCGACGGGTTTAAATATGAAAGGCCTACCATGGTAGGGAAAAATGCAGTTATTGGAGTGTAGAGCCTGATTAGGCTAACCAAATGGCCTGTATAGGCGAAGTGAACGGGTCTGTCCAGACAGACATGGAAAAGAGTTAAGGGCCTGTTAGGACAGACAACGTAAAGTGAAGAAGACTTGTTAAGACAGGTGGGGATGTAGAAACTAAAACGTAAGGCCTAACAACATAAGCCTAAGTGCGGGAAAATGGGCATGTAAGGTGGCCTGATAACATAGGCCAAGGTGCAGAAATGTAAACATGCTTGAGGCCTGACACCATTAGGCCCAAATGTAGAAAAGTAAACTTGAACGTGCTGGAGGCAAACTTGATAGGGGCCTGACAACACAGGCCAAAATGAAGATAGGTAAACTTGATGATGGCTTGACAACATAGGCCAAGATGCAGAAAAATAAGCTTGATGGTGGTCTAACAACACAGGTCTAGATGTAGAAATTTAAACTTGAGGGAGGCCGGACACTATAGGCCCAAATGCAAAAATTGAACTTGAGGAAGGCCTGAAAACATAGGCCAAGATGCAGAAAATTAAACTTGAGGGAGGCCTAACACTATAGGCCCAAATGCATAAAATTAAACTTGATGGAGGCTTGGCATCATAGGCCCAAATGTAGAAAATTAAACTTGATGGAGGCCTGACATCATAGGCCAAGATGCAGAAAATTAAACATGATGGGGATCCTGTTGTTGACAAGAAGGAATGCAAATGGGGTCCCGTTGTTGCCGGGAAGAATGCAGATGAGGTTCTGCTGTTGCCAGGAGAAACGTAAGCTTGTTAAGACAGGCAGATAGAATTTAAACATGCTTGATGTCCTGTTGTTGACAGGAAAAATGAAAATGAGGTCCCACTGTTGCTGGGAAAGATGCAAATGAAACCATGTTGTTGTCAGGATGACTGCAAATGATGAAATCCTGCTGTCACCAAGATAAATGCAAATGATGAAATCCTGCTGTTGCCAGGATGAATGCAAATGATGAAATCATGCCATTGCCAGGATAAATGCAAATGACTGTAAACACTCCATTATGTCTGAGGCCCCCAATTGTTAAAATTAATCAAGAAACCTTTAATTTAAATAAATACCAAGATCAATAAACAGAAAAACAAAAAAGGGAAAGTAATAAATATAAAACAAAATAAGAAGCAAAAAAAGAAGAATAATAAAACTAAAATACAGAAATAAAAAAATAACAAAAAAGAAACAAAAAACGATAAATAGAAAAAGTATAAAATCAAGAAGAAAAGAAATTATAGAAAAAAAGGGGAAAAGAAATAAAGAAAAATAATGAATAATAAAAAAGGAAATAATAAGTTCGAAATATAAAAATTAATAATTAAACCATTAAAAGATTAAAAACATAATAGAAAATATATAAAGGTTGATTAAAAATAAATAAATAAATAAAAATAAAAGCAAAATAGAAAAAAAATAAAAAAACAAAATCTGAAAATAAAATAAAAATAAAAAAATAAACAAAAAATAACAAAAAATATATAAGTAGAAAAAAAACAAAAAGGGAACAAAAAACATAAAAATTGAAAAATCAAAAAATATATAATTAAAGAAGGAAGATAATTGAAAGTATATAAAAATAAAAAAATCTAAAAAATAAAAATAAATATACAGAAAAATCAAAAACAGAAACAAAAGAAGAAAAAGGTGGGAGAAAATTTTAAAAAAAAGGGTATAAAAAAGAAAACGCTCGGTGAAAAGGGGGGAGATCTTGAAAGAGTCGCAGAAAAAGGGATTCCAGAGAAAAGAGAGGGAGAGTGGTCACCACATGTCGATGAGTTGAGAAAGGAAATATGGATTCAAACTCCTTCAGGTTAGTGTTTTGTTTAGGTGTTAATCGGTTTAGTTACATGCACTTACATGAACCGAATGAACCTTGAATCTTGAATGCAAAGCGATGATGATTAATTAGCTTCTATATTTGTAACTACATCGTGTCTTTTGGATTCTTGATGTATGATAAATCTTTTAGGTGCATCCAGATTCAATTCTAACATCATCTTGTGATCTAAATTTCGGTGGTAAATTCGGTTCCATATCACTGTAGCGTATTCTTGTGCTTTTGTTTAAACCTTAAAGGAAATAACAACAGATCCTACCAATACTATCATGCATGAATATCAGTGTTTGATTTCCGGGAAAGTCAGTTGGGTCGATTTACTTGCTGCTACGGCTCCATCAATCTAACCATGCCGTCCTTGGAAGAAAGATTCATTGAGAAATGATGTCGCCTCTATGTGTGGTTGCAAAGGCACGATTCACTTATTTGAAATGAATTGGCTATCTAAGGTTTCAGACTTTGCCTCAAATCGGTCCCTGTACAAATCAGAGCGGCTCCATTGTTCTGGACCAATTCTATGGCACCTAATAATGTCTCTGCACGTACGAGTGGGTTTGCTAAAGACCATGCAGAGTCCTTTTGGAAGAATCACCGCCAACATTTTATTAATTGTGCAGCGATGGTTTCCATGCACGTGTGCACTTCGTTCAGCTAGTTCCGCCAAGCATATTTCATGGGCTTGGGTGTAGTAAACTGGACTTTCCTAGATCAACGAGGCCACTTGCTATCCACATCGCTACTTTAGGTAAAATTTGCTTCGAAATAAAGGAAACGACTTGTCGCAATCGTAATTCCGATAAGACGACGAACTCGCTAAAATTTTAAAATAGAATTTATTTGGATTAAGTGGAGTCGCCACCAAATTTTATTTAAGGGAAAAGATTTGGAAAAATCCTAACTCGAGGATGAGATTCTAAGTTTGGGAGTCGGTTACGAGTGGGGAAGGTGTTAGGCACCCTACTCACCCGTTCCGAGGAACGGTACCCTTAAACTGAGTGTGTGATTTATTTGAAAAAAATTGTTTGATCCCTTAATTAGAAAAAATAAATAAATTGATGGGAGGATAGCCTGACAAGACTTGATCTTGCTCCTACGTATTCCCCGGTGCAATGGGAAACTCAAGGCTTACGTAGTTCTGGTTTGTAAAGGTTTGACCTTTAGAGGTGCTCGAAAAGGGGTACTTGAAAATGAATGGTGCTCGAAGGCTTGGCCTTCGGAGCTTCTTGAAAAGGAATATTCGAAAATGGCTAGAGTGTTTTGAAAATATTTTAAGAAGAATCCTTAGTCCACATATGCATAGGATCCATGACAACTATGGCTGCACTGTGATCCATACAACTCCCTAAGCATCGAACAGCAGAAAAAGCTATCAGTTCGTGCTTAGGGTTCATTGCGTGAGAATAGAGATTCCAAAATGAATTTTTTCTTGAGGTTATTTGAAAGGGATTCTTAGTCCACATATGCACAGGGTTCAAGACAACTATGGCTGCACTTGGAATCCATATGAATTCCTAAACATCGAACAACAGAAAAAGCTACCAGTTCGTGCTTAAGGTTCATTGCCTGAGATCTAGAATTAAGGAAAATAACAAAGATAAAAGATTTTGCCTTGATTTAAAATGAGATGAACTTAATGTAAAATTTGAAAAAAAGGAATTAAGATTGAAACAAATTTCCTTTTCGGAAGAAAGGAATTTAAACTTGATTTGAAATTTGAAAGAAAGATTTTTAAAATGTGAAAGAAAGAATTGGAATAAAATGAACTTGATTTATTAGTTTTGGACTTAGGTTAATGGAATTTAATTTGAACTTAATCTTGATGAAAAAAAAATTAAAAATTAATTTGGGTGGCTTGTATCCAACTCATCGGCTCGTGGCTAATTTGGCTTAATTTAAAAATTAATTTGGGTGGCTTGTATCCAACTCATCGGCTCGTGGCTAATTTGGCTTAATTGGCCGGCTAGGCGGCTTGATAATCACTTGAAATCAAAATAGCTTGCAAGGGGCTCGAATCTGGGGTATCGGAGGATACACTAAGCGCCTCTGCCAGTAGGCCACGTTCATAGTTGGATTTTTAACACTTTTTTTAACACTATGGGATTTAATTTAAATTGGGAGCAGGGGATCGAACACCAGACCTTGAGGCGTATACAGCGTACCCAGCCACTCGATCCATTCACTCTCCTGTGACATATATTCTATGATTTTTAAATTTGAATATTGCATGAAGGTGGGCCAATTCTATTTTGGACAAAAGCTGTTGGAAGGCCCCCCAATTCTATTTTGGACAAAACTGTTGGAAGGCCCCCACATTGGCACATATATATTTGAGGGAGATGGCCTGAGCTGAGATATTGCTCACGTGGCCCAGTTGAGGAACTCGACTTGAGGGAGCATATGGTCTTTTATTCAGGTGCAGTGTCCATTTGAAGTAATGGCATTTTGGGCCCATTTCGAGAGGTGGCCCACCGCCCTGAAGTTAGACAACGCACACAAAATAACTCAATAATGTAAGGAGTAGGAACCGAACCCGGGACATGGGGATTTCCTGCACTACAAACCAACCACCAAGCTGGCTGCTAGCTTATTATTGGTATTCATGACAATTAATTCATCTTCCACTGAAGCATCGTGCAGCTGATACATCTTGCAGGACTTCTACATGAATAGCCGATGCACGTGATCTGAGAGTGTTCCAAACAAGGTGGAGTGCATGTGAGCCAATGTTAACCCAAATTGCGTGGGTCCAGAACACAACCGTCAACAACCATTGAGTTTTTCATGCTTGCGTAGGATTTGGGTAGAAGTTCTTTAATTGTACCCAAAAGGTGTCCTAAACGTTGATTGCAGCAGCCATATGTGAAGCACCAACATCTTTTGCATGAATCCTCCTACAGCGTGCACAAGATACCCTCACTTCTATATCTCTTTACGTGAAAAACTCTAGACCGACTTCTGCAGTCATGACGTAGCATCTCACGTGATGACTTTCAATTCCTCATAAGTTGGTGTTCACTGTTTCTACATGGAGGGAAATTATGGTTGTCGGCCTTGGTGTAGTGAGTATGATCACGTAATGACTCTTGAAGGAAGAGTGTATCATCTTAGCAAAGTGATCCTTGCTGGACCCGAAAGTCGTGTCTTGGTGGTCTCGGGTTTATCAGCTAGCAGTTGTGCACGTCAATGTATCAATATGCATGCATTGTCTAAGCATTTCTTGACTATGGTATGAACCCCGTCGAGGTCCCATATGTATAAATAGAAAGCCAAGCTTCTATCTTGCATATATTCTTTTGTAGCATGTCATGCACAAGTCTTGGCTGCCCTCCTCATCACAGCAGCCTGGGTATATGAATTAACAATAGTCTTACCATGTGCATGGACCATTTTCACGTGTAATAGTCTGTGTGCTTAACCCATGCATGTTGAGGGCCTTTTGTAGTGCATGCAATGATGTTCTTTAGGTCTTGGAGTTGGCTGCTTTTCACATATGATAACTAGGAGACCAAATCGATGTTTGCACCACATGTTTGACATATTCATCCCGACCCAATCACAATCTGTATTTACTTTTTACTGACGCTCTTATGTGAGATATTCTAAGTCGTGCCCACACAACAGAGGAGACCAATTTTATTCAAACTGAGGTGATCATGAGGTGCATGCAAATTGACCATTCCAACCATGGATGACGACTGTGAACATCAGGCCGAATATACAGTGGTTCTAACATATGGCCTGAGAGGTTGGGGGGAGAAAATGTCTCGATCCATATGAGATTCTATTATAATAGGTGTAGGAAATTTTAGGATCTTCACCTGTTGATCCATAGACTTAAAAAACACCCCGACGAACGATTGATGCGTTTGGGTTGATTCCTAATGGATTCGCTGCCTCTAGTTTCAAACCGAATACCCCTAAAACTTATGCTCTCTTATAGCATCAATACTAGTTATGGCTTCAAAAGGATTCAGTTCCAGACGTTGAATTTAACCACAACTTTGTAGTTCTTGGCTTGAATTTTCCAAACTCGCGGTATCAGGTTTAAGTTCCATGATCCAAATAAAGTCTGACAAGATCTACTCATCGAGTGCAACACAGGCTTCGTTTTTGGTTCAAGAATCATATGATAATGACGAATATTGAACTCCGAACGCAAACAGCTGTTTGTAAACCACATGATGCAGATATGATGGAAGAATCATAGTCATACCTAGATGAAGATGCTATCAAGCTCCTGCTGAAAGTCCAGCTCCCTATGCTAACAGAACGTCCGAATCTTTATGCTTATCTTCGCTAATCTCCAGGGCTACCACTTTTCTCCCTCATCTTGGCCAAAGACCCTCTCCAAGTAGGTGCCTCCCACGTGTATTTTCTCTTTAAGGAGAAGCCTCTTCCATGGCAAGAAGTGTAGAGGACCTCTCGAATCCTGCCTTTTCCTTCCTTCTTCTCCTTCGGCCACCGAGCCTTTTTCTTCTTCAGAAACAAGAAGCCTCACACCCCCCTCCAATTGCTTGAATGAAAAGCCCCCCAAAAGCCACCCCCTCATGCATTCTCCCCTTTTTTCTTTTTTTTTTTCTGTTTTGTATTTTGTTTGTTAGTTTTATCAGTTAGGGTAGTTTTCGTTTTCTATTCGATTACCAATTCGTTTTTGTTTTCTTTTTTTTTTTTGCTTTATTTTATACTTTTTTCTCTAATTTTATTCATTTCTTTTATTTTGTACTCTTCTAATTTCTTTAATTTTCTGTTTCCCCTTTTTTATTTTGTTTTATATTTATATATATATATATATATATATATACTTTTAATTATATATTAATTTTATTTTTATAAATTTTACATTAATTCTGTTTTTATTTTCAAATTCCATTTATTTTTCTTTTCTTTTTCCTTATCTTATTCTTTCTTTATTTTCTTGTTTTATTTTATTATTTTTCTTTTCAGATTTTATTTTCTTTTAGTTTTTATTTACTATTTTTATTCATGTATATTTTCTTTTTGTCCTCTTTTTCTATTTTGTATTTTTTCTGCTTTTTATTGTTTTTTGGCCCTTTCTTCTTATTTTTAGATTTTATTTTTTATTTCCATTTTTTCTTATTTTTCTTATTTTTTGTTTAATTTTAGATTTAGTTTTTCCTTCTTTCAATTTTAGACTTTGTTTTTATTATTTTTATTTATTTTGTTATTATTATTATTTTTTGGCCTGTTTCTGTTTGTCTGTCTTTCTGCTTTCTGTATTTGTTTTCTATTTTTTTTTATTTATTATTTAAATTTTTAATTAACTTAATTTTTGGTTAATTTTAACGATTGGGGGCCTCAGACATAATTGAGTGTTTACAGTTTTCCCCTCTTTACTCATTTTCATACAAGATAATATGAGAAATGATTCTCTGAATTATCGTGGTAGGAAATGAGTAAAGACGTGAACACATTATGTCCGAGGAAGGCTTTGAGGGTGCCTGAAAAGCGTGAAAATACTTGAGCTTGAAGATGGATGCCTGGGGGGTAGTGGTTTCTGAGTGGCCCTGTCGCCTTCATGTGTTGAACCGCAGGGTTTAAATATACAAGGCTTGATTGCATAACCTAATTAGGCTATGCACACTACTGATGTGCAGGCGAAGTGAGGTGAGAAATGTCTGTGAGGACAGACGTGGGCAGATAATAGGATGCCGTGTTTAGAGAGGCAAGGTGAAATGAAGAAAACCTGTTACAACAGGCACAACAGAAAAGAATGGCATGTTATGATAGGCAAAGTGAAGCGGAAAAAGGACCACTTAAGACAAGTAGGTGTGCTGGACTGAAATGTAAGATATGTACAAGGTGGCCTGACAACATAGGCCGGGGTAAAGCAATCTAACCGTGCTTGAGGCTTGACATCATAGGCCCAGATGTGGAAAAACGAACTTGATGGTGGCCTGACACTATAGGCCAAAATGCCGAAAAGAAAACTTCAACCTCCAGGAATGTAAACTTGATAGTGCAAAAAAGAAAATTTGAACGTGCAGAAATGTAAACTTGATGGTGGCCTGACACTATAGGCCAAAATGCAGAAAAGTAAACTTGAGGGAGGCTTGACATCATAGGCCAAGGGTACAGAAATGTAAACTTGAATGTGCAGAAATGTAAACTTGATGGTGGCCTGACACTACAGGCCAAAGTACAGAAAAGTAAACTTGATGAGGCCTGACCACATAGGCAAAGGTGCCAAAACGTAAACTTGATGAGACCTGACAACATAGGCCAAGGTGCAGAAAAGTAAACTTGATGAGGCCTGACAACATAGGCCAAGATGCAGAAAAGTAAACTTGATGAGGCCTGACAACATAGGCCAAGATGCAGAAAAGTAAACTTGATGAGGCCTGACAACATAGGCCAAGGTGCAGAAAAGTAAACATGATGAGGCCTCACAACATAGGCCAAGATGCAGAAAAGTAAACTTCATGAGGCTTGACAACATAGGCCAAGGTGCAGAAAAGTAAACTTGAGGAGGCCTGACAACATAGGGCGAGATGCAGAAAAGTAAACTTCATGAGGCCTGACAACATAGGCCAAGGTGCAGAAAAGTAAACTTGAGGAGGCCTGATAACATAGGCCGAGATGAAGAAAAGTAAACTTCATGAGGCCTGACAACATAGGCCAAGGTGCAGAAAAGTAAACTTGATGAAGCCTAACACTATAGGCCAAGGTGCAGAAAAATAAACTTGAGGAGAATCCTGTTTTTGACAGGAAGGAATATAAAAAGGGGTCCCGCTGTTGCCGGAAAGATGCAAATGAGATCCTGCTGTTTCCAGGATAAATGCAAACCTGTTAAGACAGGTGGACAAAATTTAAACATGCTTGATGTCCTGTTGTTGACAGGAAAATGTAAATGAGGTCCCGCTGTTGCCGGTAAAGATGCAAATGAAATCCTGCTGTTGCCAGGATGAATGCAAGCTTGTTAAGACAGGCGAACAGAAATTAAACATGCTTGACATCCTGTTGTTGAAAGGAGGATGCAAATGAGGTCCCGTTGTTGTCGGGAAGAATGCAAATGACGAAATCCTGTTGTTGCCAAGAAAAATGCAAATGATGAAATCCTGCTGTTTCCAAGAAAAATGAAAATGATGAAATCCTGCTGTTGCCAGGATAAATGCATAAGAGATCCTACTATTACCAGGATGAATGCAAATGATGTTCTGTTGTTGACAGGAGGAGATGAAATAAAATGACCCGTTAAGACAGGCGAAAATGCAGATAAGGTCCCGTTGTTGACATGAAAGATGCGAGCTTGCTAGATAGGAAAAGGAAAATGAAAATGACCTGTTAAGACAGGAAAAAATGTAAAAATCCTGTTATTGACAGGATGGAAGCAAGACGCCTGTTAAGACAGGCATAACAGAATGGTGAAAACCTGTTAAGATAGGCAAAGGGAAAGGAAAATGACCTGTTAAGACAGGAAAAAGTGGAATCCTGTTGTTGATAGGAAAGAAGCAAGATACCTATTGAGACAGGTAAAATAGAATGATGAACACCTGTAGAGACAGGAAAAATGACTTGTTAAGACAGGTAAAACTGTAGAGGGAGTCTTGTTGTTGAGAGGAAGGGGAAATGAAAGGTGACCTATACTGACTTGACAGGATAGTCTATCAGGACAGGCCAAGCAGGAATGACCTGTTAAGACAGGTGAGGTGCAGCCATGGCCTGTTACGACAGGCGATGTAGGAAAAACAGCCTGTTAAGATAGATAATAATAGGGGTGGCCTGTTAAGACAGGCGGAAAAGATAGTTTATCATGACAAACAAAGATGAGTGGAATGACCTGTTAAGATAGGAAGTGATAGCCTGTTAGGGCAGATAAAAGAATGACCTGTAAAGATAGGTGTGAAAATGACATGTATTGGGAAGGCACGTGTAGATTGAATATGGACTTCTTCGTTAGGTTCCTCGGATAACTTATTTTGAAATTTATTTTTCTCTTGAATCAAAATACATTGCTTATTCTACCTTGAACTTGAAGGTTTTTTAAGCACTTGATAATTATTCTCTTAAAGAAACTTGGGCAACCATTTTGCCCTAGTTTAGAAACTTCTTGATAATTCAGGGATGTCTTGATTTGAAGGAACTTTGGGCAAACATTTTGCCCCAGTTTGGAAGATTTTTGGAAATCGAGGAATGGCTTAACTTGAGGGGATTTAAGGCAAGCGTGTGCCCCAGTTTGAATCTCGATGAAATTGAGGATTGCCTCATCTTGAATTTTTTTGGGCACATGTTTGCCTTAGCTTGAATTTTGACTTGAAATTGTCAATTGTCCTAACTTGAATTATTTGGACAAATGTTTGCCCCATCTTTGATCTGGTTCTTTGACTTTAAATCTTTCTTGGGCAAACGTTTTCCCTAGTCTGAACTTGATTCAGAATTTGAGGATGACCTCAAATTGAATTTTTGTGGGCAAGTGTTTGCCCCAGTTTGGACTTAATTCAGGATTTGAGGATGACCTCGAATTGAATTTTTGTGGGCAAACATTTAACCCAATTTGAACTTGATTTAGAATTTGAGGATGACCTCAAATTGAATTTTTTTTGTGCGCAAACATTTGCCCCAGTTTGGACTTGATCCAGAATTTGAGGATAACCTCAAATTGAATCTTTTGTGTGGGCAAACGTTTGCCCCAGTTTGGACTTGATTGAGAATTTGAGGATGACCTCAAATCAAATTTTTATGGGCAAGCATTTGCCCCAGTCTAAGCTTGACTCAAAATTTGAGGATGACCTCAAATTGAATTTTTGTGTGGGCAAGCATTTTCCCTAGTCTGAGCTTGACTCAGAATTTGAGGATGACCTCAAATTGGATTTTTGTGGTCAAACATTTGCCCCAGTTTGGACTTGATCTTTGGAAGTATTTTACTTATGATTGATTCGAGCAATTTTACTCATGTCTTAATTAGTTTTGAAAAATGAGTTATGAAATGCTTGAATGAGTGAATGCTTATTGCGATACTTGAATGATCAAGGATGCAATGTTTGTGATGCTTGAATAGAGAGGATGCGATGTTTTAATCATTATTGATGCTTGAAATAATTATTTGATGAAATGGATGTTATGGGATGAATGCAAACCATGAGGTGGTTAAAAACTTTTTGTTTCTCTTGATTTTTTGACAAGTTATTTCTCGACAACCTCATAGTGGGTGTGAAGGGAATCAAGAATCAGGATGAGCTAGATTGACTCTATCTCTTGGCTTATGTAAACACTCAATTATGTCTGAGGCCCCATCTTAAAATTAATTTAAAATATTAATTAATAAACAAAAAACTGAAAACAGAAAAGAGAATAAACAGAAAATAACCAAAGAACAATGAAAATAAATGAAAAGATAACTAGAAGAGAAGGAGTAAAAAAAAGGAGAGAAAAGAAAAATAAGAAAGAATAAATAAATGAATAAAAAATAAAATCAATAAAAAAAGCAACAAAGAAATAAAATACAGAAAAAAAAGCAAGCAAAGAAAACAGTAAAAAAAAAGAAATTAGAAAAGAATGAAAAATAAAAATAATAAAATCTGGAAAATAAAAATGATGATAAAATAGAAAATCCCAAAAATATGAAATTAAGAATTAAGTCATAAAATAATGAATAAATAAAGGATGAAAATAAACAAAACAAATAGAAGAAAATTTAAAAATAACAAAGAAAAAGAGAAGAAGAAAACAAAAAACAAAAAAAAAACAAAAACAAAAAATGAAAAAGAGAAAACTAAATTAACAACAAAAAAAGAAGAAAAAAAAAATAAAAAGAAAGAAAATATGGAGGCGGGAGCCGAAGTCTTTAAAAAAAGGGGGAAGCCTCATATGTCAAAAATCTACACACGGTGGAGGGAGGCCTCTAAAAAGATTCCAAAACTCTTCCAATTTTAGGAGGGCTCTAGAACTTGGGAGGTTTTTCGTGGTGCCGCTATCTGGAGATTGCTCTCAGATCAGAGAGGTGACCTTGCATCAAGAGGAAGAAGGACATCGCTAGTCTTGGCCGAAAGAAAACTCTGTAGTGAGAGGAGGTTCTCACTGACATGATCTCCGATTTAAAAGATTCAAGAATCCTATCAAGCTAAACATTTTATTTTCAAATCAAATTCTTTTTTCTTCAAGTAAAATCAAGTTAAATTCTCCTTCCTTAAAAGCCAAACGTTCCTCCTTTAAATCAAAATCCCCTCTTTCAAATCCATATCAAGTCTATTCCAATCAAATGTTTTTCAAAATCAAGTTCATTTCTTTAGTTTAAATTAGTCAATCCTTTTTCTACTTAAGCTCATTTATTTCTTTGTCTTTATCATTTTCAAATAAAATTCTTTGGTTCCAGGCCTCACGCAATGAACCCTGAGCACAAACTGGTAGCTTTTTATGCTGTTCGATGTTTAGGAATTCATATGGGTCCCTGTAAACACCCAATTATGTCCGAGGCCCCAATTCTTAAAGTTAATCAAGAAGTCAATCCTAATAAAAAAATAAACAAAATAAATAAAAAATAACAAAATAAAATCTGAAAAAAAGAAAAGTAATAAAGATAAAATTTGGAAAAAGAAAAATAATAAAAATCAAAAACTATAAAAAATATCCAAGTAGAAAATTAATAATTGAATTATTGAAAAAAAAAGTAGTAATGAAAAAGAGAGAAGAATAAAAAATATATTAAAGAGATAAAACAAAAAATAAAAAGGGAAAAGTGGAAAATTGAGACAAAAAAAAGAAAAACAAAATCTGAAAGCTGGAAAATTTAAAAAGAAAAAACAGCAAAACAAAAAATATAGTAAATAATAAAAACAGAATTCATGAAATATAAAAAAAATAGAAATTAAAAAAATATTTTACATTATAAAAGCAGAAATAAAAATAATAAAATTAAAAAGAATAATAAAATAAAATAAAGGAAGAAAAAGAAGAAAAGAGGTTCAAGGGGGTGACTCTTGGCGCTGGAAAAAAAGTGTGGCCTTTCCGAGAAGGAGGGCTGGCTTTTGGCTCCGTGAAAAGCTTGTCCCTTGCCAAGAAGAGGGGGTGGCTTCTGAAAAAAAAAAAAACTCTAAAAAGATTAAAGGAGAGAGAGTATAAAGGGGGGGGGGGGAGGCCAAGAAGACGGGGTTAGATTCTTTTTTGGGAGGTTTTGGTCTTCTCCCTGCACGCCTTCTAGAAGGGATTTGAAGGAAAGCCAGGAAAATCGGGCTCCACCTCCAACCAATTCAAGAAGTGTTCATGATGCGCGTCTGAAAAAGCCACTATCCAGGTTTGATTCCTTTTCTTTTCCCCTTTGATTCCTCTTCTTTTCCCCTTTGATTACTCTTCTGTTTAATGGACAGGATGATTACTCACATGCTCCTCAATCGAATCTTCTCACAAATGGCTTCAGTCTACTAAAATTCAAGAAATGAAGCACGGGGTTCATGATTTGGCACATCTGATTTCTGTGTGTATCCATGCAAGAAGATGGTTATTGCTCGGTAATAGATAAACTGCTCGATATGGCACATCTGCTAAGGCTGCCTTGCTCAGCTATTTAAATTTTAACAAGCGCTGACTTCGGCTGCTCGAGCTATTCCAGAGTATGTTGACATTAGTAATCTATTCCTGATAAGCACATGAGGTCGAGGGAATTGACGGAAGGATTATAGCCACCAGAAAATGCGTGCTCAAATCGGGGTTTTATTCATGATCAGAAGACATTGTTGAGTGAAGTCCTTGAGGTGTTGATAAGCTCGATTATGTTTGAAGGATCCTATATAACAAGGACTCGAATTTACAACAACAAGGTTATGGAATTCATAAGCAACCAGTGCGGCCCAGGGGTATTCTGGGTGGAGTGCACCAAGTTTGGCGTAGGTGCCGACGTGAAAGTCCCTACTGCATAGGAATCCAAGCATCCCTTTAGGAGGAGCAACTCATCTCCATGGGGGTTGGAAAAACGCTTAACAGCGGGGTCTACATAGGAAACAAAGAAGACCCCATGTGCGTGCATGGTTGGAACTGCGTTCGTTCCTCAACAAGCTTGTTTCCAATAGAGCTTAGTCGTATTGATGAATACTAAAACCAAACAGAAGGCTCAGCCTGGTGGTTGAGTTGATTGTTGGAAAATTCGGGAACCCAAGTTCGAGTCCCCACTTGCATCTTTTGATGATTTAATCTAATAGAGCCTATGCATGGTTTATATTAAAATGGAGGCACCATAAACCCAACCATGAGCAGGCTTGGTGGTGCTACTAGTGGTCCACCGCTGCCAGGATGCGGGTTCGAAACCCCTTGGGACCAATTTTGATTTTGTTTGGGTCAAGTCTCCAAGCCGCCCACACTTCTCAAAATTCAAATTTCACCCCTATATTCCTCAAAATTCAAATAATTTTTTTCTCTCCAAAATTCCAATTAATTCCTTTCATCAAGATTCAAATTAAAATTCTTTTCTCCCAAAATTCAAATAAAGTCTTTTTCTTCAAAAATTCAAATTAATTCCTTTCATCAAGATTCAAATTAAAATTCTTTTCTCCCAAAACTCAAAGTCAAGTTTAATTTTCTATTCCAATCAAAATTCTATTCTTCAATCTTGAATCGAGTTCATTTCTTATATCAAATAAAATTCTTTTCAAAAGATTTTGGGATCTATAGTCTCACGCAACAAACTCTAAATGGGAAACTGGCGGTCTACACTGCTGTTCGATGTTTAGTGGTTTGTATAGGCCCCCGTGCTGCCTTAGCCGTCTCGGACCATGTGCATGAGTGGACTAGAGGTCCTTTAAAAAATAAAATTCTTTCCAAATGCTTTGGGATCTACGGTCTCACACGACGAACTCTAGATGGGAAACTGGTGGTCTACACTGCTGTTCGATGTCTAGTGGACCATATAGGCCCCCGTGCTGCCTTAGCCGCCTCGGACCTTGTGCATGAGTGGACCGAAATTCCTTTCGCAAAAATAAAATTCTTTTCAAAAGATTTTGGGATCTATAATCTCACGCAACGAACTCTAAATGGGAAATTGGCGGTCTACACTGTTGTTCGATGTTTACTGGTTCGTATAGGCCCCCGTGTTGCCTTAGCCGCCTCGGACCTTGTGCATGAGTGGACTAGAGGTCCTTTCAAAATAAAAATCCTTTCAAACAACATGTTTATTTTCGAATAGTCTTTTTCAAGCACTTTCGAAGGTCAAACCTTCAAACAAAACAGAACTACATAAGTCTTGAGTTTCCCATTGCACCGAGGAATACGTAGGAGCAGGATCAAGTCCTGTCAAGCTAACCTCCCTCAAGTTATTTATTTCCATGCTAATTAAGGGATCAAACTATTTTCAAAAATCACGCACTCTGTTTAAGGGTACCGTTCTCCGGAACGGGCGAGTGGGGTGCCTAACACCTTCCCCACTTGTAACTGACTCCCGAACCTAAATCTCTTCCTCAAGTTAGGGTTTTTCCAAGTATTTTCCCTTAAATAAAAATTTGGTGGCGACTCCACACACATCAAATAAAATTCATTTTCAAATATTAGTGAGTTCATCGTCTCGTCGGAATTACAATTGCGACAGATGACGACTCCACTGGGGAATTCTAGAGAGTCAAGCCCGTTCAAATTTAGTGTGTCATATTTGATCCATTCCCTGTTTATTTGCGCGCTTTATTTATTGCACGATTCATTTATTTGTTTATCCACTTGTTATTCATTTTGTTTGTCTATTCTTTGTACAACCCTAGGATAGATGAATAATAAATTGCTATATATATCTGTGCAATTGCCCCAATTGCAGGTATCCCAATAATTTGTGTGCCCTCCACATTTTGCATATGCATTTATCATTAGTGGGGCCCTATACTCGGGTCTGAGTGCTGTCTAGGATTAGAGGGATCTAGTGGCGTCACGCTGGGGCCTACGTCCTGTGTGGCTATCATGAAAATCCCAACTATAGTGTATCCTATTTGTAATGCCCCGCAACTATTGGCTACTTCTACTATTGTGGCAAGCATTGTGTACTGGAACTTGGCTCTAGTGACCTCTACACCCCAGGATTACTAGCCACCTTTGAGAGGTTCATGCATTAAAGACATTAGACCCTTAGGACAGGTAACCCACAGAAGAGACAAGAAGGGCACACACCCCTTTTATGATGCATGGCTCATATGCTAGTCACGTGCTCGAGTAAACCGAATCATCCAAGATGGAAGAAGAGGAATCTGAAGTTGGGGAAATACAAAAAATTAAGCAAAAGTAAAAAATAAAAGCCAAGCAAAAGGGAAAATTAAAAACAAAAATCAAATAAAAAAATAGAAAATCAAGGAAAAGGAAAATAAAATTCCTAGGGAAAATTAAAAAATAATTTCTGAAAAATAATGAAAATATAAAAAGATTCAAAAAGCGAGAAAATGAAGTCCATGATTATTTTCATTATTTTTCAGAAATGAGGAAAGACAAAATGAAAATATAAAAAGATTCATTCATCTATTCATAGAGAAAGAATTCCTCGACATCCTTATAGAATCAGATCACAATCAGGAATCATGGATGAGCCCAATGAGAAAGACAATCAGGAACGTTTGATTAATCAATCTTAAAGAAGAAAGCCCAATGAGGGGCAGAATAAGAAAAGTCTAACCAAGGATTCCCAGATCACCATGCATTCAATATCTTGTCTAACAAAAAGTAATAAATATCCCGCTGGAATCAAGTTCAAGTCCAGGCAAAATTTAGGGATGCAAAATAAGATCAGCTGAATTGGAAGCCAAAATGATCCCGGCAAGATCAATATTTGACTACATAAAAAGAAGAAAAACTGCTCGTTTAAAATCAAGAATGGTCCAGGAAAAATTAGGGTAGAAATTCAAATTCAAGAAGGAGAAAAACCCGCTGGATTAAAAGCCAAAAATAATCCAGGAAAAAGTAGGGTCAAAGTTTAAAAAATAAAAATCAACAAAATCATGATCAGAAAAGATCTTGCTGGATTCCAAAAACAATTCAGGCAAAATCTGGATGAAACAAAAGCCCGCCAGGTCGACAATCCTCAAAACCGACCTAGGAAAAAGTTAGGGCACATCAAGCAAAAAGCCCGCTAGGTCGACAACCCTAAAAAACGACCAAGGCAAAAGTTAGGGCACAACCAAACAAAAGCCTGCTAGGTCGACAATCCTTAAAAATGATCTAGGAAAAAGTTAAGGCACAAACAGAAGCCCGCTAGATCGATAATCCTAAAAAACGATCAAAGAAAAAGTTAGGGCACAAAACAAAAGCCCGCTAGGTTAAAAACCCGCAAAGGCTACCTAGGAAAAAGTTAGGCCCCACAATCAAGAGCCCGCTACGTTGAAAACTCGTAAGGGCGACCTAGGCAAAAGTTAGGGCAATACGAAAGACTTGCTAGGTTGAAAACTGAAAGGAGCAACCCAGGAAAAAGTTAAGGTTAAACCAGGAATTCCAGGATAATCTAACATTTCTGCACCTCACCTTTCCTAAAACTGGGGAAAAATCTTGCCTTTTGTCAAGTTTGATTAATTTGACAATCAAGATTACAAAAGACAACATTGGCATTTTTCACCAAAAGGTGCCATTTGGGCAACCGAACCCACATCTCTGGTCATCCTTTCCTTTCAAATAACCTTAAAACATACAACTTCAAAATTCCCTATCTCATTCCTTTAACCATCCAGAATCACTTGGCACACCCCAATAGTGCACATGCCAAAAGAAAGGTGGAAAATGTAAAAAATAAAAAGATTAATTTTGAAAAGTCATGACAAGCCGTATGAATCCTCGATCGTTGCAGCACGACAAGATTGTTTCCCAAAGATTCATCCTCCTACCAGCCATAATGCCATTACAAAAAAGGAGCGTGTCTTACTCAATGATACTGACCACTGTTGGGTCTCAAAGATCCTGACAAAAGAAAATTTCGAGATTGACCAAAACACCGAACTTAAGTCAATCTAGCTCGTCCTGATTTCTGATTCCCTTCACACCCACTATGAGGTTGTCAAGAAAGGACATGTCACAAAAAAATCAAAAATCAAGAGAGATAAAAAGTTTTTAAACCACATCATGGCATACATTCATCCCATAACATCCATTTCATCAAATAATTATTTCAAGCATCAGATTAAAACATTGCATCCTTTCTATTTAAGCATCACAAGTACCGCATTATTTTCATTCATTCAAACAGCACATAAGCATCTTTTTATTCAAGCATTGCACAACCCATTTTTCAAAACTAATTAAGAATCGGGTAAAATTGCCCGAATCAATCATAATTAAAACTGAGTCAAGCTCAAATTGGGGCAAATGCTTGCCCACAAAATTCAATTTAAGGTCATCCTCAAATGCTGAATCAAGTTCAAACTGGGGTGACCGCTTGCCCATAAAAATTCAATTTGAGGTCATCCTCAAACTCTCAATCAAGTCCAAATTGGGACAAACGCTTGCCCACAAAAATTCAATTTGAGGCCATCCTCAGATTTTGGATCAAATCCGAACTGGGGCAAATGATTACCCACAAAAAGTTAATTCGAGGGCATCCTCAAATTCTGGATCAAGTTCGAACAGGGGTAAACGCTTGCCCACAAAAATTCAATTTGAGGTCATCGTCAGATCCCCAATTAAGTCTAAATTGAGGCAAACACTTGCCCACAAAAATTTTCAATTTGAGCTCATCCTCAAATTATGAGTCAAGTTTGAACTGGGGTAAACGTTCACCTTAGAAAGGTTTAAATTCGAGAACAGAAGTAAAACTGGGGCAAATAGTTGCCTAGAAAATTCAAATTGCGGCAATCCTCAATTCCTCAACTCCAATCAAGTTCAATAGGGCAAAGTTACCCAGAAAAATTCGAGTGAGGCTCATCCTTAATCTCATCGAGGTCCAAACTGTGGCAAACACTTGCCCAAAATCCTTTCAAGTCAAGACACCCCTCAATTATCAAGAATTTTCTAAACTTGGGAAAAATGTCTACCCAAGTTTCTTCAAGAGAATAATTATCGAATGCTTAAAAACCTTCGAGTTCAAGGTAGAATAAGCTATTTGTTTTAATTCAAGGAAAACACATTTTCAAAATAAGATTGTTTGGGGGTAGCTGACGAAGAAGTCTATGCCTTCCTCACGTGCCTTCCCAAGGCACATCAGATGGTTTTCCATACCTGTCTTGACAAGTCATTCTCTCTCCTGCATTAACAGGTCGTCATTTTATTTACCACACCTGTTTTAACAGGTCATTTCTCGCTCACCCCAATAGGCCATCAGTTCTACACCCTCATACTTGTCTCCACAGGTCGTTTGATTCCTGCCTATCCTAACAGGCTCATTTCTTACCTGTTAGCAATAGGATTTTTCTCCTATACTTGTCTTAACAGGTTTTCGTCATTCTGCTTAGCCTGTCCTAACAGGTCCTCATCATTCTGTTATACTTGTCCCAACAGGTGCCTTAGTTCATCCTGTCAACAGCAGGGCCATTACATTTAACCTATCCTAATAGGACATTGTTCACTCTCCTTTGCCTATCTTAACTGGCTTTCATCTTTCTCTTTGCCTGTCTAGCAGGCTCGCATTTTTCCTGTCAACAACAGGAGTCCATCTACATTTATCCTGTCTTAACAGGTTTCCTTCATTTTACTTCGCTTGTCTTAACAGGTCACTTTCCTTTCACAATTCTGTTGTGCCTGTCTCAATAGGCATGTTATTTCCACCCAGTCAACAACAGGACTCACCTCCGTTTCACCCATCTTAACAGGTCATTTTATTTGCACCTTCCCTGTCAACAACAGGACTTTTACATTTTTTCCTGTCTTAACAGGTCATTTTCATTTTCCTTTGCCTGTCTAGCGGGCTCGTGTCTTTCTTATCAAATAGGACCCTATCCGCAATTCGCCTGTCTTAATAGGTCACTTTATATACATCTTTCCTGTCAACAATAGGATCTCTTTGTTTTGCCTATCTCAACAGGCTTTTATCAATCTCTTTACCTGTCAAGCAGAATCGCATTTATCCCAGCAACAGTGGGATTTCATTTGCATTCTCCTGTCAACAACATGACTTCAAGCATGTTTACATTCTGTCCACCTGTCAAGCAGGTTTGCATTAATCCTGGCAACAGCAGGATTTCATTTGCATTTATCCCGGCAATAGCGAAATTTCATTTGCATTGTCCTGTCAACAACAGGACTTCAAGCATGTTTAAATTCTGTCCACCTGTCAAGCAGGTTTGCATTCATCCTGGCAACAGCAGGATTTCATTTGCATTTATCCCGGCAACAGCGGGATTTCATTTGCATTCTCCTGTCAACAACAAGACTTCAAGCATGTTTAAATTCAGTCCACCTGTCTTAACAGGTTTGCATTTATCCTGGCAATAGCAGGATTTCATTTGCATTCTTCCCGGCAACAGCGGGACCTCATTTGCATTCTCCTGTCAACAACAGGACCTCAAGCATGTTTAAATTCAGTCCACCTGTCTTAATAGGTTTTCATTTATCCTGGCAACAGCAGGATTTCATTTGCACTCTTCCCAGCAACAGTGGGACCTCATTTGCATTCTCTTGTCAACAACAAGACCACCATCAAACTTACATTTCTGCATTTCGGCCTATAGTGTCAGGCCACCATCAAATTTACATTTCTGTATTTTGGCCTATGATGTCAGGCCTCCTTCAAATTTACATTTCTGCATTTTTTGGCCTATAGTGTCAGGCCACCATCAAATTTACATTTCTGCATTCTTGGCCTATGATGTTAGGCCACCATCATATTTACATTTCTGCATTTCGGCCTATAGTGTCAGGCCACCATCAAGTTTGCATTCCAGCATGTTCAAATTTCCTTTTCTGCATGTCGGCCTACAGTGTCAGGCCACCGTCAAATTTGTTTTCCCACAGCTGGGCCTATGATGTCATGCCTCAAACATAGATAGATTTTTGTACCTCGGCCTATGTTGTCAGGCCACCTTGCACATACCTTACATTTTAGTTCTTGCATGCTTCCCTGCCTTAAATGGGTCACTTTCACTCCCCTGAGCCCATCGTAACGGGCCATTCTCTTATGCTTTGCCTGCTTTACAAGCCATTTTCATTTCATTTTTCTTGTCCTAATAACAAATCCCATTGCATTCCACGTCTGTCCTAACAGGACTTTATTCATTTCACTTAGCCTAATTAGGCTGTGCAATCAAACCTTGCATATTTAAACTCTATCGGCATAAGAAGCCGGCAATGTCATTCAACCGCCATTTCACTTAGCCTAATTTTGCCCCAGTTTGGAAGATTTTTGGAAATCGAGGAATGACTTAACTTGAGGGGATTTTGGGCAAGCGTGTGCCCCAGTTTGAATCTCGATGAAATTGAGGATTGCCTCATCTTGAATTTTTTTGGGCACATGTTTGCCTTAGCTTGAGTTTTGACTTGAAATTGTCAATTGTCCTAACTTGAATTATTTGGACAAATGTTTGCCCCATCTTTGATCTGGTTCTTTGACTTTAAATCTTTCTTGGGCAAACGTTTTCCCTAGTCTGAACTTGATTCAGAATTTGAGGATGACCTCAAATTGAATTTTTGTGGGCAAGTGTTTGCCCCAGTTTGGACTTAATTCAGGATTTGAGGATGACCTCGAATTGAATTTTTGTGGGCAAACATTTGCCCCAATTTGAACTTGATTTAGAATTTGAGGATGACCTCAAATTGAATTTTTTTTTGTGCGCAAACATTTGCCCCAGTTTGGACTTGATCCAGAATTTGAGGATAACCTCAAATTGAATCTTTTGTGTGGGCAAACGTTTGCCCCAGTTTGGACTTGATTGAGAATTTGAGGATGACCTCAAATCAAATTTTTATGGGCAAGCATTTGCCCCAGTCTAAGCTTGACTCAAAATTTGAGGATGACCTCAGATTGGATTTTTGTGTGGGCAAGCATTTTCCCTAGTCTGAGCTTGACTCAGAATTTGAGGATGACCTCAAATTGGATTTTTGTGGTCAAACATTTGCCCCAGTTTGGACTTGATCTTTGGAAGTATTTTACTTATGATTGATTCGAGCAATTTTACTCATGTCTTAATTAGTTTTGAAAAATGAGTTATGAAATGCTTGAATGAGTTAATGCTTATTGCGATACTTGAATGATCAAGGATGCAATGTTTGTGATGCTTGAATAGAGAGGATGCGATGTTTTAATCTTTATTGATGCTTGAAATAATTATTTGATGAAATGGATGTTATGGGATGAATGCAAACCATGAGGTGGTTAAAAACTTTTTGTTTCTCTTGATTTTTTGACAAGTTATTTCTCGACAACCTCATAGTGGGTGTGAAGGGAATCAAGAATCAGGATGAGCTAGATTGACTCTATCTCTTGGCTTATGTAAACACTCAATAATGTCTGAGGCCCCATCTTAAAATTAATTTAAAATATTAATTAATAAACAAAAATTTGAAAACAGAAAAGAGAATAAAAAGAAAATAACCAAAGAACAATGAAAATAAATGAAAAGATAACTAGAAGAGAAGGAGTAAAAAAAATGAGAGAAAAGAAAAATAAGAAAGAATAAATAAATGAATAAAAAATAAAATCAATAAAAAAAGCAACAAAGAAATAAAATACAGAAAAAAAAGCAAGCAAAGAAAACAGTAAAAAAAAAAGAAATTAGAAAAGAATGAAAAATAAAAATAATAAAATCTGGAAAATAAAAATGATGATAAAATAGAAAATCCCAAAAATATGAAATTAAGAATTAAGTCATAAAATAATGAATAAATAACGGATGAAAATAAACAAAACAAATAGAAGAAAATTTAAAAATAACAAAGAAAAAGAGAAGAAGAAAACAAAAAACAAAAAAAAAACAAAACAAAAAATGAAAAAGAGAAAACTAAATTAACAACAAAAAAAGAAGAAAAAAAAAATAAAAAGAAAGAAAATATGGAGGCGAGAGCCGAAGTCTTTAAAAAAAGGGGGAAGCCTCATATGTCAAAAATCTACACACGGTGGAGGGAGGCCTCTAAAAAGATTCCAAAACTCTTCCAATTTTAGGAGGGCTCTAGAACTTGGGAGGTTTTTCGTGGTGCCGCTATCTGGAGATTGCTCTCAGATCAGAGAGGTGACCTTGCATCAAGAGGAAGAAGGACATCGCTAGTCTTGGCCGAAAGAAAACTCTGTAGTGAGAGGAGGTTCTCACTGACATGATCTCCGATTTAAAAGATTCAAGAAATAAGCGCGTTCATGTTTTCAGTGAATTCTGGAGAAGGAGCCTTTTCATGGCGGAGGTGCTTTGAAGAAGAAAATTTCTAAGCTCGATATCCACCCAAAAAATCTCAATTAAGCAAAGAAAAGATTGGCCTAAACTACTTCCAGGTTTGCTTTGTCTCATGAATTATTCCACCTAAATATGTTGCATGTGTCTCTGCAACCAGAGTAGGATCACAAATTAAGATGATTATTTGGTTGTTAATTATTACATTCATACCATCACCATTGCATCACATTCATAATGAACATTAAGCATTGTAAATAAAACGAGGATCCAAGCATATTAGTAGCACGAGATCATTCAAAAGAATACTGCGATTTGATTTTTATTGGTGAAGTTTAGCCACTGAAATGTCTTAAGGGGTTTGGTCTCTTTGTGTAAAATTTTGGCAAGGCTGAGTCGCTTAGAAATTAGCATGATTAGTGATCAAACGTTGCAAAACACTGTGGTAGGGTGACTAGTCTTTGGCCAAGTTCAAGTTTGCTAGTCACCTTCGGTAAGGTTCCTTTCCATAGCTACTAAGATGAGAGTCAAACTTGTATAACAGAGATGATGTGAGCACCGATGGCCTTGTGTGTGGTTTCAAAAATTGATACCAGGTCAGGTATATGTGCATGTATAAATCAAGATGTGAGCAGAGATTGATGTGGTCACTTTTAGTATAAGTTCGCATGGAAATTCTTTTTATGACAAGCAATGAAAACTTTCCAAGCTGTGGCAGTTGCTGAATTGTTGAACGGATTAAATTCGGACCTGGCATTGGCTGTGCCAAGCTCATGGGAACACGACTTCACCACCTACGACTCTTGAGCTAGGACAAAGGTTGATATTGCATATCCTCAGGATTGCAATTTGGTTGGCATCTCTAAACCTGTCTTGTTAATTAGATAGTAGGATGCACTCCATGGCAAATCGTACGCCCAGCAAAGTCAGGTTGACAAAATGTATCATCAATGATGATGGTTCTGTCTCCTTAGTTCCTGGGAGTTCTGAAATTGGTGTGGAAATCGTGGTTACCAGTGACCATGCACTCAAATTGAAACATGTTCTTGATCGGTTGGTTATAGTTGGAGATGGCCATATTGATCGTGAAACTAGTTAGAAGAAATCCCAAGGAAACGTCAAACCAGTACGATCCTAATCATCCCCTAGCTCATCCTGGACCTTAACACTGCCATAAATGTAAGAAGCTATCCATTTCGGTAAGAACTCCATTTCGGCTAGAATTGAGAAACACATCAAAGATTGCACGCTTGCTGTTTCATCCTGGATTGTCATGATGCCAACGCCCTCTGTGAACCAAAAACAGAGTATATAACTTGGGTTGGGAGTGGTGGAGGGTGATAGTTGACATTCTGATATGGTACGCGATGCAGTTCCGGTAGGTGCTGCTATGGAATGGCCACAAAGGCCATGACAGCCAGCTTAATGAGCAACCAGTGACCATGGCCACTCCATCATCTCGTTGGGACGCCTCTTTATCAAGTCACAACCTCCACAGGAGCCGAATCTCCATTATATGTGCGTTTGCATGACAACATGCATCTTTGGACACTTCCACATCCTCACTAATGGCAACCAGCCACAAAATTTCGTCTTAACCTGACCATGAAATGCATACGACCCCCCCTCGCATGTGAATTCCGGTGACTGTTCAAGCTCAGCTTAGCCTCAGGCCGAAAAACGACATTGTTGCATGCATCGATTCCCTTTTGGCAGGCCCTACCCCAGGTCTAAGGCACTATATATCAAGTGCCAAAATCGAATGATTAAGTGGTGAGAATTCAGATGTACTATGCACGAGGAAGGCCACGCAGAAAAAGGGCAGATTCTAATGTGTACGAGGGGCCCACCGATAAGTCTCATTGAAAATAGTAGATAGCCTGGACGTGAGTCTTATGTTTAGGTTGGTAAAGTAGGAGGTATAGGGTAAACAGGTCAGGTGGTTGGGCGCTGCAATCGTACCCCAAGGATGCGAGTTCGAACCTCTTGTGGCCCAATTCCTCCTTCTTTTTTTTGAAGAAACAATTCCCATCTTGTGTATCTCACAAGCCACAGCAAGCCGCTGAGCCACCATCCAAGCCGAACAAGCCGCGAGCTACAGACCAGCCTCCAAGCCTCTCCCAAGCTAACCACCAAAATGAAGCCATATTGAAGCCATATTTCCAGCTATTATGATCAGCCACTCCACATTTCCAGTAATTATGATGGGCCCCTGCACTTCCAGTAATCACAATTGGGCCCCTAAACTTCCAGAAACTACCAGTAGGCCTCTAAACTGCCCAAAATTACAATTAGGCCCCTAAAGTTCCCATAATTTCACTTAAGCCCCCAGAATTCTCCAAAATTACAATTAGACCCTCAAAATTCTTCAAAATTGTAACTAAGCCCCTCAATTTCCCAAAATTCCAATTAAACCCCAAAATTCCCAATCAACCCTCTTGTGACTAATTCATCTACCTCAATTAAATCCTTCTCCCTTCAAGCTAAGCATTTCTTTTTTTAAATCCCATAAAAATAAAGTCAAATTCAATCATTCTTCCTATCATGCTAAACATTTTATTTTCAAATCAAATTCTTTTTTCTTCAAGTAAAATCAAGTTAAATTCTCCTTTCTTAAAAGCCAAACGTTCCTCCTTTAAATCAAAATCCCCTCTTTCAAATCCATATCAAGTCTATTCCAATCAAATGTTTTTCAAAATCAAGTTCATTTCTTTAGTTTAAATTAGTCAATCCTTTTTCTACTTAAGCTCATTTATTTCTTTGCCTTTATCATTTTCAAATAAAATTCTTTGGTTCCAGGCCTCACGCAATGAACCCTGAGCACAAACTGGTAGCTTTTTCTGCTGTTCGATGTTTAGGAATTCATATGGGTCCCTGTAAACACCCAATTATGTCCGAGGCCCCAATTCTTAAAGTTAATCAAGAAGTCAATCCTAATAAAAAAATAAACAAAACATAAACAAAATAAATAAAAAATAACAAAATAAAATCTGAAAAAAAGAAAAGTAATAAAGATAAAATTTGGAAAATGAAAAATAATAAAAATCAAAAACTATAAAAAAATATCCAAGTACAAAATTAATAATTGAATTATTGAAAAAAAAAGTAGTAATGAAAAAGAGAGAAGAATAAAAAATATATTAAAAAGATAAAACAAAAAATAAAAAGGGAAAAGTGGAAAATTGAGACAAAAAAAAGAAAAACAAAATCTGAAAGCTGGAAAATTTAAAAAGAAAAAACAGCAAAACAAAAAATATAATAAATAATAAAAACAGAATTTATGAAATATAAAAAAAACAGAAATTAAAAAAATATTTTACATTATAAAAGCAGAAATAAAAATAATAAAATTAAAAGGAATAATAAAATAAAATAAAGGAAGAAAAAGAAGAAAAGAGGTTAAAGGGGGTGACTCTTGGCGCTGGAAAAAAAGTGTGGCCTTTCCGAGAAGGAGGGCTGGCTTTTGGCTCCGAGAAAAGCTTGTCCCTTGCCAAGAAGAGGGGGTGGCTTCTGAAAAAAAAAACTCTAAAAAGATTAAAGGAGAGAGAGTATAAAGGGGGGAGGCCAAGAAGACGGGGTTAGATTCTTTTTTGGGAGGTTTCGGTCTTCTCCCTGCACGCCTTCTGGAAGGGATTTGAAGGAAAGCCAGGAAAATCGGGCTCCACCTCCAACCAATTCAAGAAGTGTTCATGATGCGCGTCTGAAAAAGCCACTATCCAGGTTTGATTCCTTTTCTTTTCCCCTTTGATTCCTCTTCTTTTCCCCTTTGATTACTCTTCTGTTTAATGGACAGGATGATTACTCACATGCTCCTCAATCGAATCTTCTCACAAATGGCTTCAGTCTACTAAAATTCAAGAAATGAAGCACGGGGTTCATGATTTGGCACATCTGATTTCTATGTGTATCCATGCAAGAAGATGGTTATTGCTCGGTCAATAGATAAACTGCTCGATATGGCACATCTGCTAAGGCTGCCTTGCTCAGCTATTTAAATTTTAACAAGCGTTGACTTGGGCTGCTCGAGCTATTCCAGAGTATGTTGACATTAGTAATCTATTCCTGATAAGCACATGAGGTCGAGGGAATTGACGGAAGGATTATAGCCACCAGAAAATGCGTGCTCAAATCGGGGTTTTATTCATGATCAAAAGACATTGTTGAGTGAAGTCCTTGAGGTGTTGATAAGATCGATTATGTTTGAAGGATCCTATATAACAAGGACTCAGATTTACAACAACAAGGTTATGGAATTCATAAGCAACCAGTGCGGCCCAGGGGTCTTCTGGGTGGAGTTCACCAATTTGGCGTAGGTGCCGACGTGAAAGTCCCTACTGCATAGGAATCCAAGCATCCCTTTAAGAGAAGCAACTCATCTCCATGGGGGTTGGAAAAACGCTTAACAGCGGGGTCTACATAGGAAACAAAGAAGACCCCATGTGCGTGCATGGCTGGAACTGCGTTCGTTCCTCAACAAGCTTGTTTCCAATAGAGCTTAGTCGTATTGATGAATACTAAAACCAAACAGAAGGCTCAGCCTGGTGGTTGAGTTGATTGTTGGAAAATTCGGGATCCCAAGTTCGAGTCCTCACTTGCATCTTTTGATGATTTAATCTAATAGAGCCTATGCATGGTTTATATTAAAATGGAGGCACCATAAACCCAACCATGAGCAGGCTTGGTGGTGCTACTAGTGGTCCACCGCTGCCAGGATGCGGGTTCGAAACCCCTTGGGACCAATTTTGATTTTGTTTGGGTCAAGCCTCCAAGCCGCCCACACTTCTCAAAATTCAAATTTCACCCCTATATTCCTCAAAATTCAAAAACCACCCCTACACTTCTCAAAATTCAAATCCTATCCCTACACTGTCCAAAATCACAATCCGACCCTGAAACTTCCCAAAATTTAAACTAAATTCTTTTCTCCCAAAATCCAAATAAAGTCTTTTTTTCTCCAAAATTCCAATTAATTCCTTTC
Source organism: Canavalia gladiata (assembly GCA_037954105.1). Taxonomy (NCBI): domain Eukaryota; kingdom Viridiplantae; phylum Streptophyta; class Magnoliopsida; order Fabales; family Fabaceae; genus Canavalia; species Canavalia gladiata. Next base: position 18,428,007 of record CM075662.1, on the reverse strand, counting down.
ATCAAGATTCAAACTAAATTCTTTTCTCCCAAAATCCAAATAATTTTTTTTCTCCAAAATTCCAATTAATTCCTTTCATCAAGATTCAAATTAAAATTCTTTTCTCCCAAAATTCAAATAAAGTCTTTTTCTTCAAAAATTCAAATTAATTCCTTTCATCAAGATTCAAATTAAAATTCTTTTCTCCCAAAACTCAAAGTCAAGTTTAATTTTCTATTCCAATCAAAATTCTATTCTTCAATCTTGAATCGAGTTCATTTCTTATATCAAATAAAATTCTTTTCAAAAGATTTTGGGATCTATAGTCTCACGCAACAAACTCTAAACGGGAAACTGGCGGTCTACATTGCTGTTCGATGTTTAGTGGTTTGTATAGGCCCCCGTGCTGCCTTAGCCGCCTCGGACCATGTGCATGAGTGGACTAGAGGTCCTTTAAAAAATAAAATTCTTTTCAAATGCTTTGGGATCTACGGTCTCACGCGACGAACTCTAGATGGGAAACTGGTGGTCTACACTGTTGTTCGATGTCTAGTGGTTCATATAGGCCCCCGTGCTGCCTTAGCCGCCTCGGACCTTGTGCATGAGTGGACCGAAATTCCTTTCGCAAAAATAAAATTCTTTTCAAAAGATTTTGGGATCTATAATCTCACGCAACGAACTCTAAATGGGAAATTGGCGGTCTACACTGTTGTTCGATGTTTAGTGGTTCGTATAGGCCCCCGTGTTGCCTTAGCCGCTCGGACCTTGTGCATGAGTGGACTAGAGGTCCTTTCAAAATAAAAATCCTTTCAAACAACATGTTTATTTTCGAATAGTCTTTTTCAAGCACTTTCGAAGGTCAAACCTTCAAACAAAACAGAACTACGTAAGCCTTGAGTTTCCCATTGCACCGGGGAATACGTAGGAGCAGGATCAAGTCCTGTCAAGCTAACCTCCCTCAAGTTATTTATTTCCATGCTAATTAAGGGATCAAACTATTTTCAAAAATCACGCACTCTGTTTAAGGGTACCGTTCTCCGGAACGGGCGAGTGGGGTGCCTAACATCAAATAAAATTCATTTTCAAATATTAGTGAGTTCATCGTCTCGTCGGAATTACAATTGCGACAGATGACGACTCCACTGGGGAATTCTAGAGAGTCAAGCTCGTTCAAATTTAGTGTGTCATATTTGATCCATTCCTTGTTTATTTGTGCGCTTTATTTATTGCACGATTCATTTATTTGTTTATCCACCTGTTATTCATTTTGTTTGTCTATTCTTTGTACAACCCTAGGATAGATGAATAATAAATTGCTATATATATCTGTGCAATTGCCCCAATTGTAGGTATCCCAATAATTTGTGTGCCCTCCACATTTTGCATATGCATTTATCATTAGTGGGGCCCTATACCCGGGTCTGAGTGCTGTCTAGGATTAGAGGGATCTAGTGGTGTCACGCTGGGGCCTACGTCCTGTGTGGCTATCATGAAAATCCCAGCTATAGTGTATCCTATTTGTAATGCCCCGCAACTCTTGGCTACTTCTACTATTGTGGCAAGCATTGTGTACTGGAACTTGGCTCTAGTGACCTCTACACCCCAGGATTACTAGCCACCTTTGAGAGGTTCATGCATTAAAGGCATTAGACCCTTAGGACAGGTAACCCACACAAGAGACAAGAAGGGCACACACCCCTTTTATGATACATGGCTCATATGCTAGTCACGTGCTCGAGTAAACCGAATCATCCAAGATGGAAGAAGAGGAATCTGAAGTTGGGGAAATACAAAAAATTAAGCAAAAGTAAAAAATAAAAGTCAAGCAAAAGGGAAAATTAAAAACAAAAATCAAATAAAAAAATAGAAAATCAAGGAAAAGGAAAATAAAATTCCTAGGGAAAATCAAAAAATAATTTCTGAAAAATAATGAAAATATAAAAAGATTCAAAAAGAGAGAAAATGAAGTCCATGATTATTTTCATTATTTTTCAGAAATGAGGAAAGACAAAATGAAAATATAAAAAGATTCATTCATCTATTCATAGAGAAAGAATTCCTCGACATCCTTATAGAATCAGATCACAATCAGGAATCATGGATGAGCCCAATGAGAAAGACAATCAGGAACGTTTGATTAATCAATCTTAAAGAAGAAAGCCCAATGAGGGGCAGAATAAGAAAAGTCTAACCAAGGATTCCCAGATCACCATGCATTCAATATCTTGTCTAAAAAAAAGTAATAAATATCCCGCTGGAATCAAGTTCAAGTCCAGGCAAAATTTAGGGATGCAAAATAAGATCCGCTGAATTGGAAGCCAAAATGATCCCGGCAAGATCAATATTTGACTACATAAAAAGAAGAAAAACCGCTCGTTTAAAATCAAGAATGGTCCAGGAAAAATTAGGGTAGAAATTCAAATTCAAGAAGGAGAAAAACCCGCTGGATTAAAAGCAAAAAATAATCCAGGAAAAAGTAGGGTCAAAGTTTAAAAAATAAAAATCAACAAAATCATGATCAGAAAAGATCTTGCTGGATTCCAAAAACAATTCAGGCAAAATCTGGATGAAACAAAAGCCCGCCAGGTCGACAATCCTCAAAACTGACCTAGGAAAAAGTTAGGGCACATCAAGCAAAAAGCCCGCTAGGTCGACAACCCTAAAAAACGACCTAGGCAAAAGTTAGGACACAACCAAACAAAAGCCTGCTAGGTCGACAATCCTTAAAAATGATCTAGGCAAAAGTTAGGACACAAACAAAAGCCCGCTAGATCGATAATCCTAAAAAACGATCTAAGAAAAAGTTAGGGCACAAAACAAAAGCCCGCTAGGTTAAAAACCCGCAAAGGCTACCTAGGAAAAAGTTAGGCCCCACAATCAAGAGCCCGCTATGTTGAAAACTCGTAAGGGCGACCTAGGCAAAAGTTAGGGCAATACGAAAGACTTGCTAGGTTGAAAACTGAAAGGAGCAACCCAGGAAAAAGTTAAGGTTAAACCAGGAATTCCAGGATAATCTAACATTTTTGCACCTCATCTTTCCTAAAACTGGGGAAAAATCTTGCCTTTTCTCAAGTTTGATTAATTTGACAATCAAGATTACAAAAGACAACATTGGCATTTTTCACCAAAAGGTGCCATTTGGGCAACCGAACCCACATCTCTTGTCATCCTTTCCTTTTAAATAACCTTAAAACATACAACCTCAAAATTCCCTATCTCCTTCCTTTAACCATCCAGAATCATTTGGCACACCCCAATAGTGCACATGCCAAAAGAAAGGTGGAAAATGTAAAAAATAAAAAGATTAATTTTGAAAAGTCATGACAAGCCGTATGAATCCTCGATCGTTGCAGCACGACAAGATTGTTTCCCAAAGATTCATCCTCCTACCAGCCATAATGCCATTACAAAAAAGGAGCGTGTCTTACTCAATGATACTGACCACTGTTGGGTCTCAAAGATCCTGACAAAAGAAAATTTTGAGATTGACCAAAACACCGAACTTAAGTCAATCTAGCTCGTCCTGATTTCTGATTCCCTTCACACCCACTATGAGGTTGTCAAGAAAGGACATGTCACAAAAAAATCAAAAATCAAGAGAGATAAAAAGTTTTTAAACCACATCATGGCATACATTCATCCCATAACATCCATTTCATCAAATAATTATTTCAAGCATCAGATTAAAACATTGCATCCTTTCTATTTAAGCATCACAAGTACCGCATTATTTTCATTCATTCAAACAGCACATAAGCATCTTTTTATTCAAGCATTGCACAACCCATTTTTCAAAACTAATTAAGAATCGGGTAAAATTGCCCGAATCAATCATAATTAAAACTGAGTCAAGCTCAAATTGGGGCAAATGCTTGCCCACAAAATTCAATTTAAGGTCATCCTCAAATGCTGAATCAAGTTCAAACTGGGGTGACCGCTTGCCCATAAAAATTCAATTTGAGGTCATCCTCAAACTCTCAATCAAGTCCAAACTGGGACAAACGCTTGCCCACAAAAATTCAATTTGAGGCCATCCTCAGATTTTGGATCAAATCCGAACTGGGGCAAATGATTACCCACAAAAAGTTAATTCGAGGGCATCCTCAAATTCTGGATCATGTTCGAACTGGGGCAAACGCTTGCCCACAAAAATTCAATTTGAGGTCATCCACAGATCCCCAATTGAGTCTAAATTGAGTCAAACACTTGCCCACAAAAATTTTCAAATTGAGGTCATCCTCAAATTATGAGTCAAGCTTGAACTGGGGTAAACGTTCACCTTAGAAAGGTTTAAATTCGAGAACAAAAGTAAAACTGGGGCAAATAGTTGCCTAGAAAATTCAAATTGGGGCAATCCTCAATTCCTCAACTCCAATCAAGTTCAATAGGGCAAAGTTACCCAGAAAAATTCGAGTGAGGCTCATCCTTAATCTCATCGAGGTCCAAACTGCGGCAAACACTTGCCCAAAATCCTTTCAAGTCAAGACACCCCTCAATTATCAAGAATTTTCTAAACTGGGGAAAAATGTCTACCCAAGTTTCTTCAAGAGAATAATTATCGAATGCTTAAAAACCTTCGAGTTCAAGGTAGAATAAGCTATTTGTTTTAATTCAAGGAAAACACATTTTCAAAATAAGATTGTTTGGGGGTAGCTGACGAAGAAGTCTATGCCTTCCTCACGTGCCTTCCCAAGGCACATCAGATGGTTTTCCATACCTGTCTTGACAAGTCATTCTCTCTCCTGCATTAACAGGTCATCATTTTATTTACCACACCTGTTTTAACAGGTCATTTCTCGCTCGCCCTAATAGGCCATTAGTTCTACACCCTCACACTTGTCTCCACAGGTCGTTTGATTCCTGCCTATCCTAACAGGCTCATTTCTTACCTGTTAGCAATAGGATTTTTCTCCTATACCTGTCTTAACAGGTTTTCGTCATTCTGCTTAGCCTGTCCTAACAGGTCCTCATCATTCTGTTATACTTGTCCCAACAGGTTCCTTAGTTCATCCTGTCAACAACAGGGCCATTACATTTAACCTATCCTAATAGGACATTGTTCACTCTCCTTTGCCTATCTTAACTGGCTTTCATCTTTCTCTTTGCCTGTCTAGCAGGCTCGCATTTTTCCTGTCAACAACAGGAGTCCATCTACATTTATCCTGTCTTAACAGGTTTCCTTCATTTTACTTCGCTTGTCTTAACAGGTCACTTTCCTTTCACAATTCTGTTGTGCCTGTCTCAATAGGCATCTTATTTCCACCCAGTCAACAACAGGACTCACCTCCGTTTCACCCATCTTAACAGGTCATTTTATTTGCACCTTCCCTGTCAACAACAGGACTTTTACATTTTTTTCCTGTCGTAACAGGTCATTTTCATTTTCCTTTGCCTGTCTAGCGGGCTCGCGTCTTTCTTATCAAATAGGACCCTATCCGCAATTCGCCTGTCTTAATAGGTCACTTTATATACATCTTTCCTGTCAACAATAGGATCTCTTTGTTTTGCCTATCTCAATAGGCTTTTATCATTCTCTTTACATGTCAAGCAGAATCGCATTTATCCCAGCAACAGCGGGATTTCATTTGCATTCTCCTGTCAACAACATGACTTCAAGCATGTTTAAATTCTGTCCACCTGTCAAGCAGGTTTGCATTAATCCTGGCAACAGCAGGATTTCATTTGCATTTATCCCGGCAATAGAGAAATTTCATTTGCATTCTCTTGTCAACAACAGGACTTCAAGCATGTTTAAATTCAGTCCACCTGTCAAGCAGGTTTGCATTCATCCTGGCAACAGCAGGATTTCATTTGCATTTATCCCGGCAACAGCGGGATTTCATTTGCATTCTCCTGTCAACAGCAGGACTTCAAGCATGTTTAAATTCAGTCCACCTGTCTTAACAGGTTTGCATTTATCCTGGCAATAGCAGGATTTCATTTGCATTCTTCCCGGCAACAGCGGGACCTCATTTGCATTCTCCTGTCAACAACAGGACCTCAAGCATGTTTAAATTCAGTCCACCTGTCTTAATAGGTTTTCATTTATCCTGGCAACAGCAGGATTTCATTTGCACTCTTCCCAGCAACAACTGGACCTCATTTGCATTCTCTTGTCAACAACAAGCCCACCATCAAACTTACATTTCTGCATTTCTGCCTATAGTGTCAGGCCACCATCAAATTTACATTTCTGCATTTTGGCCTATGATGTCAGGCCTCCTTCAAATTTACATTTCTGCATTTTTTGGCCTATAGTGTCAGGCCATCATCAAATTTACATTTCTGCATTCTTGGCCTATGATGTTAGGCCACCATCATATTTACATTTCTGCATTTCGGCCTATAGTGTCAGGCCACCATCAAGTTTGCATTCCAGCATGTTCAAATTTCCTTTTCTGCATGTTGGCCTACAGTGTCAGGCCACCGTCAAATTTGTTTTCCCACAGCTGGGCCTATGATGTCAGGCCTCAAGCATAGATAGATTTTTGTACCTCAGCCTATGTTGTCAGGCCGCCTTGTACATACCTTACATTTTAGTTCTTGCATGCTTCCCTGCCTTAAATGGGTCACTTTCACTCCCCTGAGCCCATCGTAACGGGCCATTCTCTTATGCTTTTCCTACTTTACAAGCCATTTTCATTTCATTTTTCTTGTCCTAATAAGAAATCCCATTGCATTCCACGCCTGTCCTAACAGGACTTTATTCATTTCACTTAGCCTAATTAGGCTAAGCAATCAAACCTTGCATATTTAAACTCTATCGGCATAGGAAGCCGACAATGTCATTCAACCGCCATTCTCCAGATATCCATGAAGTTCACTTTAAGCTCAAGGCTTTTAGTGGTTCTCAAACTTCTTCAAAAGCCTGCCTCGGACATAATGTGTTTACGTCTTTACTCATTTCCCACCCCGATAATTTAGAGAATCACATCTCACATTATCTGGTAGGAAAATGAGTAAAGAGGGGCAAACTGTAAACACCCAATTATGTCCAAGGCCCCCCCTTAGTTTCAAATTAATTAGTAAAATATTTAAATAAATTAATAAAAGGAAAATATTAAAAATAATAGTTAGAAACAGTTAAAAAATGAAAGAAAATAGAAAAAGGTATAAAATCAAAAATAAAAAATCTGAAATAAAAAATAATAGAAAAATAAGTAGAAAAAAAAGTAGAAATCAATACAACGAAATAGAAAATTTAAAAGAATACAAAAAGTAATTAGAAAAACTAATTCAACAAAAAATAAAAAGTAAAAAAATGAAAATCTTAAAAAATAATAAAGATAATAATAAATAAATAAATAATAATATAAAAAGAAGAAACTAAAAATAAAATAGAATTTTTGGAAAAAAATAAAAAAGAAAAGAATTTAAATTTGGAAATAAAAATCTGAAATTAAAACAAAATAAAGAATTTTGAAAGTCAAAACATAAATATATAAAAGTAATAAAAATGAAATTTGAAATGAAAAAATAAAAATAGAAATTAAAAGGAAAATAAAATGAATATATATATATATATATATATATATATATATATATATAGAAAACAAAATCTGAAACTTTTTAGATAGAAATTAAAAAATAAAAAAATATAAAATATAAATAAAGAGAAATAATAAAATGAAAATAGATATTGAAAAAACAAATGACTAAAAAGTGTGTATATATTGAATTAAAAAAAAATATATAATAAAAACAGAATTTACAAAAAAGGGAATGGGGGGGGGAAACTAAAAAAACAGAAGAAATTAGTTCTGAAACGGAAAAACGAAATAACTAGAAAAGGAACGAACAAAAAAAGGGAGGGCGGAGAGATGCAGGGATTTTGACGCGGGGAGAGAGAATTGGAAGCCAAGGGAATGAATAAACAGAAAAGAGAAATCGAAGGGAAGGGAGAAAGAGAGAAGGGTCTCAGTGGCGCTTTCTTGGGGGGAAGAATCTTAGAGTACCTTGGAGTCCCTTCTATAATTCGGTTGGGTCCCTTTGAGTGGAGGAAAAAGCAGGGGTCGCGATGGCAGCATCAAGGCTTTTGGAGAGCCACTAATTTCAAGTCCTGCTCTTGTAACTTTGCACAAAAGACACTGCACCAAGAAGGAAAATTGATGTAGATATCTAAGCTTCGTATTGAAGGAAAAGGGGAGTTTTCTTGAATCCTATACACCCCGACTACACCTTCATACAAGTAAGTAACTATGTCTTCATTATGCCAAACCTTGAGACTTGCATGCTTGGTAGCTATGATGCCGCAAGGCTTAGGAACAATATTTTTCGATGATCATTGATAACGTTGACTTGCATGCTATAGTTCCTCCCTGTTACAAATGAGAAGTCTCTTGTATAATTGAGAATTCAGACGTAAATCATTGTATGAATAAGAGATCCATATTCTTTTGATTCAGGTCCTATTTAATGGTTGCATAATTCATGTTTAATGATCTATCAGAGTTCTTTAATAATATGCCCCTTTGAACCCTAGCGGTTTCAAGACTTAACCAAATAGAAATACTACTTTAGAAACAGCAGTGAGAATGGAAAGACATTCATTAAATCCCATCTGTACTTAATTACTTTAGGTTCTCTATCCTCGAAGCTGGCCCTTGAGTTGGAGAAGGTAAATGAGCTTGGAAGGGGCATTTTGAGGAATTTTGCATCCAGAATCTGCAGTCGCCCCGATTGTGAGTTTATCACTAAAGAAGTTGCATAGCGCATACAGAGGAGGCTCTGTTCGCGTATTAATCTGGCTCCTGGTCTCTTAGTGAATATCTCAAAATTTTTGCTTCAATGCTCTCTACATCCATGGGTATATAGGCACCAGGTTCCATGATAACAGGGCATGGTGGTAAAGAGGTTCTGAACAACCATGCAGCAGCTGATCCGCTCGTTGAGTCCCTACTTCACATACACGAGAAGATGCCATGCATGCAAATACAGCATCACGAGCCACCATTCACTTTTAGTGCACGTTCGTTCTTGGACCATCCGCTTATGCTCAAGTGTCGTTAATTAACGAGACTTGATCTGGAGACACCCATACTCGACTATACTTCAAACTAAGATGCCCAAGCCAAGCGGATTTCTCTAGCAATTGCATCCGACGACAACAGGAGGCCTCGACGTGGTGAATTGCCAAAGATTATAGCTTTCATGACCCAACAAGCTTAGAACTGATTAAGTAAAGTGTAAGTGGTCACTAATCTCATACGATTGTGGAAATTGGACGATTGCATGATGGTTATAGGTGGAGAGGCAGTATCATCTTCCATGCAAAACCTGCAAACTCTCCTTCTCCCTCTTCGTACTGTTGCAATTAGAATCCATTCGGTTTGCATGTATAATGCATAGGGTCTCTAGTAATCCTAACCTCCCTATGTCTGGCTCAGTATGTTGATTGAAGAGTTTCACATCGATGAGTGTTCCATGCTAGTTTAGCCACGGGTACCCACAGACCTTGCAATCCACCTAAGCAAGTGCAACACATGCTCATATTTCAGGTTATGGCTCATACAAGATGCAATTAGGCGTGCATTTGCCAAGGGCCCAGGATAGGGTCGAGCTATGGAGTAAGGCCTATGACGAGATAATGGCCACGCTGCAATTAATGTGGCAGAAAAAGACCGATGCAGTCTACATGCAGGGTATGAGCTCACCTCTATAAGCATAGGTTTTAAATATTCCAAGCGTAGAATGCTCTATCAGAAGCGTTGGCCCAATAGTAGGGACGCTGCTGGACCACCCCTTGGACAAGGGTTCGAATCCGGGAGGCCAATTTTCTCCATTTTTAAGAAAATCTCTACCACACTCACCACACGTGCCTATAACCCAGTCTAGCCGTCAAGCTTCCAGGTCATCCGTTAAGCCCAAATGAGCCATTGGAGCAAGCCGCCATCCAAGCTTCTCAAGCCATGAGCCACCCCAAGCCACAGAAAGCCTCTCCTAAGCCACGTGAGCCACCAAACCATCTCCCAAGCCACATAAGCCGCAAGCCACTCCCAAGCTAACCACCAAAGCGAAGCCATCTCCTAAGCCACATAAGCCACAAGCCACTCCCAAGCTAACCACCAAAGTGAAGCCATATGGAAACCATGCAAAGCCCCCAAATTTCTTAAAATTCCACTTAAACCCCTCAATTTCCTAAAATTGCAGTTAAGCCCCCTAAACTTCCCAAAACTACAATTGAATCCCTCCATTTCCCAAAATTGCAACTGAGCCCCCGAACATCCCAAAATTCCAATTTGGCCCTTACATTCCCCTTTATTCCAAATTAGCCCCAACCAAAAATAATTTTCTCTTTTGTTTTGTTTTAAATCAAATTCTTTTTTTTCAACTAATTTTAATTCTTTCTTTTAAATAAAACAAATTCCTTTTTCTGAACCAATTTTAATTCTTTAATTCAAAATAACCTAAAGCCTTTTCCCAAATCAAGCTCAATTTATTTTAGACTAAAATCAAGTTTAATTTTCCATAAAATTTCAAGTCCACTATTTCAATTCAACCAATTCCTTCTCTCAAAAATTTGCAAATCGAATTTAAATTTTCTCACCAAATTTCAATCAAATCGAGCTCATTTCCAATCAAGACCAGTTTGTTTTCAATCAAACCCAATCCTCTTCTCAATTATTTTCAAATTAAAATTCTTTGGTTCTAGGTCTCACGCAATGAACCCTAGTCACGAACTGGTAGATTTTTCTACTGTTCGATGCCTAAGAATTCATATGGGTCCCAAGTGCGGCCGTAGTTGTCTTGGACCCTGTGCATATATGGACTGAAGATCCTTTTGTAAAATTTCATTAAAAACTTCATTTTAGAATCCCTAAAGTCTCACGCGATGAACCCTGTAAACACCCAATTATGTCTGAGGCCCCCAATCATTAAATTAATCAAGAATTCAATGTTAATTTAAAAAATAAACAAACAAGAAAAACTGAAGGCAGATGCAGAAAGACAGACAAACGGAAAAGAGGTACCCAAAATAGGAGGAAATAAATAAAGTAACTTAAATAAAAAAGAAATGTTAAATAAAGAGGGAAAAATAGAGAACAAGATAAATGATAAATCAAGGGTATATAACCGGAAATAAAATAAAAAAAGAAGAAAAAAAACAGCAAAAGTGGAAAAAAGGGAAAATAGAATTTAAGAAAATTGAAAATCGAAAAACAAATAAATAAACGAATAATAAATCAACAACAGAAAAGCAAAAGCAAAAATAAATAACACGAAAAAGTATAATAAACAAAGATAAACGAAACAAAATAAAATAAAATAAATGAAAAATAAAAAATAAAGGAAAAGAAATGGAAAATGTAATAAACAAACAAGAAAAGAAAAATAATAAAGAGAATAAAAAGATAATTGTTAATTAATTAAAATTAAAAAATGAAAATAAAAGAAAAATGGAAAAGGGAAGGAAGAAGATAAATAAAAATAAATAGAAAAGGGGCTTTTCAGGGTTTTCAGTTTTCGGCTTTTTTCAAGGATTTCTTGGGGGTTTTGGGAAAGGCATGGAAGAAAAAGGAGGGGAGGAGCCGTTTAAAGGGACCTCTCGAAAATCCAAAGGGGCCTTTTTGGCTTTTTTCCTTCGTCAAAGATTTGGGGATTAAGGAGACTGGGAGGTTTTTGAGGAGGCTCCTTTGGAAACCCGAAAAGAGGTTGTTCTCACATACACTGTAGGTGACCGACTGCTAAGTCCGGTGGCTTCGTCTCCAACGCAACCGCGCCGCCGGTCCAGTTCGTGGCAAATACCTTCAATCAGCCAACCCGGTCATAGCCACAAATCCGGCCAAGGTGCATCACGCTTAGGACCTCCAGGCTCGCACTCAATCACTCAGCTCGTCAAGGTTAGTAATCGGACTCCATTGATGCCGCTAATCTGTTCTCTTTAAATTGCCATGCCTTTTCTCTGTAAATCGCCATGCATGTTCTCTGTAAATTGCCATGCCTGTTCTATGTAAATGGTCGTGCCTATTCTCCGCAAATTGGCTATCTGGTGCTCGATGAAACTCGCGAATGAAACAACCGATAGTCGAGCTCGTTGAGCAAGGTTCAGTCGATCTGCACTTTCTCCGATCTGCACTGAGACGCTCATTGTCGTTCGGTCGTTGGCTGGAGTCGCGCCTAACCATCGCAAATGGATCTTCGCGTAGCATTCGTTGGTCTGCTTCTTGCTCCGGCGAGCCAAAACACCTAGGCAGAATCGGGAGGTCCTTGCTCCTTCAATGAGAAACTGGATACGAGCGGAGGAGCGTAGACCTCGTGTATAGGATGTTCCAAGCGCTAATTTCCGATCGCGATCGCCAAAAGCTCGTCGTCCGAGCCCTTTCCCGATCTCGTCGTTCGCTGCCAAAACGCTCGTCCCCGCTCCGCCACTGTTGGTGATGACGAAGGGCAGGAGGAACTCCGACGAGGCCCTAGATAATCCCATCCATATCAGGGAGCAATCGTGACGAGCGGCTGGCCGGAAATCCGAGGGAGATGGCGAGCGGAATCAGGCGCGCGACGAAGGCTCCAGGACGCATTAATGGGGAAGAACCTCTATTGGCAAATATTAATTAATATTCCACACTGTCCAGATTTGCAATCAAGTCCCTATACCTCACAAATTTTCTTTAAACCCCAATACTTGTTCATATTTATATTCTGGCCCCTCTATTTTCCATATTTACATTTTGACCCCCTAAACTTTGCATATTTACATTTTGACCCTCTAAACTTTTCATATTTATGTTTTGACCCCCCTAAACTTTTCATATCTACATTTTGACCCCTAAACTTTTCATATTTACATTTTGACCCCTAAACTTTTCATATTTACATTTCGACCCCAAACTTTTTATATTTACATTTTGACCCCTAAACTTTTCATATTTGCAATCCGGCCCCAATATTTCGCATAACTATAAACCTTCCCGAAAGTCCTCTTAAGCCCCCGCGCCTCCAATAGTTACAAATCAAGAAAATGATTAAATAAAAAACTCGTTTTGCATCCTTTAATCTCATGCAACGGGCCCTAACAATGAACTGGTAGCTTTTTCTGCTGTTCGTTGTTTAAAGGTTCGTATGGGTCCAAGTGCAACCGTAATTGTCTTGGACCCTGTGCATATGTGGATTGGGATTGCCCCTCCTTTTTCAAACAAATAAAAACTCGTTTTGCATTCCTTAATCTCACACAACGGGCCCTAAAAACAAACTGGTAGCTTTTTCTACTATTCGTTGTTTAGAGGTTCGTATGGGTCCAAGTGCAGCCGTAGTTGTCTTGGGCCCTGCGCATATGTGGATTGGGATTGTCTTTCCCTTGTTTTCAATTAAATAAAAATCTCATTTTTGCTTTCCTCTGTCTCACACGACGAGCTCTAAAAACGAACTGGTAGCTTTTTCTACTGTTCGTTGTTTAGAGATTCGTATGGGTCCAAGTGCAGCCGTAGTTGTCTTGGGCCCTGTGCATAGGTGGATTGGGATCGCACCCTTAAAATATTCTCAAAAAAGACAACAATGCATTCGCTTTTCAATCCAAACACCTTTCGAAGGTCAAGCCTTCAACTTAAACCAGAACTACGTAAGCCTTGATTTCCCATTGCACCGGGGAATACGTAGGAGCAGGATTAAATCCTGTCACCCCCATCAAGTATTTATTTTCACAATAATTAAAGGGATCAAACAAATTTCAAATAATCACACGCTCAGTTTAAGGGTACCGTTCCTCAAAACCGGCGAGTGGGGTGTCTAACACCTTCCCTATTCGTAACCGACTCCCGAACCTAAATCTCATCGTCGAGTCAGGGTTTTTCCATATCTTTTTCCCTTAAATAAAAGTTTGGTGGCGACTCCACATAACAATAAGAATTCTTTTTTAATGTTTTAGCGAGTTCGTCATCTTGTTGGAATTACGGTTGTGACTGATGGCGACTCCACTGAGGATATTTAGAGAGTCAAGCCCGTTTAATTGAATGTGTGTTGTTTTGATCCCTTTTCTATTTATTTGCATGACTGATTTATTTATTTATCTATTTCTTGTTTGTTTACTCTATGTATAACCCTAGGATAGACGAATAATAACTGTTTTAGATTCTGCGATATATCTGTGCGATTTCCCCAATTGCAGGTATCCCAAAATAATGAGCCCTCCATGCATTTCATATACATTTTGTCATGAGTGGGGCCTTGTACTCGGGTCTGAGTGCTGCCTAGGACTAGAGGGATCTAGTGGTGTCACTTTGGGGCTTACGTCCTGTTTGACTATCACGAAAATCCCAGCTACAGTGCATCCTATTCGTAATGCCCTACAACTGGTAACTTTTTCTGCTGTTGTGGCAAGCATTACGGACTGGAACTTGGCTTTAGTGACCTTTTACACCTCAGGATTACTGATCATCTTATGAGAGGTTCATGCATAAAAGGCCATAGATCCCTAGGACAGGTTACCCGAGTAGGATAAAAGGAGAGCACTCGTCACTAACTCTGGTTTGTTTTATATTTATCCATAATTGGGGTGATAAAGAAAAAGAAAAAGGGAAGGGCATGAAAAAGGTTGAAGAGAGAGAAAATGAAAAATAAAGAAAAAGTGGGAGAAAATGAAAAATAAAGAAAAAAGGGGAAAGAAAAGAAAGGAAAAAAAGGGAAAGAAATGAAAAGTAAAAATAAGCAAGGAAAATGGAAAAGAGTAAGAGCAAAAAGAGAAGAAAAAGAGAAAAAGGGGGAAATTTGCAACATTCGCATCATAGCTGTCATTTTTCTTTTTCCTTCATGCATTAGTTTCATTTTGGTCAAGTGTCTAACATGTTTATTTTGTCATGTTCCTTTTTTTGTTCATTTTGAGGGATCAGGTTCTCATTGACTTTTGAAAGAGGTGAAATGGAAATTAATACGGAATCCGGGCAGTTGAGAAAAAGAAGACGGGTTGGGATCAAACTAATAGATTTCACCAGTTTAGAAGCCTTCGGGAACAAGTTGACGAGCATCCAGCAGATGGCGTTCGTCAAAAGTACGAAAATGTATTGAAACTGCTGAAGGTTAGCGTACAGGAGGGGGCCCTCATGGCGATGGTACAGTATTACGACCCCCCTCTTAGGTGCTTCACCTTTTCGGACTTCCAATTGGCACTTACCCTAGAAGAGTTTGAACAAATTCTAGACCTGCCTTTGGAGGGGCACAGACCTTACAACCATCTAGAGCACCACGCTTCATTCCGAGCTGTCGCACAAGCTTTGAGTTTGCAATCCAGGGACCGATTGACCGACTACTAACGGAAGAATCAAGCCAAGGGATTCACCCGAGGGTGTTCTTAGAGGCCTACATGCAGCATCTAGCTGACAGCCACCAGTGGGACACTTACATGGACGTGCTAGTCCTTTTTCCCGGCATAAAAGACTTCGTGGACTTAAACGCTGTTGATATTTTCTTGGCTCGGAGGAATAGGGCTGAAAACCTCGTCACAGCCCTGTTAGCCGATGTTTACTATACGCTGAACCTTTGCCATGAAGGGAGGGGGAAGAAGCTGATCTGCTGCCTACTGATACTGTATGTATGGGTGACTGCTCACGCTTTCAAGAGGAATATGAAGGTGCAGTGTCCAATATCGGACCTCTTGTGCTACTAGATCAAGCCCATGAACAACGAGGAATGGGCGGCCCACTTTTCCGGTTTGACGGAAGAGCAAGTCAGATGGGAGCCGGCTTGGCAACAAAGAACAGAACTGATCTACCATTACAAGGGGTTTCCAAATGTACCGCTCATGGGAATCCGAGGCTGCATCAGCTATAACCCGATACTGGGGCAAAGGCAACTGGCCTACCCCATCAAGGAACCCCCATCAAACGAGCTCTTTACCCCCTTTTCACTAAAATATGAAGGGGATTTCGCCGAAGGTCTCCGAAGGGTTCGGGAAGCATGGGAGACTGTCACCCGTAGGGGGAAAGACCTAGGGGTCCGAAGCTGCGCTACCAAAGAAGAATATAAGTAATGGGTCAGAGATAGGGTATAACGGATCAAGTTGCCATTCCAACCTCCAGCCACCACGTCCGGAGGCCAACCAACCGCAGCGGTATTCGAGGACAAGGTCGTCAAGAGCCTAAGGGAAAAACAGTCAGTTGGAGGAGGAGCTACTTAAATCACGGAAGGAATGTGCTACACTGAAAAGGGAAAAGCAAGAGAGCGAGACCGTGATAGAAAGTATCCGAGAGCAACATAGAGGCGAACGTGAGCATGCCTCCCGAGTTCATCTTAACTTGCAAGCAGCAAATAAAGAGCTTGGGATAAGGGCGCAAGAAAGGGACGTTGCACTCCAAGAAAATCGCCAACTAAGAAATGCCCTAGATCAGATGAGGGCCAAAGTCTGTACGATCAGAGAAGAAAAAAATCAACTCCTCGCCGTGGAGGATAGGATCCGGATGGAAGCAGATTATGTCATAGAAGAAAGGAATGACCTGCTACAACGAGTAGAGGAGATGAAGAAACAGATTGACGGGCTACTGGTGGCGTGGCAAAACAAGGTCAACGAAGAGAAGTGGAACATCATCGAGGTTATCCGGATGCAATAGAGGGGCATCAGTGATATACAATACGAAAACAAGTCGTACAAGGACACGACCGACCATTGGACCAGGTCTTTTGAGAGACTGGCTAGTCTAGCAAACACAGCTATTGAAGAAGTGCCACAGCTGCTCAAGAAGGCGGAAACCTCGCTGCACCCACTCCTTACCCCTCCTGAAGTAGAAGAATTCATTCAGTTTTGTAAAAACTTGATACTGAGAATGAACAAATACATTGTATTGGACAAACAGAAAGGGCAAGATGTAAAATGAATGAATCTGATTTGCTTGAATGAAGTTGATTTCACTCCACATATGATTCTGCATTAATTTCCATTTCACGCTCAAAACGCCAAAAGCACACCCAATCAATAATAACGGTAAATGAGGAACTGGTTCCCCCATATTTATTTCACATCTAGATTTCCTTTTATCATAATTAACCACTAATTAATTTGAATTTAACAAGCAGATAACAAAATAGTGGACTCAAGACTTCCTCGGCATTCGTATAGCACTAGATCATGAGTAAAAATCATGAGCGAGCTAGAGACTCAGAATGAGGAGCTAAGAAATGAGGTGGTCGAACTGAAAGATCA
Organism: Canavalia gladiata; assembly: GCA_037954105.1. NCBI lineage: Eukaryota > Viridiplantae > Streptophyta > Magnoliopsida > Fabales > Fabaceae > Canavalia > Canavalia gladiata. The sequence continues at coordinate 18,410,903 of CM075662.1, read as the reverse complement.
GGTCGCCAAGCTAATGAAATTGCTGGAAAAAGGCACGGAGGGACCCTCGGGGACTGAGGCATCGGGGGCTGTTGCCGCATCAATGCTGTTTCAGGCGGTTGCTGAACCAGAGTGGCCATATGGGCTGCCACTGGGCTGTGAGCCTCATTATGGGCCAGGCTCTCAAGGGATTTCATCTGGTGAAAATCCTGCTCCATATCCGCTCCATATCAACCCCACCGTTCATCAATACCATCCGAACTCTCCCGCTGGGCCTCCACACACCAACCCAACCACTCACCCTCACCATATCAACCCGCAAACCTACCTTCCTCCCACCTTTGGTTATCTACCTCAAACTCACTCAATATACATGAATCCGCCAACCTACCCTTACCACGCAAACACCTCCTCTGCCATTCCGTCACACATAAATCCATCTCTCCCTCCTCATGTTAACCCTCCAACCACATACCCGCACAACCATCAACCCCGACTACACCCATATGAACACGACCATCACCGAAGACCCTACATATTCCATCCCCGTCGTAACCCATCCAACAAACCCATACCAACCACATCCCTATGGTCATACTGCTAGACCTGAGCGACAATACACCTCACCCCATCACACTGGCCAACCCTTGAACGGACCTTGGCCAAGGTCGGCTGAGCAAGAAGCCCATCTCAACGGGAGATGGCAACACTTGGAAGAAAGGGTTCGAGCAATAGAAGGGAGCAGTTATGGAGCGGTCGAGGCTTCTGATCTTTGCCTCGTTCCTGACGTCGTCATACCGCCCAAATTCAAAACCCCTGAATTCGAGAAATATAGAGGCATCAGCTGCCCGAAGAGCCATCTGACGATGTGCTGCCAGAAGATGGCCTCACATTCCCACGATGATAAACTGCTCATTCACTGCTTCCAAGACAGCTTGACGGGAGCAGTAGGCAACTGGTATACCCAGCTAGAAAGGGTCCACATCCATACATGGAAGGATCTGGCGGATTCCTTCCTCAGGCAGTACCGATATAATATGGAGATGGCTCTGAACTGAACCTAACTACAAAACATGATGAAGAAGGAGAACGAATCCTTCAAAGAATATATGCACAGAGGTGGCGGGAGCTAGCCGCCCAAGTCCAACCCCCTTTGCTGGAACGGGAGATGATAAGTACGTTTATGGAAACTCTCCCCGCGCTGCCATTCTACGAAAAATGGTGGGTAGTGTATCCACCAACTTCTCCGATATGGTGTTGATCGGAGAACGCGTAGAGAACGGCCTCTGTCGAGGAAAAATCATGCACAACACCGTCGATAGCGTCAATGTGAAGAATAATTCCTGGAAAAAGAAGGAAGCAGAGGCCCACTCTGTCTCGGCCAATCCGAACCATGCTACTCTCGCACCTCCACCCGCCTACCAGACACCTTACCACCCTCAATTCCCATCACACCTGTATATGGTGGCCGCGACTCAACCCTCCTATCAACCAGCCTACAACCCACCTACTCCATTTCAACCAAACCCTCCATTTATGACTCCACCCCATAAACATTTATGCAACAATCGGCTTTTCCTCCACAACCAACATTCCCTCAACAACCTCCAAGACCATGGACCCCAAACACCAACTCTAACCCATCTCCACAAAAAACAAATAACCCACGGAAAGTAGTGCAATTCGACCCCATCCCAATGAGTTATTCGGAGCTGTTACCCCATCTAATTAAAAAATCCTTAATTTCATTGTGTCCCATGAAGCCGTTGGAACCCCCATACCCCAAATGGTATAACCCTGAGGCCAAGTGCGAATACCACACCGGACTAGTGGGGTATTCCACTGAGAATTGTTTGGCCTTGAAGCATCGGGTTCAAATATTGATCAATGCCAAATGGCTCAATTTTGAAAAGGACGTGCCAAGCATAGGAAACAACCCCTTGCCGAACCACGGAGGGGCGGGACCCTTGGTAAATTGTATCAAGGCAGAGGAAGAAGTGAACATGGCCGAAGAATCCTTCCCTGGGCAGCCCAGGCCCTTGGTCATTCGGTACGTTGAGGCACCGGTACTACCAACACCAATGGGGATGAGGCCCATTACAATTAAGGTTCCTGGGTCGTTTCCATACCAGAGTAACAAGGAGGTGCCCTAGAAATATGATGTAGAGGTGTCTGGCGGCAAGGTAGAAGAAAGATAGGAAAAGGAAGCCTCGGAGGACTCGACTCTGAATGTTGTGAATATAGCGGGGATGGGAGGCATGACCAGGAGTGGTCGCATTTACTCCCCCGTAGAAGAAAAGAGAAAACTGCCTTGTGGCGAGGCAATACTAGCAGGTCCGGAGCCAGAAAGTAGTAGACGATAGGAGGAAAGAGAGCTAAAAAGGCCTGTCTCTGAGGAAGATGCCTGTGAGTTCCTAAAAATGATCAGGCAAAGCGAGTATACGGTGATTGAACAGCTAAACCGTATACCAGCCAAGATCTAACTGCTGGTCCTCATGATGAATTCGGAGCCCCACCGAAAGGTACTACTGAAGGTACTAAATGAGGCCCATGTAGTCCACAACATATCGGTGGACAAATTTGAAGGAATCGCCAGCAACATCACCGCCAACAACTTCCTCACCTTTGCTGACCGGGAGATTCCGGATGAGGGGCCCGGACACAACAAGGCGTTACATATATCTGTAAAATGTCTGGACCATATCCTAGTCAGAGTTTTGGAGACAATGGTTCCTCCTTGAATGTAATGCCTCAACTGACGCTGTCAAAGCTGCCATAGGAGGGGGTCCTTATAAGGCCAAGCTCAATGGTAGTAAGGGCTTTTGACGGGTCCAGGAGAGAGGTTGTCGGAGAGATTGACTTGTCGGTCCAAATTGGACCGGTCATTTTCAATATAACCTTCCAAGTCATGGACATCCATCCTGCCTACAATTGCTTGCTGGGGAGGCCCTGAATTCACTGTGCTAAGGCGGTACCTTCAACTTTGCATCAAAAGTTGAAATTTATCACAGACGATAGGCTGGTCATCGTCTCAGCAGAAGAGGATTTCCTGGTCAGCAAACCCGCTAACCCCCCATATATTGAGGCTGCCAAGGAAACATTGGAAACACATTTCCAAGCTTTGGAGATCGCCAATGTAACTACCATCAGGGAAGGGGAGGTGGTGGATCAAAAGCGACCCCCTGAATCATTAATGATGATGGCTCGGGTGATGTTAAGGAATGGGTTCAGGCTTGGAGACAAACTGGGGCAAAATTATGGTGGATTTTCCCAACCACTGCAGCTAAGCAAGAACAGGCACCGATTTGGGCTAGGATATAGGCCCATGGAAGACGATATGAGGAAGAAACCCCAGTATGGAAAGGTCCCTCTGTGTCACATCTCTCAAAGTTTCAGGAGTGCTGGGTTCGAGGCTTTAGATCTGATAGCCGCCATAGAGGGAGGAAATACTACAAACATCGAGGAGTTCGTGACCGTCTGTCCCCCAGGGAGGGAACTGAACAACTGGGAGATTATTGAATTACCTGTGACTTTTAATTCAGTTCCAATGTAAATTTGTAATTGTCATGATAAACTTTTCTTTCAAGCATAGCATTTTGTACATGTTTTTCAAAGAAATGATAAATGCGGTTGGTTTATTCACAATTCATTCCCCTTTCTCCCCTGATATCACTTACAAATCGCCTTATTTTCTTCCCATATTTCCCAATATGCACACCCGACAAGAATCCGCTTAGGGATGACAGCGCTAGTTTTGTATTAGGTGATTTCGATTATATTGTCAATCATGCCGACGAGGAGGCAGAATTTGAATGTGAGCCAACTGAAGAAATGCTCAGACTGGTGGAGAGGGAGTCCAAAAATAATTGAACCTCATCAAGAGTTCGTCGAGCTGGTGAATTTAGGGACCGAAGAGGAAAAGAAGGAAGTAAAGATAGGCACGCTTATCGTGGGGAATAGCCGCATGCGATTGATTTTGCTTTTACAGGACTACAATGACATCTTCGCCTGGTCTTATCAAGACATGCCATGCTTAGATACCTCCATCGTAGAACACAGGCTGCCTATGAAAATCGAGTGTTCACCAGTCAAGCAGTAACTGAGAAGAATGAAGCCTAAAATGTCCCTAAAGATCAGGGAAGAAGTAAGGAAGAAGTTTGACGCTGGATTCTTGGCAGTGGAAAAGTACCCAGAATAGGTCGCAAACATAGTACTGGTCCCCAAAAAGGACGGGAAAGTCCGGATGTGTGTGGATTATCGGGACCTCAATCGAGCCAGCCCTAAAGACGATTTCCCACTCCCTCACGTTGATGTGCTGGTTGACAACACTGCCCAATTCTCATACTTTTCATTCATGGACGGTTTCTCAGGCTATAATCAGATCAAAATGGTGGAAGAGGATAGAGAAAAGACCACTTTCATCACAGCCTGGGGAGCCTTTTGCTACAAAGTCATGCCCTTCGGACTGAAGAATGCTGGGGCAACCTACCAAAGGGCCATGGTCACGCTATTCCATGATATGATTCACAAAGAGATAGCAGTCTACGTGGATGACATGATTTGCAAATCCCAGACGGAGGAGGACTACCTCACGGATCTTCAAAAATTTTTTGAGAGGCTTCGAAAATTCGTTGCGACTAAACCTAGCCAAATGTACCTTCGGGGTCAAATCAGGGAAGTTGTTGGGTTTCATCGTCAGCGAAAGGGGTATCGAGGTCAATCCTGATAAAGCTCGAGCCATCATTGACATGCTAGCTCCAAAAACCGAAAAGGAGATTCGAGGTTTCTTGGGAAGACTCAATTACATCTCCCGATTCATCTCCTAGTTGACAGCTACATGCGAGCCGATCTTTAAGCTCTTGCGCAAGAATCAACCCCTGAGTTGGGATGAGAATTGCCAAGAGGCTTTTGTGAAGATCAAATCATACCTACAAAACCCGCCAGTCCTAGTACCGCCAATCCCTGGAAGGTCGTTGATCCTATATCTGACAATGACGGACCAGTCAATCGGCTGTGTGCTCGGTCAACACGAAGAATCAGGGAAAAAGGAGCATGCAATATATTACCTGAGAAAAAATTTTACAAGTTGCGAAGCCAAATATTCCCTCTTGGAACGAACATGCTGCGCTTTGGCATGGGCAGCGCACCGCCTAAAGCAGTACATGTTGAGTCATACCACTTGGCTGATATCCAGGATGGATTCGATCAAGTATATATTCGAGAAGCCCGCATTGTCAGGACGAATTGCAAAATGGCAGGTAATACTTTCGGAATATGATATCTTGTGTGTGACCCAAAAATCTGTCAAGGGCAGTGCACTCGCAGAATATTTGGCCCAGCAGCCCCTAGAAGATTACCGGACTATGCAGCCGGAATTTCTTGATGAGGACTTGATGGCAATATCTAATGAAGAAGAGAAGACAGGGGGAGAGAAGTGGACAATGTTGTTCGACGGCGCGTCCAATATGATGGGCCATGGTTTAGGAGTTATACTGATTTCCCCAGAAAAGTAATATATATCTATTATCGCCCGACTGGCCTTCGATTGCACTAACAACGTGGCGGAATATGAAGCTTGCATTTTGGGAATCCAAGCTGCAATCGAAGTCAATGTGAAGCGCCCAGGGGTCTTCGGGGATTCGGCCTTGGTCATCCATCAGGTCAAAGTGCAGTGGGAGACCAGAGATGCGAAGCTAGTGCCCTATCAGGCTCATCTCAAAGAATTGTTGGATCATTTTGAAGAGGTCACCTTCTCACACATACCTCGAGAAGACAATCAGTTGGCTGATGCCCTAGCCACATTATCATCTATATTCGAAATCGGACAAGAAGAAGATATGGCTCTCATCCGCATCCAACATCGCTCTAGACCGGCATTTTGTCAAGCGGTGGAGGTGGAACTAGACGGAAAGCTCTGGTATCACGACATCCGGCAGTTCTTGAAAAATAAAGAATACCCCGCCGATGTGTCGGAAAATGATAAGAGGACCCTACGAAGACTAGCCGCAGGTTTCTTCCTCAATGGGGAAATCTTGTATAAAAGTAATCACGATATGCTTCTGCTCAGGTGCATAGATGCTGCAGAAGCGAACAAAATCCTAAAGGAAGTTCACGAAGGGTCTTTTGGTGCTCACGCCAACGGACACACAATGACAAGGAAGATTCTCAGGGCCGGGTATTATTGGCTGACCATGGAAGCCGATTGTTACAAACATGTCAAGACCTACCACAAGTGCCAAGTGTACACGGACAATGTCCACGTGTCGGCGACTTCGTTGAACGTGCTGTCATCACCCTGGCCATTCGTATGTGGAGGATGGATATCATCGGCCCGATCGAGCCCAAAGCGTCCAATGGACACCGTTTCATATTGGTTTCCATTGACTATTTTACCAAATGGGTTGTGGCCGCCTCATATGCTAGCGTGACTCGCAATGTGATGGTCAAGTTCGTGAAGAGAGAACTGATCTGCCCATACGGACTGCCGAACAAACTCATCAAAAACAACGACTCCAACCTGAACAATAAAATGATGTCAGAATTGTCCGACCAATTGAAGATCCGGCATCCCAATTCATCCCCTATCGACCGAAGATGAATGGAGCGGTCGAAGCGGCCAACAAGAATATCAAGAAGATCATTCAGAAGATGGTGCTCTCATACAGGGAATGGCATGAGATGCTCCCTTACGCTTTACATGCATATCGGACCTCTGTCCGTACTTCTACTAGAGCAACCCCCTTCTCCCTTGTGTACGGGATGGAAGCCGTGCTCCTGATCAAAGTGGAGATCCCTTCATTGAGAGTCTTAATGGATGCTAAATTGGAGGAAGCCGAGTGGGTCCGAGCTCGGATGGACCAATTGAACTTGATTGAGGAGAAAAAGCTGGCGGCGATATGTCACGACAAGTTATACCAAAGGAGAATGAAGAAAGCGTTCGATAAAAAGGTCCATCCTCGGGAGTTCTAGGAGGGAGATTTGGTGATCAAAAGGTTGCTGCCTATGCAGAAAGCGTTGCACGGAAAATGGTCTCCAAATTACCAAGGACCGTACGTAGTTAAGAAAGCTTTCTCCAGAGGCGCCTTGATCCTGGCTGACATGGACGGGAAGGACTTGCCTAACCCTATCAACTCAGATGCCGTCAAGAGGTATTATGCTTAAAGAAAGGCCTGCTAGGTCGAAAACCCGCAAGGGCATCCTAGGAAAAAGTTAGGGCAATTCAAACAGAAAAAGCCCGCTAGGTTGAAAACCCGCAAGGGTGGCCTAAGCAAAAGTTAGGGCAATTCAAGCAAGAAATCCCGCTTGGTCGAAAACCCGCAAGGGAGGCCTAGGCAAAAGTTAGGGCAATTCAAGAAAAAGGCTCGCTAGGTCGAAAACCCGCAAGGGCGGCCTAGGCAAAGGTTAGGACAATTCAAACAGAAAAAGGTCGCTAGGTCGAAAACCTGCAAGGGCGGCTTAAGCAAAATCAGGGCAAAGCGGTACCGACAAGATGGATAAAGGAGGAGTTGTTCCCTCCGGTTAAGAAGATTGAAAAAAAGTGATAGGAAGTCTCTGTCCATACTAGGGAAAATTAGTGGTCAAATGATAATCAAGGCACTATACTGGGGCAAAAAGGCGAGTATCGGGAATCCCGAAGGAATAATGAGATCAAGTGGGTCTGTGATTAAAATGAAAGGTTCAAGACCGGTCAAGGGTAGTTCGAACAAACTGGGGAAAATTTTTCTTTTCAGAAGTAGGATTGGCAAGACAGAGGACGTCGCCGAAGTATAATACTATCACTAATCGTCTCAAAGGCATCCAGCCAATCCAGATTAAACCACCAGACGTCCATCCTCTAATATCCCTGCACTACTTTTGTCTTACACCTCAAAGCAACTGTATTTTCGTTAGTCAAGATGTATATGCAAAATGCAATCTATCATATGAATTTTGAATGACAATTACTGTTACTAATATTGTTATGAAGGTCAAGGCTAGTTCGAAACTTTCCTAATTACAAATTCTCACTCGATCAAAGCATTTTACCCCTCAAAGGAGTAGCACGCACAATAGACACTTCGGTAAAACCAGAGAGCAAGCAAGCAAGGCAGAGGATCTAGCTCGATTTAAAGATCATGATCAATGCTAAAGAAAGACAGGAAGTCGAAGTCTGCAAACAAAAATAGACAATTTTTGCATGTTTAATTTCAGCACCCCGGCCTATGATGTCAGGCCTTGCATGTTTAATTTTTCGTACCTTGGCCTATGTTGTCAGGCCTTTGCATGTTTAATTTTCGGCACTCTGGGCTATATTGTCAGGCCTTTGCATGTTTAATTTTTTGCATTTCGGGCCTATGATGTCAGGCCTTGCTTGTTTAATTTTCTGCACCTTGGCCTATGATGTCAAGCCTCTGCATGTTTAAATTTCTGCACCCCGACCTATGTTGTCAAGCCTCTGCATGTTTAATTTTCTGCACCCCGGCCTATGTTGTCAGGCCTCTGCATGTTTAATTTTCTGCACCCCGACCTATGATGTCAGGCCTCTGCATGTTTAAATTTCTGCACCTCGGCCTATGATGTCAGGCCTCCGCATGTTTAATTGTCTGCACTCCGGCCTATGATGTCAGGCCATTGCATGTTTAATTTCCTGCACTTTGGCCTATGTTGTTAGGCCTTTGCATGTTTAAACTTCAACACTTCGGCCTATGTTGTCAGACCTTTTCATGTTTAATTTTCTGCACCTTGGCCTATGATGTCAGGCCTCTGAATGTTTAATTTCCTCTACCCCGGCCTTTGTTGTCAGGCCTCTGCATGTTTAATTTTCCACACCTCGACCTATGTTGTCAGGCCTCTACATGTTTAATTTTCTGTACCCCGGCCTATGATGTCAGGCCTATGCATGTTTAAATTTCTACACCTCGGCCTATGATGTCAGTCCTCCACATGTTTAATTTTCCGTACTCTGACCTATGTTGTCAGACCTTTGCATGTTTAATTTCCTGCACCTCGGCCTATATGGTCAGACCTTACATGTTTAATTTCCTACGCTTCGGCCTATGATGACAGGCCTCGCTCAAGTTCACTCATCTGTATTCTTGGCCGACTCGTCAGGCCATTTTGTACATATCGCAAGTTTTAGCTCTTGCTGTCAAACCTTAATTTTCCTCGCATGTTTAATTTTCTGTACTCCAGCCTATGTTGTCAGGACTTTGCATGTTTAATTTCCTGCACTTCGTCATATGATGGCAGGCCTCGCTCAAGTTCACTCTTCTGTATTCTTAGCCAACGTCGTCAGGCCATTTTGTACATATCGCAAGTTTTAGCTCTTGTAGGCTTTTCTGGCTTGAATAGGCCATTTCACCTCACTCTGCTTGCGTATCAGTAGTGTTCATGTTCTAATTGAGCTCTCAAGGCTTGCGCATTCGAACCTCGGTTCAACACAGGGACCCAGCAAAGTCAGGTAAAAGCCATCGTCTTCCAGGCATCCATCTCCAAGCTTGAAGCTTTTTCACCCTTCTGCGAAAGCTGCCTCGGACATAATGTGTTCACGTCTTTACTCATTCCCTATCCTGATAATCCAGAGAATCATCTCTCATATTATCGGATAGGAAAATAAGTAAAGAGGGGCATGTCGCAACCGTAATTCCGACAAGACGACGAACTCGCTAAAATTTTGAAAATGGAATTTGTTTGGATTAAGTGGAGTCGCCACCAAATTTTTATCTAAGGGAAAAATATTTGGAAAAACCCTAACTCGAGGATGAGATTTAGGTTCGGGAGTCGGTTACGAGTAGGGAAGGTGTTAGGCACCCCACTCGCCTGTTCCGAAGAACAGTACCCTTAAATTGAGTGTGTGATTATTTGAAAATAGTTTGATCCCTTAATTAATGTGGAAATTAATAGGTTGATGGAGGTTAGCGTGACAGGACTTGATCCTGCTCCTACGTATTCCCCGGTGCAATGGGAAACTCAAGGCTTACGTAGTTCTGATTTTTGAAGGTTCGACCTTCAGAGGCGTTTAAAGGAATATGATATTTTGAAAAGAAGTTTTTTATTTAGAAAGGACCTTCGGTCCACTCATGCATAGGGTCCGAGGCGACTAAGGCAGCAACGGGGCCCATACGAACTACTAAATGTCGAACAGCAGGTGAACCACCAGTTCCCCGTTTAGAGCCCGTTGCGTGAGACCAAGGATCCCAAAACATTTGAAAAGAATTTTAATTTGAATATAATGAAGACAAGAAAAGAAATGACTGGATTTGAAAAAGGGATTTGTTTTGAATTAAATTTGATTTTTTAGTTATGGGAAATGAAACTTGACTTGATCAAGAATGAGCTTGACTCGGACTTGATAATCTTGAGGAAAGGCATTGGAGCTTGATTCGGAAACTTGGGAGAAAAAGAATTAAACTTGAATTTGATTTGACCTTATTTGAAGAAAAGAACTAAAACGAGAATTTAGTTTGAATTTTGAAGAAAAGAATTTTAATTTGAATCTTGAGAAAAGGAATAAATTTGAATTTTAAAGAAAAAAGACTTTATTTGAATTTTGGGAGAAAAGAATTTAATTTAAATTTGGGAAGTTGAGGGGGCTTAATTGGAAATTTTGGGATTTTGGGGTTTAATTGGAAATTTTGGGAATTTTGGGATTCAATTCCAAATTTGAAGAATTCAGGGGCATGGTTGTAAATTTTGGGAATTTGGGGGTCAAATAGTAATTAGGGAGAATGTAGGTCTGGATGGTAATTACTCTAATTAGGGAGAATGTAGGGCTGAATGGTAATTACATGGCTTGGAAGCTTGATGGAATGGCTTGCGGCTTGTTGGTTGAACCTTGTAAAACGAAAACTGCCTCCAGGGGGTCTCGAACCCATGTCTTGGTGGATAAAGGCAGCGTCCTTACCCGCTCAGCCACGAATGAGTATTGGTTACAATCTCGCGTCATTATACTTATGTAATGGGCCCAAGTTTAATTATCCCTTTATAGAAAAAGGGTCGCAGGGGGGCTCGAACTCAGGCCTCATGGTTCTCAAGAAACGCGCTTGCCATTCAAACTATGTTACAAATTGATGATAGAACTCCTTTAACTTAATTAAGGACATGCAAAGGTAGAATTTTGCTAGAGAGCAAACCATGTGACTTGTTTGGAGGGCATGGGCACATTACTATTCGAGTGTTTCCTCTCTCTGTCTATTAAAGCAACCACTATGTGCATGTATTGGATTTCACTTAAGGGTTTCCATTGTGAAGGATATTTCCATGTGGCTTCCTTGGCACAATCCCATGCTCTCGCTCACCTAACTCTCACAGATCGAAAAATGCACTTGGAGGAAATCTTTGATTGAGGCTCGAACGTCAGTTCAGAAGGTTGTGCGTAATAAGTGAAGCCATTGCACCCTGCCTTTGGTTGGGTCTCCCGACGCCCCAGATGTATGGCGGACGTGGGATTAGCATGGAAGACCAGGTTTGTTGGAGGCTAGGTTTGTCGAACTTCAAACCATGCACGTATACGTCTAGGTCAGGCTTACTGCTGCACATCTCCAGGGTACAAACTGAACCCTTTTGAAGGTCGCACTTCCTGCTCATAGCCCATGCAGAAAGGAACTTGACATGCAGATTTGGGCTCGTCGTGTTCAGTATTTGGCAACTGTGAATGCTGAATCACAGAAATATGAAAGGACCTGTGAGGCTCTCTGAGTGCATGTCACCAATGATCTATGTTAACCAGAAATTATATGTGAGTTAGAGTGGTGCAGCATGTGCATGGTGGGCAGAGACCATGGAGGAACCAAGGCGGTCTATTACCGACGTGAACCAACATTTGTGGTCTGGGATCTTATTGACATCAGTAGCATGGGCTTACATTCGTACCAAAGATATGCATGCAAGGGATTGGAGAGAAAACCTATTATGATAACCACATTGACCATCGTTAGGCCCATTCCAACTTTAACACCCATTATCTTGGCTTGGAGCAAGGACAGCGTCACGCTCTGATCCAGGTGCATGCAAACCATGATGGTCCCTAGTGTACTGGGATGACAAGCTTATGACATGCATAAGCGCAAGTGCGCCTTGCGTTCACAACCATATAACTCCTTTGCATATGAACTATACATTTTACGAATTACCATGAATTAATGCCCTAGATTCATGGCCAAAGGGTGAGGTTACTGTGTCTAATACCGATCTTTTCCAGGTTTATAATTGTGGATAGTCGACAACTGGTGATCAGACGTGCTTACCACTCCAGTATTGCACCTAGTTTCGAATTTAAGAACATCAATTTGACTCTCAAGAAGAAGTAAAAATGGAACCTTATAGAACAAGTGAAAGATGCTTTAATTTTCTCTAACAAATTATGAGCCCTAATTCTCCTGACTTTGGACACCAAGCCGAGATCTCCATCATGATTCATGAATATTATCATCTTACATTTGAAAATTGGAGCGTTAGGGATCTTACCTTGTAAATTCGGATGAAGTTGGAGAGCTAACTCTTAGGCCTTCGAGTGAGACTGATTCTTGAGGAATGACTCCAAAAATGATTCCTTCAGCGGCGTCTTTGGACCTAGACTTGAGGCCAAGTGTCGTTTTGATCGCCTAAAGAAGGACCATTCCTTCAAGCTGCTACCGAGAAAGGAGGCCTCTTCTATTCCCTCCTCTTTTGCTGGCTTCTAAAGAATCCTCTCTTTTCTCCTTTGGAACAAATTCCCCTTGCTTCCTTTGTATTAGTGAATCTTTTTCAACAGGCAAGGACGCCTCCCCCACCAAAATCTTCTCCTCCAAGGAAAATTTTTTAGGACCCCTCTTGTGGGTGTTCCTCTCTAGCTTGATGAGACTCCCTTGAAAAATCTTCCCCCTCCGCCAAAAAAAACCACCGCTCACATGCATGCAGGCCTCCCTTTTATTCTCCTTTTTCAGTTTCTGTTTCAAAAGTTGTTTTTTCTATTTTTTCAAAATCAGTTTTTCTATTTGTTTTATTTTCTTTTATTTGTTTCTTTTTTTTACTTAATCAATCCTTTTTATTCATCAATTTCTCATTTTATGACCTTTTATAAATTTGTTTTTATTATATCTTTCTTTTTCTCATTTTTCTTTTATTATTTTTTGTTTTTTCTGTTTTTCAAAAATTTTATTTATTATTTTTTATTTGTTCTTTAATTTCCCTCCTTTTTTATTATTATTACTATTTTATTTTTTATTTTTCTTTACTTTTTACTTTTCCAGATTTTAGCATTTTGCCATTTTTCTTTATTATCGCTATTATTTTATTATTATTATATTTATTTTTATTTTTCTTTTATTTATAGGCTTTTTCTTTTTCTATTTTTCCTATTTTTTTATTTTATTTTCTACTTCCTACTTTTTACATTCTGTGTTTTCTTTGTTGCTCTGTTTATTTAATTATTATTATATTTTATTGATTAATTTCAAAATGGGGCCTCGAACATAAATGAGTGTTTACAGTTTACCCCTCTTTACTCGTTTTCCTACCAGATAATGTGAGAAATGATTCTCTGAATTATCGTGGTAGGAAATGAGTAAAGACGTGAACACATTCTGTTCGAGGCGGGCTTTTTGAAAAAGGTCCGAGAGTAATACTAGAAGCCTTGAGCTTCAAGTGCACCCTATGGATGCCTGGGAGGTGATGGTTTCTGAAAGGTTAGGTAAGCTTCGTGCGCTAAACTGGCAGAGTTTTAAATATGCAAGGCTTGATTTCATAACCTAATTAGGCTATGAATACTGCTGAAGTGCAGGCAAAGTGAGGTGAAAAAGGCCTATTTAAGGCGGAAAGGCATATAAGAACTAAAATGTAAGGTATGTACAAGGTGGCCTAACAACATAGGCCTATGCAGAACAGAAAACTTGATAGTGCAGAAAAGAAAACTTGAACGTGCAGAAGTAAACTTGAACGTGCTGGAAGGAAAACTTGAACGAGCAGAAAAGAAAACTTGAACGCGCTAGAAAAACTTGAACGTGCCGAAAAGAAAACTTGAACATGTTGGATGCTTGAACGTGATAGAAAAGAAAACTTGATGAGGCCTGACACTATAGGCCGTGATGCATCAAAGTAAACTTGATGCTGGTCGGACAACACAGGCCATGATGCAGAAAGGTAAACTTGATGAGGCCTGACACTATAGGCCATGATGCAGAAAGGTAAACTTGATGGTGGCCTGACAACATAGGCCATGATGCAGAAAGGTAAACTTGATGAGGCCTGGCACTATAGGTCGTGATGTAGAAAAGTAAACTTGATGGTGGCCTGCCAACATAGGCCATGATGCAGAAATTAAAACTTGATGAGGCCGGACGACATAGGCCATGATGCAGAAAGGTAAACTTGATGGTGGCCTGACAACATAGGCCATGATGCAGAAATGTAAACTTGATGGTGGCCTAACAACATAGGCCATGATACAGAAATTAAAACTTAATGGTGATTAATTAGACAAGAATAGGAAAGAAAGAAAAGGACCTGTTAAGACAGGCGACTTTAAAATGGGAGGGACTTACACTAACTTGAAAAGATGACCTGTTTAGGGCAGGCGAAGCATAAATGACCTATTAAGACAGGTGAAGGGAAATGAAATGATGCATCCTAGGAATGCACGTGAGGGTGGAATGTGGACTTCTTCATCCGCTGCCTCTGACGACTTATTTTGAAATTTATTTTTCTTGAATTAAGAATAAATTGCTTATTCTACCTTGAACTTGAAGGTTTTTAGGCACTTGATAATTATTTTCTTGAAGAGACTTGGGCAACCATTTTGCCCCAGTTTAGAAGATTCTTGATAATTGAGGGATGCCTTGATTTGAAGGGTTTTAGGGAAACATTTTGCCCTAGTTTGGAAGATTCTTGGCAATCGAGGAATGCCTTAACTTAAGGGGATTTTGGGCAAGCGTCTGCCCCAGTTTGAATCTCGATGAAATTGAGGATTGCCTCATCTTGAGTTTTTTCTGGGCACGTGTTTGCCCTAGCTTGAATTTTGACTTGAAATTGTTCGTTGTCCTAACTTGAATTATCTGGGCAAATGTCTACCCCAGTTTTGATCTAGTTCTTTGCATTTGAATCTTTCTTGGGTAAACGTTTGCCCCAGTCTGAACTTGATTCAGGATTTGAGGATGCCCTCGAATTGAATTTTGTGGGCAAGTGTTTGTCCCAATTTGAACTTGATTCATCATTTGAGGATGACCTCAAATAAAATTTTGTGGGCAAGCATTTTCCCTAGTTTGGACTTGATCTTTGGAAGTCTTTTAATTATGACTGATTTGGGCAATTTTACCCAGGTCTTAATTAGTTTAGAAGAATGGGCTGTGCAATGCTTGAATGAGAAGATGCTTATGTACTGTTTGAATGAATGAAAAGGATGCGATATTTGGGATGCTTGAATAAAAAGGATGCAATATTTTAATCTTATTGACAACTTTTTGATGGTTGAAACAAATATTTGATGAAATGGATGCTATGGTATGAATGCAAACCATGAGATGTATAAAGAGCTTTTGTTTCTCTTGATTTTTGATTTTTTGGACACATCCTTCCTCGACAACCCCATAGTTGGTGTGAAAGGAATCAAGAACCAGGACGAGCTAGGTTGACTTAATTTCGGTGTTTTGGTCAATCTCGAAATTTTCTTTTTTCAGGATCTTTGAGATCCAACACTGGTCCGCTTTATAGAATAAGACACACTTCCGTTTTGGTGGCATCATGGCTGGTAGGAAGATGAATCTTTGGGAAACAATCCTGTCATGTTGCAACGATCGAGGATTCATCCAACTTGTCATGACTTTTCAAAATTAAACCCTTTTTAATTTTTTACATTTTTCACATTTCCTTTTTGGCACGTGCATTTTAGAGGTGTGTAAATTAATTTTGGATGGTCAAAAGAAGGAGGTACAGAATTTTGAGGTTGTATGTTTTAAGGTAGTGTATTTGAAAGGAAAGGATGACAAGAGATACGGGTCTGATTGCCCAAATGGCACCTTTTGGTGAAAAATGCCAATGCTGCTTTTTAAAATCTTGATTGTCTAATTAGCCAAACTTGAGAAATGGAAAAAATTTTCCCCAGTTTTTAGGAAGATATGAGGTGCAGAAATGTCATGTTGTCCTGGGATTCTTGCTTCGACCTTAACTTTTTCCTGGGTTATTCCTTTGAGTTTTCAACCCAGCAGGTCTTTTGTTTTGCCCTAACTTTTGCCTAGGTCGCCCTTACGGGTTTTCAACCTAGCAGGCTCTTGGTTGTGTGCCCTAACTTTTTCCTAAGTCGTGTTTTGAGGATTGTTAACCTAGCGGGCTTTTTGTTTGATTGTGCCCTAACTTTTGCCTAGGTCTTTTTTGAGGATTGTGAACCTAGCGAGCTCTTGTTTGATTGTGCCCTAACTTCTTCCTAGGTCATTTTTAAGGATTGTCGACCTAGCGAGCTCTTGATTGATCGTGCCCTAACTTTTGCCTAGGTCGCCCTTTGAGGGTTTTTGACCTAGCGGGCTTTGGTTTTCGTACCCTAACTTTTTCCTAGGTCTTCTTTGAGGATTGTTCGACCTAGCGGGCTTTTGTTTGATCGTGCCCTAACTTTTTCCTAGGTCATTTTTTAGGCTTGTCGACCTAGTGGGCCTTCTGTTTGATTGTGCCCTAACTTTTGTCTAAATTGTTTTTGGAATCCAGCAAGACCTTTTCTGATCACGATTTTGTTGACTTACCTTTTGAATTTTAACCCTACTTTTTCCTGGATTATTTTGGCTTTTAATCCAATGGGTTTTCCTTCTTCTTGAATCTTGAATTTTGACCTTGATTTTTCCTGGACCATTTTTTATTTTAATCCAGCGGGCTTTCTCATTCTTGAGTTATATGTAATCAGACATCGACCTTACCGGGGTCATTTTGGCTTCCAATTCAGCGGATCTTATTTTGCATCCCTAAATTTTGCCTAGACTTTATCTTGGTTCCAGCGGGGTATTACAAGGCATTCCATTACAATGAATGGTGATCTAGAATCCTTGGTTGCTTACTTTGCTTCCTCGTTGGGTTTTTCTTTGAGCTTGATTAATTAGACGTTCAAGATTATTTATTACAGCACTGGCATTATCACCAATTGGTTTTTATTGTTTGGGTATAGGAAAAATGAGTGGGCTGAAGGGATAAAAAGAATGGAAAATTTTAGAAGTAAAGCCAACAATACAAAGCATGTGCTCAAGAAACATGAAAAATGTAAATTTTGTATTATTCCTTGAGATTTATTTACAAAAGATTGATTTTGAAAAATATGACAAATCCTGGATGATTTTCCTTGATAGCTCAATTTACACAAGGCACCTCATTGTGCTGCTCCCATTTCTTAACTAACAGATGAGCTCTCATGATTCGACACTTGGATTAGGAGCGATCTTCCCAAAATCCAGCCGTTTAGCATCAATCAGTCTCTACACCTTACGCTTCAGAACCTGGCAATTTTCTGTAGAATGACCAATGTACCCCACATGGTAGTCACATATGGCATTCGCATCATACCATTTAGGGTATGGTGGTTCTTGAGGTTTCAGCGGAGAGGGAACCACTAAGGAATTCTGGATTAGCTGAGGTAGCAGCTCAGTATAGGTCATTGGAATGGGATCAAACTGGACAGGATCCTTCTCCTTCTTTTGGCTTTGGCTAAGATTTGGGCTGATGGCTTGTGTTTGGACCGTGTATGGTATGGGCGGTCGGATTTGCATTGGATAGTTGTAAGTGGGAGGATATGGTGTTTGGTAGGCGGTAGCGATATAAGGATATGGTATGTAAGGTGTGTATGGTGAAGGTTGAAAGCCAGTTGGTCCATAAGGTGCCATATGAGGCATGCACTGTCCTTAACTTGAAGCCATATTAAAAGTCTCCCCTGTCTTCTTCTTTTCTACGGAGGCATCAACTGTCCCTGTTGACTTGTGCGCGATCCTTCCTCGGCGCATGCCACCCTCGATCCTTTCTCCAATGATGATGACATCAGAGAAGCTAGAAGTCACACTGCTAATCATCTTGTCATAGAAAGGACCCTGGAGTGTGTCTATGAACAGGCCAACCAGCTCTTTCTCCAATAGAGGAGGTTGTACTTGAGCGACTAACTCCCTTCATCGTTGGGCGTATTGCTTGAAGGTCTCGTCTTTCTTCTTGGCCATGTTCTGTAGCTGAGTCCTATCAGGAGCCATCTCCACGTTGTACTGGTATTGTTTCAGAAAGGCCTCAGCTAGGTCCCTCCATGAACGGATGTGTGTCCGCTCTAGCTGAGTGTACCGAGTTGCACCTGCCCCAGTCTGGCTGTCTTGAAAGAAATGTTTGAGTAGCTTATTGTTGTGCCTATAGGGAGACATCTTCCTACAGTACATGGCCAAATGACTCTTTTGATAGCTAGTTCCTTGATACTTTTCAAATTCAGGAACTTTGAATTTAGGAGGGATGACCATGTCGGGAACTAGGCATAGATCGGCTGCGTCTATGGCTTCATAAGCAATCCCCTCGATTGCCTTGATCCTTTCCTCTAGACCCTTCCACTTTTCTGAATCCTCATTGAAAGGATGGCTTGGGTATTCCTCAGGCATATGGTGAGGTTGAGAAAGTGGTATCTACACAGGGTGAGGCCCTTGGGTGAACATAGGATGCGTTCCCCCAACAGCTGTTTGGTGAGCTTGTGAGATGATGTTTGGAGGTAGGTTATGTGTTTGGGCTTGTGTTTGTGTTAGTGTGTGTGCATGCCCATGAGGAAACCCATAATGAACTCCTTCGGTTGGCGGAGGCATAGTTAATGGTGAAGGATTCTGTGGAGTGAACCCAGGAGGATATGACGGGTCTGTCTCAGCAAGGATTCCCTCATATCCTTTCGTTACGACGGTTGGATGGCCTCCATCAGTTTGGCCATCTGCTCTTTCAGAGTTTTGACCTTATTTCTTAACTCCTCGTTTTATCTCTTCAGCTCATCCATGATTCCTGATTGTGATCTGGTTCTATAAGGATGTCGAGGAAGTCTTCTTTCTCTAATTTTTTTGTTAATGTTAAAAATTAGTTTTTTATAAATAATTTGAATGCAGAAATCGTGAATGATAAAGATGTTGATGCAAAATGAGTATGAATGGGGATGATTTTCAAAATCTCTGTCTTTCATTGATAAATTTATGAATAGATGAATGAATGCATGCATGCTATGCACAAATAATTTTTAGAAATCAGAATTTTGAGGGTTCTGAAAATAATTGAGTGTTTCTTTATTTATTTGCCTTTGATTTTTAGCAATTTTATGTTTTTTATGAATTTTGGGTCTTTTTTATTTT
Source organism: Canavalia gladiata (assembly GCA_037954105.1). Lineage (NCBI taxonomy): Eukaryota > Viridiplantae > Streptophyta > Magnoliopsida > Fabales > Fabaceae > Canavalia > Canavalia gladiata. Next base: position 18,391,647 of record CM075662.1, on the reverse strand, counting down.
TTCTAGAAAATCCTTTTGTTTTATTGAAAATCTTTTTAGTTTTGCTAAAATTTTCCAAACAAAGCATTTTTTAGATTTTCTTTTGAACTTCATTTTCTCTGTTTTTGAATCTTTTTTTATATTTTCAGTATTTTTCAAAAATTATTTTTCTAATTTTCCCTAGGAATTTTATTTTCTTTTTCCTTGATTTTCTATTTTTTGTTTTTAATTTTTTTTCCTTTTGCTTGATTTTTCTTTTTTACTTTTGCTTGATTTTCTATATTTCCCCAACTTCAGATTCCTCTTCTTCTCTGCCATCTTGGGTGACTCTGTTCAAATAAATGCCCAGAAGTAATGTATCCTGAAAGGGGTGTGTCCCCTCCTTGCTTCTTATGTGGGTTACCTGTCCTAAGGGTCTAAGGCTTTTAATGTATGAACCTCTCAAAGGTGGTTAGTAATCCTGGGGAGTTGAGGTCATTAGAGCCAAGTTCCAGTCCATAATGCTTGCCACAACAGTAGAAGTAGCCACTAGTTGCAGGGCATTATGAATAGGACGCACTCTAGCCGGAATTTTCGTGATAGCCACACAGGACGTAGGCCCCAGCGTGACACCACTAGATCCCTCTATCCTAGGCAGCACTCAGCCCGGGTATAGGGCCCCACTCATGATGAAATGCATATATGATGTGTGGAGGGCACACAAATATTTGGGGTACCTGCAATTGGGGAATTTGTACAGATATATATATATAGCAATTTATTTTCGTCTATCCTAAGGTTGTACAAAGAATAGACAAACAAACACCAGATAAATAAGCAAGTAAATTGTGCGAAAAAAACAAGAAGGGAATCGTGCAAATAAATAGGGAAGGGATCAATTATGGCACACTCAATTTGAACGGGCTTGACTCTCTTAGAAGTCCCCAGTGAAGTCGCCATCTGTCATAACCGTAAGTCCGAAGAGACGACGAACTCGCTAAAATTTCAAAAACAAAATCCGAGGCGGCTAAGGCAGCACTGGGGCCCATACGAACTACTAAACGTCGAACAGCAGGTGAACTGCCAGTTCCCCGTTTAGAGCCTGTTGCATGAGACCAAGGATCCCAAAACATTTGAAAAGAATTTTAATTTGAATATAATGAAGACAAGAAAATAAATGACTTGATTTGGAAAAGGGTTTTGTTTTGAAGTAAATTTGATTTTTTAGTTATGGGAAATGAAACTTGACTTGATCAAGAATGAGCTTGACTCGGACTTGATAATCTTGAGGAAAGGCATTGGAGCTTGATTCGGAAACTTGGGAGAAAAAGAATTAAACTTGAATTTGATTTGACCTTATTTGAAGAAAAGAACTAAAAGGAAAATTTAGTTTGAATTTTGAAGAAAAGAATTTTAATTTGAATCTTGAGGAAAGGAATAAATTTGAATTTTGAAGAAAAAAGACTTTATTTGAATTTTGGAAGAAAAGAATTTAATTTAAATTTGGGAAGTTGAGGGGGCTTAATTGGAAATTTTGGGATTTTGGGGTTTAATTGGAAATTTTGGGGTTCAATTCAAAATTTGAAGAATTCAGGGGCATGGTTGTAAATTTTGGGAATTTTGAGGTTCAAATTGTAATTTGAAGAATTCAGGGACATGGTTGTAAATTTTTGGAATTTGGGGGTCAAATTGTAATTAGGAAGAATGTAGGGCTGGATGGTAATTACTCTAATTAGGGAGAATGTAGGGCTGGATGGTAATTACAGAAAACGGGGTTGGCTCATGGCTGTGACTTGTTGATTGATGGATCACATGGCTGATGTGACTTAGACGGCTCTCATGCGGCTTGGTGGCTCGTCGGCTGGGTGATGGCTTGGAAGCTTGATGGAATGGCTTGCGGCTTGTTGGTTGAACCTTTTAAAAGGAAAACTGCCTCCAGGGGGTCTCGAACCCATGTCCTGGTGGATAAAGGCAGCGTCCTTAACCGCTCAGCCACGAATGAGTATTGGTTACAATCTCGCGTCATTATACTTATGTAATGAGCCCAAGTTTAATTATCCTTTTATAGAAAAAGGGTTGCAGGGGGGCTCGAACTCAGGCCTCATGGTTCTCAAGCGACGCGCTTGCCATTCGAACTATGTTACCAATTGACGATAGAACTCCTTTAACTTAATTAAGGACATGCAGAGGCAGAATTTAGCTAGAGAGCAAACCACGTGACTCGTTTGGAGGGCATGGGAACATTACTATTCGAGTGTTTCCTCTCTCTGTCTATTAAAGCAACCACTATGTGCATGTATTGGATTTCACTTAAGGGTTTCCATTGTGAAGCATAGTTCCATGTGGCTTCCTTGGCACAATCCCATGCTCTCGCTCACCTAACTCTCACAAATGGAAAAATGCACTTGGAGGAAATCTTTGATTGAGCCTCGAACGTCAGTTCAGAAGGTTGTGGGTAACAAGTGAAGCCATTGCACCCTGCCTTTGGTTGGGTCTCCCAACGCCCCAGATGTATGGCGGATGTGGGATTAGCATGGAAGACCAGGCTTGTTGGAGGCTAGGTTTGTCGAACTTCAAACCATGCACGTATTCGTCTAGGTCAGGCTTACTGGTGCACATCTCCAGGGTACAAACTGAACCCTTTTGAAGGTCGCACTTCCTGCTCATAGCCTATGCAGAAAGGAACTTGGAATGCAGATTTGGGCTCGTCGTGTTCACTGTTTGGCAACTGTGAATGCTGAATCACAGAAATATGAAAGGACCTGTGAGGCTCTCTGAGTGCATGTCACCAATGATCTATGTTAACCAGTGATTATATGTGAGTTAGAGTGGTGCAACATGTGCATGGTGGGCAGAGACCATGGAGGAACCAAGGCGGTCTATTACCGATGTGAACCACCATTTGTGGTCTTGGATCTTATTGACATCAGTAGCATGGGCTTACATTCGTACCAAAGATATGCATGCAAGGGATTGGAGAGAAAACCTATTACTATAACCACATTGACCATCGTGAGGCCCATTCCAACTTTAACACCCATTATCTTGGCTTGGAGCAAGGACAGCGTCACGCTCCGATCCAGGTGTATGCACACCATGATGGTCCCTAGTGTACTGGGATGACAAGCTTATGACATGCATAAGCGCGAGTGCACCTTGCGTTCATAACCCTAGATTCATGGCCAAAGGGTGAGGTTACTGTGTCTAATACCGATCTTTTCCAGGTTTATAATTGTGGATAGTCGACAACTGGTGATCAGACGTGCTTACTATTCCATTATTGCACCCAGTTTCGAATTTCGGAACATCAACTTGACTCTCAAGAAGAAGTAAAAATGGAACCTTATAGAACGTGTGAAAGATGCTTTAATTTTCTCTAACAAATTATGCACCCTAATTCTCCTGATTCTGGACACCAAGCCGAGATCCCCATCATGATTCATGAATATTATCCTCGTACATTAGAAAATTGGAGCATTAGGGATCTTACCTTGTAAATTCGGATGAAGTTGGAGAGCTAACTCTTAGGCCTTCGAGTGAGATTGATTCTTGAGGAATGACTCCAAAAATGATTCCTTTAGCGGCGTCTTTGGACCTAGACTTGAGGCCAAGTGTCGTTTTGATCACCTAAAGAAGGACCGTTCCTTCAAGCTGCTACCGAGAAAGGAGGCCTCTTCTATTCCCTCCTCTTTTGCTGGCTTCTAAAGAATCCTCTCTTTTCTCTTTTGGAACCAATTCCCCTTGCTTCCTTTGTATTAGTGAATCTTTTTCAACAGGAAAGGACGCCTCCCCCGCCAAAATCTTCTCCTCCAAGGAAAACTTTTTAGGACCCCTCTTGTGTGTGTTCCTCTCTGGCTTGATGAGACTCCCTTGAAAAATCTTCCCCCTCCGCCATAAAAAACCACCACTCACGTGCATGCAGGCCTCCCTTTTATTCTCCTTTTTCAGTTTCTATTTCAAAAGTTGTTTTTTCTGTTTTTTCAATCAGTTTTTCTATTTTTTGTCTTTTCTTTTATTTGTTTCTGTTTTTTACTTAATAAATCCTTTTTATTCATCAATTTCTGATTGTATGACATTTTATAAATTTGTTTTTTTTATATCTTTCTTTTTCTCATTTTTATTTTATTATTTTCTGTTTTTTCCGTTTTTCAAAAATTTTATTTATTATTTTTTATTTGTTCTTTAATTTTCCTCCTTTTTTATTATTATTACTATTTTATTTTGTATTTCTATTTACTTTTTATTTTTATTTTTACATATTTTAGCATTTTTCCATTTTTCTTTATTATCGCTATTATTTTATTATTATTATATTTTTTTATTTTCAGATTTTATTTCGTTAATTCTTGTAAATATTTATTTTTCGTTTTCTTTTATTTGTAGGTTTTTTATTTTTCTAATTTTCCTATTTTTTTAATTTTTATTTTATTTTCTACTTCCTACTTTTTACATTCTGTTTTTTCTTTGTTGCTCTGTTTATTTAATTATTATTATATTTTATCGATTAATTTCAAAATGGGGCCTTGGACATAAATGGGTGCTTACAGGGTAAACTGTAAACATCCAATTATATCTGAGGCTCCCAATCATAAAATTAATCAAGAAGTCAACGTTAATTTAAAAAATAAACAAACAAGAAAAACAGAAGGCAGATGCAGAAAAAAGACAGACAAACGGAAATTAGGTACCCAAAATAGGAGGAAATAAATAAAGTAACTTAAATAAAAAACAAATGTGAAATAAAAAGGGCAAAATAGAGAACGAGATAAATGATAAATCAAGGGTATATAACCTGAAATAAAAGAAAATAAAAGGAAAAAAGAAGAAAAAACAACAGCAAAATTGGAAAAAATGGAAAATAGAATTTAAGAAAATTGAAAATTGAAAAAACAAATAAATAAACGAATAATAAATCAACAACAGAAAAGAAAAAGCGAAAAAGTATAATAAACAAAGATAAACGAAACAAAATAAAATAAAATAAATAAAAAATAAAAAATAAAGGAAAATAAATGGAAAGTGTAATAAACAAAAAAGAAAAGAAAAATAATAAAGAGAATAAAAAGATAACTGTTAATTAATTAAAATTAAAAATGAAAATAAAAGAAAAATGAAAAAGGGAAGGAAGAAGATAAATAAAAATAAATAGAAAAGGGGCTTTTGAGGGTTTTCGGTTTTGGGCTTTTTTCAAGGATTTCTTGCGGGTTTTGGGAAAGGCACGGAAGAAAAAGGAGGGGAGGAGCCCTTTAAAGGGACCTCTCGAAAATCCAGAGGGGGCTTTTTGGCTTTTTTCCTTCGTCGGGGATTTGGGGATTAGGGAGACTGGGAGGTTTTTGAGGAAGCTCCTTTGGAAACCTGGAAAAGAGGTTCTTCTCACATACGCTGTAGGTGACCGACTGCTAAGTCTGGCGGCTTCGTCTCCAACGCAAACGCACCGCCACTCTTCGCCGCTGGTCCAGTTCGTGGTAAATACCTCCAATCGGCTGACCCGGCCGTAGCCACAAATCCGGCCAAGGTGCATCACGCTTAGGACCTCCAAGCTTGCACTCAATCACTCAGCTCGTCAAGGTTAGTAATCGGACTCCATTGATGCTGCTAATCTGTTCTCTGTAAATTGCCATGCCTGTTCTATGTAAATGGTCATGCCTATTCTCCACAAATTGGCTATCTGGTGCTCGATGACACTCGCGAATGAAATAATCGATAGTCGAGCTCGTTGATCAAGGTTCGGTCGATCTGCACTTTCTCCAATATGCACTAAGACGCTTATTGCCGTTCGATCGTTGGCTGGAGTCGCGCCTAACCATCGTAAACGGATCATCGCGCAGCATTCGTTGGTTTGCTTATTGCTCCAGCGAGCCAAAACACCTAGGCAGAATCGGGAAGTCCCTGCTCCTTCAATGAGAAATTGGATACGAGCGGAGGAGCGCAAACCTCATGTACAGGATGTTCCGAGTGGTAATTTCCGATCGCGATCGTCGGAAGCTCGTCGTCCGGGCCCTGTCCCGATCTCGTCGTTCGCTGCCAAAACGCTCGTCCTCGCTGCGCCGCTGTTGGTGATGACGAAGGGCAGCAGGAACTCCGACGAGGCCCTAGATAATCCCATCCATATCAGGGAGCAACCGTGACGAGCGGCTGGCCGGGAATCCGAGGGAGATGGGGAGCAGAATCAGGCGCGTGAGGAAGGCTCCAGGACGCATCAAGGGGGAAGAACCCCTTTTGGCAAATATTAATTAATATTCCACACTGTCTAGATTTGCAATCAAGTCCCTATACCTCACAAATTTGGTTTTAAACACCTATACTTGTTCATATTTATATTCTAGCCCCTCTATTTTTCATATTTACATTTTGACCCCTTAAACTTTGCATATTTACATTTCGACCCCCAAACTTTTCATATTTACATTTTGACCCCTAAACTTATCATATTTGCAATCCGGCCCCAATATTTCCCATAACTACAAAACTTCCTGAAAGTCCTCTTAAGCCCCCGTGCCTCCAATAGTTATAAATCATGAAAGCGATTGAATAAAAAACTAATTTTGCATCCCTTAATCTCGCGCAACAAGCCCTAAAAACGAACTGGTAGTTTTTTCTGCTGTTCGTTGTTTAGAGCTTCGTATGGGTCCAAATGCAGCCGCAGTTGTCTTGGGCCCTGTGCATATGTGAATTGGGATTGCCCCTCCTTTTTCAAACAAATAAAAACTTGTTTTGCATTCCTTAATCTCACGTAACAGGCCCTAAAAATGAATTGGTAGCTTTTTCTACTGTTCGTTGTTTAGAGGTCCGTATGGGTCCAAGTGCAGTCGTACTTGTCTTGGGCCCTGTGCATATGTGGATTGGGATTGTCTTTCCCTTGTTTTCAATTAAATAAAAATCTCATTTTTGCTTTCCTTAGTCTCATGCGATGAGCTCTAAAAACGAAATGGTAGCTTTTTCTACTGTTCGCTGTTTAGAGATTCGTATAGGTCCAAGTGCAGTCGTAGTTGTCTTGGGCCCTGTGCATAGGTGGATTGGGATCGCACCCTTAAAATATTCTCAAAAAAGACAACAATGCATTCACTTTTCAGTCCAAACACCTTTCGAAGGTCAAGCCTTCAACTCAAACCAGAACTACGTAAGCCTTGATTTCCCATTTCACCGGGAAATACGTAGGAGCAGGAGTAAATCCTGTTAGGCTAACCCCCATCAAGTATTTATTTTCACAATAATTAAAGGGATCAAACAAATTTAAAATAATCACACGCTCAGTTTAAGGGTACCGTTCCTCGGAACGGGCGAGTGGGGTGCCTAACACCTTCCCCATTCGTAACCGACTCCCGAGCCTAAATCTCATCCTCGAATCAGGGTTTTTCCAAATCTTTTTCCCTTAAATAAAAGTTTGGTGGCGACTCCACATAACAATAAGAATTCTTTTTTAAAGTTTTAGCGAGTTCATCGTCTTGTCGAAATTACGGTTGCGACAAACCCTAAGCACGAACTGGTAGCTTTTTCTGCTATTCGGTGTTTAGGAATTCGTATGTGTCCCAGTTCAGCCGTAGTTGTCTTGGATCCTGTGCATGCGTGGACTAAGGATTCTCCTTAAGATATTTTCAAAACACTAACTGTTTTCAAATATTCCTTTTCAAGCACCCCGAAGGTCAAGCCTTCAAACATGTTTTTTTCAAACAATCCTTTTCAAGTTTCTCTGAAGGTCAAGCCTTCACTCACCAGAACTACGTAAGCCTTGAATTTCCCATTGCACCGGGGAATACGTAGGAGCAGCATCAAGTCCTGTCAGGCTAACCTCCATCAAGTATTTATTTTCACGCTAATTACAGGGATCAAACAAGTTTCAAATAATCACACACTCAGTTTAAGGGTACCGTTCTTCGAAATGGGCGAGTAGGGTGCCTAACACCTTCCCCATCCGTAATTGACTCCCGAACTTCGAATCTCATCCTCGAGTCAGGGTTTTTTCCAAATCTTTTTCCCTAAAATAAAAATTTGGTGGCGACTCCACATAACAATAAAATCTATTTTAAAATTTTAGCGAGTTCGTCGTCTCATCGTGATTACGGTTGCAACAGATGGCGACTCCATTGGGGAAATTAGTGAGTCAAGCCTGTTCAATTGAGTGTGCCATAATTGATCCCTTTCCCGTTTATTTGCACGATCCCTTTTTGTTTGTTTTCACGATTTATTTTGTTTGTTTATCTATCTGTTGTTGTTTGTTTATTCTTTGTATAACCTTAGGATAGACAAACAATAAACTGCTATATATATATCTGTACAATTTTCCCAATTGCAGGTATCCTAAACGTGTGTGCCCTTATACATTACATATGCATTTATCATGAGTGGGGCCCTATACCCAGGTCTAAGTGCAACCTAGGAATAGAGGGATCTAGTGGCGTCACTTTAGGGCTTACGTCCTGTTTGACTATCACGAAAATCCCAGCTAGAGTTCGTCCTATTTGTAATGCCCTACAACTGGTAGCTTTTTCTACTGTTGTGGCAAGCATTGCAAACTGGAATTTGGCTCTAGTGACCTCTACACCCTAGGATTACTAACCACCTTTTGAAAGGTTCATGCATTAAAAAGCCATAAACCCTTAGGACAGGTAACCCGTATAAGAAGCAAGGAGGAGACACTCATCCCATTTATCATATGCTAGTCACGTGTTCGAGTAAACCGAATCATCCAAGATGGAAGAGGAGAAACCTGAAGTTGGGGAAATATAGAAAATCAAGCAAAAGTAAAAAAGAAATCAAGAAAAAAGAAAAAAAATTAATTAAAAAAAACAAATAAAAATAGAAAATCAAGGAAAAGGAAAATGAAATTCCTAAGGAAAATTAGAAAAAATAATTTCTGAAAAATACTGAATATATAAAAAGTTTCAAAAAGAGAGAAGAAAATGAAGTTCAAAAGAAATTCTAAAGAACATCTTTTAGCAAAACTAAAAAGGTTTTCAAACAAAACAAAAGGTTTTCTAGCAAAACAAAGAATAGAAAAATCATAAAATTGCTAAAAAACAAGCAAGCAACTTTCAATTATTTTCAAAACCCCCAAAACATCTAAAATTATTCGTGCATACCATATTTCATTCATTCATTCATGCATAAGCTTATCACCGAAAAAAGAGATTTCAAAAATCATTCCATACCTTTTCATTTACATTAAAGCACTAACATTTTTATCATTCATGATTTTTCACATTCAAACTTTCTCAAAAATTAATTTTTAACTTTAACAGAAAAATTAGAGAAACACAACTTCCTCGACATCCTTATAGGACCCGATCACAGTCAGGAGTCATGGATGAGCTGGAGAGGCAAAATGAGGAGTTGAGAAATGAGGTCAAGAATCTGAAGGAGAAGATGGTCAGGCTAATGGAGGCCATCCAATTGTCTAAACAGAAAGAGGCAAGGGAATCTCTACCGGGAGAACCAAGTGACCCATCATACCCTCCTAGCTTCAATCCACAAAACCCTTCACCATTAACCATGCCTCCACCAACCGAAGGGGTTCACTATGGGTTTCCTCATGGGCACGCACACACACAAACCCAAACACAAGCCCGAACACAAACCCAAACACATAACCTACCTCCAAACACCACTTCACAAGCTTACCAAACAGTCGTTGGGGGGACAAATCCAATGTTCGCTCAAGGGCCGCACCCTATGTACATACCATCTTCTCACCTTCACCACATCCCAGAGGATACCCAAGCCATCCTTTTAAGGAGGATATTGAAAAGTGGAAAATCCTGGAGCGAAGAATCAAGGAAATCGAGGGAAATGCTTATGAAGCCAGAGATGCATTTGATCTGTGCCTAGTCCCCGATGTGGTCAGCCTTCCTAAATTCAAGGTTCCTGAATTCGAGAAGTATCAAGGAACTAGCTGCGCAAAGAACCATCTAGCTATGTACTGCAGGAGGATGTCCCCCTTGTATGCACGACGATAAGCTGCTTGTCCATTTCTTTCAAGACAGCTTAACTGGGGCAGTTGTAACTTGGTACACTCAGCTAGAGCGGACCCAAATTCGTTCATGAAGGGATCTAGCTGATGCCTTCCTCAAACAGTACCAGTACAACATGGAAATGGCCCCCGATCGAACTCAGCTTCAAAATATGGCCATGAAAGGAAATGAGACCTACAAACAATACGCACAAAGATGGAGGGAGTTAGCTGCTCAAGTACAACCTCCCCTATCTGAGAAAGAGATGGTCAGCACATTCGTCGACATACTCCAAGGTCCTTTCTATGACAAGATGATTGGCAGTGTAACTTCTAGCTTCTCCAATGTCGTCATCATTGGAGAAAGGATCGAGGGTGGCATGCGCCATGGAAAGATCGCGCATAAGCCAACAGGCACAACCAACGCTTCCTATGGATTGGGGAAGAAGAAGATAGGTTAAACCTACAACGTGGCTTCTGGTCATGGCTACCATACGCCACAGATGGCACATTATGGTCCAGTTGGTTACCAACCACCACCATACACACCCTATATACCATATCCTTACATCGCCGCCACATACCAAACACCATACCCTCCTACTTACAACTATCCGACACAATTCCGACCACCGACACCATATATGGCCCAAACACAAACCATGAGCCAAAATCCCAATCAAGCCAGAAAAAGGAGAAGAAGCCTGCCCAGTTCGACCTTATTCCAATCTCCTACACCGAGCTGCTACCTCGGCTGATTCAAAACTCTCTGGTTGCACCTTATCCTCTAAAGCCTCAAGAGCCACCATATCCTAAATGGTATGATGCAAACGCCAGATGCAATTACCATGCAGGATTCATTGGTCATTCCACAGAGGATTATCTAGCATTGAAGCAAAAAGTGCAAAGCTTGATCGATGCGAAATGGTTGGATTTTAGGAGGCTTGCTCCTAACATAAAACAATCCATTGCCGAATCATGAGAGCCTATCAGCTAGCTAAAAGATGGGAGTGGCACAATGAGTCGCCTTGTACAAGCTGAGAATGAGGATACTCATCCAAAATTTGTCATATTTTTCAAAGTCAACCTTTTGTAAAGAATCTCAATAAATAAATACAAAAACTACATTTTTCATGTTTCTTATGCATGTGCCTCACATTGTTGGCTTTACTTTTTAAATTTTACCATTCCTTTTTTGTCATTCAACCTGCTTCCTATCTTATATTTGAACAATAAATACCTATTGGTGACAATGCCAGTGCTGTAATAAATAATCTTGAACGTCTAATTAATCAAGCATAAAGGAAAAACCAAATGAGGAAGCAAAAGAAGCAACCAGGGATTCTAGATCATCATATGTCAAATAAAAATATCCCGCTGGAACAAAGTTAAAATGCAGGCAAAAATTATGGATGCAAAATAAGATTCGCTGAATCTGAAGATTAAAATAACCCAGGAAAGATCAATATTTGACTACATAAAAAGAAGAAAACCCGCTGGATTAAAATCAAGAATAGTCTAGGAAAAATTAGGGTCAAAATTCAAAAATTCAAGAAGGAGAAAAACCCGCTGGATTAAAAGCCAAAAATAATCCAGGCAAAAGTAGGGTCAAAATTCAAAAAGTAAATCGACAAAATCATGATCAGAAAAGATCTTGCTGTATTCCAAAAACAATTCAGGCAAAATCAGGATCAAACAAAAAGCCCGCTAGGCCGAAAACCTACGAAGGCGGCCTAGGAGAAAGTTAGAGCACATGAATAGAAGCCCGCTAGGTCGGAAGCCCTCAAAAGCGACCTAGGCAAAAGTTAGGGCGCACTCAAACCAAAGCCCGCTAGGTCAAAAACCCACAAAGGCGGCCTAGGCAAAAGTTAGGGCAGCAAACAAAAGCCCGCTAGGTCAACAACCCCCAAACGCGACCTATGCAAAAGTTAGGGCACACAATCAAGAGCCTGCTTGGTTGAAAACCCGGAAGGGTGACTTAGGCAAAAGTTAGGGCAAAACGAAAGACCTGCTGGGTTGAAAGCTCAAAAAGAACAACCCAGGCAAAAGTTAAGGTCAATCTAGGAATCTTAGGACAACTTGACTGCACCTCATGTCTTCCTAAAACTGGGGCAAAGTTTTCCATTTATCAAATTTGATTAATTCGACAATCAAGATTATGAAAAACAGCACTAGCATTTTTCATCAAAAGGTGCCATTCGGGAAACCAAACCCACACCTTTCTTCTTTTCCTTCCAACTACACAAAATCTCACATATAAAACTCTCTGTTTTTCTTTTCATCGACCATCCAGAACCACTTCGCACACTCTAAAAGTGCCCATGCCAAAAGGAAATGTGAAAGCTGTAAAAATAAAAAGATTAATTTTCAAAAGTCATGAAAAGTCGGATGAATCCTCGACTGTCGCAACACGACAAGATTGTTTCCCAAAGATTCATCCTCCTACCAGCCATAATGCCACTATAAAAAAGGAGTGTGTTTTACTCAATGATACTGACCACTGTTGGGCCTCGAAAGATCCTGACAAAAGAAAATTTCGAGATTGACCAAAACACCGAACCTAAGTCAATCTAGCTCGTCCTGATTTTTTATTCCCTTCACACCAACTATGAGGTTGTTGAGGAAGGATGTGTCAGAAAAATCAAAAAAATCAAGAAAATTTTTTTTTTTTACACGATTTCATGGTTTTGTATTCATGCCATAGCATCTGTTTCATCAAATAATTATTTCAAGCATCAAAATAAGAAATGCCACATCATTTTTGCGTTTATTCAAGCATCATAAATACCGCATTCTTTTCATTCATTCAAACAGCACATAAGCATATTTTTATTCAAGCATTGCACAGCCCATTTTTCAAAACTAATTAAGACCCGGGTAAATTGCCTGAATCAATCATAATTAAAATGGAGTCAAGCTCAAACTGGGGCAAACGCTTTCCCATAAAAAATCCAATTTGAGGTCATCCTCAAAAATTGAGTCAAGCTCAAATTGGGGGAAACGCTTGCCCACAAAATTTCAATTTGGGGTCATCCTCAAAATTTTAAGTCAAGCTCAAACTGGGGCAAACGTTTGCCCACAAAAATTCAATTTGAGCCATCCTCCAAATTTTGAATCAAGTTCAAACTGGGGCAAACGCTTGCCCACAAATTCAATTTGAGGTCATCCTCAAATTCTGAATCAAGTTTAGACTAGGGCAAACGTTTGCCCAAGAAAGATTTAATTTCAAGAACAAAACTGGGGAAAATGCTTGCCCAAAATCCCCTCAAGTTAAGGCATTCCTCGATTGCCAAAAACCTTCCAAACTGGGGCAAAATATTTGCCCAAAGTTCCTTCAAATCAAGACATCTCTCAATTATCAAGAACTTTCCAAACTGGGGGAAAATGTGGTTGCCCAAGTTTCTTCAAGAAAATAATTATCAAATGCTTAAAAACCTTCGAGTTCAAGGTAGAATAACTATTTTTTTTAATTCAAGAAAAACAAAGTTCAAAAATAAGTCGTCCGAGGCAGCTGACGAAGAGTCCACATTCCACCCTCGCGTGCATTCCTGGGGCATGTCATGTCAATTTTACTTTACCTGTCTTCACAGGCTAATCTTCATTTTTTTTTTCTAATGACTGGCCATAACAGGTATGCATCATCCCTACTTTCTAATAGGCCATCTCTACTTCGCCTGTTTTCACAGGCCATTTCTACTTTCTGCCTGTCTTAACAGGCCATTTCTACTTTCTGTCTATCTTAACAAACCATCTCTGCTTCGTCTGTCTGAAACAGGCCATTTCCACTTTCTGTCTATCTTAACATGCTCGTTTCTTTCCTTTCAACAACAGGACTTTTCTTCGATACCTGTTTTAACAGGTCATTTTTAATTCCACACCTGTCTTCACAGGTTATCTTGTCTCAACCAAGACATTTCTTCTCCATATTTGTTTATGTATCTTGACAAGCCTTCATTACATGTCTTCACAGGTTCTTTTCATTTCCCTTTGTCTGTCTTAATAGGTTTTCACCATTCTGTTGTGCCTGTTTTAACAGGCGTCTTGCGTCCATCCTATCAACAACAGGACTTTTACATTTTTGCTTGTCTTAACAGGTCGTTTTTATTTTCCTTTGCCTGTCTAGCAGGCTCGCATTTTTCCTGTTAACAACAAGACCTTATCTGCATTTTTCCTGTCTTAACAGGCGGTTTTCATTTTCCTTTGCCTGTCTAGCAGGCTCGCATTATTCCTGTTAACAATAGGACTTTATCTGCATTTTGCCTGTCTTAATAGGCCATTTTTGTTTTCCTTTGCCTGTCTAGCAGGCTCGCATTTTTCCTGTCAACAACAGAATCTTATCTGCATCTTTTGCCTGTCTTAACAGGTCATTTTCATTTTTTTCCTGTCTAGCAGGCTTGTATCTTTCTTGTCAACAACAGGATCTTTTGTACTCTTTGTTTGTCAAGCAGGTTTGCATTTATCCCGGCAACAGCGGGATCTCATTTTCATTTTCTTGTCAACAATAGGACCTCATGTCTAAATTCTGTTCTCTTTCCCTATCAAGCAGGTTTGCATTTATCCTGGCAACAGCAGGATTTCATTTGCATCTTCCCGGCAACAGGGGGACCTCATTTGCATTCTGTTGTCAACAACAGGACTTCAAGCATGTTTAATTTTTTGTCCACCTGTCAAGTAGGTTTTCATTTGTCCTGGAAGCAGCAGGATTTCATTTGCATTCTTCCCGGCAACAACAGGATCTCATTTACATTTTTTTGTCAACAACAGGACCTCATATTTAAATTTTGTTCTCTTTGCCTGTCAAGCAGGTTTGCTTTTATCCTGGCAACAACAGGATTTCATTTGCGTTCTTCCCGGCAATAGCAGGACCTCATTTGCATTCTCCTGTCATCAATAGGACTTCAAGCATGTTTAATTTCTGTGCACCTGTCTTAACAAGTTTGCATTTATCTTGGCAATACCAGGATTTCATTTGCATCTTCCCGGCAACAGCGGGACCCCCTTTACATTCCTCCCTGTCAACAACAGGACCACCATCATCAAACTTTCATTTCTGCATTTCGGCCTATAGTGTCAGGCCACCATCAAATTTACATTTCTGCATTTTGGCCTATGATGTCAAGCTTTCTTCAAATTTACATTTCTGCATTTATTGGCCTATAGTGTCAGGCCACCATCAAATTTACATTTCTGCATTCTTGGCCTATGATGTCAGGCCACCATCAAATTTACATTTCTGCATTTCGGCCTATAGTGTTAGGCCACCATCAAGTTTGCATTCCAGCATGTTCAAATTTCCTTTTTTGCATGTTGGCCTATAGTGTCAGGCCACCATCAAATTCGTTTTTCCATAGCTAGGCCTATGATGTCAGGCCTCAAGCATAGATAGATTTCTGTACCTCGGCCTATGTTATCAGGACGCCTTGTACGTACCTTACATTTTAGTTCTTGCATGCTTCCCTGCCTTAAATGGCTCGCTTTCACTCCCGTGAGCCCGTCGTAACGAACCATTCTCTTCTGCTTTGCTTGCTTTACAGGCCATTTTCATTTCATTTTGCTTGTCCTAATAAGCAATCCCATTGCATTCCACACCTGTCCTAACAGGACTTTATTCATTTCACTTAGCCTAATTAGGCTATGCAATCAAACCTTGCATATTTAAACTCTATCGGCATAGGAAGCCGACAATGTCATTCAACCGCCATTCTCCAGGTATCCATGAGGTTCACTTTAAGCTCAAGGCTTGTAGTGTTTCTCAGACGACTTCTTCAAAAGCCTGCCTCGGACATAATGTGTTCACGTCTTTACTCATTTCCCATCCCGATAATTTAGAGAATCACGTCTCATATTATCTGGTAGGAAAATGAGTAAAGAGGGACAAACTGTAAACACCCGATTATGTCCAAGGCCCCCCTTAGTTTCAAATTAATTAGTAAAATATTTAAATAAATTAATAAAAGGAAAATATTAAAAGTAATAGTTAGAAACAGTTAAAAAATGAAAGAAAATAGAAAAAGGTATAAAATCAAAAAGAAAAATTTTGAAATAAAAAATAATAGATAAATAAGTAGAAAAAAATAAAAAAAGTAGAAATAAATACAAGGAAATAGAAAAATTAAAAGAATACAAAAAGTAATCAGAAAAATTAATTTAACAAAAAATAAAAAGTAAAAAAATGAAAATTTGAAAAAATAACAAAGCTAATAAAAAAAAATAAATAATCATATAAAAAGAAGAAACTAAAAATAAAATAGAATTTTTGGAAAAAAAATAAAAAAGAAAAGAATTTAAATTTGGGAATAAAAATATGAAATTAAAACAAAATAAAGAATTTTGAAAGTCAAAACATAAAAATATAAAAGTAATAAAAACGAAATTTGAAATGAAAAAATAAAAACAGAAATTAAAAGGAAAATAAAATGAATAAATAAATATATATCTATATAGAAAACGAAATCTGAAACTTTTTAAATAGAAATTAAAAAATTAAAAAATAAAACAGCATAGAAAAAAAAACATAAATAAAGAGAAATAATAAAATGAAAATAGATATTGAAAAAACAAATGACTAAAAACTATGTATATATTGAATTAAAAAATATATATATAATAAAAACAGAATTTACAAAAAGGGGAATGGGGGGAAAACTAAGAAAACAGAAAAAACTAATTCTGAAACGGAAAAACAAAATAACAAGAAAAGGAACGAACAAAAAAACGGGAGGGCGGAGAGATGCAGGAATTTTGATGCGGGGAGAGAGAATTGGAAGCCAAGGGAATGAATAAACAAAAGAGAAATCGAAGGGAAGGGAGAAAGAGAGAAGGGTCTTAGTGGCGCTTTCTTGGAGGGAAGAATCTTAGAGTACCTTGGAGTCCCTTCTACAATTCGGTTGGGTCCCTTTGAGTGGAGGAAAAAGCAGGGGTCGCGATGGCGGCATCAAGGCTTTTGGAGAGCCACTAATTTCAGGTCCTACTCTTGTAACTTTGCATAGAGGAGAATCTGTTCGTGTATTAATCTGGCTCTTGGTCTCTTAGTGAATATCTCAAAATTTTTGCTTCAATGCTCTCTACATCCATGGGTATATAGGCACCAGGTTCCATGATAACAGGGCATGGTGGTAAAGAGGTTCTGAACAACCATGCAGCAGCGGATCTCTTCAGTAATTGGATCCGACGACAACAGGAGGCCCTGACGTGGTGAATTTCCAAAGATCATAGCTTTCATGACCCAACAAGCTTAGAACTGATTAGGTAAAGTGTAAGTGGTCACTAATCTCATACAATTGTGGAAATTGGACGATTGCATGATGGTTATAGGTGGAGAGGCAATATCATCTTCCATGCAAAACCTGTAAACTCTCCTTCTCCCTCTTCGTACTGTTGCAATTAGAATCCATTCGGTTTGCATGTATAATGCCCAGGGTCTCTAGTAATCCTAACCTCCCTATGTCTGGCTCAGTCTGTTGATTGAAGAGTTTCACATTGATGAGTGTTCCATGCTAGTTTAGCCACGGGTACCCACAGACCTTGCAATCCACCTGAGCAAGTGCAACACATGCTCATATTTCAGGTTATGGCTCATACAAGATGCAACTAGGTGTGCGTTTGCCAAGGGCCCATGATAGGGTCGAGCTATGGAGTAAGGCCTATGACGAGATAATGGCCACGATGCAATTAATGTGGCAGAAAAAGAGCCATGCAGTCTACATGCAGGGTACGAGCTCAACTCCATAAGCATAGGTTTTAAATATTCCAAACGTAGAATGCTCTATCAAAAGCGTTGGCCAATGGTAGGGACGCTGCTGGACCACCCCTTGGACAAGGGTTCGAATCCAGGAGGCCAATTTTCTCCATTTTTAAGACAATCTCTACCACACGCACCACACGTGCCTATAACCCATTCCAGCCATCAAGTTTCCAGGTCATCCATTAAGCCCAAATGAGCCACTGGAGCAAGCCGCCATCCAAGCTTCTCAAGCCATGAGCCGCCCAAAGCCACAGAAAGCCTCTCTAAAGCCACGTGAGCCACCAAACCATCTCCCAAGCCACATAAGCCACAACCACTCCTAAGCTAACCACCAAAGTGAAGACATATGGAAGCCATGCAAAGCCCCCAAATTTCTTAAAATTCCACTTAAACCCCTCAATTTCCTAAAATTGCAGTTAAGCCCCCTAAACTTCCCAAAACTGCAATTGAATCCCTCCATTTCCCAAAATTGCAACTGAGCCCCCAAACTTCCTAAAATTCCAGTTTGGCCCTTATATTCCCCTTTATTCCAAATTAGCCCCAACCAAAAATAATTTTCTGTTTTGTTTTGTTTTAAATCAAATTCTATTTTTTTAACTAATTTTAATTCTTTCTTTTAAATAAATCAAATTCCTTTTTCCGAACCAATTTTAATTCTTTAATTCAAATAACCTTAAACCTTTTCCCAAATCAAGTTCAATTTGTTTTACACTAAAATCAAGTTTAATTTTCCATAAAATTTCAAGTCCACTATTTCAATTCAACCAATTCCTTCTCTCAAAAATTTGCAAATCGAATTTAAATTTTCTCACTAAATTTCAATCAAATCGAGTTCATTTCCAATCAAGACCAGTTTGTTTTCAATCAAACCCAATACTCTTCTCAACTATTTTCAAATTAAAATTCTTTGGTTCTAGGTCTCACGCAATGAACCCTAGTCACGAACTGGTAACTTTTTCTGTTGTTCGATGCCTAGGAATTCATATGGGTTCTAAGTGTAGCCGTAGTTGTCTTGGACCCTGGGCATATATGGACTGAGGGTCCTTCTGTAAAATTTCAATAAAAACTTCATTTGAGAATCCCTAAAGTCTCATGCGATGAACCCTAAGCACGAACTGGTAGCTTTTTCTGTTGTTCGGTGTTTAGGAATTCATATGGGTCCCAATGCAGCCGTAGTTGTCTTGGACCCTGTGCATATGTGGACTAACGATTCTCCTTAAGATATTTTTAAAACACTCTAACCGTTTTCAAATATTCCTTTTCAAACACCCCGAAGGTCAAGCCTTCAAACATGTTTTTTTCAAACACTCCTTTTCAAGTTTCTCTGAAGGTCAAGCCTTCACTCACTAGAACTACGTAAGCCTTGAATTTCCCATTGCACCGGGGAATACGTAGGAGCAGGATTAAGTCCTGTCAGGCTAACCTCCATCAAGTATTTATTTTCACGCTAATTAAAGGGATCAAACAAGTTTCAAATAATCACACACTCAGTTTAAGGGTACCATTCTTCAGAATGGGCGAGTGGGGTGCCTTACACCTTCCCCATTTGTAACTAACTCCCGAACTTCGAATCTCATCCTCGAGTCAGGGTATTTTCCAATCTTTTTCCTTAAGTAAAAATTTGGTGGCGACTCCACATAACAATAAAATCTATTTTAAAATTTTAGCGAGTTCGTCGTCTCGTCGTGATTACGATTGCGATAGACGTCCGACACGAGGCAAAGGTCAGAAGCCTCTATAGTTCCATATCCACCCCTTTGATGGCCTTGACCCTTTCTTCTAGGTGTTTCCATCTCCCTCCGAAGTGGGCCTCTTGATCAGCTGGCCTTGGCTATGCTTCATTCAGAAATTGGCCGGTATAGTGAGGTACGACGTGTGGTCCCTCAAGTCTTGCAGCATGACCGTAGGGATGTGGTAGGTGAGGGTTTGCTGGGTGAGTGGTGACTAGGACTGAGTATGTAGGGTCCTCGGTGATGGTCGTATTCATATGTGTGTAGTCGGGGTTGATGTGAGGCGGTTATGTGGTTGGCTGATTAATATGAGGAGGGAAAGATGGATTTATGTGTGTGGGGAATGCGGAGGAAGTGTTTGTGTTGTAAGGGTAGGGTGGCGGGTTCATATGTGTTGGGTATGAGTGTGGTGGATAGCTAGTGGTGTTGGTAGGAGGAATGTACGTTGGTGGGTTAAGATGGTGAGGATGAGTGGTAGAGTTTGTGTGTGGAGGCCCAGTGGGGGGGTTTGGATGATATTGATGAATGGTAGGGATGTGGAGCGGAAGTGCATTAGGGTTTTCAGCAGTAGAAACCCCTTGAGAACCTGGCCCATAAGGAGGTTCGTAGCCTGGTGGCATCCCATAGGGCCACTCTTGTTCAGCGACCGCCTGAAGCGGCATTGATGCAGCGGCAGCCCCTGGTACCTCAGTCCCCGAAGCTCCTTCTATGCCCTTTTCCAGTAGCTTCATCAGTTTGGCGACCTGATCTTTCATCTCAGCCACCTCATTTCTCAGTTCCTCATTTTGCATCTCTAGCTCACTCATGATTTTCGTCCTCGATCGAGTGCTATAGGAATGTCGGGGAAGTCGTAAATCCGCTATTGTTATCTGTGCAAAGTTAAATTAATTAATTGATTGATTAGAAAAACAAACTTTGGGTCCACAATAAATATGGGGGAACCAGAATCTCGCTCAAACGTCGTTCGTCAATCGATCGCATCTTTTGTGCTTTGAGCTTGAGATGGAAATTAATATGGAATCATGTGCAGAGATGAAGCCGTTTTATTCAATCAGAGACAAGGTTTCTTTTACAGTTTGTTCTTCTTGCTGGGCTAATACAACATACCTTTTCATTCTTAAAACTAAGTCTTTACAAAACTGAATGAAAATTTTAACTTCAGGCGGGGTGTGGAGTGGATGTAGCGACACCTCTGCCTTCTTAAGCAGTTGTGGTACTTCCTCTATCGCCGTGTTTGCTAGACTAGCCAACCTCTCGAAACACTTGGTCCAGTGGTCGGCCGTGTCCTTATACCACATGTTTTCATCTTGTATGTCGCTTATGCCCCTTTGCTGCATTTGTATGACCTCGATGACCTTCCATTTTTCTTCGTTCACCTCATTCTGCCATGCTATAAGTAGGCCATCGATTTGTTTTTTCATCTCTTCTATCCGTTGCAGCAGGTCGTTCCTTTCCTCTATCACATAATCCGCCTCCATTTGGACTCTATCCTTTGTGGCTAGAAACTGATTTTTCTCCTCCCTGATTGTATGGACCTTAGCCCTCATTTGTTGTAAAGCACTTCTCAGCTGTCGGTTTTCTTGGAGCACAGCGTCCCTCTCTTGGACTCTCATCCTGAGCACCTTGTTAGCTTCTTGCAGGTTTAGGTGAACCTGGGCGGCGTGCTCGCGTTCTCCCTTTTATTGTTCTCGAATGCTCTCTATGACGATTTCATTCACCTGTATTTCTCTTTTTAACGCAGCGCATTCCTGCTATGCCTTCAAGAGTTCTTCTTCCAATTGTCTGTTCTTCTTAGTCATGGCTTCTACTTTTTCCTTCAAGTTCTTCACAGCCTCATCTTCGAATACCGCTGGTGAAGGTTGACTCCCGGAAGGGATAGCCGGAGGTCTGAACGGTAATTTGATTTGTTGTACTCTGTCTCTAACCCACTGCTTGTACTCTTCTTTGGCGGCACAACTTCGGACTCCCAACTCTTTTCCCTTGCGAGTGACATCCTCCCAAGCTTCTCGGAATTTTCGGAGACTCTCGGTGAAATTTCCTTCATATTTCAAGAAGAAAGGGGTCATTTACTCATCTGATGGCGGGGACTTGAGAGGATAAGCCAGCTGCCTTTGCCCCAGTATTGGATTGTAGTTGATACAACCCTTAGCTCCCATGAGCGGTACATTTGGGAACCCCTTGCAATGATAGATGATGCTTGTTCTTTGTTGCTACGAGGGTTTCCATTTGATCCGTTCTTCAGTCAGGCCGGTGAAGTGGGTCGACCATTCATCATTGCTCATGGGCTTTAACTGGTAGCACAATAAATATGATACAGGACATTGTATCTTCACATTTCTTTTGAAGATGTGGGCAGTTATCCATACGTACAACATGAGCAAACAGCAGATCAGCCTCGTCCTCTTCTTCTCGTGGCAAAAGTTCAGCGTACTATAAACATCCACCAATAAAGATGTAACAGGGTTTTCAGCTTTGTTCCTCCTTGCCAAGAATATGTCCACAACATTTAGATCCACAAAGTCCTCCATATAACGAAAAAGCACCAGCCCATAAATGGTGAGAGCTAGCACATCCATGTACACAGCCCACTGGTTGCTGCTGGCCAAGTGTTGCATGTATTCCTCCAAGAACTCCCTGGTGAACCCTTTGATTAGGCTCTTGGTTTGGTAATCAATCAGTCGGTCTCCAAACTGTAGACCTAAGGCCTGTGCGGCAACTTGGAAGGTGGAGTGATGTTCCAAGTGCTGGTATGGCCTACTCCCCTCCAACGACAGATTCAGAATCTGTTCGAACTCCTCCAAGGTAGGAGCCAGCTGGAAATCTGAGAATGTGAAGCATCGAAGGGGAGGGTCGTAGTATTGCACCATAGTTGTGAGGCCCTTTCCTGTACCTCGACCTTCAATAGCTTCAGTATGTTTCCATATTTCTTGCTAAAGGACATCTGTTGTATACTAGACAGCTTGTTCCCAAACATTTCCAAGCTTGTGAGGTTTATCACCTTGACCCCGATACTTCTCCTCTTCTTCAACTGCCTGGATTCCATATTAATTTCCATTTCACCTCTTTTACGACAGTCGCTGAGAATCTGGCCCCCCAAAGAAAAAGGAAACAAAGTAAACATGTTAGACTCAAGATGAACAGGGTTAATGCATGATGCATAAAGAATTTAAAACAATAAATATGGTTAAATTCTTTTTATCGTTGGCTTTTCTCTCCCTCCTTTTTCTTTTATTTTGTCTTTTCCTTTTTTTCTTTCTTTTCTTTCCTCTCTCCCCCCTTTTTCTCCTTCCTTCCTTAAATGTCTATTCCCCCTTCTTTTCTCTTTCCATTCCTCTTTTATTATTTCCTCCCCTCCTCTTTTCACTCGTTTCTTTTCTCTCTTTTTCATTTTCAATTTTTCTTTTCTCTCTATTTTCATTTTTCCTCTCTCGTTGATCTTATGATTCCTATCCATACCAATTGCAAGTAAATAAAATGCTTATAGAACAAATGTCGTGTAACCAGAGTGTGCCCTCCTCATGTCCTAATGTGGTCACCTGTCCTATGGATCTAGGGCTTTTAATGCATGAACCTCTCCAAGGTGGTTTGTAATCCTAAAGGTGTAGAGGTCACTAGAGCCAAGTTCCAGTCCATAATGCTTGCCACAACAGTAGAAGTAGCCACTAGTTGCGGGGCATTATGAATAGGATGCACTCTAGCAGGGATTTTCGTGATAGCCACACAGGACGTAGGCCCCAGCGTGACACCACTAGATCCCTCTAATCCTAGGCAGCACTCAGACCCGGGTATAGGGCCCCACTCATGATAAAATGCATATGCAATGTATGGAGAGCACATTATTTTTGGGATACCTGCAATTGGGGAAATCGCACAAATATATATATTTATTACTCGTCTACCCTAAGGTTTTACAGAGAATAAACAAACCATTAAATCGCAGGTAGATAAACAGATAAATAAATCATGCAATAAATAAATCGTGCAAATAAACAGAGAAGGGATGGACCGTCTGTTCCCCGTTTAGAGTCTGTTACGTGAGACCAAAGATCCCAAAACATTTGAAAAAGAACTTTATTTTTGAAAGGACCTTTAGTCCACTCATGCACAAGGTCCGAGGCGGCTAAGGCAGCACAGGGGCCCATACAAACTACTAAACGTCGAACAACAGATGGACCGCCAGTTCCCTGTTTATAGCCCGTTGCATGAGACCAAAGATCCCAAAACATTCGGAAAAGAACTTTAATTTTGAAAGGACCTTTAGTCCACTCATGCACAAGGTCCGAGGCGGCTAAGGCAGCACGGGGGTCTATACGAACTACTAAACGTCGAACAGCAGATGGACCGCCAGTTCCCCGTTTAGAGCCCGTTGCGTGAGACCAAAGACCCCAAAACATTTTGAAAAGAATTTGATTTGAACCTAATAAAGGTGAGAAAACAGATGGCTTGATTTGGAAACTAAAGAAAGGAACTGTAATTGAAGGAAAAATTAAACTTGATTTAATTTGGAGGAAGAAGAATTACACTTGACTTTTATTCAAAAGAAAGAAGGACTTGGTTTTATTGAATATGATTTTATTTGAAGTTGAATTAATGGACTAAACTTGATTTAAAGAAATGGATTTGTTTTTATTTGGGAAACAGAATTGAATTTGATTTTTTTGAAGAAAAAGGCCTTATTTGGATTTTGGGAAGAAAAGAATTTAATTTATGGAGCGTTTGGGGGTTAGTTTAAATTTGACAAGTTTGGGGGAAATGTCTAATTATGGAAAGTTTAGGGTTAAATTCTAATTATGATAAGTTTGGGGGTTAAATTCTAATTATGATAAGTTTAGGGGTTAAATCCTAATTATGATAAGTTTAGGGGTTAAATTCTAATTATGATAAGTTTAAGGGTTAGTTTGTAATTTGGGGAGATAGAGGGGTCTTTTGGTAACTCAGGGGCTGATTAAGAGAAACCCAAAATTTCACCCATGGGGTTCGAAGTGGGGGCGATGAGGTGGCCAGCCAAGTCTCTAACCACTGAGATCATCCAAATTGGTTGTTCCTTTTGGTCTTGTATATGTATGAATGGGGATCCTCTTGCCTTTCCAGGTGAGTCTTACCGGTGGGGCTTGCTTTTCCCTTATCTTCCTTTGCCTTCATTTTGTATGCACCTTGTTAGTCAGTCGTCTCACCATACTTGATTGACCAAGAGGCCCTTCTCCTAAGCTGTGTCGAATCTCCTATGCTGATTGAGAGCCTAACTATGTTGTTAGCTCTGTCTTGCACCACAGGAAACCCCCCCCTCGTCGCTCTATTTCTATTCTTCTCGAGTGATTTCTCGCTGCTTGCCACCTACACAGGCCATGGAGTTGAACGACAGGCAGAGGCTATTAGGACACGATTAGAATAATCCTACCCATTTGGATGATGTTTGTAGGTGGTTCTCTTATGTGCAGGTTCACTTCGTGTCAAAAAGGACCTTTTCCGGCTTGCCTTTGCGTGTGCTCAGTTGTCTGGATCTTGGTTTGTAAGGATGACTGATTTTCAAAGAGAAACCAGCATTGGCTTCGGATGAAAGACTGTGATCGTGTTTACATGGCTTGCTTTATGTGGGGACGTCTAGGTTGGCTTCCCATTACCTATTGGTGAGATTCCTTCTCTTCTTGGCTGCTGGCAACCCCTGAGAGGTGCATGTCCTCGTTTACAGATCGAGCCTAGGGGAAGGGGTGCGCTTCGACCCTGCTCACAGGCTTGGAAACAGAGTATGTGGTACGTCCTAGCTACTCAAAACGAACCCCTGACCTCGCCCTCGTGATCGGTAAGGCCACCATTTTCGCCACCCAAAAGGTCCCCAAACTCTAGTGGTTTTGGCTGGGAACTTACTAAGATGAATCTTCCTATGTCTACTTAGACCATGACCTTCCCTCCCTGTATCTCAGTCGCACAGTCTTGCTCTGGAAGCTGTCGAGACGTGTGAGTCAGGCTGACCTTCGTCTCATTCCTCAAGATTTCCTACCCCTGGGAGTTACAACGTGCGCTATGGTCTCTTGGAGGAGTTCCACGAGCAGAACAGGGGGAACCTACTTCCACCAACAGGGGCTGGTCATGTTAGAGCTCCTTTCGGATCACCGGCCTCCAACGATGCTCATCGATCTTCCCCCTGCTCGCACATTCAGACTGACGTGCTTATGCCTCTAATTAGCGGCGAGAGGAATGGTTTTGCATGGTATATTGCGACCAAAACGTGATACTTATTATGTGCTAAAACTAAAGCCATATCCTAACCCGATCTGAGTTATATCACTAGATTTTCGCATTCGGTTTACATGATTTTCAACTCGTTTAGGTTCAGTTTCTACGAGATTAAGAATCAATATCCATAAGTTCTAGGCGCAAGCTTCTATCACGTCTAGTGTACGCAGATCTATATGAATCCAGATGAACTTAATAGTTTTGCCTAGCTTGAGCTTAATGATAAGATTTTCACTATGCATTTGTCAATTTAACATCGACCTAACCGAGACTTGTTCATCGCGCATGCGAGAATCACCGCATGATTTATGCTAATTCGTTCGACATTTGGTCCATACATGAATCATTCACATTCAATTAGGTTTATACTCAAGTTATCGTGATCCGAAATCTATTTCTTGTTCAGATTAACTACCACACAGTGTAGCAACAATGAAAGGCAATGATGAGAGTGTATGGTTACTAACCTAGGTTCTCTTTGATCACAATTGGAGACGGCCGATGAAGTGGTGCGGCGGTGGGGGAGAGTTGACGTTGAAGGAGTGAATTCGGTCTTTCTCTCGATTCACCAGCAATTGGAGCATTCTTCAGGGGGAACTCAATGGCATTCCAGAACCTTGGGGGAATTCCACCTTGCGCCCTTTCTTCTGCTCCAAGAATTTTCTAAGAGCCACCAACCCCTCTTTAGGCTCATCCCCTTTCTATTTATAGGGCTTGGACCAACCCCCTCTCGTCTTGATTTTTTTTTCCGATCTCCTTTTCCATTTTTGCTTTACCTTTTGGCTTTATTTGTTTTTTATTTGTTTTTTTCTTTTGTCTATATTATTATTTTTCGACTTTTGAAACTCACCACTTTTCTGATTTTATTTTCCTCTCCTCTTCATTCTATTTCTGCTTCTTTTTATTACACATATTTTATTGTTTTTTCTTTATTATTATTTTTTCTCTTTTTTTTTCTTTTTTTTAATTTCTACTTTCTATTTGTTTCTATTTTTCGTTTATCTTTCTGCATTTTCTCTTTCTTTTTGCATTTTATTTTCATTTTTAATTTTAATTTTATTATTTAATTTATTCTACTTATTTTCCCCCTCTTTGGTATTTTCTTCAGTTTGTCTACCTTTCCGCATTTGTTTTCTATTTTTCTATTTATTTGTTTTAATATTCACTTATTATTTAAATTATGGTTTGTTCACTAATTAATTCGACAACTGGAGGCCTCGGACATAATTAAGTGTTTACAATGATAAACGATGATGAGCATGATGGTGAATGATGATAATGATGATGATGATGATGATGTTGAGCATGACGAATAAGATTGATGATGATGACGATGATATTGAATGTGTCGATAATGAATGATGATAGTAGATGGGATGATTGTAATTGTGATTATGATGATGGTAATGAATGATGATGAGCATGATAATGAATGTTGATAGTGGTGTTGATGGTGATGAGCTTGATTATAATGATGATGATGACGATGATGATGAACAATGGTAAATGTTCATGATGATTATTTTTTTTAGATGACGATGATGATGATGATGATGATGAACGATGATGAGCATCATTATGAATGATCATGAGAATGATGATGAACGATGATTAGCATGATGATGCACAATGATGAGCATGATGATGAATGATGATGATGATGATGAACTACGGTAAACGTTGATGATGTTGATGATTTTTTTCTAGATGACAATGATGATTGATGATGATGTTGAGGGTGACGACAACGATGATGATGATGATGAACGATGGTGATGATGATTATGCTGATGAACAATGATGATGATGATGATGATGATTTTTTTTTTCAATGATGATGGTGATTTATGATGTTGAGGGTGACGATGACGATGATGATGATGATGATGATGATGATGATGATGATGATGATGAATGATGATGATGATGATGATGATGATGATGATGATGACGGCATGATAATGAACAACGATGATGAGCAAGATGATGAATGATGTGATGATGATGATGAACAATGATGACAATGATCATGATGATGATGGGGATGATGACCATGATGATGAATGATGATAGAGATGATGATGATGATAAAGTACAGTAAATGTTCATGATAATGATTTTTTTGAGGATAACGATGATGATGATGATGATGATGATGATGATGATGAATGATAATAGTTATGATGATGATGATGACGATGAACAATAATGATCATGATGATCAATAATGATGATGATGAACAATGATGATGATGATCATGATGATGATGAACAATGATAAGCATGATGATGAATGATGATAGTGATGATGATGAGGATGATGATGATGATGTTGATGATGAAGTATGGTAAACATTGATGATAATGATTTTTTTAGGATGACGACAATGATGATGATGATGATGAACGGTGATGATGATGTTGATGTTGATGATGAACGGTAATGATGATGTTGATGTTGATGATGAACGATGAACGATGATGAGCATGAGGATGAATGATGATAGTGATGATGACGATGATGATGATTGATGATGATGATGATGAGGATGAACAATGATGATGATGATGAACGATGATGATCATAATGATGAATGATGATAGTGATGATGATGATCTTGATGAAGATGATGATGATAATGATGATGATGATGATGAACTACGGTAAATGTTGATGATGATGAGCTTTTTCTCGCTGATGATGTTGATTTATGATGATGTTGAGGGTGAACGTGATGATGAACAATGAGATGATGATGATGATGGAGGATAAGCATGATGCTGAATGATGATAGTGATGATGATCTTGATGATGATGAACTACATTAAGCGTTGATGATGATGAATTTTTGGTGGATGATGTTGATGATTTATGATCATATTGAGGGAGACAATGATGATGATAATGATGATGATGATGATGATGATGATGTTGAGGATGATGAATAGGATTGATGGTGACAATGATATTCAATGTGTAGATAATGATTGATGATAATGATGGTGATGGTGGCGATTGTGATTATGATGATGATGATGATAGTGATGTTGATGATGAGAATGATGATGAACGAAAATAAGTATAATGATGAACGATGATGAGCATCATGATGAATGACGATAATGATGATGATGATGATGATGATGATGATGATGATGATGAACTACGGTAAATGTTGATGATGATGACCTTTTTGTCGATGACGATAATGATTTATGATGATGTTGTGGGTGACGATGATGATGACGATGAACGATGATGATGGTGATGGTGGATGATAAGCATGATGTTGAACGATGATAGTGATGATGAACTCTAGTAAATGTTGATGATGATGAATTTTTTATGGATCATGTTGATGATTTATGATCATGTTAAGGGTGACGACGACGATGATGATAATGATGATGAACGATGATGAGCATTATGATGAACGATGATGAAGATGATAATGACTAGTGATAGTGATGATGATGATGATATAATATGTCAATGACGATGATGTTGAGGATGACGAATAGGATTAATGGTGATAATGATATTCAATGTGCGGATAATGAATGATGATAATGATGGTGATGATGGCGATCGTGATGATGATATCGACGATGATCAATGATGATGGTGATGATGATGAGCGTGATGATGCATCATGATAATGATGATCTTGATGATGATGATGATGATAATGGTCTTGATGATGATGATGATGATGAACTATGGTAAACTCTGAGGACGATGATGATTTCTGGTGATGTTGAGGGTGACGATGATGATGACAATGAGCGATGATGTACAATGATGAACATGTTGATGAATGACGATAGTCATGATGATGATCTTGATGATGAAGATGAAGATGATGATGATGTTGAGAATGACAAATAAGATTGATCATGATGATGATATTCAATATGTCGATAATGAGTGATAATAGTGAAGGTGATGATGGCGATTTAATGATGGTGATGATCGTGAGCTTGATGACAAATGATGATAGTGGCGACGATTATAATGATGATGAACAATGAGTAGCATGATGATGAATGATGATAGTGATGATGATGATGATGATCATGTTGAGGATGACAAATAGGATTGATGATGATGATGATGATATTCAATGTGTCGATAATGAATGATGATAGTGATAGTGGTGATGGAAAATGTGATGATGATGATGATGATGAACGATGATGATGATGATGAGCATGATGATGAATGATGATAATTATAATGACGATGATGATGATTTTTCTTGGATGACAATAATGATTTATGATGATGTTGAGGGTGATTACGACGATGATGATGATGATGTTATGATGATGGTGATAATAATGATGATGAACGTTGATTAGCATGATGATGAATGGTGATAGTGATAGTGATGATGATGAACGATGCTGAGCATGATGATAGATGATGATAGTGATGATGATGATGATGATCAAGTACAGTAAACGTTAATGATGATGATTTTTTTGTGGATGATGATGATGATTTATGATGATGTTGACGATGACTATGATGATGATGATGATCGCGATGATGAGCATGATGATTTTTTCGTGGATGACGACGATGATTTATAATGATGTTGAGGGTGACAATGAACTTGATGATGAACGATGATGATGATAATGATGATGATGAGGATGTTGATGAACGATGATGAGCATGATGATGAATGATGATAGTGAAGTTGATAATGATTGTAACATCCCAATTTTTCTATGATAAACGGTTAAGGCTACAAATAATTTCTAGAATAAAACTAGGTGAAATTAGAAACCAAAAGCAGAGAAATTAAAAAGTTTGGTACAAATAATGAAAATGCCCTTGCACTTGAGCAGCTCAAATAATGAGCCAGAAAAATGGAAATACAAGTATAAGACATCCTAAAGGGGTTATAAACATCAAGTATAGTTAAAAGTAATGAGAGAAATTTAGAAACCTGAGAAAGGATAAAAACGCCCTTCGAAAACCTTGAAAATGACCAAAATGCCCCTAGGAGCTATACTTTTTGCACAAAGATAGTGATTTCCCATAAAAATAGCAAATGGCCTTAGATTAACATGGGAACGAACCAAAAAGTCTTAGAAATGTCAGAATAATTTGGAAAATTTTCCAGCAATGTTGAGAAAAATTACGAAAACACTCTTGAAAGGTCGGGAGGGCAAGATAAGGTGATAAGCATGCCAAGAGTGGGCCCCACACCCATGTGCACGAAATGCAACAGCTGGAAACGTGGTGGTGAGTCACCAAAATGAAGTCAACCAAGTTTTTCACAAAAAGACAAAAGTGAATAGTAAAAAGGTTACCTTAACCATGGTTAAAAGTAAAGCATGCTTAGGATAAATTAATCATAATTAGAGGAAATATCAGTCTAATTAACATTAATCTAAGCCTAAAAGGATAATTCCTTGAATTTTGATTTATTTTGGAAAATAGGAAAAATCTAGGCAAAATTACCAAAATACCCCTAAGTGCAAAACTAATTCCACTTGTCCCATAAGAGTTCAAATTTTTTTGGACCCTGGGACCCCATTTGCTTTAGATTTTTCAGCTTAGAAACTCATCAAAATCCTCTCCATTCTCTTCAAGCTTTCCATAACTCCAAACACCCAAAACTTACACTTTAAGCCTAAGTCTTCATCTTTAAGACTTAAGCTATATTAAAGCTATAAACACTTAAGCCCCACCACCATTCTTTGTGCATGTCCAGAGCAGACTAGAGGGGACCCAAGGAATCCTTTAAAGCCCACAAAAACACTAAGGAGGTCTTCAACAAGTAGGATCTTTCTACTTGTCTTTTTATGCTTTTAACTTTCCTTTTTATGGTGTGTTTGTTTTCTTTCATGCATCTTTTCTCCAAGATTTGTGTGTCTTCTTTTGTTTTCACTTGTGAGAGTTTAAAATTGTATTTTAACCGTTCAAAATCAGACCCACCCATTTTTAGTGATTTTTGAAATGAAAAACAAAGTTTGTTCGGTTAAAAGTGCTTCTAAGGAACTTAGAAGAAATTTAATCAGTGGGTTTTGTTTTAAAATTATTTTTGAATATTTGATCAGTTTTATGCTCTCATGAGAAAGGTTTTGAAGCTCATTTGAAAGAGGAGATGTGGATCTTGGAGTAGATCATGAAGATCTACCATTTTAATGCTTGAGAAAAGTGATATGTTGCTTGTTTTGATGATTAAGTTTTAATATTGTGATTTATCTATTGTGATGAGTATGATTTCTGTGTTGGATATGCACCTCTGATTATGTATGTTAAGAGGTGGAATAAAGTTATGTAATAAGTTCCAAAGGTTTCCTTTGGACATTATTTAGAAAGTTACCACGCAAAAGATGTAATATGTAGCCCAAAAATGGCTAAATCCTTGTATGGCACCCTAGACTCATCATGACCAGCACTTAAGCATCAAAACATGGATGAAATAAGCATGGGCCAGAGGCAAGAGGGGTTGCACAAGCCTAACACAACTGAACCAAGGTGGTGTGAGATGGAAGATTTGAAGAAATTACCTTGGCTAACAAAGGAAGGCTTTTGGCCACAACTCCCAAGCAAGCTTTAGTTTCATTAAAATTTTTCTAAGTAACTTAAGCTCTGAAATAAGGTTTTAAATGAACTAAATCAACCTTTAAACAAAGTTAAACAAAACAAAAATGAGTTAAAAACCTCTAGGAGTGCATTCAGCCACCCTAGAGAGATTTTGGCAAAAATGGGCTTAAAATGTGATTAAAGAAAAATCAAGTATTTTCAACAAGTACATAACTTATTTTCAGGTTTAATCAATATTTAAAAGGTCAAGTTTTAGAATATATGGCCTAGGTAAGCTTAGGGAAAAATCTCAAAATTACTAAGTGGTAAAATTTCCAAATAAGTTTAAAACAGGTAACTAGGAAATTTACCATAATTTAAGCAAGGGTAAATGTCAAATTCGGCCATGCCATTAAATTTTTGGTAAAAAAACTTAAGATTACCTTATAATATGTCAATTCTAAAGTTTAAACTTGGCCCCTAAGTAAAGGTCTACTAGGGTTAAGACTTAAGTCAATTAGGGGTAAGAAGAAGGAAATCCTAAACCTAAAAGAGTGGCATTCGGCCACTTAGTAGTTAATTAACTTAAAGGAGGTTTAAATTTACAATTAGGGTTAATTAAGAACCATTTTTATGTGAATAGGAAGAATTTAAAGTATGAAAATTTTTTTAAGGTGGATAAAGAGACTTATTGATTTTTTTAGGCAAATGATCTTATGGTGAAGAAGGAAATTGTGGAAACCTACGTCTAGGAGGTTGGAATTTGGCTACCATGTTTTAAATTAACTAAGAAGGAGTTTCAATCCTTAAATAGACCCAAATAATGATCCTAAATATGTAAGCAAAATATAATCAAGGAGTATGAAAGGTGGGACTTGAGGAAGTAGGTCATTCGGCCATTTAGGAATAAAGTGACCTAGAAGGTTAATTAAATTCTACTTAGATATTATTTGGTTTAGAATAAAAGAGACTTTAAAGGTTTAAGAGTCAATTCAACCTAATGATTAAGGTAGTAAAAAGGAGAACACAAGGTAACATATTTCAAAGGTTTATTAGAGGCATGATTAAGAAGGATGGTTATGACTTAAACTTGAAGTTAGAAGTTCACTAAGTAATTTGATCATAGCCTACCTTGGTGAGAAGAAGTTATAAAAGTATAAAAGTTGATTCAAATGAAGAAGCTAGACTTCATATAATCTAAAGTAACTTATTTGAAGGAAGGAAATGAATTATAAGAAATTAAGATCCTAGAGCTTACATTCGGCCATTCTAGGTTGGTAAAGAGAAAAGAAGTTTAAAAATCTTAATGTGTATAAGTCAAGAAATCTTAGAATGATATAAGAAGAATTAAAAATTTAAAAGAATATAGACAAAGGTACAAGTTACCATTTCACCATATTTACCTAAAATATCCTAAATAAGTAAAAGTTTGTAAATACTTAATACTTGAACTTAGAATAATTAGGACATGTATAAGAATTGAACAAAGGAGAACACAAAAAGTAAAGAACTTAAAAGGTGCCATTTGACCACCTAGATTAAGATGCTAAGACGTAAAATCTTAATGAACAAATATAAATTTGAGAAAAGGAAAGGATGAGAGGTAACTTAGAAGGATGAGTGATGTAATTCCCTAATGTGATTTCAACATTATGGAGTTCAGCATTTTATCTTAGGAATAATAAATCTGAAATTTTTAATTTCAATTTGATTATATTTTTCCTTAACTTGTAAAAGTAAGAATAGTTTATTCCAACATGGAATAAGAATAGGCTATTTAGAATAGGAATAGGCTTAGTTTAAGGACTTAGTTAGCTAAAAGCAGCCCAAACCCAAAACTAAGCAGCCCCCTTCCTTTTTTCGTATAAATAAGGGCCTAATGTAAGCAAGTTTGACCTTTGGTCATTTTATACTTTTGGAATTTGAGAATTCCCTTGAGAGAGCAGTTTTCTCTTCTCTTCCTTCTCCTCTTACTTGTTCTTGAGGTTAAGACCCCTTTCCTTATCATTGGAGCCTCCAATGTGGTGGAATTTGGCTTATCTTCCTAGCTTCCTCTAGCTAGTGGAGTGGTGCCTAGCTTAGGAACTCCTCTTGCTTGTTCTTGAGGTCAAGACCCCTTTCCTTATCATTGGAGCCTCCAATGTGGTGGAACTTGGATTATCTTCCTAGCTTCCTCTAACTAGTGGAGTGGTGCCTAGCTTAAGAATTATTTCTTTGTAATTTACATTCCGCCTTTTACTTTTCTTACAATTTACAATTCAGGTTCTTAGTTTATGTCCTTAATTTCCAATCCCTTTCCCCTTTCAATCTGATCATTTTTGTTTTGCCTTTTCTTCCACTTCTGCACTTTATTTCCAGCCTTTAATTCTCACAATCACCTTCCCCAGTTCCCTCTTTACATTCTGCAAATTTATGTTTCATTTCCTTTTCATTTCCATGCATATTTTTGTGCTACATTGAACTTAAATTGAAGATCTCCGAAAACTGCTCAAAATTTGAGCCTTAATTCCACCTCAAACTAGGTCCATCCTCCTCTTCCCAAGTGGGTTGTATTATGTGGTATCAAGAGCTTGCTATTTGGAGGTAACTTCTCTCACTTTTCTCCTACATTTTTCATAATCTTCTTCTCCCATTTTCATCTCTATTTTTGTTCCAGTTTTTTTGCATATTTGCAGCCTATTCTTGTTGGAATTCACATGTCATTTGTGTTGCTTTGAGTCATATATTGTTTGGGTATTTGCTTAAACATCAATTTAATCGGTAAATTTTCTCAAATTACATCAAGATGTCAAGAAATTGAAGAACCTCTTTTGTGGTTTTTTGGGTATCATTTTCTAGCAAGAATAGCCCCTATTATTGTCTCAAATCCTTTCACATTTGTGCGTTTTGTTGTTGGAATTGTAACTTGATCATTGTTGCCTAAAAAACCCCTCAATTATTTTGGCAAAATTCGAAAAATTGTTCATCACTCTTCTTCATGTGTTCTTGAGGAAGTTTGTGTTTGATCTTGGGAAAAATTGTTGTTAGGTGTATAAGTGTTAGTCTAGTGCTTGTTTTGGAGTGATATAAGTGTAAATTACACTTTCCTAAAAGATACAAGGCAAAAGAGGAAGACTCAACAAAAAAAATGTGAAAAAAAATCTGGGCAGAATTTTTTTCAAAAAAAAATTGGCAAAAGTTGAATGATCTTCAAGTTTCATGGTAATGTATTTCAATTGTAATATTTGAGTTGAGTTTGAGATCAATTGAAGTGTGTTGAATAACTTGAGTTGAATTTATCCTCTTGAATTAAATACGATGCATATGAATGATTTTCTTTCAAAGAAAGGTTAAGTTCAAGTTTAAGAACAATTTACACAAGTTTGTAATCCATTCATCCTTCTTGAATTCCTTTTGAGTGCCTTTTTTTTCACCACTTAATTGTTTCTTGTCTTCCTTGAATTCTGGCTTGTCACAATTTTAATCCCTTTGAGTTTAGCTAATTTTTGTGATAAAAGTTTCTTGTTTGTCCCCAAAGCTCCTATGTTTTGTCCATTCTTGAATTCTGCATGGAGCTTTTACCACATTGGAAACATCAAGGCCTCTAATTTTACGTTGAATATGTGTCTTTTCTTCAAGGATAAAGCAAGACCAAATTGAGTGACCAAGAGTGGCAAACACTTGGTGAGGAAAGGAAATAATTGGTTTTAATTGTGCTAACAATTTCTTGGTTTGCAAAGCATTCTTGGTTTAATTTTGTATGCAACCCTAAGGAAGAAATCTTGTTGACTTGGAGCTGAACTTGGAGAGGACTTCAACTTGAAGCTTGACTTGAAGAATTTATCCATTTGTAATAGATTAGGATTTCCCTTACTAGAACTTCCTTTTTGGTGTAATTTTAGAATTTGGTTGTAGTAGGGTTATAACATTGTAATCCTTTTGATTTACTTTGTACTTAGGCAGTTTCCTTGTAATTTTGTTAGTAATTGTGCGTAAGTTTTTAAGGCCTTTGTGTGGTTTTAAGGAGCCATAAGGGGGAGTCATAGTGTGCTTGTTGAAAGAAGTAATAAGGGGGTTTCATAATTGCTAGGTTTACAACTTATCCTATATGACTACTTGTTAGTTATCTTTCCCTATCTTAGACCTTGGTTTGTG
Organism: Canavalia gladiata; assembly: GCA_037954105.1. Classification (NCBI taxonomy): domain Eukaryota; kingdom Viridiplantae; phylum Streptophyta; class Magnoliopsida; order Fabales; family Fabaceae; genus Canavalia; species Canavalia gladiata. The sequence goes on along the minus strand of CM075662.1, from coordinate 18,355,354 downwards.
TAAGAAATCAGTTAACTTTCTGCATTTTAATTTCTTAATTGTTCAAGTGTTTTATGTAGTAGGAATTTGTACTTAGAACATTTGTGGTCTTCTTAATTGTTTTGTTTCGTATCTTATGTCTTTACTGGAGAGCAACATGAGTGAAAGTGATTATCTACTGAGCCTCAATAGGTTACAACTAGAAGCCCTTACCCAAACCTTTGAAAAAATGTTAAGAAAATAAAGTGAACAATTTGAAGATCGCTTGTATGAACTAGAAAAGAGGAATGAGACTTTGTTTTAAAATAAACAAAATGAAGGGCCTAGTAGTTCTAAGAAAAACAAATAAAATTAAGTCACCTAAGGAGGAACTTTCACAAGAAGAATTCTATGAATCCCCTAGAAGAAACCAAAGGAATAATCAAAGGGGTGGGAATCAAGGTAGGCATGAGAGTGATAGGGAATCATCTTGGTCTCCACTTAGGGTTAGAAATTCAACTAGGAGTAGGATCCATAGAAGTAGAGATAGACATTCTCCTAGTCATCATAGTCATAGAGCTTCGTCTAGGAATAACCATAGACATAGGGATGATTCTAGGATTAGGAATAAAGGTAGAAGAGAAAATGGAAACCAAGAAACAATAGAAGGAACCAAATTTAGAATTTCAAAATTTCAAGGGTTGAATGATCCTGAAATCTACCTTTCATGGAAGTTAAAGGTAGAGAAAATTTTCATGTGCTATGATGTGAGGAAGAAACATAGGGTAAAACTAGCTAGTCTTGAATTTTCAGACTATGCTTTGATTCAGTGGGATAACCCAGTGAAAGAGAGAGCAAGATTTCATCCTATTAAGACTTGGGAATAAATTAAAGTCATCCTTAGGAATAGGTATATACCACCTCATTACCTTACGGAGCTTCATAATAGGTTCTAAAAATTAACTCAAGGTAATAGGACTGTCGATGAGTACTGCAAAGATATGGAGGTAGCCATCATTAGAGCGAACATAGAATACTGTGAGGAGACTAGAATGGCAAGATTCCTTGAGGGGATTAGGGATGTTGTGGAACTCCACACTATATGAGTTTGAATGAACTCTACCACCAAGCCCAAAAGGTAGAACAACCACTTCATAGAAAAGGAAAGTGTAGATACCCAACCTCAAAGCCTTCTTGGAAGGAAAATAAGAGGAAGGTAGGCAACAAGGATGTTCCTTTTAAGCCTAAAGATCCAAGGAAAATTAAAGATCCCAAGAAAGAAAAGCCAACACCCCATCCACTCCAATAAAAAAGGAATCATCCATTAAGTGTTTCAAGTGTTTGGGACAAGGGCACATTGCCTCTCAATGCCTTAACAAGAAGAGTATGATCCTTAGAGATAATGGACAAGTCTCATATTTGGAATCTTCAATTGAAAACTCTAGCTCTAGTGTCACTAGCTCTTCTAGTGAAGAAGGGTTAGAGTATGCCCCTGAAGGTGATCTTCTCATTGTTAGGAGGTTACTAGGAAGCATGGTCAAAGGGAAAGATGAGAGTCAAAGAGAGAATATTTTTCACACAAGGTGTGTGATTGGGGGGAAGACATGTTCTTCGATCTAAGATGGGGGAAGTTTCACCAACGTGGCTAGTGCTAGACTAGTACAAAAGCTAGTATTGACTACTACCCCACAACCTAAGCCTTACAAGTCACAATGGTTAAGTGACAATGGTGACCTCTTAGTGGATAAGCAAGTCTTCGTTACCTTTCCATAAGTAGGTATCTTGACCAAGTAACTTGTGATGTTGTGCCCATGGAAGCAAGTCATGAGCTCTTGGGAAGACCATGGCAATTTGATAGGAAACTTCATCATGATGGGAATAGCAATAGGTACTCCTTCATTTTCAATTCCCTAAAGGTCACCTTAGTTCCCTTAGCCCCTAGTGAGGTTTGTATAAATCAAGTACAAATGAAAAAGAAGATAGAGGAAGAAAAGAAGGGAATTAAAGGAAAGAATATTAAAAAAGTAAGGTTGAAATATGAGGAAAAAGATAAAAACCTCTTCATCAATCAAGGAGAGATTAGGCAAACTCTTCTAGCTAGACAACCCATGTACATGCTCATGTGCAAACAGTATTGCTTGAATACTCAACCAAACCTTGAGTCTAGTGAACTTCAAGAACTTTTAGAAGAGTTCCAAGATGTATTCCCAAAAGAGTTACCTCTAGGGTTGCCACTTGTTACGGGTATTGAACATCAAATAGACTTGGTGCTTAATGCTTCCTGGCCAAATAGGCCAACCTATAGAAGTAATCCTGAAGAGACTAAAGAAATTCAAAAACAAGTAGAGGAGCTTCTAGAAGAAGGGTGGATAAGAGAAAGCTTGAGTCCATGTGCAGTTCCAGTTCTACTGGTCCCTAAGAAAGATGGATCTTGGAGAATGTGTGTTGATTGTAGGGCTATAAACCAAATAACCATTAGGCATAGGTATCCCTTACCTAGGTTAGATGACTTGTTGGAAGATTTACATGGTTCCACAATTTTCTCTAAGATAGACCTCAAAAGTGGATATCACCAAATTAGGATGAAAGACGGGGATGAGTGGAAGACTGCCTTCAAGACCAAGTTTGGTCTCTTTGAGTGGTTGGTAATGCCCTTTGGGTTATCAAACGCTCCTAACATTTTTATGAGGTTGATGCACCATGTTTTTAGGGATTTGATAGGAAATTGGGTGGTAATATACTTTGGTGACATTCTTGTATACTCCTATAAACACTCAATTATGTTCAAGGCCCCATTTTAAAATCGATTAGTAAAATTAATTAACAAACCAAAACTAATTTAACTAATAATTAAAAACAAAAAATAAAAAAACATAATGCAAAAAGCAAAAAACAGAAAACAAAATGAAAAAATAAGATTAAAATAGAAATCAAAATAAAAATAATAAAAACAAAAATTAAAACTGAAAAAATAAAAAAAAGGAAAAAACAGAAATTAAAGAACAACTAAAAATGGTAAACAAGTAAAAAATGAAAATTAAAAATAGAAATGAATAAAAACAAAATTGTGAGGAAAAAGAATAATAGATTACAAATCTAAAAAGATATAAAACCAAAGCGGAAAACAATAAAAATTAATCAAGGAAATAAAAATAAATAAATAAAAAGGGAAAAGGAAAAAATTATATAAAAGTGAAAAAAAAGGAACGAGGTGCGTCTTCTGCTGAAGGAAGGGGAGAAAGGAAAGGGAGACAAGAAACAGAAGGAATCGAATTTTAAAACGAACTAACAGAATAGAAAAAGAAAAAAACCTTTTTTGGGGGGAGGGAAGACTTCTCTCCCTCACTCTCTGGGAGGCCGCTGAAGGATTCCTTGGTGCTTTATAGTGAGTCCAGTTCTCCCAGCTGAAAGACTTTGGAAGAACTCCATCATATCGATCCAAAGATCAACTGAAAAGATCAAGGGAGAATTCAGTTTTGGCAAGAATCTCCAGTCTTCGATCATAGCCATCAGGTAAGGTCTCTAAAATACATAAAGTTGACTTGGTTTGTTCAAAATCAGGTTATCATTGCTACCCTTCATTGTGCATGAGTAGAACAAGTAGGATGTAAGATTAATGCTGCAAATCCTCAGCTTTGGTTAACATTAATTGATTGAATTTAAATTTACGCATGGTTGCTTGTTAGAATCTTTGGCTGTAATGTTCACATAAGTGTAAGGGAAGAACCAATATGTCTGGTTGCAAGTTATGGCCCCTACCCTCTAATTTGCGACTGTTTGGATTAGTCTCAAAACTTCCAACTCACGATATAAATTCAGAGGTTCAAGTCGCTTCAGTTTTGCACCCTGTTCATCGTGTTGGGTAAACGACCGAAGGAATACCAAGACAAAGAGACTCACATGACATCTGAATCTTTGGTCCTTGGCTCTTGTTCCATCAAAAGCAGAGCAGAGGATTTAGTTAAGGTGATCAGTAGCCAGGTCCAAGTGAGATCAAGACTAGATAATACAACCCACTTGGGAGGAGGAGGATGGACCTAGTTGGAGGTAGGATTGAAGCTCAAAATTCTAAGCAGTTTTGGGAGCTCCTCAAATTATGATCAATGTAGCACAAAATTGTACATAGAAATGAAAAGACAAGGAAACATAAATTCGTAGAATGTAAAGAGGGAATTGGGGAAGGTGATTGCAAGAATTAAAGGCTGGAAATAAAGTGCAGAAATGGAAGAAAAAGGAAAACGAAAATGACCAAAATTAAAGGGGAAAGGGGCTAAAAATTAAAGCATAAACTAAGAACCAGAATTGTAAATTGCAAGAAGGTAAATGGCAGAATGTAAATTGCAGAAAGTTAAGTCCTAAGCTAGGCGCCACTCCACTAGCTAGAGGAAGCTAGGAAGATAAGCCAAGTTCCACCAAATTGGAGGCTCCAATGATAAGGAAAAAGGTCTTGACCTCAAGAACAAGCAAGAGGAGAAGAAAGAGAAGAGAAAGCTGCTCTCTCAATGGAATTCTCGGATTCCAATAGTATAGAATGACCAAAGGTCCATTTGCTTACATTAAGCCCTTATTTATAGGAAAAAGGGAAGGGGGCTGCTCCTAGCCAACCAAGCCCTTAAGCTAAGCCTATTCCTATTCTAAATTGTCTAATCTTATCCCATGTTGGAATAAACTATCCCTACTTTTACAATTTAAGAAAAATATAATCAAATTGAAATTACTAATTTCAGATTTATTCTTCCTAAGCTAAAATTTTGAAATCCACAATTTCCTTTAATGATAATTCCATGGATGACATTTCTTCATGATATTCCTTCCTTTTGACAAGTAATGCTTCCACCTCTTGTTGAATTCTCTTAGCCCTTGACCTAGTGGTTGGTCCCTTAATGGTGGTGCTCACATCATCCCCTCCCTTTTGAAGAGCATTCGACCTCGAATGGAAGTCATCATCTACAAGGCAAGGAGTTAAGTCAGATATATTAAAAGTAGCATGCACCCCATAATCACCAGGTAAATCAAGTTTATATGCATTAGGATTAACTCTTTCAATTACCTGAAATGGGCCATCCCCCTGAGGATAGAGTTTTGATTTCCTAAGACTAGGGAAGCGTTCTTTTCTTAAGTGCAACCAAACCCAATCACCAGGTTCAAGTACAAGTTCTTTCCTTTTTTTATTAGCCATTCTAGCATAATGTTCATTTTTCTTTTCAATTTGTTGCTTTACCTTAGTGTGAAGTTTCATAACATATTCAGCCTTTTGGGCTCCATCTTTATTATGATATTCAACCACATTAGGTAAAGGAATTAGATCAAGGGGAGTAAGGGGATTAAATCCATAGACTACTTCAAAAGGACTATGCAAGGTAGTGGTATGGGTAGCCCTATTGTAAACAAACTCTATGTGAGGCAAACATTCTTCCCAAGACCTAATATTTTTCTAAACAAAAACTCTTAACAAGGTGGAAAAAGTCCTATTTACCACTTCAGTTTGGCCATCGGTTTGTAGATGGCAAGTGGTGGAAAACAAAAGTTTAGTTCCTTACCTAGACCATAGTGTCCTTCAAAAATGACTAAGGAACTTGGTGTCTCTATCAGAAACTATACTCTTAGGGATTCCATGTAATCTCACCACTTCTCTAAAGAACAATTTTGCTATGTGACTAGCATCATCAACCTTGTGGCAAGGAATAAAGTGAGCCATCTTAGAAAATCTATCTACTACCACAAAGATTGAGTCCATGCCCCTTTGGGTTCTAGGCAATCCTAACACAAAATCCATGCTAATGTCAACCCATGGGACATTGGGGATAGGAAGGGGAGTTTAAAGGCCATGGGGCATTGACCTAGATTTGGCCTTTTGCATACAATGCATTGGGCACAAAGTCTTTGAACATCTCTTTTCATGTGTGGCCAAAAGAAATGTTCTTTAAGAATATCCAAAGTCTTTTGGATTCCAAAGAGACCCATTAACCCCCCTTGGTGGGATTCTCTTAAGATGAGATCCCTAATGGTTCCTTTAGGCACACAAACTCTATTGTTCTTAAATAAGACTCCCTCATGCCTAAAGTATCCATCACAGGCTTTTTGGGTACATGACTTGTAGAGATCTCCAAACTCTAAGTCATTTAGGTATAGCTCCCCAAATTTTTCAAAACCAATCAAGGTGGTTCCTAAAGAATTTAACAAAGTTTGTCTTCTAGATAGGGCATCAGCCACCTTATTGATCTTTCCTTGCTTATGTTTAATGACATAGGGGAACTACTCCAAAAACTCAACCCATTTAGCATGTCTCCTATTCAGCTTCTTTTGACCCATTTAGCATGATCACTATGGATGATGAACTCCTTGGTCAACAAGTAATGTTGCCAAGTTTGAAGGACCCTAATGAGTGCATAGAGCTCTTTGTCATAGGTAGGGTAATTAAGGGACGCTCCATTTAATTTTTCACTAAAGTAAGCTCTGGGATGTCCCTCTTGCAATAAAACTGCCCCTATCCCAACATTAGAAGCATCACATTCTAACTCAAAATTTTTGTTAAAGTTTGGAAGAGGTAGGATGGGTGCTTGGGTAAGTCTCTCTTTCAAGGCTTGAAAGGCCTTGGCTTGTTTTTCCCCCCATTCAAATTTGACATTTTTCTTGACTAAGTCATTTAGAGGTGATGCTATGGTACTAAAATCTTTCACAAACCTCCTATATAAGCTTTCAAGTCCATGAAAACTCTTAATCTCTCCTATATTTTTGGGGGTAGACCAATCCTTGATGGCCTTGACTTTCTCTTCATCTACTTGGACACCTTCTTTGCTTACCACAAAGCCTAAGAATACAACTTTATCCAAGCAAAAAGAGCACTTTTCTAGGTTGGCAAAGAGTTGGGCCTATCTTAGCACAAATAACACTTGTCTAAGGTGTCCTAAATGCTCCTCAAGGGATTTGGAGTATACAAGGATGTCAAAGTATACTACCACACACTTTCCTATCAAATCCCTCAAAACATGGTGCATCAACCTCATAAAAGTGCTAGGAGCATTTGATAACCGAAAGGGCATTACCAACCACTCAAAGAGACCAAACTTGGTCTTAAAGGCAGTCTTCCACTCATCCCCCTCTTTCATCCTAATTTGGTGATATCCACTCTTGAGGTCTATCTTAGAGAAAATTGTGGAACCATGTAAATCTTCCAACAAGTCATCTAACCTAGGTATGGGATACCTATACCTAATGGTTATTTGGTTTATGGCCCTACAATCAACACACATTCTCCAAGATCCATCTTTCTTAAGGACAAGTAGAACTGAGACTGCACATGGACTCAAGCTCTCTCTTATCCACCCTTTTTCTAGAAGCTACCCTACTTGTTTTTGGATTTCTTTAGTTTCTTCGGGATTACTTCTATAGGCTGGCCTATTTGGTAAGGAAGCACTAGGCACCAAGTCTATTTGATGTTCAATACCCCTAACAGGTGGCAACCCTAGAGGTAACTCTTTTGGGAACACATCTTCGAACTCTTCTAGAAGTTCTTGAAGTTCACTAGACTCAAGGTTTGGTTGAGTATTCAAGCAATACTCTTTGCACATGAGCATGTACATGGGTTGTCTTGCTAGAAGATTTTGCCTAATTTCTCCTTGATTGATGAAGAGGTTTTTATCATTTTCCTCATGTCTCAACCTCTTATCTTTTTTTTATATTCTTTCCTTTAATTCCCTTCTTTTCTTCCTCTCTTTTATTTTTCATTTGTACTTGATCTTTGCAAACCTCACTAGGGGCCAAGGGAACTAAGGTGACCTTTTGGGAATTGAAAACAAAGGAATACCTATTGCTATGCCCATCATGGTGAACTTTCCTATCAAATTGCCATGGCCTTCCCAAGAGCACATGACTTGCTTCCATGGGCACAACATCACAACTTACTTGGTCAAGATACCTACCTATGGAAAAGGCAACTAAGACTTGCTTATCCACTAAGATGTCCCCATTGTCACTCAACCATTGCAACTTGTAAGGCCTAGGATGTGGGGTAGTGGTTAATCTTAGCTTTTGTACTAGCCTAGCAGTAGCCATGTTGGTGCAACTTCCCCCATCTATAATCAAAGAACACGTCTTCCCCCCAATCACACACCTTGTGTGAAAAATATTTTCTCTTTGGCTCTCATCTTCCCCCTTGACCATGCTTCCTAATAATCTCCTAACAACAAGAAGATCACCTTCGGGGGCATACTCTAATCCTTCTTCACTAGAAGAGCTAGTGGCACTAGAGCTAGAGTTTTCACTTGAGGATTCCAAAGATGAGACTTGTCCATTATCTCTAAGGATCATGCTCTTCTTGTTAGGGCATTGAGAGGCAATGTGCCCTCATCCCAAACACTTGAAACACTTAATGGATGATTCCTTTTTTATCGGAGTGGATGAGGTGTTGGCCTTTTCTTTCTTGGGATCTTTAATTTCCCTAGGATCTTTAGGCTTAAAAGGAACATCCTTGTGGCCTTCCTTCCTCTTATTTTCCTTCCAAGAAGGCTTTGAGGTTGAGTATCTAATCTTACCTTTTCTATGGAGTTGTTGTTCTACCTTTTGGGCTTGGTGGTAGAGTTTATTCAAACTCATATAGTTGTGGAGTTCCACAACATCCCTAATCTCATCCTTAAGCCCTTCAAGGAATCTTGCCATTCTAGCCTCCTAACATTCTTCTATGTTGGCTCTAATGATGGCTACCTCCATATCTTTGTAGTACTCATCAATAGTCCTATTACCTTGGGTTAATCTTTGGAGCCTATTATGAAGCTCCCTAAGGTAATGAGGTGGTACATACCTATTCCTAAGGATGGCTTTCATTTCTTCCCAAGTCTCAATAGGATGAAATCCTTCTCTCTCTTTCACTAGCTTATCCCACCAAATCAAAGCATAGTCTGAAAATTCAAGACTAGCTAGCTTTACCCTATGTTCCTCCCTCACTTCATAGCACATGAAAATTTGCTCTACCTTCAACCCTTGAAATTTTGGAATTCTAAACTTGGTTACATCTATTCTTTCTTGGTTTCCATTTTCTCTCCTACCACTATTCCTAATCCTAGAAGAAGCTCTATGACTATGATGGCTAGGAGAATGTCTATCTCTACTTCTATGGATCCTACTCCTAGATGAATTTCTAACCCTAAGTGGAGACCTAGATGATTCCCTATCACTCTCATGCCTACCTTGATTCCCACCCCTGTGATTATTCATTTGGTTTCTTCTAAGGGATTAATAGAATTCTTCTTGTGAAAGTTCCTCCCTAGGTGAATCAATTTTATTTTTATTTTTCTTAGAACTACTAGACCCTTCATTTTGTTTCTTTTTAAACAAAGTCTCATTCCTCTTTTCTAGTTCATACAAGCGATCTTCAAATTCTTCACTTTGTTTTCTTAACATTTTTTCAAAGGTTTGGGTAAGGGCTTCTAGTTGTATCCTATGGAAGCTAGGTGGATAATCATTTTCACTCATGATGCTGTCCACTCAAGACACAAGATATGAAACAAATCAATTAAGAAAATCACAAATATTCTAAGTACAAATTCCTACCACATAAAATACTTGAACAATTAAGAAATTAAAATGCAGAAAGTTAATTGGTTTCTTACACAAAACAAGGTCCAAGATACGGAAAGATAAGTAACAAGTAGTCACATAGGCTATGTTGTAAACCTAGCAATTATGGAACCCCCTTATTACTCCTTTCAACAAGCACACTTAGACTACCCCTTATGGCTCCTTAAAACCACACAAAGGCCTTGGAACTTACACACAATTACTAACAAAATTACAAGGAAAATTCCTAAGTACAAACTAAATCAAAAGGATTACAATATTATAACCCTACTACGACCAAATTCTAAAATTACACCAAAAAGAAAGTCCTAGTAAGAGAAATCCTAATCTATTACAAATGGGTAAATTCTTCAAGTCAAGCTTCAAGTCCAAGTCTTCTCTAAGTTCAGCTCCAAGTCAACAAAATTTATTTCTTAGGGCTGCATACTAAATTAAACCAAGAATTCTTTGCAAACCAAGAAATTGTTAGCACAATTAAAACCAATTACTTCATTTCTCACCAGTGTTTGCCACTCTTAGTCACTCAATTTGGTCTTGCTTTACCCTTGAAGGAAAGACACATATTCAACTTAAAATTAGAGGCCTTGATGTTTCCAATGTGGTAAAAAATCAACTCATCCAGAATTCAAGAATGGACAAAACATAGGAATTTTGGGGACAAACAAGAAACTCTTATCACAAAAATTAGCTAAACTCAAAGGGATTAAAATTGTGACAAACTAGAATTCAAAGAAGACAAGTAATAATTAAGTGGTGAAAAAAAAGGCACTCAGAAGGAATTCAAAGGGATTAAAATTGTGACAAACTAGAATTCAAAGAAGACAAGCAATAATTAAGTGGTGAAAAAAAATGCACTCAAAAGGAATTCAAGAAGGATGAATGGATTACAAACTTGTGTGAATTGTTCTTAAAACTGAACTTAACCTTTCTTTGAAATAAAATCATACATATGCATCACAGTTCATTCAAGAGGATAAATCCAACTCAAGTTGTTCAACACACTTCAATTGATCCCAAGCTCAACTCAAATATTACAATTGAAATACAATAAAATGAAACTTAAAGATCATTCAACTCTGGAATTTTTTTTTTACTTTTTTTTTTGAAAAAAATTTTGCCCAAATTTTTTTTTCACGTTTTTTTTTTTCGTTTTTGTTCTTTGTTGATTCTTGCTTTTTTCCTTGTATCTTTTAGGGAAATGTAATGTACACTTATATCACTCCTAAAACAAGCACAGGATTAACACTTAAACACCCAACAACAATTTTTTCAAAGATCAAACACAAACTTCCTCAAGAACACATGAAGAACAGTGATGAACATGATGAACATGATGAAAAATTTTCAGAAATTTTGCCAAAATAATTGAGGGGTTTTTGAGGCAACAATGATCAAGTTACAATTTCAACAACAAAACCCACAAAGTCCAAAGGATTTGAGAGAACAATAGATGTGTTCTTGCTGGAAATACCCAGAAAAAAAAAAAAACCAGAAAAGGGGTTCTTCAATTTCTTGACATTTTGATGCAATTTTGAGCAAATTCACCGATTAAATTGATGTTCAAGAAAGGATCCAACAACATATGACTCAAAGCAACACAAATTACATGTGAATTCAAGCAAGAAGGGGCTGAAAATATGCAGAAAAACTGGAACAAAAACAGAGACGAAAATGGTAGAAGAAGATGATGAAAAATGAAGGAGAAAAGTGTGAGAAGTTACCTCCAAACAACAAGCTCTTGATACCACATAATACAACCCACTTGGGAGGAGGAGGATGGACCTAGTTGGAGGTACGATTGAAGCTCAAAATTCTGAGCAGTTTTGGGAGCTCCTCAAATTGTGATCAATGTAGTACAAAATTGTGCATAGAAATGAAAAGACAAGGAAACATAAATTCACAGAATGTAAAGAGGGAATTGGGGAAGGTGATTGCAAGAATTAAAGGCTGGAAATAAAGTGCAGAAAAGGAAGAAAAATGCAAACAAAAATGACCAAAATTAAAGGGGAAAGGGCCTGAAAATTAAAGCATAAACTAAGAACCAGAATTGAAAATTGCAAGAAGGTAAATGGTATAATGTAAATTGCAGAAAATTAATTCCTAAGCTAGGCGCCACTCCACTAGCTAGAGGAAGCTAGGAAGATAAGTCAAGTTCCACCACATTGGAGGCTCCAATGATAAGGAAAGGGGTCTTGACCTCAAGAACAAGCAAGAGGAGAAGAAAGAGAAGAGAAAGCTACTCTCTCTAGGGAATTCTCGGATTCCAATAGTATAGAATGACCAAAGGTCCATTTGCTTACATTAAGCCCTTATTTATAGGAAAAAGGGAAGGGGGCTGCTCCTAGCCAACCAAGCCCTTAAGCTAAGCCTATTTCTATTCTAAATTGTCTAATCTTATCCCATGTTGGAATAAACTATCCCTACTTTTACAATTTAAGAAAAATACAATCAAATTGAAATTACTAATTTCAGATTTATTCTTCCTAAGCTAAAATTTTGAAATCCACAATTTCCTTTAATGATAATTCCATGGATGACATTTCTTCATGATATTCCTTCCTTTCGACAAGTAATGCTTCCGCCTCTTGTTGAATTCTCTTGGCCCTTAACCTAGTTGTTGGTCCCTTAATGGTGGTGCTCACATCACTAGAAGAGCACCTAATAAACTGATGGGGTACTTCTTGAGAAAATGATTATCTAAGAATCTAGCAGGGGCGAACTGGTTCGGGGTGGCAGTATTGGTTTAAGTCTGGCTCTCATATACTTTGGCATTGAATGTGGAAACAGAGGACCCTCCTAGAGTTGCATGACCATGTCGATTAACGCATGCCAGGTTTGTATGAGGTCTTATAACTCAGGAAAGGCACATATTAGAATCGTTGAACGAGTCATGTAGGGTCTAAAGGTTTCGTGTCAGAGCTATAACACTTGCACGAATAGATGTGACTACATGTTCAGGAAACTAGAAATATTGAATGCATTTTGATCCTGACTTAGGTATATCAGCATCACAGTTGACTTATCCCTGTACTATCATTCGAACACTCACAATTTGAGCCATGTGTTTGCATCAACAACGCACCATTTTCGGTGCCACCAATTCTGATATATCGAAGAAAGGCCTAAGATCCTGCCAAAGCGGATGATAGTACTGCACATTTGGTCCTCCAATTTACACTCGTGATACTACTTGAGCCATGCCTAGAGCTTACCTCTCTTAGAAGGTGTTGTACCATAGAACACATTAGAAAAGCCCTTGCCACAAGCTACGCATAATGGTCGTGCATACGGGACCTCCACCTGCGAGATCGTTGAAGATGGTTATGTTCAGCATACTTAATCCTATTTGAAGAAGTTTTGTAGTGCATGAAGTTAATCTCACACAGACTTTCGACATAGATTCTCATTGAGACAACGGCCGGTACATGTGCATGATCTAACAGATTCGGTCTCGGTTAGGTAGTCAAGGTATAATCTGAGGGTGCGTAGTGACTGCCCATAAGCATTCAGACGTCAATGCAGCCTTGGCTTCTCCAAACGAACGCACGTTAATTCTGATCATTTACAGGCTAGGATACACAAGGGTAGTGGTTATGAGATTCTATGTTCTTCGAAGCTGATCATTATCTCGTTCTCTCTTTTGCATGAACGATCCTAAGGCAAATCAGATTTGGCAGTGTATGCGAATGCGTTGGAGTAACCTTAAGTCTCATTTTGGGGATACAGAAATAAACCTGTATGTCGTTACAACCTTAGAACGGTCTGGGAGGTGTTAATTGATGAGGCAAAGAAAGGTACAAGAGGTTTTCTTACATGAAAGTGAACAGGGTACATGCATGCATCCTAAAGTCGTACGAAAATTCTTATACAGCATGATGAGCGGGAGCAGGGGTCTTAAATAAAGGGGATATCTCGAATTTGCTGAACAAAAAAAAAAAAGAACAAGGGGCCCACTGATGAGTTTGCACTAAAGCAGAAGAAATAGCAACTGTATAGATATATATTTCTTGGATTATAAGTTGTAAAGGAGCATAGCTCAAGTGGTCGAGCACAGGGTCTGCGATTCCGGATCCGCATGTTTGATCCTTGCACGCGACCATTTGTTTTAAATTTTGCATAGGCCAGCTCCCAGCCTCTGGACAGCAGTAGACATATTACGCGTACGAGTTAAACCGCAAGCCCAAGGCTTAGCTCAAGTGGTTGGCACACCTGAAGCCACATGAAGGGAGTAGGGTTCGAGTCGCACAGGTGGCAGTTTTTAAAAATTCATCCTAATACCCACCCACGCCTACATGGTAGGATTAGGGGCATGTGATATCACAAAAATCAAGTGGCTCAAGTGGTTGAGCATTTCCTCCATAGCCACAAGATACCAAGTTCGAACCCCAAGCACAACTATTTTCAATTTAGCCAAAGATTGCACTTGCCATTAATTGGAACCAGGCCCCTACATTTCCTGTAATTGTAATTCTGCCCCTACATTTCCTTATTACAAACCAGCCCCTGAACTCCCCAAAATCACAATTTAACCCCTAAACTTCCCAAAATCACAATCCAGCCCCTGAATTTCCAAAAATCACAATTCAACCCCTGAACTTTTCGAAATTATGCTCCAGTCCCTACCTTTTCCATTATCCTCTCAAGCCTCATAGCTCTCTTTACTCCTTTCGAGCCCCCACATTCTCTTGCATTTCAAAATCGAGATTAATTTGTTTTTATTGTCGTTATGTTCTCCTTCAAAAAATAAAATTCTCTTCAAAAGATTTTGGGATCTATAGTCTCACGCGACGAACTCTAAACAGGAAACTGGCGGTCTACACTGTTGTTCGATGTTTAGTGATTCGTATAGGCCCTCGTGGTGCCTTAGCCGCCTTGGACCTTGTGCATGAGTGGACTAAAGGTCCTTTCAAAAAAACAAAAGAGGGTTCTTTTCAAAATGCTTCAGGATCTATGGTCTCACGCGACGAACTTTAAACGGGAAACTGGCGATTTACACTATTGTTCGATGTTTAGTGGTTCATATAGGCCCCCGGGCTGCCTTAGCTTCCTCGGACCTTGTGCATGAGTGGACTGAAGGTTCCTCCAAATAAAAAGCCTTTCAAAACAACAAGTTCATCTACGAATCCATTTCAAGCACTTCTGAAGGTCAAGCCTTCAAACCAAAACTACGTAAGCCTTGAGTTTCCAATTGCACCAAGGAATACGTAGGAGCAGGATCAAGTCCTGTCAGGCTAACCTCCATCAACTTATTTATTTCCATGCTAATTAAAGGGATCAAACAATTTCAAAAATCACACACTCGGTTGAAGGGTACCGTTCTTAGGAACGGGCGAGTGGGGTGCCTAACACCTTCCCCATTCGTAACCGACTCCCGAACCTAAATCTCATCCTCGAGTTAGGATTTTTCCAAATCTTTTTCCCTCAAATAAAAATTTGGTAGCGACTCCACATATACAATTAATTTCTATTTTTAAATTTTAGCGAGTTCGTCGTCTTGTCGGAATTACGGTTGCGAAAACTCCAAATCCCTTGAGGAGCATTTAGGACACCTTAAAGAAGTGTTAATTGTGCTAAGAGAGGCCCAACTTTTTGCTGACCTAGAAAAGTGTTCTTTCTTCTTGGATAGAGTTGTATTGTTAGGATATGTGGTAAGCAAAGAAGGTGTCCAAGTAGATGAAGAGAAAGTCAAGGTCATCAAAGATTAGCCTAGCCCCAAAAATGTAGGAGAGGGTAGGAGTTTTCATGGACTTGCAAGCTTTTATAGTAGGATTGTGAAATATTTTAGGACCCTAGCATCATCTCTCAACGAATTAGTCATGAAAAATGTCAAATTTGAATGGGGGGAAAAACAAGAAAAGGCCTTTCAAGCCTTGAAAGAGAGACTTACCCAAGCACCCATCCTAGCTCTTCCAAACTTTAGCAAAAATTTTGAGTTAGAATCTGATGGTTCTAATGTTGGGATAGGGGCAGTTTTATTGCAGGAGGGACATCCCATACCTTACTTAAGTGAAAAACTAAATGGAGAATCCCTTAATTACCCTACCTATGATAAAGAGCTTTATGCACTCATTAGGGTCCTTCAAACTTGGCAACATTACTTGTTGCCCAAGGAGTTCATCATCTATAATGACCATGAATCACTAAAATACCTTACGGGACAAAAGAAGTTGAATAGGAGACATGCTAAATGGGTTGAGTTTTTTGAGCAGTTCCCTTATGTCATTAAACATAAGCAAGGGAAGATCAATAAGGTGGCTGATGCCCTATCTAGAAAGCAAACTTTGTTAACTTCTTAGGAGCCGCCTTGATTAGTTTTGAAAACTTTGGGGAGTTAAACTCAAGTGACTTAGAGTTTGGAGATCATTACAAAGTCATGTACCCAAAAAGTCTATGATGGATACTTTAGGCATGATTGAGTCTTATTTAAGAATAATAGAGTTTGTGTGCCGAAAGGAACCATTAGGGAACTTATCTTAAGAGAATACCACCAAGAGGGGTTAATGGGTCACTTTGGAACCCAAAATACTTTGGATATCCTTAAAGAACATTTCTTTTGGTCACACATGAAAAGAGATGTTCAAAGACTTTGTGCCTAAATTGTATGTAAAATGGCCAAATCTAAGTCAATGCCCCATGGCCTTTACACTCCCCTTCCTATCCCCATTGTCCCATAGGTTAACATTAGCAAGGATTTTGTGTTAGTGGATAGATTTTCTAAGATGGCTCACTTTATTCCTTGCCACAAGGTTGATGATGCTAGTCACATAGCAAAGTTGTTCTTTAAAGAAGTGGTGAGATTGCATGGACTCCCTAAGAGTATAGTTTCTGAGAGAGACACTAAGTTCATTAGTCATTTTTGGAGGACACTATGGTCTAGGTTAGGAACTAAACTTTTATTTTCCACCACTTGCCATCCACAAACTGATGGCCAAACTGAGTATGGTTTAAAGGTACCTTTCTTAGGAACGGGCGAATGGGGTGCCTAATACCTTCCCCATTCGAAACCGACTCCCAAACCTAAATCTCATTCTCAAGTTAGGGGTTTTCCAAATCTTTTTCCCTTAAATAAAAATTTGGTGGTGACTCCACATACGCAATTAATTTCTATTTTTAAATTTTAGCGAGTTCGTCGTCTTGTAGGAATTACAGTTGCGACAGATGGCGACTCCGCTAGGGAATTCTAGAGAATCAAGCTCGTTCAAATTGAGTGTGTCATATTTGATCCCTTCCTTGTTTATTTGCACACTTTATTTATTGGACGATTCATTTATTTTTTTATCCATCTATTATTCGTTTGTTTGTCTATTCTTTGTACAACCCTAGGATAGATGAATAATAAATTGCTATATATATATCTGTACAATTTCCCCAATTGCAGGTATCCCAATAATTTGTGTGCCCTCCACACTTTGCATATGCATTTATCATGAGTGGGGCCCACCCGAATTTGAGTGTTGCCTAGGATAGAGGGATCTAGTGGTGTCACGTTGGGGCCTACATCCTGTGTGGCTATCACGAAAATCTCGGCTAGAGTGTGTCCTATTCATAATGCCCCGCAACTAGTGGCTACTTCTACTGTTGTGGCAAGCATTATGGACTGGAACTTGGCTCTACTGACCTCTACACCCCAGGATTACTATCCACCTTTGAGAGGTTCATGCATTAAATGCATTAGACCCTTAGGAAAAGTAACCCACATAAGAGGCAAGGAGGGCACACACCCTTTTATGATACATGGCTCATATGCTAGTCACGTGCTCAAGTAAATCAAATCACTCAAGATGACAGAGAAGAGGGGAGACGAAATATCAAATTAGGGGAAATACAAAATGTCAAGAAAAATTCAAGCAAAAATAAATATAAACAAATAAAAATCAAGAAAAATCAAAATCAAGAAATACAGAAACTTTTAGGAAACACTAGAAAAATACTTTCGAAAATATTGAAAATATAAAAAGATTCAAAAGAAAACTTAAAGAATGTTTTAGAAATAGGAAAAATTATGAAAACTATTTCTGAAAATATTGAAAATATGAAAAGATGTAAAAAGAGAGAAAATGAAATTCAAAAGAAAATCTAAAGAAAGATTTGTTAGGAAAATTTTAGCAAAGCTTTTTTTTCAAACAAAACCAAAGGTCTTTTTAGCAAAATAAAAATACAAAATTCATAAAATCAAAGGCAAATAAAGTAAATCACTCAATTCTTCTCAAAATGTTCAAATCTTCATTTAGTTGTGCATAGCATGCATGCATTCATTCATAAATTTATCATAAAAAAAAAAATTTCAAAAAATCATTCCACACATTCTTCATTGCATCAACACTTTTTATCACTCATGATTTTTCTGCATTCAAATTGTTCTCAAAAAATTAATTTTTAAATTTAACAAAAAAATTGGAGAAAGACAACTTCCTCGACATCCTTATAGGACCCGATCACAGTTAGGAGTCATGGATGAGCTAAAGAGACAGAATGAGGAGCTGAGAAACGAGGTCAATACGCTAAAGGAACAAATGGCCAAATTGATGGAGGCCATCCAACTGTTGCAACAGAAGGATGCAAGGGAATCCCTACCGGGAGAACCAGTTGACCCAATATATCCCCTTGACTTCAATCCACAAAATGCTTCACCATTAACCATGCCTCCACCAACCGAAGGGGTTCACTATGGGTATCCCCATGGGCATGCACCCTTACAAACCCAAACACATAACCTACCTCCAAACACCACTTCACAAGCTTACCAAACAACCGTTGGGGGAACGCACCCTATGTTCACCCAAGGGCCTCACCCTGTGTACATACCATCTTCTCATCCCCATCGCATGCCTGAGGGATACCCAAACCATCCTTCCAAGGAGGATACAGAAAAGTGGAAAGTACTAGAAGACAGAATCCGGGCAATCGAGGGGAGCACTTATGAAGCCAAAGATGCATCTGAGTTGTGCTTAGTTCCAGACGTGGTCATCCCTCCCAAATTCAAGGTTCCTGAATTTGAGAAATATCAAGGAACTGGCTGCCCAAAGAGTCACTTGGCCACGTACTGTAGGAAGATGTCTCCCTGTATGCACGATGATAAGCTACTTATCCATTTTTCCAAGACAGCTTAACTGGGGCTGTAGCCAACTGGTATACTCAGCTAAAGGGGACCCACATTCGTTCATGGAGGAACCTAGTTGATGCCTTTCTAAAACAATACCAGTACAACATGGAGATGGCCCCGATCGAACTCAGCTTCAAAATATGGCCAAGAAGGGAGACGAGACCTTCAAGCAATACGTCCAAAGATGGAGGGAGTTAGCTGCTCAGGTACAACCTCCTCTATCCAAGAAAGAGCTGGTCAGTATGTTCGTCGACACACTCTAGGATCCTTTCTACGACAAGATGATAGGCAGTGTGACCGCTAGCTTCTCCGATGTCGTCATCATTGGAGAAAGGATCGAGGGTGACATGCGCTGCAGGAAGATCGCGCAAAAGCCTACAGGCACAGTCAACGCTTCCGCCGGATCTAAGAAGAAGACATACGAAACCTACAACGTGGCTTCTGGTCAAGGCCAATATACTCCACAAGTGGCGCCTTATGGCCCAATTGGTTTCCAACCTCCATCTTACACACTCTACATACCATATCCTTACATAGCCAATGCATACCAAACACCATACCCTTCTACTTACAACTACTCACCACAAGTCTGGCCACCAACACCTTATACGACCCAAACACAAGCCATAAGCCTAAATACCAATCAAGGCCAGAAAAAGCAGAAGAAGCCCGTCCAATTCAACCCAATTCCAATCTCCTACACCGAGTTGCTACTGCACTTATTTCAAAACTCGTTGGTCGCTCCTTATCCTCAGAAACCACAAGAACCACCATATCCTAAATGGTACAATGCAAATGCCAGATGCGATTACCATGCAGGATTCATCGGTCATTCCATGGAGGATTGTCTAGCATTGAAACGAAAGTTACAAAGCCTAATCGATGCAAAATGGCTGGATTTTGGGAGGCTTTCTCCTAATACAGAAAACAATCCATTGCCGAATCAGGAGAGTCCATCGGCTAGTTGAAAGAGATGGGAGCAGCACAATGAGTTTCCTTGTACAAGTTGAGATGTCGAGAGGATACTCATCCAAAAATTGTCATACTTTTCAAAGTCAATCTTTTGTAAATAAATCTCAATAAATAAATACAAAAATTACATTTTTCATGCTTAAGCATGTGCCTCATATTGTTGGCTTTACTTTTTAAAATTTACCATTCCTTTTCATCACTCAACCCATTTTTTATCCTTCCTAAACAAATAAATACCGATTGGTGATAATGACATTGCTGTAATAAATAATCTTGAACGTCTGATTAATCAAGCTCAAAGAAAAAACCAAATGAGGAAGCAAAATAAGCCACCAGGGATTCTAGATCGTCATATGTCAAATAAAAATATCTCGTTGGACCAAAGTTCAAACCCAAGAAAAATTTAGGGATGCAAAATAAGATCCACTGAATTCGACGGCAAGATCAATATCTGACTACATAAAATTCGTGCAAAATAAGAAACCCGCTGGATTAAAATCAAAATAATCCAGGAAAAAGTAGGGTCAAAATTCGAGAAAAAGAAGAAAACCCGCTGGATTAAAAGCCAAAATAATCCAAGCAAAAGTAGGATTAAAGTTCGAAAATAAATCAACAAAATCATGATCAGAAAAGATCTTGCCGGTTTTCAAAAATAATTCAGGCAAAATTAGGATCAAATAAAAGTCCCACTAGGTCGACAACCCTCAAAGGGTGACCTAGGAAAAATTTAGGGCACACAAACAAAAGCTCACTAGGTCAACAATCCTAAAAAACGACCTAGGCAAAAGTTAGGGCACAATGAAGCAGAAGGCCCGCTAGGTCGACAACCCTCAAAGGGCGGCCTAGGCAAAAGTTAGGGCACACAAACAAAGGTCCGCTAGGTCGAAAACCCTCAAAGGGGGCCTAGGAAAAAGTTAGGGCACAATCAAACAAAGGTCCTCTAGGTTGAAAACCCTCAAAGGGCGGCCTAGGCAAAAGTTAGGGCACAATCAAACAGAAGCCCGCTAGGTCGACAATCTTAAAAAACGACCTATGCAAAAGTTAGGGCACGATAAAAAAGAAGCCCGCTAGGTCGACAACCCTCAAACACGACCTAAGAAAAAATTAGGGCACATAATCAAGAGCCCGCTAGGTTGAAAACCTGTGAGGGCGACCTAGGAAGAAGTTAGGGCAAAACAAAGGGTCTGCTGGGTTAAAAACTCAAAGGAATAACCCAGAGAAAAGTTAAGGTCAACCCAGGAATCCCAGGACAACATGACATTCTGCACCTCATATCTTCCTAAAAATGGGGCAAAATTTTTCCATTTCTCAAGTTTGGTTAATTTGACAATCAAGGGTATGAAAAGCAGCATTGGCATTTTTTACCAAAAGGTGCCATTTGGGCAATCAAACCCACATCTCTTGTCATCCTTTCCTTTCAAGTACACTACCTAAACAACACTTGCAAAACTCTATTTCTTTCCATTGACCATCCAAAATCACTTCGCACACCTCAATAATGCACATGCTAAAAAGAAATGTGAAAAATGTAAAAACAAAAAAAGATTGATTTTGAAAAGTCATGACAAGTCGGATGAATCCTCGACCATTGCAATATGACAGGATTGTTTCCCAAAAAATCATCCTCCTACCAGCTATAACACCACCAAGACAAAAGGAGTGTGTCTTATTCAAGCATGCAGACCATTGTTGGGTCTCAAAAATCCGGGAAAGGAAGGTTCTGAAGTTGACCAACGAGCCAAGAGACTGAGTCAATCTAGCTCGTCTTGATTCTTGATTCCCTTCACGCCCACTATGAGGTTGTCAAGAAAGGACATGTCAAAAAGAAATCAAAATCAAGAGAAACAAAAAGTTTTTACACCATCTCATGGTTTGCATTTATCCCACAACATCCATTCCATCAAATAATTATTTCAAGCATCCAAAGGCAATCAATAAGATTAAAACATCGCATCCTCTCTATTCAAGCATCACATACATCGCATTCTTGATCATCCAAGTATTGCAATAAGCATTCCTTCATACAAGCATCTCATAATTCAATTTTAAAAAAATTAATTAAGACTTGGGTAAAATTTCCTGAACCAATAATGATTAAAAAGACTCAAGTTCAAACTGGGGAAAACATTCACCCATAAAAATTCAATTTGAGGTCATCCTCAAATTCTGAATCAAGTTCAAACCGGGGCAAACGTTGGCCCAAGAAAGATTTAAAGTCAAGGAACCAGATCAAAGCTAGGGCAAACATTTGTCCTAAATAATTCAAGTTAGGACAATTGACAATTTTAAGTCAAAATTCAAGCTAGGGAAAACATGTGCCTAGAAAAATTCAAGATGATGCAATCCTCAATTTCATCGAGATTCAAACTGGGGCAAACACTTGCCCAAAATCCCCTTAAGTTAAGGCATTCCTTGATTACCAAAATCTTCCAAACTAGGGCAAAAGGTTTGCTCGAAGTTCTTTCAAATCAAGACATCTCTCAACTATCAAAAATCTTCTAAACTAGGGAAAAATGTCGGCCCAAGTTTCTTCAAGAGAATAATTATCAAATGCTTAAAAACCTTCGAGTTCAGGGTGGAATAAGTTATTTTAATTCAAGAAAAACATATTTTCAAAATAAAATTTTCCGGGGTTAACTGACGAAGAAGTCCATAGTCCCTCCTCACGTGCCACCCTAAGGCACATTAACTTTGTTTTCCATGCCTGTCCTGATGATCATTCTCTCACCTGCATTAACAAGCCGTCATTTTATTTACCGTACCTGTCTTAATAGGTCATATTTCTGGTCTTAACAAGCATCTATCTTCATTCCATCCTGTAAACAACAGGATCTTTACACCTTGCCTGGCCTAACAGACCATCGGTTTTACACCCTCAATACTTGTCTCCACGGGCCGTTAGATTCCTACCTGTCTTAACAAGCTCACTTCCTTCCTGTCAACAACAGGAGTTTTCTTCTATACTTGTCTTAATAGGTTTTCATCATTTTGCTTAGCTTGTCAAGTCTTCATCATTTTGTTATACCTATCTCAACAGCTGTCTTATTTCATCCTGTCAACAACAAGGCCATTACATTTAACCAGTCCTAACATGACATTGTTCAATCTCCTTTGCCTATCTTAACAGGCTTTCATCTTTCCTTTTTCCTGTCTAACAGGCTCTCATTTTTTCTGTCAACAACAGGAGTCCATCTAAATTTATCCTGTCTTAACAGGTTTTCTTCATTTTACTTCGCCTGTCTTAACAAGTCACTTTCCTTTCCCTTTGCCTGTCTCAACAGGTGTTCACAATTCTGTTCTGCCAATCTTAACAGACGTCTTGCTTCCATCCTGTCAACAACAGGACTCACCTCCATTTCACTAGTCTTAACAGGTCATTTGTCATTTTCCTTTGCCTATCTAGCAGGCTCGCATCTTTCCTGTCAACAACAGGACCCTATCCGCATCTCACCTATCTTAACAGGTCATTTTATTTGCATCTTCCCTATCAACAACAGGATTTTTTTTTCTTTCTTTTGCCTATCTCAACAGGCTTTTATAGTTCTCTTTGCCTGTCAAGCAGGTTTGCATTTATCCTGGGAACAGTAGGATTTCATTTACATCTTTCTTGCCAACAACATGATCTTTTCTTCTCTTTTCCTGTCAAGCAGGTTTGCATTTATTCCGGCAACAGCAGGATTTCATTTGCATCTTCCTAGAACCAGCGGGATCTCATTTGCCTTCTCCTGTCAACAACAAGACCTCCAGCATGTTTAAATTCAGTCCACCTATCTTAACAGGTTTGCATTTATCCTGGCAACAGCAGGATTTCATTTGCATTCTTCCCGGCAATAGCAGGACCTCATTTGCATTCTCCTATCAACAACAGGATCTCAAGCATGTTTAAATTTTGTCCGCCTGTCTTAACAGGCTTGCATTCATCCTGGCAACAGCAGGATTTCATTTGCATTCTTCCCGGCAATAGCGGGACTTCATTTGCATTCTTCCAAGCAACAACAGGACTTCATTTGCATTCATCCTAGCAACAGCAGGATTTCATTTGCATTCTTCCCAGCAACAGCGGGACTTCATTTGCATTCTTCCCGGCAACAGCGGAACTTCATTTGCATTCATCCTAGCAATAGCAGGATTTCATTTGCATTCTTTCCGGCAACAGCGGGACCTCAATTGCATTCTCTTGTCAACAACAGGACATCAAGCATGTTTAATGCTGTCCGCCTGTCTTAACAGGCTTGCATTCATCCTGGCAACAGTAGGATTTCATTTGCATTCTTCCCGGCAACAGCGGGACTTCATTTGCACTCATCCTGGCAACAACAGGATTTCATTTGCATTCTTCCCGGCAACAGCGGGACTTCATTTGCATTCTTCCCGACAACAGCGGGACTTCATTTGCATTCATCTTGGCAACAGCAGGATTTCATTTGCATTCTTCCTGGCAACAACGGGACTTCATTGGCATTCTCCTATCCACAATAGGACATCAAACATGTTTAAATTCTCTCCGCCTATCTTAACAGGTTTGCATTCATCCTGGCAACAGCAGGATTTCATTCGCATTCTGCCCGGCAACAGCAGGACCTTATTTTCATCTTCCTGTCAACAATAGGACGTCAAGCATGTTTAAATTTTGTCCGCCTGTTTCAACAGGCTTGCATTTATCCTGGCAACAGCAGGATTTCATTGGCATCTTCCCAGCAATAGCAGGACCCCCTTTACATTCCTCCCTGTCAACAACAGGATTCTCATCAAGTCTTACATATTGGCCTATGATGTCAAGCCTCCTTCAAGCTTTCTTTTCTGCATTTTGGCCTATAGTGTCAGGCAACCATCATATTTACATTTCTGCATTTTTGGCCTATAATGTCAGGCCACCATCAAGTTTACATTTCCGCATTTTTGGCCTATGTTGTCAGGCCTCCTTAAAGCTTTCTTTTCTGCATATTGGCCTATATTGTCAGGCCGCCATCAAGTTTACATTCCGGGATGCTCAAATTTTCTTTTCCGCATATTGGCCTATAGTGTCAGGCCACCATCAAGTTCGCTTTCCCACAGCTGGGCCTATGATGTCAGGCCTCAAGCATAGATAGATTTTTGTACCTCGGCCTATGCTGTCAGGCCACCTTGTATATACCTTACATTTTTGTTCTTGCATGCTTTCCTACCTTAAACAAGTCGTTTTCACTCTACTGAGCCCGTCGTAACGGGCCATTCTCTTCTGGTTTTCCTGTTTTAACAGGTCATTTTCATTTCATTTTGCTTGTCCTAACAAGCAATCCCATTTCATTCCACGCCGGTCCTAACAGGCATTCATTCATTCCACTTAGCCTAGTTAGGCTATACAATCAAGCCTCGAATATTTAAACCCTATCGGCACATGAAGCCGGTAAGGTCATTCAATCACCCTTCTCCAAGCATCCATGAGGTTCAATTTCAAGTTCAAGGCTTCTCATGCTCGTCAGACTTCTTCAAAGCCTACCACGGACATAATGTGTTCACATCTTTACTTATTTCCTACCACGATAATTTAGAGAATCATTTCTCACATTATCTGGTAGGAAAATGAGTAAAGAGGACCAAACTATAAACACTCAATTATGTCCGAGGCCCCCATTTTAAAATCGATTAGTAAAATTAATCCAGAAACCAAAACTAATTTAAATACTAATTAAAAACATAAAACAAAAAAACCGAATGCAGAAAGCAGAAAACGGAAAACAAAATGAAAAAATAAGATTAAAATAGAAATCAAAATAAAAATAATAAAAACAAAAATTAAAACTGAAAAAATAAAAAAAAGGAAAAAAATAGAGATTAAAGAACAACTAAAAATGGTAAACAAGTAAAACAAATAAAAAGTAAAAAATTAAAATTAAAAATAGAAATGAATAAAAAAAATTGTGAGGTAAAAGAATAATAGATTACAAATCTAAAAAAATATAAAACAAAAGCGGAAAACAATAAAAATAAATCAGGGAAATAAAAAAAATAAAAAAAAGGAAAAGGAAAAAATTATATAAAAGTGAGAGAAAAAAAGGAACGAGGTGCGTCTTCTGCTGAAGGAAGGGGAGAAAGGAAAGGGAGACAACAAACAGAAGGAACCGAATTTTAAAACGAACTAACAGAATAGAAAAAGAAAAAAAGCTTTTCTGGGGGGAGGGAAGAGTTCTCTCCCTCATTCTCTGGGAGGCCACTGAAGGATTCCTTGGTGCTTTGTAGTGAGTCCAGTTCTCCCAGCTGAAAGACTTTGGAAGAACTCCATCATCTCGATGCAAAGATCAACTGAAAAGATCAAGGGAGAATTCAGTTTTGGCAAGAATCTCCAGTCTTCGATCATAGCCATCAGGTAAGGTCTCTAGAATACATAAAGTTTACTTGGTTTGTTCCAAATCAGGTTATCATTGCTACCCTTCATTATGCATGAGTAGAACAAGTAGGATGTAAGATTAATGCTGCAAATGCTCAGCTTTGGTTAAGATTAATTGATTGACTTTAAATTTACGCATGGTTGCTTGTTAGAATCTTTGGCTGTAATGTTCACACAAGTGTAAGGGAAGAACCAATATGTAAAATTTTGGTTGCAAGTTATGGCCCCTACCCTCTAATTTGCGACTGTTTGAATTAGTCTCAAAACGTCCAACTCACGATATAAATTGAGAGGTTCAAGTTGCTTCGGTTTTACACCCTGTTCATCGTGTTGGGTAAACGACCGAAGGAATACCAAGACAAAGAGACTCACTTCACACCTGAATCTTTGGCCCCTAGCTCTTGTTCCATCAAAAACAGAGCAGAGGATTTAGTTAAGGCGATTGGTAGCCAGGTCCAAGTGAGATCAAGGCTAGAAGAGCACCTAATAAACTGATGGGATAGTTCCTGAAAAAATGATTATCTAAGAATCTAACAGGGGCGAGCTGGTTCGGGGTGGCAGTATTGGTTTAAGTCTGGCTCTCATATACTTCGGCATTGAATGTGGAAACAAAGGACCCACCTAGAGTTGCATGACCATGTCGATTAACGCATGCGAGGTTTGTATGAGGTTTTATAACTCAGGAAAGGCACATATTAGAATCAGTGAACGAGTCATGTAGGGTCTGAAGGTTTCATGTCAAAGTTGTAACACTTGCACGAATAGATGTGACTACATGATCAGGAAGCTAGAAATATTGAATGCATTTTGATTCGGACTTAGGTATATCAGCATCACATCTGACTTATCCCTGTATTATCATTCGAAAACTCACGATTTGAGCCATGCGTTTGCATCAACAACGCACCATTTTCGGTCCTACCAATTCTGATATATCGAAGAAAGGCCCAAGATCCTGCCAAAGCGGGTGACAGTACTGCATATTTGGTCCTCCAATTTACACTCGTGATACTACTCGAGCCATGCCTAGAGCTTACCTTTCCTGCTCAGAAAATCTTGAAGGTTGCTCAACCTATCGTCTACGTCGTAAAAGATGAGGCTAAAAAGGGGTCAGTGGATAATGCATAGGGGTGAATCCGGAGGCATTAGAAGGTGTTGTACCATAGAACACATTAGAAAAGTCGTTGCCACAAGCTAGGCATAATGGTCGTGCATACAGGACCTCTACCTGCGGGATCGTTGAAGATGGTTATGTTCAGCATACTTAATCCTATTTGAAGAAGTTTTTTAGTGCGTGAAGTTAATCTCACACAGACTTTCGACATAGATTCTCATTGAGTCAACAGTCGGTGTATGTGCATGATCTAACAGATTCAGTCTCAGTTAGGCAGTCAACGTATAACCTGAGGGTGCGTAGTGACTGCCCATAAGCATTCAGACGTCAATGCAGCCTTGGCTTCTCCAAACGAACGCACGTTAATTCTGATCATTTACAGGCTAGGATACACAGGGGTAGTGGTTATGGGATTCTATGTTCTTCGAAGCTGATCATTATCTCGTTCTCTCTTTTGCATAAATGATCCTAAGGCAACTCAGATTTGGCAGTGTATGCGAATGCGTTGGAGTAACCTTTACTCCCATTTTGGGGTTACAGAAATAAAGTCGTATGTCGTTACAGTCTAGGAGGTGTTAATTGATGAGGCAAAGAAAGGTACAAAAGGTTTTCTTACATGAAAGTGAACAAGGTACATGCATGCATTCTAAAGCCGTACGAAAATTCTTATACAGCATGATGAGCGAGAGCAGGGTTCTAAAATAAAGGGGATATCTCGAATTTGCTGAACAAAAAAAAAACAAGGGGCCCACTGATGAGTTTGGACTAAAGCAGAAGAAATGGCAACTGTATAGATATATAATTCTTGGATTATAAGCTGTAAAGGAGCATAGCTCAAGTGGTCGAGCACAGGGTCTACGATTTCGGATCTGCGTGTTCGATCCTTGCACGCGGCCATTTGTTTTAAATTTTGCATAGGCCAGCTCCCAGCCTCTGGACAGCAGTAGACATATTACGCCTACAAGTTAAACCGCAAGCCCAAGGCTTAGCTCAAGTGGTTGGCACACTTGAAGCCACATGAAGGGAGTATGGTTCGCCACATGAAGGGAGTAGGGTTCTAGTCCCGCAGATGGCAGTTTTTAAAAATTCTTCCTAATACCCACCCACGCCTACATGGTAGGATTAGGGGCATGTGATATCACAACAATTAAGTGGCTCAAATGGTTGAGCATTTCCTCCATATCCACAAGACACCAAGTTCGAACCCCAAGCACAACTATTTTCAATTTAGCCAAAGAATGCACTTTCCATTAATTGCAACCAGGCCCCCACATTTCCTGTAATTGCAATTCTGCCCCTACATTTTCCTTTTTACCAACCAGCCCCTGAATTTCCCAAATCACAATTCGACCCCTGAACTTTCCGAAATTATCCTCCAATCCCTACCTTTTCCATTATCCCCTCAAGCCTCATAGCCCTCTTTACTCCTTTCGAGCCCCCACATTCTCTTGAATTTCAAAATCAAGATCAATTTGTTTTTATTGCCGTTATGTTCTCCTTCAAAAAATAAAATTCTCTTCAAAAGATTTTGGGATCTATAGTCTCACGCGACGAACTCTAAACGGGAAAATGGAGGTCTACACTGCTGTTCGATGTTTAGTGGTTCGTATAGGCCCCCGTGCTGCCTTAGCCGCCTTGGACCTTGTGCATGAGTGGACTAAAGGTCCCTTTAAAAAAAAAAGGGTTTTTTCAAAATGCTTTGGGATCTATGGTCTCACGCGACGAACTTTAAACGGGAAACTGGCGATCAACACTGTTGTTCGATGTTTAGTGATTCGTATAGGCCCCCGGGCTGCCTTAGCTTCCTCAGACCTTGTGCATGAGTGGACTGAAGGTTCCTCCAAATAAAAAGCCTTTCAAAACAACAAGTTCATCTACGAATCCGTTTCAAGCACTTCTGAAGGTCAAGCCTTCAAACCAGAACTACGTAAGCCTTGAGTTTCCCATTGCACCAGGGAATACGTAGGAGCAGGATCAAGTCTTGTCAGGCTAACTTCCATCAAGTTATTTATTTCCATGCTAATTAAAGGGATCAAACAATTTCAAAAATCACACACTCGGTTTAAGGGTACCGTTCTTAGGAACGGGCGAGTGGGGTGCCTAACTCCTTCCCCATTCATAACCGACTCCCGAACCTAAATCTCATCCTCGAGTTAGGGTTTTTCCAAATATTTTTCCCTCAAATAAAAATTTGGTAGCGACTCCACATACACAATTAATTTCTATTTTTAAATTTTAGCGGGTTCGTCATCTTGTCGAAATTACGGTTGCGAAAACTCCAAATCCCTTAAGGAGCATTTAGGACACCTTAAAGAAGTGTTAATTGTGCTAAGAGAGGCTCAACTTTTTGCCGACCTAGAAAAGTGTTCTTCCTGCTTTGATAGAGTTGTATTCTTAGGATATGTGGTAAGAAAAGAAGGTGTCCAAGTAGATGAAGAGAAAGTCAAGGCCATCAAGGATTAGCCTAGCCCTAAAAATGTAGGAAAGGGTAGGAGTTTTCATGGACTTGCAAGCTTTTATAGTAGGTTTTTGAAATATTTTAGGACCCTAGCATCACCTCTCAACGAATTAGTCAAGAAAAATGTCAAATTTGACTGCGAGGAAAAATAAGAAAAGGCCTTTCAAGCCTTGAAAGAGAAACTTACCCAAGCACCCATCCTAGCTCTTCCAAACTTTAGCAAAAATTTTGAGTTAGAATTTTATGGTTCTAATGTTGGGATAGAGGCAGTTTTATTGCAGGAGGGACATCCCATACCTTACTTAAGTGAAAAACTAAATGAAGCATCCCTTAATTACCCTACCTATGACAAAGAGCTTTATGCACTCATTAGGGTCCTTCAAACTTGGCAACATTACTTGTTGCCTAAGGAGTTCATCATCCATAATGACCATGAATCACTAAAATACCTTACAGGTCAAAATAAGTTGAATAGGAGACATGCTAAATGGAATGAGTTTTTTGAGCAGTTCCCTTATGTCATTAAACATAAGCAAGGGAAGATCAATAAGGTGGCTGGTGCGCTATCTAGAAGACAAACTTTGTTAACTTCTTTAGGAGCCGCCTTGATTGGTTTTGAAAACTTTGGGGAGTTAAACTCAAGTGACTTAGAGTTTGGAGACCTTTACAAAGCCATGTACCCAAAAAGCCTATGATGGATACTTTAGGCATGATTGAGTCTTATTTAAGAATAATAGAGTTTGTGTGCCGAAAGGAACCATTAGGGATCTCATCTTAAGAGAATACCACCAAGAGGGGTTAATGGGTCACTTTGGAACCCAAAATACTTTGGATATCTTTAAATAACATTTCATTTGGTCACACATGAAAAGAGATGTTCAAAGACTTTGTGCCTAATGCATTGTATGTAAAATGGCCAAATCTAACTCAATGCCCCATGGCCTTTACACTCCCCTTCCTATCCCCATTGTCCCATAGGTTAACATTAGCAAGGATTTTGTGTTAATGGATAGATTTTCTAAGATGGCTCACTTTATTCCTTTCCACAAGGTTGATGATGCTAGTCACATAGCAAAGCTGTTCTTTAAAGAAGTGGTGAGATTGCATGGACTCCCTAAGAGTATAGTTTCTGAGAGAGACACTAAGTTCATTAGTCATTTTTGGAGGACATTATGGTCTAGGTTAGGAACTAAACTTTCATTTTCCACCACTTGCCGTCCACAAACTGACCAAACTAAAGTTATAAATAGGACTCTTTCCGTCTTGTTAAGAGTGTTTGTTGAAAAAAATAGTAGATCTTGGGAAAAATGTTTGCCTCACATAGAGTTTTCTTACAATAGGGCTACCCACCCCACTACATTGCATAGACTTTTGAAGTAGTCTATGGGTTTAATCCCCTTACTCCACTTGATCTAATTCCTTGACCTAATGTGGTTGAATATCATAATAAAGATGGAGCGCAAAAGGCTGAATATGTTAAGCAACTTCACATTAAGGTAAAGCAACAAATTGAAAAGAAAACTGAACATTATGCTAGAATGGCTATAAAAGTAGAAAAGAACTTATACTTGAACCTGGTGATTGGGTTTAGTTACACTTAAGAAAAGAACGCTTCCCTGGTCCTAGGAAGTCAAAACTCTATCCTCGGGGGGATGGCCCATTTCAGGTAATTGAAAGAGTCAATCCTAATGCATAAAAACTTGATTTACCTGGTGAATATGGGATGCGTGCTACTTTTAATATATCTGACTTAACTCCTTGCCTTGCAGATGATGACTTCCATTCGAGGTCGAATGCTCTTCAAGAGGGAGGGGATGATATGAGCACCACCATCAAAGGACCAATCATTAGGTCAAGAGCCAAGAGAATTCAACAATAGGTGGAAGCATTACTCAAAAGGAAGTAATATCATGAAGAAATGTCATCGATGGAATTATCCTTCAAAAAAATTGTGGAGTTCAGCATTTCAGCTTAGGAAGAATAAATCTGAAATTTTTAATTTCAATTTGATTGTATTTTTCCTTAACTTGTAAAAGTAGGGATAACTTATTCCAGCATGTAATAAGAATAGGCTATTTAGAATATGAATAGGCTTGGTTGGCTAGAAGCAGCTCAAACCCATAACCAGCAGCCCCCTTCCTTTTTTCATATATATAAGGGCCTATGTTGTTAGGCCTCCTTGCACATTCCTTTTCCCGTACTCAGGCCTCTGCTGTCAGGCCTTAGATTTTAATTACTGCACCCCCACTTGTTTTAACAGGTCTTCTTCGCTTCACTTTGCCTGTCCTAACAGGCCATTCTTTTGTATGCCTATCCTAACAGGCCATCATTTTCCGTTTTGTCTATCTTAACAGGCCATCTTCACTTCACCTTGCTTGTCCTAACAGACCCTCCAATTCCTTTCCACATTTGTCTTGACAGACCATTATTCGTTTCACTTCGCCTATACATGCCATTCTATTAGCCTAATTAGGCTATGTAGTCTGCATTCTGGCCTACCCTGTCAGGCCTTGCTTATTTAAACCAACATCATCCAGGCATGCGTTTTCAAGCTCAAAGCTTTTCACGCTGGCCTTGGACATAATGTGTTCACGTCTTTACTCATTTCCTACCATAATAGTTCATAGAATTATTTCTCACATTATCTGGTAGGAAAATGAGTAAAGAGGGGCAAACTCTAAATACTCAATTATGTCTGAAGCCCTATTTTTAAAATTAATTTGTGATTAAACCATAATTTAAATAATAAGTAAGTATTAAGATTAATAAACAAAAAGCAAAAAAACGAATAGATAGAAAGCAAAAAAACAGAGAAATAGAAAACAACAACAAAAAGTATAAATAAAGAAAAATGGAGAAAAGAAAAATCAAAATAACAAAAAAATAATAACAAAATACAAAAAGAGAAAAGATTGAATTAAAAATGTAAAAAAAAAATAAAGATAAAACAAAGTAATAAGAATAAACAAATAAATAAAAAAAGAAATAAAAGAGAAAAAAGAAAAGAATTAAAAAAGCAGAAGAATAGAAAAAGGAAAAAGGAAAGAACCCATGAAAATTCCAAAAAAGAGAGGTCTATATAAGGGGAGGGCGCTTGGAGTCTTAGGGGATTTTGAGAATTTTCAAAGGGAGGACCTAAGAGACTCTCTAATTCTGCATCTAATTCAGCCCTTGGCCTCCATGGAACCAGTTCTTCATCCCCTTCCAATGGAGGTTAGATCCAACTTTTATTCCGCTTAAGTTTCTTGCTTCTTCTCAGATTTTCGAGTTCATTTTCGTCTCTCATTTTCGTTTTCCTTTTTGATAGGACAAATGATCTTCGATTTTGATGATTTTTGTTGCATTCTCTTTGTCTTTCTCTTTAGTTTCTGGAATAATATTATTTGTCTAATTTGGATCTGAAATGAAATTTCTATCGCCTGATTACCAAAGCATGTTCGTCTTGGTGCGCAAATGAACTGAGCTTATTTGATTTGTGCATAACTTGCTCATTTCTGGTTGGATTTCTATCAAACTTGTTTTGTTTGATTTCCATAATCCATATATTTCAATTGATTAGTTTTAATTTTTCAGATCTCCCAAAAAAATTTTTCCAAAATTTTGGTGCCAAAATCTCTTGTGTTCTTCAGGTTCATCTTCTTTTATGTTTTTCATTTTCATTTTTAATCGATTTAATGATCTCTGATTTTGGTGATTTTTGTTGCGTTCTCTTTTTATTTCTCTCTATTTTCTAGAATGATATTATTTGTCTAATTTGGATCTGAAATGAAATTTCTATCGCTTGATTACTAAAACATGTTCGCAATTCTTTTTCTCAATTTCGAATCAAGTCAAATTTATTTTAAATCAAGTCCAATTCAAGCCTAAATTTCAAATCAAGTTTATCATATTTTTAAATCAAGGCCAACGTTTTTAATCAAATTCAAATCAAGTTTATTTTATTTTAAATCAAGTTCAATTCTTTTCCTCAAGTTCATATCAAGTTTATTTTATTTTAAATAAATTCCAGTTATTTTTGTCAAATTCAAATCAATTTTATTTTATTTTAAATCAAGTCCATTTATAATTCTAAGTCTCACGCGATGAGCTCTAAATGGGAAACTGTCGATTTCACTTACGTTCGATATTTAGAGATTCATATAGGCCACAGTACAGCCTTAATTGCCTTGGACCTTGTGCATATGTGGACTAAGAGTTCCTCTTAAATAATAAAATATTTCAAAATATCTTTTTAGGAATCACAAGTCTCACGCGATGAGCTCTAAATGGGAAACTGGTGGTTTCACTGATGTTCGATATTTAGGAATTCATATAGGTCACAGTGCAGCTTTAGGTACCTTGGACCTTGTGCATATGTGGACTAAGAGTTCCTTTTAAATAATAAAATCTTTCAAAATATCTTTTTAGGAATCACAAGTCTCACGCGATAAGCATTAAATGGGAAACTGGCGGTTTCACTGCTGTTCGATATTTAGAGATTCATATAAGTCCCGGTGCAGCCTTAGTTGCCTTATACCTTGTGCATATATGGACTAAGAGTTCTTATTAAATAATAAAATCTTTCAAAATATCTTTTTGGGAATCACAAGTCTTATGCAATGAGCTCTAAATGGGAAACTGGCGGTTTCACTGCTGTTCGATATTTAGAGATTCATATAGGCCCCAGTGCAGCTTTAGTTGCTTTGGACCTTGTGCATATGTGGACTAAGTTCCTCTTGAATAATAAAATCTTTCAAAATATCTTTTTGGGAATCAAAAGTCTCACGCGATGAGCTCGAAATGGGAAACTGGTGGTTTCACTACTATTCGATATTTAGAGATTCATATGGGCCCCAATGCAACCTTAATTGTCTCGAACCCTGTGCATATGTGGACTAAGGATCCCCTTGAGACATTGAAATACTTTCAAAAATCATCCCTAAAATTCTTTACCTCTAAAGGTCAAGCCTTCAAACCAGAACTACGTAAGCCTTGAGTGTCCCATTGAACTAGGGAATACGTAGGAGCAGGATTAACTCCTGTCAGACTATCTTCCACCAATCTTTTTATTTTAACTCTAATTAAAGGGATCAAACAGTTTTCAAATAAATCACACACTCAGTTTATGGGTACCATTCGTCAAAACGGGCAAGTAGGGTGCCTAACACCTTCCCTACTCGTAACCGACTCCCGAACCTAAATCTCTTCCTCAAGTTAGGGTTTTTCCAAATTTTTCCCTAAAAATAAAATTTGTGGTGACTCCACATTATCAAATAAAACTCTATTTTAAAACTTTAGCGAGTTCGTCGTCTCGTCAAAAATACGATTGCGACAGATGGCGACTCCACTAGGGACTTTAAAGAGTCAAGCCCGTTTGATTGAGTGTGTCATATTGATCCCTTTCCTATTTATTTGCACGATTTACTTGTCTGTTTTTCTATCTGATGTTTGTTTGTTTATTCGTTGTACAAGCCTAGGATAGACGAACAATAAATTACTATATATACTTGTTGCGATTTCCCCAATTGCAGGTATCCTAATAATTTGTGTGCCCTCCACACATCACATATATGCATTTATCTAATGAGTGGGGCCCTATATTAGGGTCTGAGTGCAGCCTACGACTAGAGGGATCTAGTTGTGTCACGCTCGGGCTTACGTCCTGTGTGACTATCAAGACAATCCCAGCTAGAGTGCGTCCTATCCATGATGCCCCGCAACTAGTGGCTACTTCTACTGTTGTGGCAAACATTATGGAATGGAACTTCGCTCTAGTAACCTTTTATACCTTAGGGTTACTGACCGCCTTCGAGAGGTTCATGCATTAAAGGCCATAGACCCTTAGGACAGGTGACCCACATAGGAGGCAATGAGGGCACACATTCCTTTCATAATACATGGTTCACATATGCCATGCATGGACATTTATTTCAACACAATCATCCAAGACAGCAAAGGGGAAATGAGATTTGAAGTTGGGGAAATACAAAAAATCAAGAAAGAAAATCCAAGAAAAACAAAAATTGTATAAACCAAAATTTGAAAGAAAAAATCAAGAAAAATCAAAATAGAAGAAGAAAGAAAAAAAAAAACTTCTAGGAAAATTAGAAAAATATTTTTGAAAATATCGAAAATATAAAAAAATTCAAAAAGAGACAAAATGAAGTTCGAAAACCTAAAGAATGCCTTTTTTAGAAAAATTTTAACAAAACTTCTTCAAACAAAACCAAAGGTTTTTCTAGCAAAATAAAACACATAAATTGATAAAAACATAAAAATTGATAAAAAAT
Source organism: Canavalia gladiata (assembly GCA_037954105.1). NCBI lineage: Eukaryota > Viridiplantae > Streptophyta > Magnoliopsida > Fabales > Fabaceae > Canavalia > Canavalia gladiata. Next base: position 18,319,537 of record CM075662.1, on the reverse strand, counting down.
CAAATAAAGCAACACTCAATTATTTTCAAAACCCTCAAATCTCTAAAATTTATTTGTGCATAACATGCATTCATTCATTCATTCACTCATAAATTTATCATTGAAAGAAGGATATTTTGAAAATCATCCCATGCATTCTTATGGAAACATCAACATTTTTTATCACCCATGACCTTTTGCATTCAAACTGTTTCTCAAAAATTAATTTTTAACTTTAACAGAAAAATTGGAGAAAGACAACTTCCTCGACATCCTTATAGGACCCGATCACAGTCAAGAGTCATGGATGAGTTGGAAAGACAAAATGAGGAATTAAGAAATGAGGTCAAGACACTAAAGGAACAGATGGCCAAGCTAATGGAGGTCATCCAACAATCTAAGCAAAAGGATGTCCTAGAAGAACCCATAAGCCCATTATATCCTCCTAGCTTCATGCCACAAAATCCTTCACCACTAACCATGCCTCCGCAAACCGAAGGAGTTCATTATGGGTTTCCTCATGGGCATGCACCCTTATTCATCCAAATACAAACCCAAACACATAACTTACCTTCAAACACCACGGATGTCCTTTATACCATTCCAAACGCCACCTCACAAGCTTACCAAGCAGTCGTTGGGGGCACTAATCCTATGTTCACTCAAGGGCCTCACCCTATGCACACACCATTTTTCATCCTCACAACATGCCAGGAGAATACCCAAACCATTCTTTTAAGGAGGATACTGAAAAGTGGAAAACCCTGGTGGAAAGAATCAAGGCAATTGAGGGAAGTGCTTATGATGCCAAAGATGCATCTGATTTATGCCTGGTTCCAAACGTAGTTATTCCTCCTAAGTTCAAGGTTCCTAAATTTGAAAAGTATCAAGGAAATAGTTGTCCAAGGAACCACCTAACCATGTACTGTAGGAGGATGTCCGCCTGCACTCATGATGATAAGCTTCTTGTCCATTTCTTTTAAGACAAATTAACTAGGGCAGCTGTGAACTGGTGTACTCAGCTAGAGCGAACACATATCCATTCATGGAAGGATCTGGCTGAGGCTTTCTTGAAACAATACCAGTATAATATGGAGATGGCTCCTGACAGAACTCAGCTCCAAAACATGGCTAAGAAAGGAGATGAGACCTTCAAGCAATATGTTCAATGATGGAGAGAGTTAGCTACTCAAGTGCAACCTCCATTATCCAAGAAAGAATTGGTCAGCATGTTCATAGACACACTCCATGATCCTTTCTATGACAAGATGATTGGCAGTGTGACCGCTAACTTCTCTGATATCATCATCATTGGAGAAAGGATTGAAGGTGGCATGCGCCATGGAAAGATCGCGCATAAGTCTGTAGGGACAGCTGATGCTTCCATAAGAAAGAAGACAAGAGAGATCTGCAACGTGGCTTCTGGTCAAGGCCAATACATACCTCAGATGGCACCTTATGGACCAACTAGCTTACAACCACCATCTTATCCACCTTATACACCATATCCTTACATCGCCACGCCCTACCAAACACCCTCCAACTTACAACTATCCAGTGCAAATCCAACCACCCGCACCATACGCGGTCCAAACATAAGCCATAAGCTAGAACCCTAGCCAAAGCCAAAAGAAGGAAAAGAATCCTGTCCAGTTTGATCCCATCCTAATAACCTATACTGAGCTACTACTTCAACTAGTCCAGAATTCTCTAGTGGTTCCTTACCCTCTCATACCTCAAGAACCACCATATCCTAAATGGTATGATGCAGATGCCAGATGCGACTACCATGCAGGTTACATTGGTCATTCAACAGAAAACTGCCAGGTTCTGAAGCGTAAGGTGCAAAGCCTGATTGATGCTAAACGGCTGGATTTTGGGAAGCTTGCAAGTCCCATCAACCAGCTAAAAGAATTGGGGCAGTACGACGAGGTGCGCCAGGTCAAAGCTATTGAGGAAATTCATCCAAGATTTGTCATATTTTTCAAAATCAATCTTTTGTAAATAAATCTCTAGGAGAAATACAAGAATTACATTTTTCATGTTTCTTGAGCATGTGCTTCACATTATTGGCTATAATTCTTAAAATTTTCCATTCTTTTCATCATTCGGCCCACTTCTTATCCTACACCTAAAATAATAAATACCTGTTGGTGACAATGCCAGTGCTGTAATAAATAATCTTGAACGTCTGATTAATTAAACTTAAAGAGAAAAAAACCAAATGAGGAAGAAAAATAAGCGACCAAGGATTCTAGATCACCATTCATTGTAATTCCTCTCAAGGAATGTCTTGTAATACAATATCCTGCTAGACCAAAGTTCAAATCCAGGCATAATTTAGGGATGCAAAATAGATCCGCTGAATTGAAAGTCAAAACAGTCCAAGCAAGACCCAAAAGGAGATCTGATCATTCAAAAATAAAAAGAAAAAGGAAGTCCGCTAGATTAAAATCAAGAAATATTCCAGAGAAAATCAGGGTCAAAATTCAAGAAAAAGAAGAAGAAGGAAAACCCACTGGATTAAAATAAAAAATAATCCAAGCAAAAGTAGGGTCAAAAGATAAATCAACAAAGTCATTATCAGGAAAAGTATTGTTGGATTAAAATTTTAGAAACAATTCAAGAAAAATTAGGATTAAAACAAAAGTTCGCTAGGTCGAAAACCCTCGAAGGAGGCCTAAGCAAAAGTTAGGGCACACAAGCAAAAGGCCCTCTAGGTTGAAAACCCTCAAAGGAGACCTTGGCAAAAGTTAGGGTACAAACAAGCAAAAAGGCTCGCTAGGTTGACAATCCTCAAAAATGACCTAGGCAAAAGTTAGGGCATGCAAACAAAAGTCTGCTAGGTCGAAAACCCTCAAAGGCAACCTAGGAAAAAGTTAGGGCACATAAACAAAAGCCCGTTAGGTCGAAAACCCTCAAAGGAGACCTAGGCAAAAGTTAAGGCACAAACAAGAAAAAAGGCCCGCTAGGTCGACAATCCTCAAAAACGACCTAGGAAAATTTTAGGGCACAGAAACAAAAGCCTGCTAGGTCGAAAACCCTAAAAAACGACCTAGGCAAAAGTTAGGGCATGCAAATAAAAGCCTGCTAGGTCGACAATCCTCAAAAATGACCTAGGAAAAAGTTAGGGCACAGAAACAAAATTCTGCTAGGTCGAAAACCCTCAAAAACGACCTAGGCAAAAGTTAGGGCACAAAAAAGAGCCCGCTAGGTCGAAAATCCTAAAAAATGACCTAGACAAAAGTTAGGGCCCAGAAACAAAAGCTCGCTAGGTCGACAACCCTCAAAGGCGGCCTAGGCAAAAGTTAGGGCATACAAACAAGAGCCCATTAGGTTGAAAACCTACAAAGACGGCCTAGGCAAAAGTTAGGGCAAATAAAGGACCTTCTGGGTTGAAAACTGAAAAAAACAACCTAGGAAAAAGTTAAGGTCATCCAGGAATCCCAGTACAATCTGACATTCTACACCTCATATTTCCTAAAACTGGGGCAAATTTTTTTCCATTTCTCGAGTACATTAATTTGACAATCAAAATTATGAAAAGAAGTATCGACATTTTTCATCAAAAGGTGCCATTTGGGCAATCAAACCAACATTCTTCACCTTTTCCTTTCAAATACACTACCTTAAAACATTACTTGCATAATTCTTTATTTCCTCCCATTAACCATTCAAGATCATATTGTATACCTCAAAGGTACACATGCTAAAAAGAAAGGTGAAAAATGTAAAAGATAAGAAGATTAATTTTGAAAAGTCATGACAAATCGGATGAATTCTCAACCATCACAGCACGGCATGGCTATTTCCCAAAAACTCATCCTCCTATCAGCCATGATGCCACCAAAAAGAAAAGGAGCGTGTCTTATTCAATGATGCTGACCACTGTTGGGTCTCAAAGATCTCGAGAAGGAAAATTCTGAAATTTATTGATTCCCCTGAATATTGATTCCCCTTATACCAACTATAAGGTTGTCGAGAAAGGAAAATGTCGAAGAAAAACCAAAGATCAAGAGGAACAAAAGTTTTTTTTAAACCATCTCATGGCATGCATTCATCCCATAGCATCAAATAATTATTTCAAGCATCAAAAAGCAATAAATAAGTTAAAACATATCATCTTCTTGCATTTATTCAAGCATCACATAAACATCTGATTCCCCTTATACCAACTATAAGGTTGTCGAGAAAGGAAAATGTCGAAGAAAAACCAAAGATCAAGAGGAACAAAAGTTTTTTTTAAACCATCTCATGGCATGCATTCATCCCATAGCATCAAATAATTATTTCAAGCATCAAAAAGCAATAAATAAGTTAAAACATCTCATCCTCTTGCATTTATTCAAGCATCACATAAACATCTGGTCATTCAAACATGGCATCCTTTTTCATTTATTCAAGCATCACATAAACATCTCGTCATTCAAACATGGCATCCTTTTTCATTTATTCAAGCATCACATAAACATCTAGTCATTCAAACATGGCATCCTTTTTCATTCATTCAAACAGCACATAAGCATCTTGTCAGTCAAGCCTCGCATAACCAATTTTTCAAAACTAATTAAGACCAGGGCAAATTGCCAAGGTCAATCATAATTAAAGGATTTCTAAAAATCTCAAAACTGGGGGCAAATGTTTGCCTAGAGAAAATTCAAATTAGGGCAATCCCCGATTTCTAAAAAAATTAAGATCAAAACTAAGGCAAACATTTGCCCAAAAAAATTCAAATTGAGGTAATCCTCAATTTCAAGAAAAAAATCCAAACTAGGGAAAACGTTTGCCCAGAAAATCTAAATTGAGGCAATCCTCAATTTCAAGAAGAAGATCAAAACTAGGGAAAACACTTGCCTAGAAAATTCAAATTAAGGCAATTCTCAATTTCAAGAGGATTCAAATTGGGGAAAATGTTCGCCCAAAATCCCTTCAAATCAAGGCATTCCTCAATTGCCAAGAATCTTCTAAACTGGGGAAAATTTTTTTCCCAAGTTTCTTCAAGAGAAAGTAATTATCAAATACTTAAAATCCTTTGAGTTCAAGGTAGAATAAGCAATTTATTTTAATTCAAGAAAAACAAATTTCAAATTAAGTTGTCCTAGACATCTGACGAAGAAGTCTGTGTTCCCTCCTTGCGTGCATTCCCAGGATACAATATTCCTTTCCATACCTGTCCTAACAGGTCATTCCTGTTTTTCCTATCCTGACAAGCTCTTTTCAAGTTAGTGTAGGTCACTCTTCGCCTGTCTTAACAAGTCACTTCCACTTCCCTTTACCTGTCTTAACATGTCATTCCTATTTTGCCTGTCCTGACAGGTCATCTTTTTGAGTTAGTGTAGGTACATCTCATGTCGGTTCGCCTGTCTTAACAGTCCATTTTGAAGTTGCCTGTCTTGACAGGTCTTCCTCATTTCTTTATCAGGTTTACCTTTCTGCATCTTGGCTTATAGTGTCAGGCCACCATCAAGTTTACTTTTCTGCATTTTAGCCTATAATGTTAGGCCACCATCAAGTTTACTTTTTTGCATCTTGGCCTATTGTCAGGCCTCCCTCAAGTTTACTTTTTTGCACCTTGGCCTATGATATTAGGTCTCCCTTAAGTTTACTTTTCTACATTTTTAGCCTATGTTGTTAGGCCACCATCAATTTTACTTTTCTGCACCTTAGCATATGATGTCAGGCCTCCCTCAAGTTTACTTTTCTGCATTTTCACCTATATTGTTAGGCCACCATCAAGTTTACCTTTTTCATCTTGGCCTATGATGTCAGGCATCCCTCAAGTTTACTTTTCTACATTTTTGCTTATGTTGTCAGGCCACCATCAAGTTTAAATTTTCTGCATCATGGCCTCTGTTGTCAGGCCACCATCAAGTTTACTTTTCTCCATCTTGGCCTATGTTGTCAGGCCACCATGAAGTTTACCTTTCTGCATCTTGGCCTATGATGTCAGGCCTCCCATCAAGTTTACTTTTCTGCATCTTAGCCTATGTTGTCAGGCCACCATCAAGTTTACTTTCCTGCATTTTGGCCTAGGTTGTCAGGCCACCATCAAGTTTACTTTTCTGCATCTTGGCCTATGTTGTCATGTCTCCCTCAAGTTTACTTTTCTGCATTTTAGCCTATGTTGTCAGGCCACCATCAAGTTTACTTTTCCGCATTTTGGCCTATGTTATCAGGCCTCCATCAAGTTTAGTTTTCTGCATCTTAGCCTATGATGTCAGGCCTCCCATCAAGTTTACTTTTCTGCATCTTGGCCTATGTTGTTAGGCCACCATCAAGTTTACCTTTCTGCATTTTGGCCTATGTTGTCAGGCCCTCATCAAGTTTATTTCCTGAATCTTGGCCTATGTTGTCAGGCCTCCATCAAGTTTAATTTTCTGAATCTTGGCCTATGTTGTCAGGCCTCCATCAGGTTTACTTTTCTGCATCTTGGCCTATGTTATCAATCCTCCGTCAAGTTTAAATTTCTGCATCTTGGCCTATGTTGTCAGGCCTTCATCAAGTTTAAATTTCTGCATCTTGGCCTATGTTGTTAGGCCTTCATCAAGTTTACTGTTCTGCATCTTGCCCTATGTTGTCAGGATGCCATCAAATTTAAATTTCTGCATCTTGGCCTATAATGTCAAGCCTCCAGCACGTCCAAGTTTACTTTTCTGCATCTTGGTCTATAATGCCAGGCCCCTAGCACATTCAAGTTTACTTTCCTGCATCTTGTCCTATAGTGTCAAGCCTCCAGCACGTTCAAGTTTTATTTTTTGCGTCTTGGCCTATAATGTCAGGCCTCCAGCACGTTCATGTTTAATTTTCTGCATCTCGGCCTATGTTGTTAAACCTCCATCAAGTTTACTTCTCCGCATCTTGGCCTATGGTGTTAGGCCCCATCAAGTTTAAATTCTGGCACCTTGGCCTATGTTGTTAGGCCTCCTCGCATGTTCATTTTCCCGTACTCAGGCCTCTGCTGTCAAACCTTAGATTTTAATTTCTGCACCCTCACTTGTTTTAACATGTCTTCTTCGCTTCACTCTGCCTGTCCTAACAGGCCATTCTTTTGTATGTCTATCCTAACAGGCCATCATTTTCCATTTTGTTTGTCTTAACAGGCCATCTTCACTTCACCTTGCCTGTTTTAACAGACCCTCCAATTCCTTTCCACATCTGTCTTGACAGACCATTATTCATTTCACTTCGCCTATACATGCCATTCTATTAGCCTAATTAGGCTATGTAGTCTGCATTCTGGCCTACCCTGTCAGGCCTTGCTTATTCAAACCAACATCTTCTAGGCATGCATTTTCAAGCTTAAGGCTTTTCATGCTGGCCTTGGACATAATGTGTTCACGTCTTTACTCATTTCCTACCATAATAGTTCATAGAATTATTTCTCACATTATCTGGTAGGAAAATGAGAAAAAAGGGGCAAACTGTAAACACTCATTTATGTCCGAAGCCCTATTTTTAAATTTAATTAGTGATTAAACCATAATTTAAATAATAAGTAAGTATTAAGATTAATAAATAAAAAGTAAAAAAACGAATAGCTAGAAAGTAGAAAAACAAAATAAACAGAAAAAAACAACAAAAAGTATAAATAAAGAAAAATAGAGAAAATCAAAATCAAAATAACAAAAAAATAATAACAAAATACAAAAAGAGAAAATATTGAATTAAAAATGTAAAAAGAAAAAAAAGAAATAAACATAAAACAAAGTAATAAGAATAAAAAAATAAATAAAAATAGAAAAAAAAAAGAGAAAAAAGAAAAGAATCAGAAAAGCAGAAGAATAGAAAAAGGAAAAAGGAAAGAACCCACGAAAATTCAAAAAAAAGAGGTCTATATACGGGGAGGGGCACTTGGAGTCTTAGGGGATTTTGAGAATTTTCAAAGGGAGGACATAAGAGGATCTCTACTTCTACATCCAATTCAGCCCTTGGCTTCCATGGAACCAGTTCTTCATCACCTTCCAATGAAGGTTAGAGCCAACTTTTATTCCGCTTAAGTTTCTTGCTTCTTCTTGGATTTCTGAGTTTATTTTCGTCTTTATTTTTCGTTTTCCTTTTTGATCGGTCAAATGATGTCCTTTCCGATGATTTTTGTTTCGTTCTCTTCGTATTTCTCTCTAGTTTCTATAATGATATTATTTGTCTAATTTGGATCTGAAATGAAATTTCTATCGCCTGATTACCGAAGCATGTTTGTCTTGGTGCGCAAATGAATCTAGCTTGTTTGATTTGTGCATAACTTGCTCATTTCTGGTTGGATTTCTGTCAAACTTATTTTGTTTGATTCCTATGATTCATATCTTTCAATTGATTTGTTTTAATTCGCAAGATCTACCAAAAAATATTTTCGAAAAATTCTGAGATTTGAATCCAAATTTTGGCGCCAAAATCTCTTGTGTTCTTCAAGTTTATCTTCGTTTCTACTTTTCATTTTCCTTTTTAATTGGTCTAATGATCTCCGATTTTGGTCATTTTTGTTACATTATCTTTGTATTTCTCTCTAGTTTCTGGAATGATATTATTTGTCTAATTTGGATCTGAAATGAAATTTCTATCACTTGATTACTGAAGCATGTTCACAATTCTTTTCCTCAATTTCGAATCAAGTCAAGTTTATTTTAAATCAAGTCCAATTCAACCCTAGATTTCAAGTAAAGTTCATTTTATTTTAAATCAAGTCTAATTCTTTTCCTCAATTTAAAATCAAGTCAAGTTTATGTTAAATCAAGTCCAATTCAAGCCTAAAATTCAAATCAAGTTTATTTTATTTTAAATCAAGTCAAACTCTTTTCATCAAATTCAAATCAATTTTATTTTATTTTAAATCAAGTACAACTCTTTTCCTCAAGTTCAAATCAAGTTTATTTTATTTTAAATCAAGTCCAATTATTTTTGTCAAATTCAAATTAATTTTATTTTATTTTAAATCAAGTCCATTTATAATGGGAAGCTAGCGGTTTCACTGTTGTTCGATATTTAGAGATTCATATAGGCCCTAGTGCAGCCTTAGTTTCCTTGGGCCTTGTGCATATGTGGACTAAGAGTTCCTCTTAAACAATAAAATCTTTCAAAATATCTTTTTAGGAGTCACAAGTCTCATGCGATGAGCTCTAATTGGGAAACTGGCGGTTTCACTATTGTTCGATATTTAGAGATTCATATAGGTCTCAGTGCAGCCTTAGTTTCCTTGGACCTTATGCATATATGGAATAAGAGCTCCTCTTAAATAATAAAATCTTTCAAAATATCTTTTTGGGAATCATAAGTCTCACGCGATGAGCTCTAATTGGGAAACTGGCAGTTTCACTGCTATTCGATATTTAGAGATTCATATAGGCTCCAATGCAGCCTTAGTTTCCTTGGACCTTGCGCATATGTGGACTAAGTTCCTCTTGAATAATAAAATCTTTCAAAATATCTTTTTGAGAATCATAAGTCTCACGCGATGAGCTCTAAATGGGAAATTGGCGGTTTCACTTCTGTTCGATATTTAGAGATTCATATGGGCCCGAGTGTAAACTTAGCTGTCTCGGATCCTGGGCATATGTGAACTAAGGATCCCCTTTAGACATTGAAAATACTTTCAAAAATCATCCCTCAAATTCTTTACCTCTGAAGGTCAAGCCTTCAAACTAGAACTACGTAAGCCTTGAGTTTCCCATTGCACCAGGGAATACGTAGGAGCAGGATCAAGTCCTGTCAGGCTATCTTCCACCAATATTTTTATTTTCACTCTAATTAGGATCAATTAGTTTTCAAATAAATCACACACTTAGTTTAAGCGTACCGTTCTTCGGAACGGGCGAGTAGGGTGCCTAACACCTTCCCTACTCATAACCGACTCCTGAACCTAAATCTCTTCCTCAAGTTAGGGCTTTTCCAAATATTTTCCGTAAAAATAAAATTTGGTGGAAACTCCACATTATCAAATAAAACTCTATTTTAAAGATTTAGGGAGTTTGTCGTCTCGTCGTAATTATGGTTGCGACAATGGTGATGATCTTGATGACGATGATGATGCTGAGGATGATGAATAGAATTAATGATGACAATGACATTAAAAGTGTCAATAATGAATGTTGATGATGATGGTGAACGATGATGAGCATGATGATGAACAATGATTAGCATGATGATGAACTACGATAAAAAATGATGATGACGATGATGATTTATGATGATGTTGAGGGAGGCGATGATGATGATGATGATGATGATGATGATGATGATTATGAGGATGATGATAATGATGATGATGATGAACGATGATGATGGTGATGATGATGATGATGATGATGATGATGACGATGATGATGATGAATGATGATAAGCATCATCATGAATGATCATAATAATGAAGATGATGATGATGATGATGACGATGATGATGAGCTACGGTAAACGTTAAGGATGATGATTTTCTTCTTGATTACGATGATGATTTATGATGATGTGGAGGGTGACGATGATGATGATGTTGATGATGATAACGATGATGATGATGATGATGATGATGATGATGATGAACGATGATGAGCATGATGATGAAAGATGATAGTGTTGATGATGTTGATGCTGATTTTCATTGTGGACGACGAAGACGACGATGATAATGATGATGATCACGAATTGATTATTATGAACAATGGTGATGCTGATGTACGATGATGAGCATAATGATAAACTATGATGACGATGATGATCTTGATGATGATGATGATGATGGTGATGATGATGATGAGGATGACGAATTGGATTGATGATGATGATGATGATGATATTCAGTGTGTCAATAAGGAATGATGATAGTGATGGTGATGATGGCGATATTGATGATGATGATGGTGATGATGATGATGATGAACGATGATCATGATGATGATCAACAATGATGAGAATGATGATGAATAATGATAGTTATGATAATGTTGATGATGATGATGAACTACAATACATATTGATGATTATGAACAATGATGATGTTGATGGGTGATGATGAGCATAATGATAAATGATAATGGTGATGATGATCTTGATGATCATGTTGAGGATGACGAATAGGATTGATGATGATGATGATATTTAATGTGTCAATAATGATGATGATAGTGATGGTGATGATTATAATGATGAACAATGATAATGATGATGATGATGATGATGATGATGACGAACAATGATGAGCATGATGATGAATAATGATAATTATGATGATGATTATGATTTTGATGAACTACGATAAACTTTGATGATGTTTGAGGGTGACGATGACGATGATATGATGATGATGATGATGATGAATGTTGATGAGCTTGATTATGAACAATGATGATCATGATGATGAAATATGATAGTGATGATGATGATGATGATGATGATGATGATGATGATGAATGATGATGACGCTGATGTACAATGATGAGCATAATGATGAATAATGATGGTGAAGATGATGATGAACTTGATGATCATGATGATGATGTTGAGGATCACGAATATGATTGATGATGATGATGATATTCAATGTGTCGATAATGAATGATGATACTGATGGTGATTGTCGCAACCGTAACCACAACGAGACGATGAACTCCCTAAAATTTTAAAAAGAATTTTATTGGATTGTGGAGTCGCCACCAAATTTTTATTTAAGGGAAAATATTTGGAGAAACCCTAACTTGAGGAAGAAACTCTAGGTTCGAGAGTCAGTTATGAATAGGGAAGGTGTTAGGCACCCTACTCGCCCGTTCCAAAGAACAGTACCCTTAAGCTGAGTGTGTGATTTATTTGAAAACTATTTGATCCTTTAATAGAATAAAAATAAATAGGTTTGTATGGAAATAGCCTGACAGGACTTGATCCTGCTCCTACGTATTCCTTGGTGCAATGGGAAATTTAAGGCTACGTAGTTCTGATTTAAAAGATTTGATCTCTTGGAAAATGGAAGGGTGATTTCAGGAAAAATAGATTTTGAATGGAGTGAGAAAGATGTTCATGCAAAGTTCAAATCGCCGTGAGCCACATGTGAACTCGCACGAATTCCAATACAGAACAACAGAGGTTTTGAATAAAAACGAAGATTTGTTGGAAAAACATCCATGCAAAAGTTCAAACCGTTGTAAGCCGTGCTTGAACCCGCACAAATTCGAATACGAAACAACAGAGAAGGCTGCCTGCTCGTATTAGAATTCGTTTAGACGAATTTCCAAAAAGAACAGAGGTTTTAAATAAAACAGGGATTTGCCGGAAAAACATCCGTGCAAAGTTCAAACTGTCGTAAGCTGCATTTGAACCCGCACGAATTCGAATACGGAACAGCAGAGAAGGCTGCCTGTTCGTATTAGAATCTGCTTAGACGAAATTCCAAGAAGGAAAGAAGAGGCTATAAATAAAACAATGGTTTGTCGGAAAAACGTCCAAGCAAAGATCAAACTGTCGTAAGCCGCGTTTGAACCCACACGAATTCAAATATGGAACAGCAGAGAAGGCTGTCTGCTCGTACTAGAATCCATTTAGACAAAATTCCAAAGAGGAAAGCGGAGGTTTTAAATAAAACAGATTTGTCGGAAAAACGTCCATACAAAATTCAAACCGTCATAAGCCGCGTTTGAACCCGCACGAATTCGAATACGCAATAGCAGAGAAGGCTACCTGCTCGTATTAGAATATGTTTAGACGAAATTCCAAAGAGGAAAGTGGAGGTTTTAAACAACAGTTTTCTAAAATTCTGTGCTTCCGAAAATCCAAACCGTCATAAGCTGCATTTGAATCCACACGAATTAAAATACGGAATAGCATAGAAGGCTGCATGTTCGTATTATAATCCGTTGCACAAGTTTTAGAAAATTAAAACGGACATTTTGTAACAGATGTTTTTTAGCGGAGCAAACAGAAATTTTCTAAAACCCTGTGCTTGAGAAAATCCAAACCGTCGTAAGCCGTATTTGAATCCGCACGAATTAAAATACAGAACAGCAGAGAAGGATGCCTATTCGTATTAGAATTCGTTGCACAAATTTAAAGAAATTGAAAACAGAGACAAAGATGAACTCGAAAATTCAAGAAGAAGTAGAAAGTTAAATAGAGACAAAGAGAACGCAACAAAAAATACTGAAATCGGAGATCATTTAGCCGATCAAAAACGAAAATGAAAAACAGAGATGAAGATGAACCTAAAGAACACAAGAGATTTTGGTGCCAAAATTTGAATTCAAATCTTTAGAATTTTTTGAAACTATTTTCTGGTAGATCTGAAAAATTAATACCAATTAATTGAAAGATATAGATCATAGGAATCAAAAAAGACAAGTTTGACAAAAATCAAACCAGAAATGAGCAAGTTATGCACAAATCAAACAAGCTAGGTTTATTTGCGCACCAAGACGAACATGCTTCAGTATTTCGGCAATAGAAATTTCATTTCAGATCCAAATTAGACAAATAATATCATTCTAGAAAATAGAGAGAAAGAAAAAGAGAAAGCAACAAAAATCATAAAAATTGGAGATCATTTGACCGATAAAAAAATGAAAATGAAAAACAGAGACGAAGATGAACCTCAAGAACACAAGAGATTTTGGCGCCAAAATTTGAATTCAAATATTTTTGGTGGATCTGAAAAAATGAATACCAATACATTGAAATATTTGGATCATAGGAATCAAACAAAACAAGTTTGACAAAAATTATACCCAAAATAAGCAAGTTATGCACCAATCAAACAAGCTAGGTCTAGTTGCGCACCAGGACGAACATGCTTCAGTAATTACACAATATAAATTCCATTTCAGATCCAAATTAAACAAATAATATCATTCCAGAAACTCGGGAGAAATACTAAGAGAATACAAGAAAAATCACCGAAAGCGGAGATCATTTGACTAATCAAAAATGAAAACGAAAAACCGAGATGAAGATTAACCTCAAGAACATAAGAGATTTTGGCGCCAAAATTTGAATTCAAATCTCAGAATTTTTAAAAATATTTCTTGGTGGATCTATAAAAATTAATATCAACCAATTGAAAGATGTGGATCATAAGAATAAAAAAAAATAAGTTTGACAAAAATCAGACCCGAAATAAGCAAGTTATGCACAAATCAAACAAGTTAGGTTTATTTGCTCACCAGGACGAACATGCTTTAGTAATCAGGCGATAGAAATTCCATTTCAGATTCAAATTATAAAATAATATCATTCCAGAAACTAGAGGGAAAGACGAAGAGAACTTAACAAAAATCACCGAAATCGAGGATCATTTGACTGATCAAAAATTAAAACGAAAAACAGAGATGAAGATGAACTCGGAAATCTGAGAAGAAGCAAGAAAATTAAGTGGAATAAAAGTTGGATCTCACCTCCATTGATGTGCTTCAAATTCCAATTGGTAGCCCTTGGGAAGATTATGAAGAAACTGGTTCAATGGAGGCCAAGGAGATGCTGAATGGGATGTGGAAGGAGAGAGTATCTTAGGCACCACCCCATAGAAAATTCTCCATCCCTTCTCAAAGTGCCCCTCTCCCCTTATATATACCTCTTTTTTTTTAATTTTGGTGGGTTCTCTCCTTTTTTCCCTTTTCTATTCTTTTGATTTTTCGGATTCTTTTCTTCTTCTTTTTTTCTTTTTATTTATTTATTTATTTATTTTGTTTTATTTTTTCCATTACTTTTATTTTAAATTTTTGAATTATTTTAGACTAAATCATTTTTTGACTAAAACAAAATAATTTATTTTGGGTTTTGAATCCTCAAACATAATTCAGTGTTCACAATGATAATTGCGATATTGATGATGATGATGGTGATGATGATGATGATGAACGATGATGATCATGATGATGAATAATGATAGTTATGATGATGGTGATGATCTTGATGATGATGATGATGAACTACGGTAAACATTGATGATGATGATTTTTTTGTGGATGACGATAATGATCTATTATGATGTTGAGGGTGACGATGATGATGATGAAGATGATGATGATGATGAACGATGATGATGATAATGATGATGAGGAAGATATGATGATGACGATGATGTTGATATTACTGATGATGATGAATATCATGATGATAGTGATGATGATGATGATGAGCATGATGATGAACGATGATTTGCATGGTAATGGATGATAATGATGAGCATGATGATGAACGATGATTTGCATGGTAATGGATGATGATAGTGATGATGATGATGAACTATGGTAAACGTTGGTGATGATGATGATGAACGATGATGACGCTAATGTACAGTGATGAGCATGATGACGAACGATGATGAGCATGATGATGAATAATGATAGGGATGATGATGATGATGATGATGATGATGATGATGATGATGATGACGATGATGATGATGATGATGATGATCTTGATGATGCTGATGATATTCAATGTGTTGATAATGAATGATGATAGTGATAGTGAGGATGATGACAAACGATGATGACCAAGATGATGGATGATGATAGTGATAACAATGCTGATAATCTTGATCATGATGATGAACAACGGTAAACGTTGATGATGATGATGATTTTTTTGTGGATGACGATGATGATTTATAATGATGTTTAGGGTGGGGATGATGATAACGTTGATGATCCTTATGTTCGATGATGAGCATGATAATAAACAATGACAAATGATGATAGTGATGATGATGATGATGATGATGATGATGATGATGATGGAGATGATGTGGAGGATGACGAATAGGATTGACGATGATGATGATGACGATATTCAATGTGTTAATAATGAATGATGATAGTGATGGTGATGATGGCAATATTGATGGTGATGAGCATGATGATGAATAATGATAGTTATGAGGATGATGATGATCTTGATGATGATGATGATGATGATTTTGAACAATGATGATGTTGATGTACGATGATGAGCATAATGATGAACGATGATGGTGATGATTTTGATGATGATCATGATGTTAAGGATGACGAATATGATTAATGATGATGATGATATTCAATGTGCCAATAATGAATGATGATAGTGATGGTGATGATTGCGATATTAATGATGATGATGATGATGATGAACAATGATGAGCATGATGATGAATAATGATAGTTATGAGGATGATGATGATCTTGATGATGATGATGATGATGATGATGATAATGAACTATGATAAACGTTGATGATGATGATGACGATTATGAGCAACGATGACGCTGATGTACGATGATGAGCATAATGATGAACAATGATGGTGATTATCTTGATGATGATGATGATGATGTTGAGGATGACGAATAGGATTAATGATGATGATGATGATATTCAATGTCTCAATAATGAATGATGATAGTGATAGTGATGATAGTGTTGATGATGATGATGAACGATGATGAGTATGATGATGAATAATCATAGTTGTGAAGATGATGATGATCATCTTGATGATGATGATGATGATGAACTACGATAAACGTTGATGACGACGATTTATGATGATGTTGAGGGTGACGATGATGATGATGTTGATGATGATGATGATGATGATGAATGATGATGATGATTATGATGATGATGATGAACGTTGATGAGCATAATGATGAATGATGATGAGCATGATGATGAAAGATGATACTGATGATAATGATATGTTTGTTGTTGATGATGCTGATGTACAATAATGAGCATAATGATGAACGATGATGGTGATGATGATGATGATGATGATGAACATGACTAATAGGATTAATGATGATGGTGATATTCAATATGTCGATAATGAATGATGATAGTGATGGTAATGATGGTGATATTGATGATGATGATGATGGTGATGATAATGATGATGATGATGAACAATGATGAGCATGATGATGTATAATGATAATTATGATGATGGTGATGATCTTGAATATTATGATGATGATGATGATGATGAACTACAATAAACGTTGGTGATGATGATGTTTTTTAGGATGACAATAATGATTTATGATGATGTTGAGGGTGACGACGACGACAATGATGATGATGATGATGATGATGGTGACGAAACGATGATGATCATGATCATGATCATGATGAACAATCATTACCATGATGATGAATAATGATGATGATCTTGATGATAATGATGATGATTATGATGATGATGATGAACTATGGTAAACGGTGATGATGATGATGATGATGAACGATGATGACGCTGTTGTATAATGATGAGATTGATGATGAATAATAATAGTGATGATGATGATGATGATGATGATGATCATGTTGAGGATGACGAATAGGATTGATGATGATGATGATATTCAATGTGTCGATGATGAATGATGATAGTGATAGTGATGATGATGACGAATGATGATTAGCATGATGATGAACGATGATGAACGATGATGACCAAGATGATGGATGATGATAGTGATGACAATGCTAATGATCTTGATGATGATGATGATGATGATGATGAACAACGGTAACTGTTGATGATGATGATTTTTTTGTGATGACGATGACGATTTACGATGATGTTGAGGGTAAGGATGATGTTGATGTTGATTATGCTTATGTACGATGATGAGCATGGTAATGAACGATCATGAATGATGATAGTGATGATGGTGATGATGATGATATTCAATGTGTCAATAACGAATGATGATATTGATGGTGATGATGGCGATATTGATGATGATGATGGTGGTGATGATGATGATGATGATGATGATGAACATGATGATGAACGATGATGAGCGTGATGATGAATAATGATAGTGGTGATGATGATGTTGATAATGATAATGATGAACTACAGTAAACATTGATGATGATGATTTCTTTATGATTGACGATGATGATTTATGATGATGTTGATAGTGACGATGATGACAATGATGATGATGGTGGTGGTGGTGGTGATGATGATGATGATGAACGATGATGAGCATGATGATGAACAATGATGAGCATGATGATGAATGATGATAGTGATGATGATGATGATGATGTTGATGATGAATTACGGTAAATGTTGATGAGTATGATTTTTTTATGGATTACGATGATGATTTATGATGATGTTGAGGGTGACGATTATGATGATATTGATGATGATGACGATGATGATGATGATGATGAGCGATGACGACGACGACAACGACAATGATGATGATGATGATGAATGATGATGAGCATGAAGATGAAAGATGATAGTGATGATGATGATGATGCTGGTGCTGATTTTCTTTATGGATAATGACAACGATGATGATAATGATGATAATCACGATGATGATGATTATGAACAATGATGACGCTGATGTACGATGATGAGCATAATGATAAAAGATGATGGTGATGATGATGATGATGATGATGAGGATGACGAATAGGATTGATGATGATGATGATGATGATGATATTCAATGTGTCAATAACAAATGATGATAGTGATGGTGATGATGGCCATATTGATGATGATGATGGTGATGATGATGATGATGATGAACGATGATGATGATGATGATGAACAATGATGAGAATGATGATGAATAATGATAGTTATGATAATGTTGATGATGATGAAGTTGATGATGATGATGAAATACAATACACATTGATCATTATGAACAATGATGATGCTGATGTATGATGATGAGCATAATGATGAACGATAATGGTGATGATGATCATGATGATGATGTTGAGGTTGACGAATAGGATTAATGATGATGTGATATTTAATGTGTCAATAATGAATGATGATATGGTGATGATGATGATGATGAACGATGATGATTTATGATGATGTTGAGTGTGACGATGATTATGATCATGATGATCATGTTCATGATGATGAACTGTGGTAAACGACGACGACGATGATGATGATGACGCTGACGTACTATCTTGAGCATAATGATGAACGATGATGGTGATGATGATGATGGCGATGATGTTTAGGATGAAGAATAAGATTGATGATAATGATGATGATATTCAATGTGTCGATAATTTATGATGATAATGAACGATGATGATGATGAACGATGACGAGCATGATAATGAGTGATGATAGTTATGATGAAATGATGATCTTGTTGATGATGATGATGATGATGATGATGAACTACGGTAAATGTTGATGATGATGATTTTTTTGTGGATGACAATAATGATTTATGATGATGCTGAGGATGACGATAATGATGATGATGATGATGATGATGAACAATGTTGAACAATGATTAGCTTGATCATGAAAGATGATAGTGATGATGATGATGATGAAGATGAACAATGATGATGATGATCATGATGATGGTGATGATGATGATGATGATGATGATGAACGATGATGACACTAATGTACAATGATGAGCATGATGATGAACGATTATGATGAAAGATGATAGTGATGATGATGATGATGATGATGATCTTGATGATGACGACGAATAGGATTAATGATGATGATGATATTCAATGTTTTGATATTGAATGATGATAGTGATGGTGATGATGTCGTTTGGGATGATGCTGATGATGATGAACGATGATGAGCAAGATGATGGATGATGATAGTGATGATGATGATGATGAACAATAGTAAACATTGAAGATGATGATTTTTTTGTGGATGATGATGATCGTTTATGATAATGTTGAGGGTGAGGATGATGATGCTTATGTATGATGATGAGCATGATAATGAACGATGATGAATAATGATAGTGATGATGATGATGATGATCGTATGATAAAGAGTTGTATGCTCTTATCAGAGTCCTCCAGACTTGGCATTTGTTTCCCAAGGAGTTTGTGATCCATAGTGACCATGAATGACTTAAATACCTTAAGGCCTAAGGTAAATTAAATAAAAGGCTTGCTAAATGGAAATAATTTTTAGAATAATTCCCTTATGACCTCAAGCATAAGAAAAAGGACATTGACAAGGTTGTTGATGCTCTCTCTGGGAAGCATACCATGTTAACCTTCCTCAATACCAAACTACTTAGGTTTGAGAACTTTCAGGATCTATATGGAAGGATGTATAGTTTGAGAAACTCTATAAGAGCTGCACCCATAAATCATGTAATGGATACTTTAGACATCATGGATTACTATTTAGACATAATCATTTATGTGTGCCAAAATGTTCCATGAGACAACTTTTTCTCAAAGATTCTCATGAAGAGGATTAATGGGGAACTTTGGCACCCAGAAATCCTAGCCATCTTGAGGGAAAACTTCTTCTAGCCATAGGGATGTACAAAATCAACTACCAAACCCCATGGGCTATACACTCCTTACTTGTTCTTGAGGCCCCTTGGGTAGATATTAGTATGGAATTTTTCCCAGGGCTACTTACAACCCCAAGGGGCCCGTACTTCATCTTTGTGGTGGTGAACTGCTTCAGTAAGATGACCCACTTTATTCCATGTCACAAAGTGGATAATGCTAGCTTTGTAGCCAATCTCTTTTTTAGAGAAGTAGTAAGGCTACAAGGAATATCTAGGAGTATAGTGTCTAATTGAGATACCAAGTTCCTTAGTCACTTTCGGCATACCTTCTAGGATAAACTAGGAACCAAGATCTTTTTCACAACCCTTTTCCATCCTCAAACAAATGGCTAGACTGAAGTGGTGAATAGAAAACTTTCTACTCTTCTTAGGATAATGGTAGGTAAGAATCTCAAGTCTTAGCAGGAATGTCTGCCCCATTTTGAGTTTCCTTATAATATCACTTTACCATCCAACACTCCTCCTTTAAGGTAGTGTATGAATTTAATCCTCTCACCCCTCCCTCCAATAGATCTTTTACTTATGCTTGACCTAGCCAGTTATCATGGTAAGGATGGGGCTTAGAAATCCAAATTTATCTAGGAGATCTATATTAAAGTCAAAGGCATCATAGAAAAGAAAATGACTCATTACACTAGATTGGATAATAAGGATAGAAAGGAGGTTCTGTTTGAACCTAGGATTTTGGTGTGGCTGCACCTACGTAAGGAAATGTTTCCTTCCTTAAGGAAATCTAAACATTAGCCCAAGGGTGATGGCTCCTTCCATGTTCTTAAGTGAATATACCCTAATGCCTATCACTTAGATTTACCTACGGATTATGGTGTTAGTGCTACTTTTAACATATATGATCTTTCTCCATTTATTTTAGGTTCTAATAATGAGAGTTCTCATTTGAGGACAAATGCGTTCGAAGAAGGAGGAGATGATGTAGGGATCACTCCAAAGCATACCATTATAGAGGCATCTCTAAGTAGAGCCTTTACCCCGTTGAGCCCATCACCAGAGCTAGGACCAAGAAATTGCAGAAGGAGGTTGAAACCTTCTTGAGCCTTTAGAAGGAGCTCTCTTAAGCCCACCACACTTCTTCCATGGCCCTCCATACTTTAGACTAGGAATTATACTTTTCTTCTATCTTAGATTTTAGCTTGCCTAAATATGTATAGGATTGGGTCCTATTTTCTCTGTATTTTAGTTTGGGCTATTGGACCTACTTTGGCCCAACTTGTGGCTACATAGATAAAGAAAGCAAGGTACTATATTAGGCTTGTAATTCAAGCCCAAATCACGCCATGTAAGTGGCTCCATAGCTGTATGGCCTTAACCCCCTTATTCGCCCACTTTAGCCTATAAATAGGCTACGCCATGTGTAATTTTCAATCTTTGATTTATTTTTTTAGTAAAATTCAGATTGAAAGTAATTTTTCTCTCTTCTCCTCTCTCCCTCTCTTGGTCAAAATTGTAAGTGGGAGACTCCTTATCCTTGGCCTCCAAGGTGGAAAATTAGGAGCTTATCTCTTCCAAGGATAATGCTCTAACCTTTATCCTCAAGCTTTTTCACTTCTTCACCTTTAACTTTAAGCATAAACCAGTTCTACTAGCCATGGAAAGCTGCATCATCCTATTTCTTTTCCTAGAGCCTAACCATACCTTTTGTGACAACAATGGCATGCTTAATAATGTAAATATTGTTATGTAAATAAATGTATAATGTTAGGAGCACATGATTGCCATTTTTCAAAATTACGGAGAGCAACGATGCTCAAAATGCTTATTTATTGTTACATTAATTTACTACGACAAAGCTCGCACTTCAAAAAAATTGTATCATATATTAAATATGAGTATTTTATAAAAGAGTTTCACATCATGAAATAATAAACTAGTAGTGAATCTGTAAAACAAATTGAGGGTAGGACAATATATCATTATTAGGGTGTTACAATATTGCTTAACAATGAGTAATAATATGTCATTAAAAATATAATTTGTGATATATGTTAAAGTGTCACTAAGAGTGTGAATAGTAATTAAGCATGATTATGATCATGGTAAAAGATGTTAATATGTCAAGTAGTATCTTTGATATTATGATTTATCATGCTTATAAGGTGAGCCAAAGAGTCAAAGAATAAATGAAATGTAAGATTATACTTTCTATGAAACATTTCATTATTAAAATGAATCCACTTTATAAAAGTGGTATTTCTTAAAGTAAAATTAAACTTGCATGCTTGTCACATCTTATAAAGAAGCTAAAATGATTCAGAAAAAAGATGTTATCATTAACCTTAGGAAGATATCTACTAAAAAACTTAGATTTCTTATTTTTTACTTTTCATTCTTTTTTTCATGTACTTCCCATGTTGTATACAATAACGGATGAGTATCTCATATTAAGTAAAATGGAATGGCATTTTAATGTCCACAATCACATGCTCATCATTTAAGCAAAAGGTTTAAAAAAATGAACAAACTTTATGGAGGACATCCTTGTAAAACATTACACTAAATCAAGTTATAATTATTTTGATTATACTGTTCTCACTATTATTTGAAAATATCTATTGATTCTAAAAGGTACATATGTTCTTGTGGTATAAGAAAAAAATTTGCTATCAACGTTAAGTTTATTTTTGTTTATATGTTTTATTATTTATTTAATATAAATAATGTAAATATTGTTATGTAAGTAAATGTATATTTTTATAAATATCTATTGCAAATTTTTAAACTAACCCTAAGCAACTATATTTTAAACATTTATTTTTTATTATATTAATTTAATATGATGAGATTTATCTGTTCTAAAAATAATGTCATAATTTTTGCAATAACATTATTTTTTTAAAAAATATTTTCATCACAAAACTCAATTTCAACTTTTTACGCACACACAATTTTCCTCGTACCTTCTACCGTGCATATTTTTTTTTATAGTTTTTGCTATTTTTAAAAGAATAAACCATCATTTTTATCCTTCACTTTGTTGACGTGTTTTATTTTCATCTTTTACATTAAAAAAATTAGGTCGTTAGTTCCTTATTTTTTCATTTGTCTTTCATATTAATCCCTAGGATCAATTTTAATAAACAAAATACTGATATGTGATGTTAAATGTCACGATATCAGTTTAGATATACATTAATGATTAACCAAAAAGGATAAAAGAAGTTGCGGTGGTAATGGTGGAACATTTGGAGATTTATTTACGGGCATTGTGGGAAGAAAGATAAAGATGGGGATAGGTATAGTAAGGTAAATGAAGTAGAGAAATCATTAATGTATTATACAACATTGTTTAGGCATATTTGAATGTCCAACATGACATTTAACAACATAAATCAACACATTGTTTGTGAAAATTAATCCCAGAAACTAATGTGAAACACAAATGATAAAAGTAAGAGATTAACGATTTAAATTTTGTAAGTTAAAGATAAAAATAAAACATGTTAACAAAATAAATAACAAAATAACACTTTACTTATTCTTAAACTCTACAATTATCACATTCATTTATATATCAAATAAAATATAAGTAATCATCAAAGTAAAAATAATCTATTTTTTTAAATATTCTTTTCATTCGATACACATAATTAATAAAATTTGTCTAAATTATTTCATAAATAAATTTTATCTTAAATAAATTAGTAAAATTAATATTTATATTAAAAGTTGCAGCTTCTCTTCTATTTAAATTTTTATAAAAAAATATCATTATTTAATGAATTTTTTTTTCATAAAATAAATTAATCACCTCTATCTATAACCATATTTTTTTAAATCAACAATCCAAGTCTGCAGGGATATAAAAATTATATTATAAACTAAAATCCTTAAGTATTTTTAGTTAACCATCAGTTTTTTTTACCATTTTTATTTCTTGTTTTTTATTGAAATAAAACTTTCTTTATATAAGTCAGACAACGTTTAAATGAAGAACTTTTAATTTTTTAAAAAATTTTAAACTAAAATATAAAATTCTTTTATTTGGTATAATATTTTTATAGAACAAAGTGAAAATATAAGATTCTCATGAAAAAAATTTAACTATGTTAATTATAATATTTTTAGAAATATATTAAACATATTTATAATATTTAATAATTATAGTTTCTATATAATATAATTCTTTTCAAAACGTGATTTTCAAAAGTAAAAAAGTACTTTGAATACTAATATATTTTCCAAAATTACAAACCTATTCTTAATTAATAAAGCTTAATATTTTAAAATAAAATAAAATAAAATAAAGAGTCATTTTAATTTCTAAAATATTAAGATCAGTCATATTAGTTTCTAAATAATAAAAATCATCATTTTAATGTTTCAAAATAAAACAATTTGTTATATTAATTTTTAAAGATAAATAATCACTTATTTTATTTTTTAAAAAATTTTAAAAATATCATTTTAATTTCTATGAAAAATTAATCTTTTAAGATTAAAGCTGTGTTTGTTTTATGGTTAAAAACAACAAACTTAATTTTAAAAACTAAAAATAAAATCATATTTATCGAACAAACTCTAGAATACATGAAACACAATTTTAAATATTTTTAACTATAAAATAAATAAATACTAATATATCTAATTTATAATTTTAAAAATTAAAATAATTATTTAGTGAAAATAAAATCTTGGAATTCACTGGCTTTCCATGCATCTGGTCAGGCCAAACACAACAGTCTCATGTAGTCATATTTAATTTCCCATTAAATGTAGATGTTCACTTAAAGCTGTACACTTCCCTGCAGCTGCAATCACTTAAAAATGCTTGCGTACAGACACACAAGAAAACACAATCCCAACCCACATTGTCGCCTGTCACAAAAATTCCCTCACTTTGTTCCTCCCTTTCTCTCTCTAACTCTCTAAGTCTCTAACCTCAAATCACATCCACACACAATCCTTCTATGTTCCTCACATGATCTAGTTTTCTCTCTATTTAAATTTCTGTGGCAGCTTTTTACATTCTCTGCTCCAACATCACAGTTCTTCGCCACCCTTAAATTAAACCTCTTTCTCTCTCTCACACATCTCCACACGCACGCACACACCCTTGCCTCCTCCTCCGCTTTCATTTCCCTTATAAGGTCCATATTATACTATGCACTAACCCCAAATAGCACATGCACACGATGGAGAGAACAATAATGACAGACCAATCATACCCACAAAGGAAAAGAACCCCATCTTTCTCCTCAACCCTCTTAGACGCCATTTACCGTTCCATTGACGAATCAAAATCCAACCTTGACCAAGATCAACAACTGGGTCTCTCCAAGGAAACCATCACCCACGCCCCAAAACAGAGCCACTACTACAACCACAAAGACAACAAAAATGGCAACAAAGAGAAGATGAATCTTCGACGAGCCGCTATGGTAGAAGATTGGATAGGGAAGCAAAGCTCACACAGCTCTCAGTTCTTGAATAATTCAACGACTTCAAGTTCCTCAGAGTCAGTGTTTTTCTCATCATCAGAAACAGTCACAACAAACCGCAAACCAAAATCAAGACCCAAACCAGAAAAGAAACAACAACAGCCACAGAAGCCAAAGAGAGAGGGTGGTTTCGCAAGGACGAAGCTAAGGGCTTTGAAGATGTACGGCGAGTTGAATCAGAAAGTGAAGCAACCCATTTCACCAGGGAGTCGCATAGCTAGCTTCCTCAGCTCAATTTTCAACTCTGGGA
This sequence comes from Canavalia gladiata, assembly GCA_037954105.1. NCBI lineage: Eukaryota > Viridiplantae > Streptophyta > Magnoliopsida > Fabales > Fabaceae > Canavalia > Canavalia gladiata. The sequence continues at coordinate 18,293,552 of CM075662.1, read as the reverse complement.
ATGTGAAGAAAGCCAAAATGTGCAACGTTGGTGCTGTGAAAGATGCTACTTTTGACCACACTTCTAAATCTCCGTGTTTCTCTTCTTCAGCTTCATCGTTTTCTAGAAGGTCTTGCATGACTAAAACGAAGCCTAGCAACGGAATCAAGAGGTCCGTGAGGTTTTACCCCGTTAGCGTGATCCTTGGTGAGGATAATTCTCAACCTTGTGGCCAAAGGTATACTTATATGAACGATCCAAGTTTGTTGCCATTGCCCAGAACTTCTTCAATAATAAAGGAGGTGAAGAATAACTGTGTGGTGGCAAAAGAAACGGGTTACCAAAATTCTGGTAAGGGTACTAGTAAGTTCGGTTTTAGAAGTTTTTACGATGATAGTGATGAAAATGATGATGATGTTGATGATGATGCTTTGAGTTATTCTAGTTCGGACCTGTTCGAATTGGATCATCTTATTGGAGCTGGAAGGTACCAAGAAGAGCTTCCTGTTTATGAAACTACCAATTTAGAAACGAATAAGGCCATTGCTAAGAGTCTTCGTTTGTAGATTAGTATTTACTACTTAAAAAAAAACCATTGTAATTAATTAGTTCCATGGTTTCTGGAGCTTAATCGAAAATAATTCATAATTCTTTCTCCAAGGAGAGATGTAAGAAGTTACTTTTGATTAATTTCAATTTTTTTAATGATTTAGTTGGTGTGCAGATATAGGCTTAATCATGCATGCTAGTATGCTTGGGAAATTTTGGGTCGAATTGGATATTGTTTGTCTTAGAGAGCGTAATAGCTGGAAGGACTCTCACGTTCACTTGCACAATTTTGTCAAACCATACTTAGACAACTGAAAAGAGATAAAGAGCTAAAGGAAAAAAGAATTAATGATCAATTTTTTTTTTTTAATTGTGTATCAAAGTTGTTTCAAATACTTAATGTATATGATCTTATCATAGTTTAGAGATAAAAAGCAAGGTTAAAAATTCAATGAGCAACTATAAAATATAATAATTTTACCTTTACTTCTTTGTCGTTTAACAAAATTTTCTCTTTTATTTCTTTTGCACTCGGATGAGCACATGGCCTTTGGTGAAACATGGTAAAACTTTCCCCCACTATAACGTCATAGAAGATTTCAATGAATGATTACTACTCACCATCTTTTGCCCATTTGAAAGATGTAATTACATTGTTAATTTGAACTGATATTTTAGGTTGTAAAGCCAAAATTGAAGCTAGCTAATTGACAAATGATAACAAAACATATAAAACGGAGAAAGGGAAATATTAGATGCAAAGCAGACAAAGTAGGCCCTCGTATATGAATTGGAGAAGTCAACATATGGTCGGATCAGGCATGATGGCTCAGATTCAAACTGACTTTTTACACCAAACGAGAAAAATAACACACCAAAGGCAAAATAAAAGGCAGTGATCAAAGCTATTTTCTACAGAGAGATAATGTGATATGCATGCGACACCAGTGGCCACCTTGGTTGACATATAACACCATCCTTTCAATGATCCTTCCTAAAGTAAAAGATTAAAAATGAAGGAATGAAAAGTTAAGAAATAAAGCTAATTATTTATTTACTACCAACAATAAGAGTAGTGTTGACAGAGGAAGGCTATGATGATATATTAAAGCGATTAGCGGGTGACATTTGATTTGAGTCTTTATATGTGCTATCATTGCCAGATTCCTTCGTTAAGGAAGTTTGGTTAGCTGTATATTCTTCAATTTCCACCTAGTTATGAAAGGGATCTATATTATGATCAAATTATGTGATACTATCTATTCAATAATTATTATGACAAATTTTGTTAATTATTCTAATGATATAACTTTTATTTTTTAATTACAAACATAAACAAACGATATAAATAATGATTTTAATTTTAATAAATTTTTAATATAAAAATTTTTATACTGTCAACTAAATAAAATTATATTAGATATAATTTTTATAATAATTGATACAAAAATTAATAATTTTAATGATATAATTGGATGAAAGTATAAAAAAATTATTTAGACTCATAGTATATTTTAATAAAATTTATAAATAATTACATGAAAAAAAGTGTTTTATTTACAATATGCTATAGTTTATATGACTTGAATCATATGAGTGGTTGGTGGTTTAAATGGCTAATAAATAAATAAATAATGGTTATTACGTTACATTCTTAATTTATATTTGTTTGGAGACTTAAAAATGAAAAATTTGTATAAAATTGAAACGTTTTACTTCAATAAATCATAAAATATATTATTGGACAAATACAAAATTTTATGTAAATTTCTATCTGTAAAACAAGTAATGATTGATTTAGATATAAAAATTATCTTACACGCATTTATCTTATAAATTTAACAAGTGATAATTTTATTTTATTTTAAAATATATAAGAAAAGATTATAGAATCATAAATAAAATAAAAATAAATGTAATATATTTTTAATATATATAAAAATTATTTAACTTTTGAGAAGGAGTAAATTTTATGCTTAATATTAATTTGTTTAATGTACAAATAAAGAAGACACACCGAGTTATGAGAAAGAGAAAGGTAGAGGAAGGACAAGAACATAATTTGAACCCTTATATGATCAAGTTAAACTAAAACTAAAAAAAAAAATCTACAATCAACCATAATTACATAATACATAATGGGAGAGAGCAGCAGTGGGGATGTTTCTTAACAACCAAGCAGAAGCAGTGGCAAGTACTATACGAAGATTATAAATGTGAAGCAAGCTCATGTGGAAGCAACATCGCATTATCTCTGTAGGCTGAAAGCTAAGGACCACACATACCGGCCATATATGCCTATATCCACCCTATAATCCCTTTGGCATCTTGTTTCCAAGGAAGGGTGCATACTTTACCAACTAGCCTCCCCAAATTCAGCTATCGTCTTTTTCCTTCTTTTCTAAAACTGTTATTAGTATAAAGAAAATGCCAATTAGAATTTTGAAAATACTGATTAAAAAATTAAATTAAATAATTTATTTCAAAATATTGTTAATTTTCTACTTTCATTTTAGATATATATTATCTCTAATAAAATAATTTTATTCAATATTTTTAGGATATTAGATAGAAAACTGTTTAGAATAAAACTAATATGCATTAATTGAAGGTTATAATCGCCCACAAAGGAGGCCAATAATGCAAGCCGCAAAGCATATTAATTCGAGTATTTAATTTGCTTCTACTTTTGTTCTCAATTAGCACTCCATGAAAGCGCATATACCTGATTGGTTTGCTTGGATTTTTTTCCAAATTAATTTGATTTTTCAAATTATGTATTTTTCAAATTGATAATATTATAGATATTTTATATTTTATTATTAAAATTATAATTTTATTTTTATAATTAATGTAGTATAGAATAATATTAAAAATCAATAGATAAAATTTCCATTTTAATTAAAATAAAAAATATTTTATGTAAATCACATCCTTTAAAAATAAGTATATCTTGCTTGACAAATAAATGATCTAAAATTAATTTCAAGTTAAAAGTTGTTACTATTTTTAATTAACTGTATTCAAACTATATTCAGAGAAAATTCTTAGATCTAAACTCCTTTTTTATATATTTATTTAAATTAAATATATATTTAACTAAAAAATTAACTTATATCAATATAAGTTATATTAAATATTATAGAGTTAATTATTTTATGTAACATATAAGTTTTATTAATTTAATTATCAAATTAAAATTGTATATTATCTTATTTGTCAGTATTAAATTTTATCAAAATTAAAATATTATAAATATGAATTATGATTCATATAAGGATGAAAAATTTTGATAATTTATATAAATTTTAAATTTAAATTTATTTATTTTTATTTAGTAAAAATAATTATTATAAATATATAGTTAAATAATTTTTATTTTCAAATATTTTAAAATGTATATTATATAACTTTTTATGTATTTCAATAGAATATTAAATACTTTAAGATTAATCTTAACTTTACAAACATGTAATAAATTTTTTATTTTATTTTATTTTATTAAAAATTAAATAATAAAATATTTAAATAGCTTAAAGATAATTTCTCGCCATTTAACTAATAACACATGACCTTTATTTATAATATTTTCTTGGATGGAATGTCATAGAATTTGGAATTTTGAAATTATTGAAACTTGGATTTCCGGACTTATGTAGAACAACTGAAAGAAACAAATTTAATCATAAAAAAAGTAAGAAAAACAGAATTAGTTGGCATAATGCTGTCCGACAAGAATTCATTATTGTGGACGTTACATTATGTGCGCAGCATTTTTTAATTAAATTTCATTTTAATAACTTGAATATGAAGAAAATTAATATATCTTTGAAAATCAGTAGCTTTAATTGTTTTTAATATATTAATATTATTTAAAATATTATTGATGAAAGGTTTATTTTAAGTTTATTTCTACGTGATCATGAAGATTTGAAATATATTATTTTATATTTAAAATAATTTAAAATTAAATTTTATTATAAAATGTTTTAAAAAGGAGTATAATGAAATACCAATATTAATTTGAATTATATTTCAAAATAACAATGATCATTTGGCAATCTTTGAATACATACATTTTATGTAAAAAGAGAAATCAGATAATAAAAAAGAAAAAATATAACAGATGTAATAAATAATATGATAAAAATATAAAAAGTAAAGATAGATGTAACAAAATGATTTTAATAACTAATATTTTATAGATATTATTTTAAAAATATTAAAATATATTAAAAATGACAGTAAAATAAGTTTAATAATAATATTTTAAAAAATATTTTAAATCTTTTAACAAGTATCATAAAAACACTTATCGGTATTTTTTTATATGAATATAAAATTAATTAATTTATGTAAAAGAAACTGATTGTTGCTTTTAAAATGGAAAAATATAAAGAAATATACTTACGATGACCTATAATATACATATATTTACCTTCATACTTTAATAATTTAAAATTGAAAGAGAAGTCTAACGATCCACGTTAGGAAGGAACTCTGTACGTGTGTTCCATTCGGAACTGTTATCAAAATCATTCATATAAAACAAAGCCCACACGTGGCTAACTGGGGCTCACAACACCATTACAGACGCATCACAGCTTTTGTAAAGAAAGGTCATCAGTCACGTGTGCACGTGTGGTCGGTACGGTGCTTTATCTGTCCCCAGGAAATAATTACAAGCTGTAAGCTCAGAAAAGTAGAAACTATGCATATCTCAGCACTAATTCTCAACGCTCAGCAGCATTTGTAGGTAGTGGCATCTTTCCCAAATTACAGCCACTTCACCCTCTTTCTCTTTTCCTTAAACAGGCAAAAGTAAATGACTATGCTTTTCTTATATTTTATGCAGTTCATATTCTCTTTACATCATTTTGATAAAAAAAAATAATTTTAAACTATTTAACAAAATAAAATTAAAAAGAACTAATGATTAATTTAAGATTATTTTTATCGCATGACAAATTAATCATTATTTTAATATAAATATATTACTTATATAAAACGTAAAACATAAAAGAAAAAAAATAGAAATCTGCTTTTTTCATTTTATGGAAATAAAAAGAAATAAAAAGAAATATAATAAAAATGATAAAGATACTTTTCATAATTTGAATGTGTATAAAATAAAAGGAAAGAAAATATTTTAAATAGAATCTACGAAAAAAATAATCATTCCAAATGAACAATAAAAAATGTAGAGTAATAAGTTGTTGTTTTCTTATGTAAAAATTATTAAATAAATTAAAATATAACAATAAAAAATAAAAATAATTTTTTAAATTTAATTTAAATGTTTTTATTAGTATAAAATAAATTTATATTATGAATTTATTTCTTTTTACTTATTTAAAAAAGGAAAAATAATTTTTTTCTTTTCATCCTTTTATCTTCATATAAATAACTTATTTTTTTATTTTATTTTTATTCTATTTCTCATATTTTTATTTCTATCCATTTTATTTATTTTATTTTTATTTTATGTTTCATCCAAATAAATCATAATTTTTTTTATCAAATTTAAATTAAATTTAAGTTTAATTTACAAATACGATACGAGTTTGATATCCAATTCGTCTCTACCATAAATCTTATCATACAACCTTCTCTTTTATAAACTAGCATGAAAATATTTTAAAAAAATTCAATGTTGTAAAATGTATTAAAAAAGTTAGATTAAACTCATTTAATGAATTTTTTTTTGAAAATTTGTAATTTTAGATAAACATTTATTTTTAAATAAAGCTGTGACAATTAATAAAATATTAACAAATGAATTAATGATTTATATTTTAAGTTAGATATAAATAGTACAATCAAAATATTTTTTACGTTTCATTTTTAATTTTTATTTTAATATTTTTTGAAGCTTTTTACATACATAAATGCTTTATTAAATAATTATTACTATAATAAATATATTTTAAGTCGATAAAAAAAAGACTTTTTTATGCTATTCTAAAACCATTAAATACAATTGATATAGAAAATAGTGGTAATCAATATAAAAATTTACTATTTACATTTATAATTTGAATCTATATATATGTAAAAAAAATTTAAGATCTTTTACAAGTTTGAATTTATCTTTTTACAATAATAATAATTATAATCAATGTATAAATAATCTTTTTATTTGAATTACAACATAATCAATTAAAAAATTTATTTTTTTAACACCACATTTGCATGTTATATTCAAGATTATAAAGAAAAACCTAAAATAGAACTAGAAGCAGTCATAAAACACACAAGCAAATTATCCCAAATCCTACAATTATATAAAATATAAATATATAAAACAATTACATAAACTATCGCGAGTCTTACATTGAACAAAGTACATGTATAAAAATTATATTGATAAAAAATTTAAATATATAAATATTTATTTTACATACAAATAAAATTTATAAACGAACAATTCAATTAAATAATATTTTCAACATATTTAAATGTTGTTAATTTTTTTTAAAAGAATGGATGTAAATTTTTCAATATCTGAAAGTTAAATTACATAAAAAAATTTATATTTAATAAAAAAAAAAGATTATTCTAATATTTAAAAAATACATAATTATTTTAAAAAAATAAATTATTTTAACCCATAAATTAATAATGTTGATTCAAACCACATTAAATATATGTTTTATAATATAATATTTACGTTATATTCTAGATTATTTTTTATATTAAATAAATGTGAAATATAAATATAATAAGTAAACATTATTAGCCTTTATAATTATTAAAAGCCCATTATTCTTTGAACTACTAACCTGTAAATAGATCCATGTAGGGTTCTTTCTAATTGTCAAATGTCTACCTACCAACACATGGGTTGCATTGATAACTTTATGATGAAATTAAAAATAAAAAATTAATAAAAGATTACATATCAATAAATACAAATAACATATATTACAAATCAAATGTTCTATAAATAAAAGCTTACAAATCAAAAAGACTCTTAAATTCTTTTATCAATTTATTTCCTAGTGAACATAACAATAAGATATAACATTTTGCATAAGACAAATAATTATCAAATTTTAATGGATCCTACAAATTTTTATAATAATTAAAAGTCTTACAAAACTTTAAATCATTTGTAAACTTCTATTTACGCATGATAACAAAGCTATTTTCTACAATATATCACACTTTAATTTTAAGGCTGAAACTCATATTTTGTTTTCTATGCTCTAAATGTGTATTGGATTAATATATTTCTCTTTAAAACGAAAAGGATATGTAAATACTTAAGATATTAAAAATATATTAATTGTAAGAATTTGATACTTAGTAAATATATCTAAAATTTATAGGCGGCATTTGAAGATAATGACCATGCCAGGTGCATGGGTAAATTTAGAGTGTTCGTTCTTGCTATGGCCACACATTGACCTCATCATCAACATTCCCAGAATCAACAGTACATGGTCTTTGAGATTGTTCATGCAAAGAAGAAGCCTGCTAACTCGTAGATATGAACGACTTCATGTTCTAATCATGACGCGATTTTGAGAGTTCGTGAATTTTCCGAGCTTGCTAATCACTTTGTCTCCCTGACACGCTCGTCGCAAACGCGCAAAAATAATTTCTAGATTTCCCCCAAACTATTGGTATAGTATAAGGTGCAACCTAGGTCATCTCCCAAAGACCATTTCATATTCTTAAGCAAATAAGGAGACAATTAGAACAAGGGGGTTTTGTAAAGATGTGATATTGAGTGCTAAACACAAAATACAGACTGAAATTAATTTCACTTAACAATTATCAACTCAAGGAATTCAGAGGCTATTTTCATAACTAATCATTGATCACTAAAATCATGCATTGTGTTTATCAACCTAGGATCATCTGGAACCCCTACAATGATCCTTGAATTCTCTACTGAGAAACCTCTCAGAATTTAATTGATTATGATCAACAAGATTTAGTAACCACTTAATCTTTTATCTAAACCAATTTTACAATCAGAATTCAGTTGAAGTAAGTAATAAAATGAAAACCTTCAATTCAATTACTTAATTTCTACTCTTCAAACTTTTGGAAAATGATTTACCAATCAAAAACCAATTATAAATCAATTATACATTAACCAAAATACGTCAACCGATCAAACTTTGATTAAAGAATAAAATTGAAGAATATAGTGAAGCAGAGTAGAAACCACTTAATATGCACGTAAATAAAGATCAAGACCTCAAAGTTAAAATGAAAATAGCTTGAATCCTTGAATTGAAACTACAAACCTAGCCTTCCATGAAGGAGGCAAACTATCAACAAAGAAAGAGGCAAACTAACAACAAATAAATCCTAAGCCTTCCATGTAGGAGGCAACTAACAACAAATAAATCCTAAGCCTTCCATGTAGGAGGCAACTAACAATAAAGAAAAGCTAAGCCTTCCATGTAGGAGGCAAACTAACAAGAAAGAAAAACTAAGCCTTCCATGAAGGAGGCAAAACTAACAAGAAAGAAAGAAAGGAAGAAAGAAAGAAAGAAAGAAAGAAAGTGGTATTGGAGTTAATCTCCAAAATGGTGTGTGTCTCCTCTTGCAAACCCTTCTATTTATAGAGGATTTTTGAGGCATCATCTTCAGAAAGTCACCAACTAGGATATTACTTTTCTACCCTTTTCTTGCTTTCACATGGGCTTTGTTGAAATTGCAAAACACTTTTGAATTTTTGCCACCAATGAGCACAACAATTTTGACTTTCTTGCACCGCCATTTCGGATGTTCACATGTCCGAATTAGAGCTTGACTTCTGAACAAAAGTTGTAGCCCTGGATCTTAGCTGTCCAACAAAGTTGATTTCATCTCAATATGACTTCTATATCTCAAGATATGGCCGGATCTTTGCACACTGTTCAAATTCCACGTCAGCAACACTATCTCATCTTTTGAGATAATTTCGGAGTCCTAAACATCCCATTTAGAATCTGATCTTGCTTTGTAACTATGGACACTTCTTTAAGCTTTCATTCAAGATAGATTTCATGATTTTTGGATGTCTACAACTCCTATTATGCTCAAAATACTATAATAGTGTCATTTTAATCGGGTAAGCAAAGAATTTCAATTAAACTTCATATGAACCCAAACTCATAAAATATGACAAAGATCACTTAATTGAACATATAAGAAGTCTTAATGAGATAAAAGTGAGAGATAATTATTTATGAAATCTATGCTTATCAAATTCCCCCACACTTATCTTTTGCACGTCTCGGGCAAACTTAAGTTATGGATTGGTGACTATTTTTTTTTTTTTTTTTTTTTTTTTTTTTGAAAGAACATCAAAGTTTTGAGTTGATTTCTCAAGAATTCACAAAATTTCATGAAGCATCCTTTTATCACATTTTTGAAATTACTTAGAAAGGCAACTTTAATTTGAAAAACATAGATTGAGAAAGATAAAACCTCACATGATATACTCTGAATCTCTCAAGTGTTTGATTTGGTAAGTGTTTCTCTCAAATTCAATCCATGAAAGATGAACTATCATAGGCTTGCATATCTTCTACTTCTCTACTACTATGTACACATGCAATGCACAAATCAAGAGGTCTTTATTTTGGTTCTAACGGGATTAGAAAGATGAAATGATATATTGAAGAGATACAATGTTAGACCAATGAAAATGGTGAGGATTGAGAATTGATTGTAAGTGCAAGTGTGAGAAACAGATATCACTTCTTCAATTTTTTTTTTTATTTTTTTTTCAATATAATAGTTTATTTATTAATTTATTGCTTCAGTTTTTTTTTTTTTTTTTTTTTTTTTTTTTTTTTTTCAACCATGATATTGATGAACACAACAATAATCTCCCCCACACTTATTGAAACACTTATGGTATGATAAATCCAGTATTCCTCACCTTCTATGGTCAGACAAAGTTGTTTTTTTTTTTTTTTTTTTTTTATTTATGGTGAGCTAAAAAGAAGAAAAGGCTAATCGGCTCAAAGGGCTGATCAAAGGATAAAATTATATGGTTTAGTTATTTGGCCAAGTGGTTTGTTCAAGAAAAACAGTGCCTCAATCATTTTTGTACAAATCATGTGAAAATGTAGCTTCAAAAAGAATCAATGCAAGTTCTGAAGTAACATATTCCATGGATGAAAATCACACAAGAAAGAAAATAATAATAAGGCTCAAAATCTCACAGGTAATATATTTATCAAATCTAATCTATCCAGTTCAAATATGTGTTGCCAAACTAATTAATCTCGAAATGTAAATCATTTTGCTTCAATTATTTTATGAAATCTAAAGAAAAACATACTTCCACATTCAATTTTTTTTTTTTTTTGTTTTTTTTTTTTTGTTTTGTTTTTTTTTTTTTTTTTTTTAATTTTAGATATCGGACCATCTTCCCCCCAACCTATCCAAGACATTGTCCCCAATGTCTTAGATGAAATTTCATATAACAGGAAAAGAAATGTAAGAAAACCATCAAAGTAAGGAAAAGTTATAACCGAAGAGTGGTATCTGGTTCTCTTTTATCTCTGCCATCCTGATTTGGTTGGTTCACCAGCTGCATTGCTTGACTGAGCTCAGATGTAGGATTTTGCAAAATCTCAAGTAGCTGTTCAACAGTTGAAGCAGATACTATGATGTTGCGCATGGATTGTGGCATGAACTCCTGCTCTACTGCATGATCTAAAAAGGATATCAAACCATTATAAAAGCCATTAATATTCAATAAGCCCAAAGGTTTTTTTATGAAAATTCCGATAGGCCCAAAATATAATGGTAAAAATTTCTTCCATTGTTCCAAGACCACCAGGTAATGCAATAAATGCATTAGAATTAACCAACATGTGTCTCATACGGTCATGCATGGTTGCAACCTTCAATTCAGTACCCAGGGTGAAGTAGGAGGTGCTCCCATTTTTTAAGCCAACACCTAAGACGTTACACCCCTTTGTGAGTGCAGATCCTGCAACACATCCTTTTAAACCCTGAATCCCTCCCCCATAAACAAGATTGATTTTTCTTGCAGCTAATGCCTTACCAAGGGTAGAAGCTGCATGTTGAAATGCTCCATCCTTTCCAAGGTTAGACCCACCAAAAACACAGATAGTATTGATCTTATCCATATACGGTGTTTCTGTCTTTTTTTTTTTTTTTTTTTGAAAAAATATGTCATAGAGGTGGATAATTTATAGGGACTCAATATCAGACAAGGAGATCGCTTGAATAGTGCGGGATCAGGATTTGGTAGCAAAAGTTTGAATTTTTGCTACAAAAGTTTGAATTTTTGTTGCAAAAGTTTGAATTTTGGTTGCAAAAGTTTGAATTTTGGGTGCAAAAGTTTGAATTTTGGGTTCAAGGAAAAGGTGAATGTCAGAGGGGAAAGACTTTAAGCAGGGGTGAAAATTTCAAAAAAAACGGTGGCCCAATAAATTGAAAAGACAATGTAAATGACAAACATACACGCATGAGAATGAACAGTAGTTGTGATTGTGGCTCACATCTTCCTCTGGTTTTACGTCCAGTAACGGCTGAAACGCCTTCTAAGAGTCGAGGATGTGCTTCCTATTCAGTTTTCTTGTAAACTGACAACAGGGTCTTTTAAAGTCAGATTCCCAAGACTATAACGTGCTTTTTCCTTACGGAACAGTTCAAACAAATCAAGAAGGACTCCTTGTACATGCCCACTAGGATGCGTCTCAAGAGTCTGAATGATATCATCCAATGACTCCTTACTCAGTCCATCCTTTATGAATTGAATTTTGTCCTCTCGATTTCTTGAAACCATTCCAGGGTTCTTGCATCTTGTGTTACAGGTCCATCTTGCACACCTGTAGCAAACTCCAATTCTTTTTTCCCTTCTCTTCTTTGCATAGGAACTTCTTCCCATACCTGGCATGTTTTTAACAAATGATTCTTGAAATTCACCTGCTAAACGTACCTTAGCTTCAATGATCCAACGGACATCTTCTGGAAGGCCTAAGAGTGTTAATGCTCTCAATCGTTCAAGTCTGCAATTGTAAATGTCTTTAAGAAAATTTCTGGGGAGAGTAGGGAACAAAATTTTGATCCTGGTGAGAGCTTTCTCCATTTTTTTTTTTTTTAAAACACTCAAGTTATTATTCCTGCAAGCTCAATGTGGTGTAATAGTTAGGATGATTTAAGAGGTGAAGAAGGAAGTTGAGAGAGTAGTTGAAACTTATAAGCGAGGAATGTGAGAGAGGGAGAGGGAGAAAGAGAGAGAGAGAGAGAAAGAGAGAAAGAGAGAGAGAGAGACTTCTCTTGAATTTATTGCAGGTATGTGGCATTGTGCAAATGCACTTCTTCTACCGTGTGCTTTTGAAAACCTTCGAAAAATGGTTTAAGACGATGTCCATTCACCTTGAAGATTTTTTCAGTTACCTCATTTTTTATTTCAACTGCACCATAAGGAAAAACATTAGTAACTACAAATGGTCCTAACCATCTAGAGCGTAGCTTACCAGGCATAAGCTTTAGCCGAGAATTGAAAAGGAGAACTTTTTGTCCAACGGAAAACTCCTTTCTTGCCAACTTTTTGTCATGAAGAGCTTTGACCTTTTCTTTGTAAATTTTGGAGTTTTCGTATGCTTCTAATCGAATTTCTTCAAGTTCCTGCAATTGAAGCTTCCTATGGATTCCTGCTTGGTCTAGATCCATGTTGCATTTCTTTACTGCCCAAAATGCTCTATGCTCTAATTCAACTGGAAGATGACATGCTTTACCAAAGACAATCCTGTAGGGAGACATGCCAATGGGTGACTTGTAAGCTGTCCTATATGCCCATAATGCATCAACAAGGCGCAAGCTCCAATCCTTCCTGTTAGGCTGGACTGTTTTCTCTAAGATTTTCTTGATCTCTCGATTAGAAACTTCAGCTTGACCATTTGTTTGAGGATGATATGGGGTGGAGACTTTATGCATGACTCCATATTTGCGGAGTAGGGCTTCCATTGTGCGGTTGCAAAAATGAGTACCTTGGTCACTAATTAGAGCTCTAGGAATGCCAAACCTGCTAAAAATGTTAGACCTGATAAAATCTGCAACAACTCGAGCATCATCAGTACGGGTGGCTTTTGCCTCCACCCATTTTGAAACATAATCAACAGCTAGCAGAATGTAAACAAAGCCAAAAGAGACAGGGAATGGACCCATAAAGTCTATACCCCAAACATCAAATACCTCACAAAAGAGAAGTGGTTGTTGGGGCATCTCATTTCTGCGCGAAATACTCCCTATTCTTTGGCACTGCTCACAAGTTATGCATAATCTATGTGCATCACGAAATATTGTAGGCCAATAAAAGCCTGAGTCTAGTATTTTTCTAGCTGTCCGTTGTGGCCCAAAGTGTCCACCACAAGCTAGGGAATGGCAAAAGGTAAGTATAGACTGAACTTCATGATCTGGAACACATCTTCTAATGATTTGATCACTACATGTCTTCCAAAGGTATGGTTCATCCCATATGTAGTGTTTGGCATCACTTTTCAACTTGGCAAGTTGCGATTTGGTGAAGTGTTTGGGTATTTCTTTAGCAACCAGATAGTTTACCAAATCTGCATACCAAGGATCCTTCCCGTGCAAATGATAGAGATGCTCTTCTGGGAATGAATCTGCAATTGAAGTTTCTTCACAAGGTTGCTGGATCCGACTTAAATGATCTGCTACAAGGTTCTCTACACCACTCTTGTCTTTAATCTCTAAATCAAATTCTTGCAACAGAAGCATCCAACGAATCAGTCTTGGCTTAGCATCTGTCTTCTTCAGCAAGTATTTCAAAGCTGCATGGTCAGAGAAGACAATAACTTTAGATCCAAGCAAATAGGAGCGAAATTTATCTAATGCAAACACAATTGCCAAAAGCTCCTTCTCAGTAGTTGTGTAATTTGATTGGGTTGCATCAAGTGTGCGAGAGGCATATGCAATGACATGAGATCTCTTGCTAACTCTTTGAGACAGTACATCACCAAGGGCATAATTGGATGCATCACACATTAATTCAAATGGAAGCGTCCAATTAGGTGGTTGAATGATGGGAGTGGTTGTCAACCGCTTCTTTAGTTCATCAAATGAATCCTTGCATGCTTGATCAAACACAAATTTGGTATCTTTTTGTAGTAGTTTAGAAAGAGGTTGTGCAATCTTGCTAAAATCCTTGATGAATCTTCTGTAAAAACCTGCATGACCAAGTAAAGAACGTACTTCTCGCACAGAAGTGGGGTAAGGTAGAGAAGTAATAATGTCTATCTTGGCCTTATCAACCTCTAAACCTTTGCTAGATACCAAGTGTCCTAAGACTATACCTTCTGTTGCCATGAAATGACATTTTTCAAAATTCAAAACCAGGTTAGTCTCAATGCATCTGTCCAAAACTTTAGAAAGGCTTTCTAAGCATGCATCAAAAGAAGAACCATATACAGTGAAGTCATCCATAAACACTTCCATGCAACTTTCTAAGAGATCAGAGAAAATGCTTACCATGCATCTTTGAAAGGTTCCAGGGGCATTGCATAGACCAAAAGGCATCCTTCGATAGGCAAAAGTACCAAAAGGACAAGTGAAGGTGGTCTTATGCTGGTCTTCTGGGGCTATATGTATTTGAAAATAACCTGAAAAACCATCTAGAAAGCAATAGTGAGATTTTCCTGCTAATCTTTCCAAAATTTGGTCTATGAAGGGCAAAGGGAAGTGATCCTTGCGAGTAGCTTGGTTAAGCTTCCTATAATCTATGCACACTCTCCAACTGTTTTGTATTCTGGTAGGGATTAGTTCATCATTGTGATTTTTGACTACAGTCATGCCAGTTTTCTTAGGAACTACTTGCACCGGGCTTACCCAATCACTGTCTGAGATGGGATAGATGATACCAGCTGCCAAAAGCTTACCTACTTCCTTCTTTACCACATCTAGGATGGTTGGATTCAAACGCCTTTGTGGTTGTCTAACAGGTCTGGTGTTTTCCTCTAGCAGTATCCTATGCATACAAGTAGATGGGCTAATACCTGGAATATCAGCCAAAGTCCATCCAATTGCTTGTTTATGGCTTTTTAAGGTTTGCAGTAACCTTTCTTCCTGTTGTGGTAGAAGGTTCTTTGCTACAATGACAGGAAGCTTCTCATTTTCCCCCAAATAAGCATACTTTAGATGTTCAGGCAAAGGCTTCAACTCTAAAGGAGGTGGTTGTATTATGGAAGGAAGAGATCTATCTGAGATTGAAATGTCTGCAACACTTGCATCTAACATGTCATCTTTCAACGAAGGTTGGTCTGCAGCATTAATCCTGGAACACACAATACATGAATCAAATTCATCACATGTGCAAGTAAAATTATCTAAGTAATCTAAATCAAAATCAAAAAATTTAAAAAGTAGATTGTCAATAGAATAATCATCCGCAAGAAGGTCTATGGCATCAAGTTGAAAGAGTGAATGATTCTCTATGGGATGCTTCATGGCTTCAAATATGTTGAATTGGATGATATCATCTCCAAATTCCATAGAGAGAGTCCCCGTATGCACATCTATCTTTGTTTTTGCAGTTTTGAGGAAAGGTCTCCCTAGGATCAAGGTTGCTCTATTGATGGATGACTCATCTTCCATATCCAAAATGTAGAAGTCAGCTGGAAAGATCAGCTTATTCACTTGAACTAGCACATCTTCAAGTACTCCGGCTGGATGTGCTGTACTTCTGTTGGCTAATTGAATCACCACACCAGTTGGCTTCAGTTCTCCCAGATTCGAAGATTTATAAACTGATGAGGGCATAACATTAATGGAAGCACCTAGATCCAGCAATGCATCACCAAATGTAGAGTTTCCTATTGTGCAAGGAATGGTGAAAGTTCCTGGATCTTTACATTTCTGAGGGAGGCTGGGTTGAATTAAGGCAGAAACATTGCGTCCCACACTGATCTTCTCATCCCCTTTGAGTCTTCTCTTATGCGTGCACAGGTCCTTTAGAAATTTGGCATATTTGGGAATTTGCTTGATAGCATCTAGAAGTGGTATGTTGACTTCCACTTTCCTGAAAGTATCTAGAAGCTCCTTATCCAATTCTGCATGAACATTGGGCTTGGATTGAACCATTCTATTTGGAAAAGGTAAAGATACCTTCTGATCAGCACAATTTGGGGTTTTCTTCTCATCAAATGCTTCAAGTGCAGATCGTTTATGGCAAGCTTCTTTTTGTTGATCATTCGATGTCTTATCGAAGGCTGGTGTACTTTTTTCATCAGACTTTCCTTCTGATTCAGATGGCTCATCAGAGATATCTCCAGGTGTGGAGATAAATGCTTCTTTTTGGTGTGGATTAGTCTGATTGAAGCTTTGTTGCTTTAAAATTGTAGGGTCTGTCTGCACTTTCTTCCCACTTCTCAAGGTCATGGCATTCACACTTTTGGGATTTATGACAGGTTGAGAAGGTAGTTGACCAGAACCTTGAGATTTCAATTGGTTGACAGTGGTAGCCAACTGCCCAATTTGAGTTTGTAAATCCTGAATGGTAGAACTTACATTTTGTTGAAATTGAAGATTGTTGGTTGCTAATTGCTTCATCAAATCATCAAGAGAGGGTTCAGAAGCATTAGAGGGTACAGATTGCTGCATATGCTGTTGTTGTTGTCTGAATGGTGGTGGTTGGTATTTATTTTGGGAGTCAGATGTTTGAATCCTTTGTTGTTGTGGAGGACCATATCTCAAGTTAGGATGGTTTCTCCAACTAGGATTGTATGATCCAGAAGGGGGTTCAAACTTCTGTTGCTGATAATGTTGAGGAGGCCTGTATTGTTGTCCTGTGCCAAAAATACCATTTACTGTAGCCTCAGGTGTCTCACTTTCTTGCAATGTTGGGCATGCATCAGTAGGATGATCTGCAGAAGTGCAGATGCCACATTTTTTGGTTTTGTCAATAACATTAAGTTGCTGTTGTTGTCCGATGGCCAACTGTCTTACGATGGAGGTTAGTTCTTCAATTCTGTTCTCCAATCGTGTATGGTCTGTCTTGGTGGTCATTTCATGGACTCCTTTAGACAAGGAATTAGTTCGAGAATTGAATTGCTGAGAATTTTCTGCCATGTTGGCAATCAAATCTCGAGCTGCTGTAGGAGTTTTGTCCATAAGTGCTCCACCACTAGCTGCATCAACCATGCTTCTGTCCATTGGCATGAGTCCTTCATAGAAATACTGAATCAGTAATTGATCACTGATTTGATGGTGTGGACAAGTGGCGCATAGTTTCTTGAATCTCTCCCAATACTCATAGAGAGTTTCTTGGGAGTTCTGTCTGATGCCGCAAATCTCTTTTCTGATAGCTGCTGTTCTGGATGCAGGGAAGAATTTCTCCAAGAATAATCTTTTCATATCATTCCAGCTTGTAACAGATGTTGGATGTAGATAGTACAACCAGTCCTTAGCTCCATCATTTAAGGAGAAAGGAAATGCCTTCAACTTGATATGATCTTCTAGAATTCCTTGTGGCCGCATTGTGGAACACACAATGTGAAATTCCTTCAAATGTTTATGAGGGTCCTCACCTGCAAGGCCATGAAACTTAGGTAGCAAATGTATTAGTCCAGACTTCAGTTCAAATGGTGCATCAACATCAGGGTATTGAATGCACAATGGTTGATAAGCAACATCAGGTGCAGCTAATTCTTTTAAGGTTCTATCAGCCATGTTCTTAGCAAAATATTTAAAACTATCAAAATTTAAAGATGAAAAATCACTACTGTTACTTTCTTGGTTATTACTGGATGAATGTCTTCTATGTGCTCTTTTCAAATGGTGGAATGTTCTATCAATCTCAGGATCATATGCATATAAATTTTCAGGATTGGATCGGGTCATACACAAAAAGGTGAATTCATACAGAAAATCCAAGAATGATATACCTAAAGTAAAAACAATTGTTAGAAAGATTAAAATTTTTATACAAACTCCTAAATGAGCCTAGGAAATTAAAATGGTCCCCGGCAACGGCGCCAAATTTTGACACGCTCGTCGCAAACGCGCAAAAATAATTTCTAGATTTCCCCCAAACTATTGGTATAGTATAAGGTGCAACCTAGGTCATCTCCCAAAGACCATTTCATATTCTTAAGCAAATAAGGAGACAATTAGAACAAGGGGGTTTTGTAAAGATGTGATATTGAGTGCTAAACACAAAATACAGACTGAAATTAATTTCACTTAACAATTATCAACTCAAGGAATTCAGAGGCTATTTTCATAACTAATCATTGATCACTAAAATCATGCATTGTGTTTATCAACCTAGGATCATCTGGAACCCCTACAATGATCCTTGAATTCTCTACTGAGAAACCTCTCAGAATTTAATTGATTATGATCAACAAGATTTAGTAACCACTTAATCTTTTATCTAAACCAATTTTACAATCAGAATTCAGTTGAAGTAAGTAATAAAATGAAAACCTTCAATTCAATTACTTAATTTCTACTCTTCAAACTTTTGGAAAATGATTTACCAATCAAAAACCAATTATAAATCAATTATACATTAACCAAAATACGTCAACCGATCAAACTTTGATTAAAGAATAAAATTGAAGAATATAGTGAAGCAGAGTAGAAACCACTTAATATGCACGTAAATAAAGATCAAGACCTCAAAGTTAAAATGAAAATAGCTTGAATCCTTGAATTGAAACTACAAACCTAGCCTTCCATGAAGGAGGCAAACTATCAACAAAGAAAGAGGCAAACTAACAACAAATAAATCCTAAGCCTTCCATGTAGGAGGCAACTAACAACAAATAAATCCTAAGCCTTCCATGTAGGAGGCAACTAACAATAAAGAAAAGCTAAGCCTTCCATGTAGGAGGCAAACTAACAAGAAAGAAAAACTAAGCCTTCCATGAAGGAGGCAAAACTAACAAGAAAGAAAGAAAGGAAGAAAGAAAGAAAGAAAGAAAGAAAGTGGTATTGGAGTTAATCTCCAAAATGGTGTGTGTCTCCTCTTGCAAACCCTTCTATTTATAGAGGATTTTTGAGGCATCATCTTCAGAAAGTCACCAACTAGGATATTACTTTTCTACCCTTTTCTTGCTTTCACATGGGCTTTGTTGAAATTGCAAAACACTTTTGAATTTTTGCCACCAATGAGCACAACAATTTTGACTTTCTTGCACCGCCATTTCGGATGTTCACATGTCCGAATTAGAGCTTGACTTCTGAACAAAAGTTGTAGCCCTGGATCTTAGCTGTCCAACAAAGTTGATTTCATCTCAATATGACTTCTATATCTCAAGATATGGCCGGATCTTTGCACACTGTTCAAATTCCACGTCAGCAACACTATCTCATCTTTTGAGATAATTTCGGAGTCCTAAACATCCCATTTAGAATCTGATCTTGCTTTGTAACTATGGACACTTCTTTAAGCTTTCATTCAAGATAGATTTCATGATTTTTGGATGTCTACAACTCCTATTATGCTCAAAATACTATAATAGTGTCATTTTAATCGGGTAAGCAAAGAATTTCAATTAAACTTCATATGAACCCAAACTCATAAAATATGACAAAGATCACTTAATTGAACATATAAGAAGTCTTAATGAGATAAAAGTGAGAGATAATTATTTATGAAATCTATGCTTATCACTCCCCATCTGCTCATGTCAAGTCTCCCCTTTATCTTTATCAACAGTGAATAGCCACTATATAATCCTCCCATGCAACAAACCGAGAGCTATTGGGTGTATGTAGGAGTCTTAGCCTTCGACAGTGCGTATAGCTGAGCGAAGGGAACTTCAATTATATGCATTCTCATACATGATTCTGAATCATGTGGTCTAAATGATCCATGGCCATCGTTGAGTGGTTCTTAGGTATCCAAACAGACCTCCTCCTGACGCCTAATGCCTAAAGATACAGCTACAGCGGGATCATAGAAAGGCTCCTTGAGATTGCCTTCCAGGGTGCCTTATGTCAACCAGATCCCTTAGCTTCGTTGAGAACATGGGGAACATGCATTTTGCAGCTACATACATGCATGCTAGAGGTGGGCCCTCTCCTTCACGTGAATGGTGTTTGCCATATTCAGGACGAGTCTGGATCAACCAAACCATACCACCTGCTACGTCTCTTTCTTCACACAAACAAATTTGCATAGCTGAATAAGGTATGCCATGCATGACACATACCCCATCTGCTGGAGTCTGCGCTATGAGATTCTACTTCCCAACCGGGATATTAAGAAGTGATGGGCCAGCTCATCATTCGAAAGGCAAAAGGAACTCATGCGTCTCCCCTTCACAAATTCTTGGATATACATCTTTGGTAGCATCTGGATTGTTTCAGCAGTCAAAAGGAATTGTATCAAGAACAAGATCATTAAATGGGCCAAGCCTCAAGATGTTAACTTCATCATCTCGAGGATTTATGTTCAGGGGTTTTGATAAAGGCAAGGTAAGTCTGCTCCACGAATTCCTACCGCGTAGAACTTGGATATTCTCCCCCTGCTGGTGTTGAGAATTACACTTGTTGAATCAAGAGTTCAGTATTGTGTAGCTAGTTGGACCTGTTCCAAGCATTACATGTCTGGCCCTGTAAATCTGAGACGAAGCTCTTCAAAGTTACACAAAGCCATAGAGAACTTAGTTCTTTGACATAGCTGAATCAGTGGAATTACTGATATCCAATTTGAAAACTAGAATTGGATCCAGCTCTTTAATCGATACGTGATGCAACGAAGATTCCTCGAAAGTTAATTCGGCAAGTCTTGAATTTGGACATCAATATCCCTAGAGACCTTAATGTAATTCATGCATGACCGTGGCATAATTCCAACTATCACTCCGCCATTAAATCTGAGCTTAGCAAGATGCTTATGGTATGAGACCGGTCGTATTGATATCTCGCGTTTTGGATGTGGCCAAGCCAAAGATTCATAGATGACCAAGACTCAAGGCATTTCATGAGATCTCATACAACATGAATATGAAACATCTCACAGGATTTATGAAGCTCAAATCATAGCAAAACCTAATCTAAAATTCCTATCATCGACTAGCATTTAAATCATGTAAGAGTAGAGGTGCGAACAATTTTGCATGTAATGTAATTGAGTTCAATTAAACGAATCATAAGGGAAGAACACTGACCTGTAAATATGAGATAAAGCTCTCCTCTTCTCTTTGATTTGACGCAGTAGCCCCCAAAAGATCCCAAGATTATGCCTTCGCCTCTTAATGAAGTTTTTCTAGCTTTGGCTGAGATTTCTCCTTTTTCTTGGAGAGAAGAGAGAATAACCCTTCTTCTTCCTTCCAGAGAATCCTTCCTCGATCTCTTTTTTTTTTCTCTCTGTTACATCTTTTCCTTTCTTATTCATTCCTCCCTTTTTCATTTTTCCAATTTTCTTTTTTTATTCCGTTTTGCTCTCTCCCCTCTTTTGTTTTCATTCTTCCATTTTTTCTGTTATATTAATTAGTTAGTTCATTTTTTCATTCTGTTTATGGTTTTTTATTTTTATTTTCAATTTTCTGTTTTTAATTTTCTTTTTTCTTTTTATGATTTTAATTTTATTTTAATTCTTAATTCTGATTTTAATTTTCTGTTTTATTAATTAGTTTTTTATTGTTTTTATAATTATTTATTTATTTTTATTTATCCTTTTTCACTTATATTATTCTTATAGATTTTCCAAAATCCTTTCTTCTTCTGATTTTCTTTTTGTCTGTTTCTCTGCTTTCGGCTTTCTATGTTTCTATTTTCTATTTATTTCTCTACTTCTTTGTTTGTTTATTTATTATTTAAATTAGTGTTGGTTTCTTGATTAATTTTAACAATTGGAGGCCTCAGACATAATTGAGTGTTTACAGTTTGCCCCTGTTTACTCATTTTCCTACCAGATAATGTGAGAAATAAGTCTTTGAATTATTATGGTAGGAAATGAGTAAAGACGTGAACACATTATGTCCGAGGCTGGCTTTTGAAAAAGTCCGACAAGCATGAGAAGCCTTGCACTTGAAAATGGAGGTTTCTGAGTGACCCTGCCAGCTTCATACGATGAATCGATGGGGTTTTAAATATGCGAGGCTTGATTGCATAGCTTAACTAGGCTGAGTGAAATGAATAAATGCCTGTTAGGATAGGCGTGGGATGCAACAGGACGGCTTGTTAGGACAAGCAAAAATGAAATGAAGACGACCTGTTAAAATAGGTGAGGCAGAAGAGGATAGCCTATTACGACAGGCAAAGTGGAGTGAAAATGACCTATTTAAGGTAGGAAAGCATGCAGGAACTAAAATGTATGGTATGTAAAAGTTGGCTTGACAACATAGGCCAAGGTACAGAAACCTAACTATTCTTGATGGTGGCCTGACACTATAGGCCAAGACGTAGAAAAATAAACCTGAAGGTGGCCTGACACTATAGGCCTTAAATGTAGAAAAGAAAACTTGAACTTGCGGAAAAGAAAACTTGACGTGCAGGACTTTGAACATACTGAGACTTGAACGTGTTGGACTTGAACATGCTGGATGATTCAACGTGCTAAAAGAAAACTTGAACGTGCTGGAGGCCTGAAATTACAGGCCGATATGGAGAAAGGTAACCTGATGAGGCCTGACACTATAGGCCAAGATGCGGAAAGGTAAACTTGATAGTGTAGAAAAGAAACTTGAACAAGTAGAAAAGAACACTTGAACGTGCAGAAAGGGAAAAATTGAACGTGCTGAAAAGAAAATTTGATGAGGCCTGACAACACAGGCCAAGGTGCAGAAAAGTAAACTTGATGAGGCCTGACAACATAGGCCAAGGTGCAGAAAAATAAACTTGAGGAGGCTTGACAACATAGGCCAAGGTGCAGAAAAGTAAACTTGATGAGGCCTGACAACATAGGCCAAGGTGCAGAAAAGTAAACTTGAGGAGGCCTGACAACATAGGCCAAGGTGCAGTAAAGTAAACTTGATGAGGCCTGACAAAATAGGCCAAGATGCAGAAAAGTAAACTTGATGAGGCCTCACAACATAGGCCAAGGTGTAGAAAAGTAAACTTGAGGAGGCCTGACAACATAGGCCAAGGTGCAATCAAGTAAACTTGATGAGACCTGACAACATAGGCCAAGATGCAGAAAAGTAAACTTGATGAGGCCTGACAACATAGGCCAAGATGCAGAAAAGTAAACTTGATGAGGCCTGACAACATAGGCCAAGGTGCAGAAAAGTAAACTTGAGGAGGCTTGACAACATAGGCCAAGGTGCAGAAAAGTAAATTTGATGAGGCCTGACAACATAGGCCAAGGTGCAAAAAAGTAAACTTGATGAGGCCTGACAACATAGTCCAAGGTGCAGAAATTAAAACTTGAAGGGAAAACATTTTAGACAAAAGTGGGAGAGAATGAAGCAGGCCTGTTAAGATAGGTGACCTTGAAATGGGAGGGACCTACACTAACTTGGAAAGATGGCCAGTGAGGATAAGAAAAGCAGGAACGACTTGTTAGGATAGATGACGAGAAATGGAAGGTACCTATACTAACTTGAAAAGATAGCCTATCAGGACATGCCAAGCGGGAATGACCTGTTAAGATAGGTAAGGTGCAGTTATGGCCCGTTACGACAGGCAAGGCAAGAAAGGACCGGTGTGGCAAATGATGTGTCCTGGGAATGCATGTGAGGGTGGAATATGGACTTCTTGTCAGCTGTCTCGGACAACTTATTTTGAAATTTGTTTTTCTTGAATTAAAACAAATAGTTTATTGAACTTGCAGGTTTCTTGAGTACTTGATTATTACTCTTAATGAAACTTGGGCAACCACATTTTGTCCAAATTTATAAAATTCTTGACACTTGAGGGATGTCTTGATTCTAAGGGATTTTGAGCAAGCGTTTGCCCCAATCTCGAATCTTGATATTCCGAAAATCAGGGATTGCCCCAACTTGGATTATCTGGGCAAATGTTTGCCCCAGTTTTGACCTGGATTCTTCTTTTTGTAATTTATTTGAAATGACGCGGGAAAACATCCTTGCTTCAGTTTGATCCTTGATTTTTCAAAAATCGGGAGCTGCCCCAATTTGTCTTTGTGGGCAAGCGTTTGCCCCAGTTTTGGCCTAGATTCTTCTTTTTGTAATTTATGTGAAATGACGTGGGAAAACATCCTTGCTTCAGTTTGAACGTTGATTTTTCAAAAATCGGGACCTGCCCCAATTTGTCTTTACGAGCAAGCATTTGCCCTAGTTTTGGATCTTGATTTGGGATCGAGGATTGCCCTGATCTGTGTTTTTGTAGGCAATCGCTTGCCCCTAGTTTTTTTAAATTTTCTAGAGTTGAGGAGCTGAGGATTGCCTCAACTTGAATTTTATGGGCAAGCGTTTGCACTAGTTTGATCTTGATTCAGAGTTTGAGGATGATCTCAAATTGAATTTTTGTGGGCAAGCGTTTGCCCCTGTTTGAACTTGATTCAGACTCTGAGGATGACCTTAAATTAAATTTTTGTGGGCAAGCGTTTGCCCTAGTTTAGACTTGATTCAGAATTTGAGGATGACCTCAAATTGAATTTTTTTAAACGTTTGCCTCAGTTTGAACTTGATTTCCGGAAGTCTTTTAATTATGATTGGTTCGGTCAACATTACCCAGGTCTTATTGCGATGTTTGAATGAATGAAAAAGGATGCGATGTTTGTGATGCTAGAATAGAGAGGATGCGATGCTTTAATCTTATTGACTGCTTTTTGATGCTTGAAATAATTATTTGATGAAATGGATGCTATGAGATAAATGCAAACCATGAGATGGTGTAAAAACTTTTTTGTTTCTCTTGATTTTTCGATTTTTTTTACATGTCCTTTCTTGACAACCTCAAAGTGGGTGTGAAGGGAAACAAGAATCAAGACGAGCTAGATCGACTCTATCTCTGGGCTTCTTGGTCAACTTTAAAGCTTTCCTTTCCCAGATCTTTGAGATCCTAAGGCATACTCCTTTCGTCTTGGCAGCGTTACGGCAGGCCAAAGGATGATCTTTTGGGAAATAGTCATGTTGTGTTGCAATGGTTGAGGACTCCCTCGATTTTGTTATAACTTTTCAAAATTAATCCTTCTTTTATTTTACATTTTTCACATCTCTTTTTGGCATGTGCACTGTTGAGGTGTGCAAGTGGGTTTTGAGTAGTCAATGGAAAGAAATAGAGGGTTTTACAAAAGATGTTTGAGGTAGTGTACTTGAAAGGGAAGGATGACAAAAGATGTGGGTTCGATTGCCCAAATGGCACATTTTGATGAAAAATGCCAGTGCTGCTTTTAATAATCTTGATTGTCAAATTAATCAAACTTGAGAAACGGAAAAATTTTGCCCCAGTTTTAAGGAAGATGAGGTGCAGAAATGTTAGTGTGAGCACCCTATTATGTCCGAGGCTCCTATTCTGAAATTAATTTGTGAATAGACTGTATTTTAGATGTTAGCAAGCAGAAAATAGACAGGCGAAAAAAACAAATAAACAGAGGCTGAAAATGAAAAAGAAAGAAAAATAATGAAACACAAAAATAAATAATAAATAATAAATAAACAAATAAAATAAAATAAACAAACAAAAAATCAAAAAAATAATAAATAAAAAAGGGAATAGCGATAGAACCGAAAAAAGAAAAATAATAAGAATAAAAAGGAAGTACGAAAAACAATAATAAAAACAGTAAGTAAAGCATAAAAGTCAAAAAAACGAAAATGAATAAAAACTGAAAATAAACCTCAAACAAAATAAAAATGAAAAATGGAAAAAAGAAAAAGAAGAAAGATAAAGTAAAAAGTATATATAAAAATATATAAAATAAATAAATAAATAAATAAATAGAAAAATAGAAAAATATAAAAATATAAAAATATAAAATAATACACATATATAAAATAAAACAAAATAAAAATACTTCAAAATAGAAAAGAATAATTGAAAACTAAAATTCGAAAAACAAAAAAAAAGCAGATTAAGTAATAAGTGAAAAATAATAATGAAAAAAGGAAAAATAAAATAGAATAATCTGGGCATTATAAAAAGGGCGAAGCCCTCCTAACGATAGGGGACTTTTTCGATTCTTTCTTTGCTTTGAGGGCTCATTTTCCTGGCTTGGTCTCGAGAAAGGTTAAAAAAGGGAGGATCTCAGCTGAGGGGGGGTCGCTCCAGAAGGTTCGAGACGCTCCTTCTCGTTCTTGCATCTGATTCCATTGACATTGGCGACGGAAGATTGGTATACGATCGGGGCACCGCCATCGACGACATCTCACGTGAGGTGATTATTACCACAAATCCATTCGCCTTACACCGCATTTGAAGTGCTCACTTCGGCGCTTGATAATCCTGCTCAGCAAGGTTAGTGTTCGGCCTTTTCTATTTTCTCCGATCCATACTGTGAACTTAGCGTAGTTCTGTTCAGTCACTTACTGAAACCATGTCTAAACTACCATAAATGAATCATCGCGCTGTATTTGTTGATTTACTTACTGCCCCGGCAAGCCAAAATACGTAGACAAACATGAGTGTAATATTCGGTAGAATCGAGTAATTGATGCTCCTTCAATAAGCGAGTAGATAGGAACTGAGAAATGCAGGTAGTGTGTAGTCCTAAAGCAGGACAATTCGGATGCTAGCTTCCAATCCCGATTTCAGGAATTCATTGAAAGCTTGCCTGTCCCTCTCGGCATCCATGCCCTATTTCGATCCATATTACAGAACGTTTCAAAGCTTCTCTAACTCATATTTCGATCTTGTTCCCTGCGTCTCGTCGTTCACCGCCAAAGAATCCGTTCCCGCTTCGCCGCTGTCGGTGACAACGAAAAGCAAGGGAAACTCCGACGATGGTCCGAGGAATTCCATTCCTAGTAGCGAGCAGCTGCCGACGATGAAGCCTCCACGAAGAATTGCGAGGCGTAAGGAGGTGGCAGATGGTTAGCCATGGACGGAGATGACGACGGTCATGGCTCGGTCTTCGCGCACAGAGCACGAGCTTGGAGAACCTCCCAGTCCAATTCCTAATGGTTTCCATGGATACAATGTCCATCCTCTGTTTGTCCGGCGCCGGCTAGCACGATGGTTGACTCGCCGGAATTTTGAAGATTAATGGCAAGCAAGGTTCAGTGTAGGACGAGGGCCCCATGACGCATCAAATGGAAAGGGGCTCAGCAATTACAATTGGCCCCCTCCAAACTCTTCAAAGTATGGGTAGACCCCCGAGTTTTTCTAAATTACTGTTTAGATCCCAAATTCTTTAAAATCCCATTTTGACCCTTGAACTCTTTAAAATCCCACTTTGACCCCTGAATTCTTTAAAATTTCAATTAAGCCCCTAAATTTCTAAAAACCACAATTAGCCCCCTAAACATCCAAAAATTACAATTAAACCCTTAAATTTCTCAAAATTACAATTAGCCCCCTAAATTTCTCAAAATTACAATTATGCCCCCTAGCCTTCCCAAAATTATAAATTAAACTTCGTGAATTCCCCTGAGTGCCTATTAAGCTCCCATATTCTCTTTTTTGGTCACCCTCAACAAAAGTAAAAAATAAAAACTTGTTTTGCAATCCCTAATCTCACGCGACGAGCTCTAAGGTAGCTTTTTCTGCTGTTCGATGTTTAGAGATTTGTATGGGTCCAAGTGCAGCCGTAGTTGTCTTGGGTCTTATGCATATGTGGACTGAGAATTCCTTCGAAATGACTTCAAGAAGAAATTCATTTTGGAACCCCCAGTCTCACGCGATGAACCCTAGGCATGAACTGGTAGCTTTTTTTGCTGTTCGATGCTTAGGGATTCATATGGATCCCAGTACAGCCGTAGTTGTCTTGGGTCCTGTGCATATGTGGACTACGAGTCCTCTCTAAAATATTTTCAAAAAAAAAACATGTTCACCTTTAAATTCAAGCACCTTCGAAGGTCAAGCCTTCAAATCAAATTAGAACTACGTAAGCCTTGAGTTTCCCATTGCACCAGGGAATACATAGGAGCAGGATCAAGTCCTGTCCGGCTAACCTCCATCAATTTATTTATTTTCACTCTAATTAAAGGGATCAAACAATTTTCAAAAATCACACACTCAGTTTAAGGGTACCGTTCTTTGGAACGGGCGAGTAAGGTGCCTAACACCTTCCCCACTCGTAACCGACTCCCGAACTTTGAGTCTCATCTTCAAACTAGGGTTTTTCGAAACTTTTTCTCTTAAATAAAAATTTGATGGCGACTCCACATAAAATAAATAAATTCCTTTTTCAAATTTTAGCGAGCTCATCGTCTTGTCGGAATTACGGTTGCGACAGTTAGATTGTCCTGGAATTCCTGGTTGGACCTTAACTTTTACCTGGGTTGTTCCTTTGAGTTTTCAACCCAGCAGGCCCTTTGTTTTGCCCTAACTTTTTCCTAGGTCGCCCTCACGGGTTTTCAACCTAGCGGGCTCTTGTGCCCTAATTTTTGCCTAAGTCATTTTTATGGTTTCCGACCTAGCGGGCTTTTATTTGATCGTGCCCTCACTTTTGCCTAGGCCGTCTCTGTGGGTTTTCGGCCTAGCGGGCTCTTTGTTTGGATGTGCCCTATCTTTTTCCTAGGCCGTCCTTTGAGGGTTTTCGACCTAGCGGGCCTTCTGTTTGATTGCGCCCTGACTTTTTCCTAGGTCATTTTTGAGGATTTTTGACCTAGCGGGCTTTGTGTGCCCTAACTTTTGCCTATGTCATTTTTGAGGATTGTCGACCTAGCGGGCTTTTGTTTGTGTGCCCTAATTTTTGCCTGTCATGTTTTAGGATTGTCAACCTAGTGGGCTTCTGTTTGATCCTGATTTTTCCTGAATTGTTTTTGGAACCCAGCAAGACCTTTTCTGATCATACCTTTGTCGATTTAGTCTTTTGAACTTTAACCCTACTTTTTCCTAGATTATTTTTGGCTTTTAATCCAACGAGTTTTTCTTCTTCTTGAATTTTCAATTTTGATCCTGATTTTGCCTGGACTATTTCTTGATTTTAATCCGGCGGGCTTCCTTTTCTTTTATATTTTTTATTGATCAGATCTCCTACTAGATCTTGCTTGGACTATTTTGACCTTCAATTCAGCGGATCTTATTTTGCATCCCTAAATTTTTCCTGGACTTGAACTTGATTCCAGCGGGATATTTATTGCTTTTTGTTAGACAAGATATTGACTGCATGGTGATTGGGACTCCCCGGTTAGACTTTTCTTATTCTTCTCCCTCATTGGGCTCTTTTCTTTGAGTTTGATTAGTCCGACGTTCAAAATTATTTATTACAGCACTAGCATTATCACCAACAGGTATTTATTTGTTTAGGTATGGGATAAGAAGCGGGTTGGATGATGAAAAGGAATGGTAAATTTTAAAAAGTAAAGCCAACAATGTGAGGTACATGCTTAAGAAACATGAAAAGTGTAATTTTTTTATTATTCATTGATATTTATTTACAAAAGATTGACTTTGAAAAGTATGACAAATCCTGGATGATTTTCCTCGATAGCTTGATTTGTACAAGGCAACTCATTGTGTTGCTCCCATTTCTTAGCTAATAGATGAGCTCTCATGATTCGGCATTGGATTATTTCCCATATTAGGAGCAATTCTCCCAAAATCCAGCCATTTTGCATCAATCAAGCTTTTCACCTTACGGTTTAGAACCTGGCAGTTTTCTGTAGAATGACCAATGTACCCCGCATGGTAGTCACATATGGCGTTTGCATCATACCATTTTGGGTATGGTGGTTCTTGAGGTTTCAACAGGTATGGAACCACCAAGGAATTCTAGATTAGCTGAGGTAATAGCTCAGTGTAGGTCATTGGAATGGGATCAAACTGAATAGGATTCTTCTCCTTCTTTTGGCTTCGGCCAGAGTTCTGGCTTATGGCTTGTGTTCGGACAGTGTATGGTGTGGGCGGTCGGATTTGTATCGGATAGTTGGAAGTTGGAGGGTAGGGTGTTTGGTATGTTGTGGCGATGTAAGGGTATGGTGTGTAGGGTTGAAGTTGAAAACCAGTTGGTCCATAAGGTGCCATCAGGGGTATGTACTATCCTTGACTTGAAGCCACATTAGAAGTCTCCCTTCTCTTCTTCTTTTCTACAGAGGCATCAGTTGGACCTGTAGATTTGTGCGCGATCCTTCCATGGCGTATGCCACCTTCGATCCTTTCTCCAATGATGACGACATCAGAGAAGCTAGAAGTCACATTGCCTATCATCTTGTGATTGAAAGGATCCTGGAGTGTTTCGACGAACATACTGACCAGCTCTTTCTTGGATAGAGGAGGTTATACTTGGGCAACTAACTCCCTCCATCTTTGGGCGTATTGCTTGAAGGTCTCGTCTCTCTTCTTAGCCATGTTCTGAAGCTGAGTTCGATCGGGGGCCATCTCCACATTATACTGGTACTGCTTGAGGAAGGCCTTAGCTAGATCCCTCCATGAACGGATGTGTGTCCGCTCTAGCTGAGTGTACCAAGTTGCAGCTGCTCCAGTTAAGCTGTCTTGAAAAAAAATGTATGAGCAGCTTATCGTCGAGCATACAAGGGGACATCCTCCTGCAGTACATGGCCAGGTGGTTTCTTGGGCAGCTAGTCCCTTGATACTTTTCGAATTCAGGAACCTTGAATTTAGGAGGGATGACCACGTCTGAGACCAGGCATAGGTCAAATGCATCTCTGGCTTCATAAGTGCTCCCCTCAATTGCCTTGATTCTTTCCTCCAAGATTTTCCATTTTTCTGTATCCTCCTTAAAAGAATGGTTTGGGTATTCCCTTGACATGTGGTGAGGTTGAGAAGATGGTATGTATATAGGGTGCGGCCCTTGAGTGAACATTGGATTCGTTCCACCAACGGCTGTTTGGTAAGCTTGTGAAGAGGCATTTGGAGGTAGGTTATGTGTTTGGGTTTGTGTGTGGGCTTGTGTTTGGGTTTGTGTGTGTGCATGCCCATGAGGATACCCATAATGAACTCCTTCGGTTTGTGGAGGCATGGTGGATGGTGAAGGATTTTGCGGATTGAAGCCAGGAAGGTATAATGGGTTAGCTGGTTCTCCTGGTAAGGATTCCCTTGCCTCTTTCTGTTTACACAGTTGGATGACCTCTGTCAGCTTGGCCATCTGTTCCTTCAGTGTATTGACCTCGTTTCTCAACTCCTCATTCTGTCTCTCTAACTCATCCATGATTCTCGATTGTGCTCAAGTCCTATAAGGATGTCTAGGAAATTGTCTTTCTCTAATTTTCCTATTAAATTTAAAAATTAATTTTTTAGAAATAATTTGAATGCAAAAATCATGAGTGATAAAAATGTTGATGTTTTAATGAATATTTAAATGAAAAAGATATGGACTGATTTTTGAAATCGCCTTTTTTGATGATAAATTATTTCATGAATGAATGAATGCATGCTATGCACAAATAATTTTAGATTTTGGAATTTTGAAAATAATTAAATGTTTTTCATTCGTCCTTGATTTTTAGAAATTTTGTGTTTTTTGAATTTTGGTATTTTTTATTTTGCTAGAAAATCCTTTGGTTTTGTTGAAAATCTTTTAGTCTTACTGAAATTTTTCTAAAAAGCATTCTTTAGGTTTTCGAAATTTTATTTTCTTTCCTTTTGAATCTTTTTATATAATATTTTCAAAAGTATTTTTCTAATTTTCCTATTTATAAAACATCCTTTTAAGCTTTCTTTGGAATCTTTTTATTTAATATTTTCAAAAATTTTCCTAATTTTCCTAGAAGTTTCTATTTTCCTTGATTTCAATTTTTCTTGATTTTTATTTGTTTATATTTTTCCAAAATTTTGCCTTTCTCTTTTTCCTTGATTTTCTTTCTTGATTTTGTATCTCGCCAATCTCAGATCCCGTCTCCCCTCTTCTCTGCTATCCTTAGTGATTCGGTTTACTTGAGCATGTGACTAGCATATGAGCCATGTATCATGAAAGGGGTGTGTGCCCTTCTTTCCTTTTATGTGGGTTACCTGTCCTAAGGGTCCAAGACTTTTAATGCATGAACCTCTCAAAGGTGGTTAGTAATCTTGGGGTGTAGAGGTCACTAGAGCCAAGTTCTAGTCCACAATGCTTGCCACAACAGAACAAGTAGCCACTAGTTGTGGGGCATTATGAATAGGATGCACTGTAGCTGGGATTTTCATGATAGCCACACAGGACGTAGGCCCCAGAGTGACACCACTAGACCCCTCTAATCCTAGGCAGGACTCAGACTCGGGTATAGGGTCCCACTCATGAGATGAATGTATATATGATGTGTGGAGGGCACACAATAATTTGGGATACCTGCAATTGGGGAAATTGCACAAATATACATAGAAATTTATTGTTTGTCTACCCTAGGGTTATACAGAGAAGGAAAAAACAAACAGGAGATAGATAAACAAATAAATGAATCGTGCAATCAATAAATCGTGCAAATAAATAGGGAAAGAATCAAATATGACACACTCAATTTGAATGGGCTTGACTCTCTAGAGATCCCCAGTGGAGTTGCCATCTGTTGCAACCGTAATTCCGACGAGACGACGAACTCACTAAAATTTGAAAATAGAATTTATTTGAAGATTAAGTGGAGCCACCACCAAATTTTTATTTAAGGGAAAATACTTGAAAAAACCCTGACTCGAGGAAGAGATTTAAGTTCGGGAGTCGATTACGAGTGGGGAAGGTGTTAGGCACCCCACTCGCCCGTTCCGAAGAACGATACCCTTAAACTGAGTGTGTGATTTTTGAAAATTGTTTGATCCCTTAATTAATGTGAAAATAAATAGATTGATGGAGGTTAGTCTGACTTGATCCTATTCCTATGTATTCCTCGGTGCAATGGGAAACTCAAGGCTTACGTAGTTCTGGTTTATGAAGGCTTGACCTTCGGAAGAGTTTTAAAAGGAAGGGGATTTTGTGAAAAGAGTTTTATTTTTCTTGGGGGAAACCTTTTGTCCACTCATGCACAAGGTCCAAGGCAGCTAAGGCTGCACGGGGGCCCATACGAACTACTAAACATCGAACAGCAGTGTAGACCGCTAGTTTCCCGTTTAGAGTTCGTCGCGTGAGACTATAGATCCCAAAGTCTTTTGAAAAGAGTTTTATTTTTGGAGGGACTCTCAGCCCACTCATGCACAAGGTCTGAGGCAGCTAAGGCTGCACGGGGGCCTATACGAACGAACTACTAAATATCGAACAACAGTGTAGATCGCCAGTTTCCCGTTTAGAGTTCGTCACGTGAGACTGTAGATCCCAAAATCTTTTGAAAAGAATTTTATTTTTGGAGGAACCTTCAGTCCACTCATGCACAAGGTCCGAGGTAGCTAAGGCTGCACGGGGGCCTATATGAATCCCTAAATATCGAACAACAGTGTAGAGTGCCAGTTTCCCATTTAGAGCTCATTGCGTGAGCCTTGTGGTTCCAAATGAAATTAATTTGAACCTAATAAAGATAAGAAAAGAATTGGCTCGATTTGAAAAAGAAATTTGTTTTGAAGTGAACTTGATTTTGAGTTTTGGGAAATTAAACTGGACTTGATTAAAAATGAGCTTGACATGGACTTGAGAAATCGACTTTTGTTTTGGATTAAAATAAATTTAATTTGACTAAAATGAAATTGACTTGAACTTGAGCATTTGGACTAATTTTGATCTGAGAAAAGGAATTGAATGTGTTCCAGGAATTTGAGAGCAATAAACTTGAGTTGGACTTGAGGAAAAAAAGAATTTGATTTTACTTGAAAGAAAGAATTAAACTTGATTTTTTTTTAAATGAATTTGATAATTGGGTTGTCAGGCCCCCTGCCACTAGCTTTCTCAGGCCTCCCAAATTTTGGGTCGTCTTCGACTCATAGTGGGAAATCTTTCACAACGTTTCATCACTTTGGATGGCACTGGTGCTGACTGATCCAAGGTTTTAAATTTAGTCCCATGCAAGAGACAAGGACAGTGCGCACAGGGGTACTACCCAGAAGCCTTGTTTGCATGGTTTTGGTATCCATTTTACGCTCTTGGGACTCTGTTTCACTCACGCGGTAGCAGGTGCTGGAGTCTTCGGTCTAGCATGGAAAGGTTTGTGAGGCAAGGCAAGCTATAGTGTGTTCGAGATTACAGACCAAGCTCACTTGCATGGGCGATTTCCTATCGTGATTAAAAGGTGATGACCTGTACCTGCGTGGTTTCCAAAATGAACCTCAAACTGAGGCGTGCCAAATGGCTCACGATGCATGGCACGAGCAGAACATCATCAACCAATCCAGAGAACAGTTATAGGCGGCATTTGAAGATAATGACCATGCCAGGTGCATGGGTAAATTCAAAGTGTTCGTTCTTGCTGTGGCCACACGTTGGCCTCATCATCAACATTCCCAGAATCAGCAGTACATGGTCTTTGAGATTGTTCATGCAAAGAAGAAGCCTGCTAACTCGTAGATATGAACGACTGCATGTTCTAATCACGACACGATTTTGAGAGTTCGTGAATTTTCCGAGCTTGCTAATCACTTTGTCTCCCCATCTGCTCATGTCAAGTCTCCCCTTTATCTTTATCAACAGCGAATAGCCACTATATAATCCTCCCATGCAATAGACCGAGAGCTATTGGGTGTTTGTAGGATTCTTTGCCTTCGACAGTGCGTATAGCTGAGCAAGCTGGAAACTTCAATTATATGCATTCTAATACATGATTTTGAATCCTGTGGTCTAAATGATCCATGGCCATCGTTGAGCGGTTCTTAGGTATCCAAACAGACCTCCTCTTGACGTCTAATGCTTGAAGATACAGCTACAGAGGGATCATAAAAAGGCTCCTTGAGATTGCCTTGCAGGGTGCCTTATGTCAACCAGATCCCTTAGCTTCGTTGAGAACATGGGGAACGTGCATTTTGCAGCTACATACATGCATGCTAGAGGTGGGCCCCCTCCTTTACGTGAATGGTGTTTGCCATATTTAGGACGAGTCTGGATCAACCAAACCATACCACCTGCTACGTCTCTTTCTTCACACAAACAAATTTGCATAGCTGAATAGGGTATGCCATGCATGACGCGTACCCCATCTGCTGGAGTCTCCGCTATGAGATTCTACGTCCTAATCGGGATATTTAGAAGTGATGGGCCAGCTCATCATTCGAAAGGCAAAAGGAACCCATGCGTCTCCCCCTCACAAATTCTTGACAATACATCTTTGGTAGCATTTGGATCGTTTCAACAGTCAAAAGGAAGTTGTATCAAGCACAGGATCATTAAATGGGTCAAGCCTCAAGATGTTAACTTCATCATCTCGAGGATTTATGTTCAGGGGTTTTGATAAAGGCAAGGTAAGTCTGCTCCATGAATTCCTACCGCGTATAACTTGGATATTCTCCCCCCTGCTGGTGTTGAGAATTACACTTGTTGAATCAAGAGTTCAGTGTTGTGTAGCTAGCTGGACCTGTTCCAAGCATTACACGTCTGGCCCTGTAAATCTGAGACGAAGCTCTTCAAAGTTACACAAAGCCATAGAGAACCTAGTTCTTTGCCGTAGCCGAATCAGTGGAATTACTGATATCCAATTTGAAAACTAGAATTGGATCCAGCTCTTTAATCGATACGTGATGCAGCAAAGATTCCTCGAGAGTTAATTCGGCAAGTCTTGAATTTGGACATCAATATCCATAGAGACCTTAATGCAATTCATGCATAACCGTGGCATAATTCCAACTATCACTCCGCCATTAAATCCGAGCTTAGCAAGATGCTTAGGTATGAGACCAGTCATATTGATATCTTGCATTTCAGATGTGGCCAAGCCAAAGATTCATAGATGACCAAGACTCAAGGCATTTCATGAAATCTCATACAGCATGAATATGAAACATTTCACAGGATTTATGAAGCTCAAATCATAGCAAAACCTAATCTAAAATTCCTATCATCCACTAGCATTTAAATCATGTAAGAGTAGAGGTGCGAACAATTTTGCATGTAATGTAATTGAGTTCAATTAAACGAATCATAAGGGAAGAACACTGACTTGTAAATCTGAGTCAAAGCTCTCCTCTTCTCTTTGACTTGACGCAATAGCCCCCAAAAGATCCCAAGATTATGCCTTCGCCTCTTAATGAAGTTTTTCTAGCTTTGGCTAAGATTTCTCCTTTCTCTTGGAGAGAAGAGAGAATAACCCTTCTTCTTCCTTCCAGAGAATCCTTCCCCAATCTCTTTTTTTTTTCTCTCTGTTACATCTTTTCCTTTCTTATTCATTCCTCCCTTTTTCATTTTTCCAATTTTCTTTTTTTATTCCGTTTTGCTCTCTCCCCTCTTTTGTTTTCATTCTTTCGTTTTTTTATGTTATATTAATTAGTTAGTTCATTTTTTCATTCTATTTATGGTTTTTTATTTTTTATTTTCAATGTTCTGTTTTTAATTTTCTTTTTGATTTTTATGATTTTAATTTTATTTTAATTCTTAATTCTGACTTTAATTTTCTGTTTTATTAATTAGTTTTTATTGTTTTTATAATTATTTATTTTTATTTATCCTTTTTCACTTATATTATTCTTATTTTCCAAAAACCTTTCTTCTTCTGATTTTCTTTTTGTCTGTTTCTCTGCTTTCTGCTTTCTATTTTTCTATTTTCTATTTATTTTTCTACCTCTTGGTTTGTTTATTTATTATTTAAATTAGTGTTGGTTTCTTGATTAATTTTAACAATTGGGGGCCTCGAACATAATTGAGTGTTTACAAGTGAAACCGCCAGTTTCCCATTTAGAGCTCATCGCGTGAGACTAATGATTCCTAAATTTTTTTTTTAAAGGTTTTATTATTTAGGAGGAATTGGGCTTGACACAAAATTAAAAGAAATTGATTTTATTTTTGAATAATAGAATTGGACCTATCTGAAATAAAGCGAAGAAATTGGGCTCGACCCTTGTTAAAGGAGACTTGATTTCAAATTAGGGGAAAGTTGGGCTTCACCCAAATAAGAAAGCAATGAGTTATATTTCTTTATTATTTTATTTTATTTTATTTATCCTTTTTTGAAGAAAGATTGAAAATGTGGGCTTGGCCCAAATTACAAATAAAATTGAAATGAAATTTTGATTTTACTTATTCTTATATTATGTGGCTTGATTTTTGATTGAAGATGACTTGCTGACCCAAACATAACTCAACTTAGACTTTGATGGTGGCCTAAAATTGAGGAAGGTTGTTGCTTCCTTTCCCACCCCGAATCAACAAGGCCCAGTTGAATTAGAAAGGCCCACATTGATATTATGGGGAATTAAAACAAAATAGTCGCCTGGGGGGATCGAATCTGGGGACTTTGGGTTATAGGCAGCATGCTTAACCACTACGTTGGGTTGTGCGGCTTAGTCTAAACTAGTGTCAATAAACTTAAATAATGGGCAGGTTTGGGGCACACACTAAAGTTGAAATTCTGCCTACCTTATGTATGAGGAGCCGGGTTTGCATGGTACTTTTGCCATTAAGGAACGACCCAGTAAGTAGACCATGATCCGGGAGCAAACAGGCATAATAGTATTTGGTCCACTTCATAATTTAGACGTTGAAGACCAATTATTGCTACATCCTTAGTCATCACAGAGTAAGGTTCAAAACACCATTTATGTAAGGCCTTCTCTTCCTACTGCGGCTTAGACCATTACAACCCTTCTAAACCCGAGCTCCCTCACTGAATTCCTACCTACTTGAGGGTGATTTAATGACTATTCTATGATCTCCTAGACTCTCAGATCCCAGCTCCTCATAGGCCTCGCCAACATCCACTCTGATTATGCTCTTCCCTTTCCTTTCCTTGATCAAGGCAGAATCTCAGTATCAGAGACATTAATCTGCAGATTTATGCAGATCAATGTAGGGAAGCTGTTTTAGGTTGTGATGATGAACCAAAGGGACTATTAGGAACCATCAGCAAGTATAAGGTCCTTAACTACTACATGCATTTCATATACACTGTCTACCTTCCCTAAGACCTTATGCAGATGCATCACATGCCTAAGTCTTACATCATTCCATTCGGCTATATGGATATTCAAGTATAGCTCTACTGAATTAACAAACGAGTGTGTTAAGATCCTCCATCTTGAGGTTAGTTCTACTGGGTTGTGTAAGCTATAAGCTTTTGACAGTTCGTTACACTAGTTCTTTTACTCCGGTGCATGCAGTATCAGTAGTAAGTAAACCTTCACTCTATTCAATGTGACTTGAATTTGTCTCGCCAATGGGCTGAAGATTGCATGTGGGGACTAGCGACAGTGCATAAATCTGCTACATTGTGGTGATCATGTATAGGACTCTTCTTAACACCATGATGGTCAGCTCATGTCCTTTGAGCCACAGAACAGGCCGCAGGTAATGGCACCTTCCTGTTGGTAAGGACCTAATCCCCATAGGATGGTCATACCGAGCTAGACTATCAAATCAGAACCTAACCAAAGATTCGATGTACTGACCACACACACCAGGCTCTCACATTTTGTCATGATCCACCCAAGGACTTGCATGAAATATTTCATAATGTTTCTGAAGTGGAATTAATCAACAGACTCAAACCATAGGATAGCTCCAATGACAAAACCGAATCCAAATTCGTCCAAATGGCTCATCATCCATTGAACTCTTAAATTACGATGCAAATGCAGATGGATGCAATGAATGTTTTTGCTATTCACGAATAAAGAATCAATCTCTTCTTTCAAAAATCTAATTGTAATGGCCTAGTCGAACACATGCGGTTCTTATTTAGAAATTCTGGTTCAAGATTCAAAATAAGAGTTATTACCAATGTCACCTATTGATTTCATCTTTCTTTATGATCTTAACATGCCTGTTCTGAATTTCCTCATAATGTAATTTTTGATTGAATCAAAACCAAGTCTATGAGTCATTAGAAGCGAGCACTTACCTGAGTGATGTCAACTTCAAGAAACAAGAGTCCTCTTTAGAATGAAGGAGATCCTTGGAAGCGTAAGGATCTCTTCCTTTTCTTTCAGTGCTAAGCTAGCTCCTAGGAAGTGTCGGAGAACCAAAGAATCCTTCCAAGCCTCTAGTCCTTTTCCTATTTTCCCAGAACTCCCCCTGCTAGGCGAGTGATGCCAATACGCATGAATTCAATCCACCTCAAAATTCTTGAGAAACTGCAAGTGTAATGAGTTTCTAAAGCAATCAGTGGAACTTCATTTGCTGCTTGAATCATCCTCTCGATCTAAATGCCCATCTCCTCCTTTTGCATTGTTCTATTTTCTTTAATTTTGTTATTCTCTTTTTTCTCCTTTTTTTTTGCAGTTTTTTCATTTTTTGTTTTTTTTTGTTTTTTTTTCATTTATTCATTTTCTATTTTTTTAGTTTTTTTCAGTTATTTATTTTCTTTTTTCTTAGTTTTCTGTTTTTATATATTTTTTATATTTTTAATTTCTTTTTTTGTTTTGTTTTGTTTATTTTTATCTTTATTTATTTTTCCTTTTTCTGTTTTTACACATATTTTTTAATTATAATTACTTCTCCCCTTTTTTGTTTTTGTTTCTATTTTCTGCTTTTATTTTTTTTTGCTGTTATTTTTCTTGATTTTATACCTTTTTTTTATCTATTTATCATTTTCGTTATTATTATTTTGTATTTCAATTTATTTTTAATTTCCCTAGAACTTTGTTTTGTCTTTATTTCTTTTTCTTTTTTTTATTTTCCTTCATTTATTTTTTCTATTTTTATTTTTTTTCCTTTACTTCTGTTTTCTGTTTATTTTTCTATTTTCTATCTATTCTTTTCTCTGCTTTCTGTTTATTTGTTTGCTTTTCTGTTTTCTATTTGCTTGTGTGCTTTATTAATATTAATATTTACTTATTATTTAAATTATAGTTTATTTACTAATTAATTTTAAAATGGGGGCCTCGGATATAATTGAGTGTTTACACTCCTGAAGCCAGCTTCACACAAGTTTTCTGGTCGCACCGCCGCAAGGAAGATGTTCTCGTTTACTCTGTCCAGGTTGGAATTCTTCTACCTACTCTGTTATCTCTCGATTCTTGCATTTTTTTAGGGCCAATACTTAGTCTTCTATATATTTTTTGCCTATCATGCATGAGAAGAAATATTTAAGGTTAGTGCTGTATGTGTGAATCTTGATCCACGATGCCTTATCAAGCATCAAAGAAAACTACCAAGGCTCCTATTTATTAAAATTCATCTCTAAAGCACCTCAGATCCTCCGAATCAAAGGAAACTGTGCGTCGCGCCATTGCTAAATCAGGTCTAGTTTTCTACTAGAAAATCAGCGAAGGAAAGAAGATTATTGAGTTGCAAGGATGTAGCCGAGACTAAAAATGGATCAGCAGCAGGCTTCTGTGAGTAGTGAGCCAAGTTCTTGAAATAGTTATATCTACAGGATCCATCACAGATTCATTCTCCTCCTTCTGAAAATCCTCTGAAGATCTCATAGCAGAGCAACCATGAAGTTTCATTAATAATGTGTTGGCAGAAGTAGGCAAGCCATTAGGTCTCATTATCTCCAAAGAAATTTTTTTAAAAAGAAAAGGTGATCATGGTACTAATTCAAGCTGCTACTGGAGACCGTTTCCCTACCTTCAAGAGAACTTCTAGAATGTGAATGCAAAGAGAACCCCAAGTTTGAGATCTTCACCTTTGAGTTCTCAACCTCACCTACGAAACTAATTGGCTGATACGTAAATCTTGGTGTGGAGACTATGGTGAATAGATGGTGTGGCAACATAGTCTATTAACCCAATTTCTCTGTAGATACATCCAAGTGACTATTCGCATCGTCGGTATCCACGGTGAAATCGTTATCATGTTGGTATGGGTCTACGGGGGTGTGTAAACACTCAATTAGCTTCGAGGCCCCTCATTTTTAAAATTAAGTAAGTAAATAGTAAATTAATCAAGAGACCATTAATAACTTAAAGTAAATAAATATTTAAATAAAAACGATTGAAAGGAAAATGTTGGAAAAAGATAAAAATAGAACAAACAAAAATTACAAAAAATCAAAAAGGAAATAAACGGCAAAGAAATAAAATAAATTAAATCAAAATAAATCTGAAAAAAAGAGAGAGAAAATTTGAAAACAAAAAGGAAAAAATAATAATTAAAAACAGAAAATAAAAAGAAAAAATAGAAAACAATGAAAAATAAAGCATAAATATGAATACTAGAAAATAAAGAACGTAATAATAGTATACAGTAAATAATAAAAAATAAAAAATAACAAAAATTAATTAATTGAAAAATCAAAAATGAAAAAAAAAACAAAAAAGGAAAAGAAGGAAGAGGGGGAAATTTGAAAAAATCAATATAAAAAGGAAAAAAGGGGCTCTCAATTGGGGGGCTGTCTCAAATAAGTCTCTGCCGGCCATACTAGAGTTTTCCAGAGGGGGGTTGTTGGCTTCAACTCTGTGGTACGCTCGTCGATCCAAGAGCTCCAAGATTCCATGGTGGTAGGCTAAGCCTGGTGCTCCTTAAATCCAATTGAGTGGAAAGAAGATGCATCGCTGAGAAATTTGCATTATCCAGGTTAGCATCGTCTCTGTTCTGCACTTTGGAAACCAGATAAGTACTATTATTCATTGCTATGCATAAACTGAATTCAAGATTCTTGAGAAATTGCATTTAACCAAGTCATTGAGCATGATCTGTTTGTTTTATTGAAAATGTAAACGAACTTTGATCATCGTGGAGTGTGGAACGAGATCACACAAGGAATAGGAAAATTCGTATCTCTTGGATTTTTTGGTTTTGTCCTGATTCGCACTCGCGAAATTACGAGAGAAAATATGTTTAATAGAACATGACTCATGAGACCAAGAGGACTCATACTGATATATGGAGGATCAAGAATGCTAATCAAGTCATCGTCACAAATAAGAGTCACTCGTCGGGGAAAGAATTCGAAATTTCCACAACACCAAATGTTGTGCGCCAGGATGAAACAGCATGCATAGACCCCTGCCACGAGTGGAATGCTTAATCAAGGAAAGGAGGCACCCCTGGAGCAAGCTCGATGTAGACTATAGAGTCTATTATAGCTATCAAATTGTGGCCTTACTATCCATGGATGATCTGGCCTTACTACTGTTGTCATGGGAAATCGCTCTAGGTTAATGCTTGATGCTAACATAAATAGCGAGTGGGAAGTCTCTCCTTCACAACACGATCTGTTCCTGCAGTTTCTGCACAAACTAAGAATGGTGGAATCTTCCTTATCTTTAGAGAAGTGAACCTGAAGCCTTCACTGCTAGGCGGGAAAGGCCAGCCAAATATTTTCACTATGGGAAGCCTACATCAATTCAGTGCAACCGGGAAATGCGAAATGGGTTTCATCAAACATTGGTAGCCAAAGACAAAGACAACAAAGGTCTACCAGCAGCCAGTATAAGAGAATTAATATCCCAACAAATCATAGCAACACCGGTCTGGATCTAGATGCACGTACGAAATGAGTTTACTATTGAACAAGACCAAGCTCACATGGCTCCCATCAACTTTGTTTTGTATAGCATGCAGGGGATGGCAGTGAATACCACAGGTTCCCAGTCAAATAGTCTCATGATTCTTTGTTTCCTCGGGTTTATGGCAGTGAATACCACAGGTTCCCAGTCAGCTATGCAGTTCGTCCTCAGCATGCAA
This sequence comes from Canavalia gladiata, assembly GCA_037954105.1. Lineage (NCBI taxonomy): Eukaryota > Viridiplantae > Streptophyta > Magnoliopsida > Fabales > Fabaceae > Canavalia > Canavalia gladiata. Next base: position 18,250,429 of record CM075662.1, on the reverse strand, counting down.
GTCACAACTTCTGGGTAAAATGCTCATAAGCCAAAACCTCCATAATACCAAGGATCATGATCCAGCTTGAGGTAATTTTGTACCCCCATGCATGTGGGCCTCCCCATACAAAGCCACACAAATATAGTGGACCCTCAAATGGTGCATACCAACCCTTCGCATAGACAAACGAGAGGTCACATAGTGGAATTCTCGTCTAGAAATACTTGCTCACAATATGGGGTCCATCCAGTGATCATTGTTAGCCCCAAATCTACCACCCCAGGAAGTATCTCACAAGAGCAATTTGGCACACACAAGGTAGTTGAGAAATGAATACGTACAAAAACTGAGAAATGTGTGTTACCTGCTGCTGGGCCTCGGCATGGGAAAGGTTCATGGAATATGTTATAGGTAACGGGAAAAAGCATGTAAACAATGAAAGCAGGCGCACGACCACCATTGAGGTAACAATATACATTATAGAGACCAAAGGGAGAAAGGGTCTGATCCTGACGCTGATGCGATTCGTCGGAGATGTAGCCCACACTCAACATAGGTCCCGTGGTCGGAAGCATAAGAATTGAACCTGCAATTGCTTCGACTTGGCTTCGAATGGGGGGGATAACTAGAGTTGAACGAGGCCGATTTGGGAATGAAGAACACAGGGAAGAACGACGCTGCAAAGGACTCTGGTTCTAAAGTGTATATGCATGAGCATGGCTCCACCAGAGGTGAGCCAAAACATCAAGTCAAAAGTTGAAGAGATTTAAGTCAAAACTAAAAGGCTTGGCCAAGTGGTTAGAGGCGTCACTCACAACCTACACGACGCGAGTTCGAACCCCCTTTGGCACCAATTCTCATTTTAGGAAAATTGAGTACAAGCTGTTCATGAGCCACGAGCCGCCTTCAAGCCACCAAGCCGTCATTGAAGCCACTTAGTTGTGGAACCCCCCAAGCCATATTGAAGCCATGCAAAATCCCCACCACATTTCCAGTAATTACGACGGGGTCCTCGTACTTCCAGTAATCATAATTGGGCCCCTAAACTTTCAGAAATTACCATTAGGCCCTCAAAACTCTTCAAAATTATAGCTCAGCCCCTACACTCCTTAAATTTATGATTGGGCCCCTGAACTTCCCAAAATGCCACTTGGGCCTTAGAATTCTCCAAAATTACAACTAAGCCCCCAAATTTCTTAAAATCTCAAATGGACCCCCTACACTTCCCAATATTCCAGTTTGGCCCCTACATCTCCCATTATTCCAAATTAGCCCCAACCAAAATTAATTTGTCTTTTAGAGCAAATTCCTTTTTTCTTTCGTTCAAATAAAAATCAAACCTTTTCCCACTCCATGTCCAATTTCTTTCGGATTCTCTTCCACCAACCAAAATCAAGTTTAATTTCAACCAATTCCTTTTCTCCAAAAATCTTCAAACCAAGACTAATTCAAAAAATAGAATCAAGTTTAATTATTTCTTCTATCAAATCAAAGATCATGTTCAATTCCTTTCCTCAAAATTTGCAAATCGAGTTTAAACCTTTTTCACCAAATTTTGATCAAATCGAGTTCATTTCCAATCAAACCCAGTCTGTTTTAAATCAAACCCGATCTACTTCTCAATTATTTTCAAGAAAAATTCTTTGGTTCCAGGTCTCACGCAATGAACCCTAAGCACGAACTGGTAGCTTTTTCTACTGTTCGATGCTTAGGAATTCATACAGGTCTCAAGTGCAACCGTAGTTGTCTTGGACCCTGTGCATATGTGGACTAAGAACCCCTTTCAAATAACCTCAATTAAAATTCTTTGGTTCTAGGTCTCACGTAATGAACCCTATGTACAAACTGGTAGCTTTTTTTTGCTGTTCGATGCTTAGGAATTCATAGGGGTCTCAAGTGCAGCCGTAGTTGTCTTGGACCCTGTGCATATGTGGAATAAGAACCCCTTTTAAATAACTTCAAGAAAAATTCTTTGGTTCTAGGTCTCACGCAATGGACCCTAAGCATGAACTGGTAGCGTTTTCTACTATTCGATGTTTAGGAATTCATATCGGCCCCAAGTGTAGCCGTAGCTATCTTGGATCCAGTGCATATGTGGACCAAGAATCCTCTTGCAAATAATTTCAACAAAAAATCCACTTTAGAATCTCTAAGTCTCACGCGACGAACCCTAAGTACGAACTGGTAGCTTCTTTTGCTTTTCGGGGTTTAGGAATTTGTATGGATCCCAGTGCAACTGTAGTTGTCTTGGATCTTGTGCATATGTGGACTAAGGATTCTCCTTAAAATATTTTCAAAATACTCTAGCCATTTTCAAATATTCCTTTTCAAGTAGCTCCGAAGGGCAAGCCTTCGAGCACCATTTACTTTCAAATACTTCTTTTCAAGCACCTCTGAAGGTCAAGCCTTCACAAACCAGAACTATGTAAGGCTTTCCCATTGCACCGGGGAATACGTAGGAGCAGGATCAAGTCCTATCAGGTTAACCTCCATCAAGTTATTTATTTTCACATTAATTAAGGGATCAAACGTTTTCAAAACTCACACACTCAGTTTAAGGGTACCGTTCATCGGAACGGGTGAGTGGGGTGCCTAACACCTTCCCCACTCAAAACCGACTCCCGAACCTAAATCTCTTCCTAGAGTCAGGGTTTTTCCAAATCTTTTTTCCCTTAAATCAAAATTTGGTGGCGATTCCACATTAATCATAAAAATTCCATGTGCACAAATTTTAGCGAGTTCATCGTCCTGTCGGAATTACGGTTGCAATAGGGTGAGGGCCGACATAGGCGTAGAAACAAAGATTGACGGTTAAATAATAAGTCCTCAAGTTTCTTTTGATAACAGTTATTGCTACCTTTAGTGAGCCAGATCTGGTGAATCATGTAGGGCCTCGTCGTCATTATATACAAATTCTGTAATGGCAATGCGTCTAGCATACTAGCTACTGTAAGTTCCTATTTCCCACACAACGTTTTTTCGGTCATAAAAGAGAGCAAAGGGTTGTACAAATCTGAAAAGAGGGGGTTCTTCTTTCTTGGATGCTTCCGTTATTATAATAGTTGACGAGATCAGTGAAGCACTCGTTGGGGTCAGTAAATAATGGGTGATGCTAACGTGAATAGCATGGCAGGGAGGCAGAGTGTTCAAAGTCCAATTGAACTCTTGGCTCAAATTTTGTTCAACCAGAATATATTATGGAAGAGAACGTGTTATTCGACTCGACCTTTTGGGAAAGCAGAATATAAATGATGCATACTCACGTACACTCGGGAAGCTATTTGTATGATTAGCATTTATGGTTGACTTTGTCATTACGCCGGTGCATGTTAGTGGAGAGGAATTAGGCACTCCGGGTAGTATTCAGCCACATGGATGAAAGCTCAGTAGGTATTAATGCCCATGAGGGTCTCATCCAGAGCTTGCCAATGCCAGGGGGTATGACTGTCTTAAGGATAGTTACAGGGTCTGGTCAGGAGTGGGCTTGATCTCTGTTTTCAGGGAGAATTGGGAAGATCGTTTAATATTTGGGACATGGTCGTTCCCTCATAAGTTGTTCGTCGCTGGTTCGCTATTGATAGTGAAGGGAGTGATTGATGCACAAGCTCGGCTAGGTAGGATCTTGTTCAATTGAAACGAGGCATAAACCTTTCCTAGGGACCTAGGTAAAAGAGTTCCCATCTCTCTGCAAGCGGAAAGATCTCCTCCAGCACGTGGTCAATCCAGGGCTCTCAAGATAGGAACAAAACATATGCTGCCATGCTTGTCCGAATTTTAAAAGGACATAATTTCTCTGCATGGAGGCCATGCAACGTGTGGGTCTCAATTTTTGCTTCCCATAATCGTTTTTCGGGCTACAATGGGACCACTCGAATTCTTGCCTAACATTAATTGGGGTTAAGGTAAGATCATGTCCGCTTTCCATGCGTTAAGTTAAATTAGGGATGGCAAGGCACCTATAAAGTTCTGGATCCAAGATACAACAACCCATTTGACAAATGGATCGCTATATGAATTTAATCTATCTCAAATGGGTCATATCCGACACGTTGCAAACTGATCGTGCCACCGCATCTAGCTCCAATTCATTTAAGACAAACTGCTTGGCCACCATACCACACACTAAAGCCAATTCCAAGTGGTCCATCATGCCAGAATCAACTACAATTGGGCCCTGGGTCAATTGGGGTCTAAAGTGAATTGCTCGCCTTTTAACCAAGTCGTGCCATTGAATGGTCAGGAGCGGTAAAAAGATAATAATAATAATAATAATAATAATAATAATAATAATAATAATAATAATAATAATTAATAATAATAATAATAATAATACAATAATAAAAAGGGGAAATAAAATCTTGAATAAAAATAAATCATTTCTTCAAATCATTTTAAATCAAGCTCAATTCAATTTAGAGATCTGTTTTTATTTTGGGTCAAGCCTAGTTTTTTTTTAGAAACCTAATATTTTTATTATTTTCACCCGAGTCATTTCCTCATAATTTGGGTCAAGTTCAATTCTTTTTTTATCTTTAACTAAATCCGCTTCTTCAACGATTCAAGGTTTCACGCGATGAGCTCTAAATGGGAAATTGGAAGTATCACTACTGTTTGATATTTAGAGATTTATATAGGCCCTAGTGCAGCCTTAGTTGCATTGGACCTTGTTCATATGTGGACTAAGAGTTCCTCTTAAAATAATAAAATCTTTCGAAAAATATCTTTTGGGAATTTAAGGTCTCACGCGATGAGCTAGAAATGGGAAACTGACAGTTTCATTGCTGTTCGATATTCAGAGACTCAAATAGGCCCCAGTCCAACCTTATTTGCCTTGGACCTTGTGCATATGTGGACTAAGAGTTCCTCTTAAAATAATAAAATCTTTCAAAAAATATCTTTTGAGAATTCAAGGTCTCACGCGATGAGCTCTAAATGGGGAAACTAGCAGTTTCACTGCTATTTGATATTTAGATATTCATATAGGCCCCAGTGCAGCCTTAGTTACGTTGGACCTTATGCATATGTGGACTAGGAGTTCCTCTGAAATAATAAAATCTTTCAAAAATGTATTTTGGGAATCACAAGTCTCGTGCGATGAGCTATAAATGGGAAACTGACGGTTTCATTGTTGTTCGATATTTAGAGATTCATATAGGCCCCAGTGCAGCCTTAGTTTCCTTGGACCTTGTGCATGTGTGGACCAAGAATCCCTCCCAAATACCGGAAAAGTTTTCCAAATCGTCTTTATCTCCGAAGGTCAAGCCTCCAAACCAGAACTACGTAAGCCTTGAGTTTCCCATTGCACCATGGAATACGTAGGAGCAAGATCAAGTCCTGTCAGACTATCTTCCATCAATCTATTTATTTTCACTCTAATTAAAGGGATCAAATAGTTTTCAAATAAATCACACACTTAATTTAAGGGTACTGTTCTATGGAACGGGCGAGTAAGGTGCCTAAGACCTTCCCTACTCGTAACCGACTCCCGAACCTAAGTCTCTTCCTCAAGTTAGGACTTTTCTAAATCTTTTCCCTAAAAATAAAATTTGGTGGAAACTTCATATTATTAAATCAATAAAATTATTTTCAAAATTTTAGCGAGTTCGTCGTCTCGTCGTAATTACGGTTGCGATAGATGACGACTTCAATGGGGACTTTAGAGAGTCAAGCCCTGCTTTCAACTGAGTGTATATAGTATTGATCCCTTCCCTGTTTATTTGCATGATTTATTTGTCTGTTTATCTATCTGTTGTTTATTTGTTTATTCGTTGTATAACCCTAGGATAGATAAACAATAAATTGCTATATATACTTGTCGCGACTTCCCCAATTGCAGGTATCCCAATAATTTGTGTGCCCTCCACACATCACATATATGAATTTATCTAATGGGTGGGGCCCTATACCCGAGTCTGAGTGCAGCCTAGGACTAGAGGGATCTAGTGGTGTCACGTTGGGGCCTATGTCCTGTGTGCCTATCACGACAATCGCAGCTAGAGTGTGTCCTATCCATAATGCCCTACAACTAGTGGCTACTTCTACTATTGTGGCAAGCACTATGGACTAGAACTTGGCTCTAGTGACCTCTACACCTTAGGATTACAAGCCACCTTTGAGAGGTTCATGCATTAAAGGCCATAGACCCATAGGACAGGTTACCTCCCTAGGACACAAGGAGGGCACACTCTACTTTCACGATGTTTGATTCATAAGAATTTATATATTAAAATTACTTACCTATAATTGGGAATGGATAAAGGTCTCAAAACCAAGAAATGAAAAAGAGAGAAAAGAAAAGAACTGAGGAGAGAAAAGAAAAGAATAAAAAATTTAGAAAGAAAGAGAGAAAAGAAAAGAAAGAACTGAGGAGAGAAAAGAAAAGAATTAAAAATTTGGAAAGAAAGAGAGAAAAGAAGAGAACTGAGGAGAACCAAAGAAACAAACAAAAAAGAGAGAGAAAAAGAAAATAAGGGAGCGAAAACCCGTTCGTCGAGAAACGTAACCGTGTTTATTGTTTTTACCTCAGTATGCATCATGCATTTAGTCCATCTTTTATCCAACTTCTAACATATTTACTTTGTTTTCCTTTTTTTTTCTTCTTCTTTCCTTTCATTTGAGGGACCAGGTTCTCAGTGATTTTCAGAAAAGAGGTGAAATGAAAATTAATATGGAATCCGAGCAGTTAAAGAAAAAGAGACATGTTAGGGTTAAGATGGTAGACCTTGCTAGCCTGGAAATGTTTGAAAGCAAGTTTTCGAGTATCCAACAGATGTCGTTCGTCAAAAAATATGGGAACATATTGCAATGATATTGTTTGTGCAATTGAGATCTAAAATGAAGTTTTTATTACCTGATTACTAAAGTATGTTCAATTTGGCACACAAATAAACCTAGCTTGTTTGATTTGTGTATTACTTGCTCATTTTTTATATGATCTTTGTCAAATTTTTTTTTGATCCATATTTTCAATTGATTGGTTTGAATTTTTCATATCTACCAAAAAAAAGTTTAGAAAAATTGAGATTTTAATTCAAATTTTGGCGCCAAAATCTCTTGTCTTCTTGAAGTTCTTGTGTTGATCTGGTTCTTTTAGCCTTGTATAGGCATTATTTTTCATGTTTTGATCCTTACATATGTATAAATTTGAGTTGTTTGTGTTTGTATGTCCTCCTTTGAAAATTTCCTAAGAGTGCATCTTATATGTTAAGTCTTACTCAAGTCATACATGATTAAGTCATTGAACCTAAAGAGTTAAGTGTATGCTTGAATCAAATTAAAAAACTCTTAATTCATATCCATGGACCTTATGACTTGAGTTGGATTGGAACAATTGAACAAGGACTTATGACTTAGATACCATACCTACGCAATGGATGAAGTACAAAATGCACTAGGATGAATTTGTGGACTTAGGGCCTTAACAAGGGCCTATGAAAGGAACCATTGACTACTTGAACTCCCTGGACTTTGGAGAAAAATTATGACAAAAATAAGATGAAAAAACTTAAAACAAAAGAAAAAAAAAAGAGAGAATTGGCAAGAAAGAGGGAAAAAACAAATAGAAAAAGGCTTGGATAAAGGTCATTGCTTTGCTTTCCTCGAGTATGGTGTGTTAGTTGTCCATGCTTCATTTAGGCCATAGGTTCTACATCATTTTAGGTTTAATTACTTAGTTTATGCATGCCTTAATTTCTTGCCCAAATAGCATCTTCTCATTGCATAAGCATTGTCGTAACCGTAATTACAATGAGATGATGAGCTCGCTAAAAATTTAAAAAGAATTGTGTTCGAATTTGTGGAGTCATCACCAAATTTTTATTTAAGGGAAAAACATCTGGAAAAATCCTAACTTGAGGATGAGATTCGAAGTTCGGGAGTCGATTACGAGTGGGGAAGGTGTTAGGCACCCCACTCGCCCGTTTCGAGGAACAGTACCCTTAAATTGAGTGTGATCTTGGTCCTTTTGAAAATTGTTTGATCCCCAAAAATAAATAAGTTTATATAAGAAAAGGCCTGACAAGACTTGATCCTGCTCCTACGTATTTCCAGGTGCAATGGAAAACTCAAGGCTACGTAGTTCTAGTTTTTGTTTCGAAGACTTGATCTTCGGAGGTTAAAAGAATTTCAAAAGACAATTTTAAAAGTAGTTTTGATGTTTTTTGCCTAGTTCTTAGCCCACAGACGAACAGGGTCCCAGACTACTAAGGCTGTACAGGGATCTATACGAGTTTCTAAACATCAAATAGTAGAAAAAGCTACCAGTTGGTATTTAAAGCTCGTCGCGTGAAACCAAGGATGTTGTAGAAAGCAATTTTATTATTTGAAAATATTTTTTGAGGCTTACAGATGCATAGGATCCCAGACAACTAAGGCCTGTACAGAAATCTATACGAGCTTCTAAACACCGAACAGTAGAAAGAGCTACCAGTTGGTATTTAGGACTCGTCGCGTGAAACAAAGGATGTTGTAGAAAGCGATTTTATTATTTGAAAAGCTTTTTCGAGGATTACATATGCACAGGATCCCAGACAACTAAGGCTGTACACGAATTTATACGAGCTTCTAAACATCGAACAGTAGAAAGAACTACCAGTTGGTGTTTAGGACTCATCGCGTGAGACCAGAAAAAAAGGGAAAGGAAATATAGGGAAAATAGAAAGGGAATATAGGAATGGAATTGATCTTGACGCAAATTTTCTTTAAAGTAAGAGAATTGGGTTTGACCCGAATGGAGTTGATGTCAAACTAGGAAAGAAAGTAGATTTAAAAACTTGACTTTAAAATAAAAGAATTTTAAAATGGTTAACCCCAAAAAAAGGGTCGGACTTCCCCTCAAAAAGAAATTTACTTAATTTTGGAAGATCACATTCATTATTTGTTATTATTCTTAAATCTCATTATTACATTTTTCATCTATATATACTCTAAACAGAGGCCGGGTCGAAATTACTTATTTGAACAAATTTTGTTCTTTTCCTAAGAAAAATCTTATGTCGGCGTACACACTAGCAATCATCATTTAATTTGTTACAACGTGGTTTTATGTCATCAGCTTTAATTCCATTGTCAACCCGGCCCATTAACTCTGATTAATGATTCTGCCGTTCATTCTAATGACTAAAGTGGCCCCCACTTAAAGCTAGTGATGCCCCCATATTGGTTCCGATATTTGCATGCGCAGGAGGTACTGGTGGGGCCGGTCCCCACAAGCCAACATCTACATTCTTTTTGCATGGCCCTTGGAAACCTATGTTCGCATAGTCATGGATCCCCTGAACGTCGGTTTTCGACGCCATGACTAATTTCAAAATGAGTCTTAACTCCACGAATTGGTGCAGCCGGGATAGCCACAACCTCCTGCACAACTTACCTTGTGACGAACCTCCTGCATGGTTTATCTAGTGTCGAGCCACCAACCAAAAACTACCAGTAGTGGGAACGCCCTAATGGATTTCCAGCTATCCTAATTACAAGGGGGATCGACTTAGGCCCACTGAGAGCGGCCCGCTCGTGGCTTAAGTACGGTCACTTTAATCTTGCATGGCTCGTATGGCTCTTGGCATCCTACCAATACAGAGTCGTCCCACAATATGTTCGGCTTCGGCTGATTTGCATAGCTTCAGTACTCAACTTTCAAAGACGCTAAGATTGATCGGTCTAAGAGTAACCCAATTCTTGCAATAGGCTCCTAGAGGCTATGGTCTCTTCATTTACGCTGTGAGCGTCTCTCTTCAATCGTCTATGGCTCCCAGCGTTGCGTGATCTATCTAGTCTGGGCTTTGGCATTCTAATATCTCCCTGAATCAGTGACCCCATGGTTTGAAATGAACAAATGTCTTTTCTGGGGTTGAATGCTTACTGACTCTTGCACCCATGTTCGAACGTATGCATGTAATTAGAATCATATGGGCCAAGTGTAGCTTCACGACTTCACACTCAAGTAATACATAATGGCCTATTTTTAAGGAACCTATGCTAGATCACCAACTTCACTGTGAACGTACATGAGAAGACTTGCATGCGCCATGCTTATTTTACGTGGGGATTCAAAGCCATTTATACCCCTAGACCCTGGATCCGACAACGGTGGTGGGAATGGGCGTCTTTCGCAAGAAGGAGCAGGGCAGTGATAACCATATGCTTGGTCTTCTCTTAGTGGTATGAGTGGAACCAAGCGCACACACTTCCTACCCTTTGGGAATCGCTTACCTATGAGTGTAGATTGGTCGATGTTCAAAAGAGGAGCTCCTAGTACCCGCCTGCGACTTGGTATCTATCATGACACTAGGAGTATGATTCATTGCACTCTATTCATCTCTCCCCTCCTTGAGAGCTTCGGTCTCGGGTTTAGACTATGTTGTGCAACATACAAGCCCTGCTTTTGAATGACGTTGTTGGCCATTGCAACGATCGACAGCACCAGAGACAAATCTGGTTCCTTGATGCTACTTGCTAGCCGAGTCACCGACGAGGGGCAGAACCAATCCCATTTAGCATTTAGAAGTTTCATGGTTTGAAGCCCAACCCTTGGTGATTTGTCCTCCATCATCCCTATGGATCGTCGTTTGTAATTGGTGAGATCGACTAGCTTGATCGGGCCACCATTAAGGCGTCACACTCAGAGGAAGAACTTCAAAATGATTGACTCGATCGTCACGATCAGCGAGTAAGGCCTTTTCTGCTGCATTTGTGAGTCCCGCGCGTGGTCCTCTGTACTTTGGTGAGACCATTCCCTAGTCGCCCGCATTTCCAGGCTTGACGCCACCCCTGTGGGATGATCAGCAGGCCATGCATTGCATCATATTATGTGAGTGAGCTTGTGGCGATCAAAGCAAATCTGACCCAAAGAGAGACTTCTGGACGTGCGATGTGGCTCTCCCTTGGGTAACATGGGCTTATAGGCTTAGAGCCGGTCTTGGGTTTTCTCGTTTGGGGTCGAAACGAAAGCCAAATGTTTGAACAGAGAAGGTCCTTCCCCCTAAATATCATCAGTGTTGCTGAATCTCCATGTGAAATCCTCTGCCTTGTCAATACTTGTGGTCTTAACTCTCAGTAGAGGGTAAACTTCGAACACCGAATCTCAGGTGAGGCGGAGTTAGGCAGTTTAATTTAATTATGTGTTAACGTTTTAAACCATTATTATGGATGTGCCAACGTTTTAAACCATTATTTTACAATGTTTGATACGTAGGTAGCTACTAGGAGTCTAGGCCATCATTACAGGGCATATGAGGTTTAACTATTACTATTGAAAGTTTTAAGTTCGAATATGGAACCCGGTGCCGAATCCTAATTTGGCTTTTTCGTTCAGGCACTCAAGTCGACTTCAGTGGTCTTGAACCCGGCGGTTCGACCTCGCTCGATCTATAACTAGCCATCCCAAACAGATTAAGCGGTGCAACGATTTAAATAAAAGGTACTTTCAGCAATATAGCGAATAGGTGAAACTGTTTACACCAAAATAATGCTAACAAAATTTCAATCCAGACGAGGAGTAACTTCAGATGTTAAATCGAGTAAATGAGATAAAAGGGGCACTAACCTTAGCTAAGCTAAGAGGTTACTGTATTCAGGGAGAAACCCAGCTAAGAGAGCACCGAATTCTGATTGTAAGGGTGAACCAATTCCAGCCGAGAGCTTCTCTTTTCCAGAAAAAAAAAACCCCTTCGGAAAGAGCCAAGCTCCCCCAATATATAGCACATTTCCTCCTTCTTGTTTTTGCTTTTTTTGTTGTTGTTATGCGTCCTCCTGCCTTTTTGTTTTACTTTTTCTGTTATCCTTTTGTCCCCCCTCTCTCTACGTTCTGTTTTTTTCTTTTGTCCTTTTCTTCCCTGCCTTTTTCCAGCTTCCTTTCCCTTCTTTTTATTTTCTGTTTTTCTTAATTTATTGTTGTTCCTTTTTCTTTTAGGAAAATAGTCATTTCTTCTATTTCATTTTATTTTTATTACTATTATTATTATTACTATTATTACTAATATGGTTATTTTTCCTTTCATTCCATTTGTTTCTATTATTTATTTACCGTTTGGTTTATTTATTTATTCACTATTTACTACTTTCTCTCTTTTTTTTTCGTTTTTTGTTTTCTTGTTTTTTCTTTCTTTTTTCGATTTTTTATTTTGGATTTTTAATTTATTACATAACTTATTTCTTATTCACCGATTAATTTAAACGAGATTTTGGACATAATCGGGTGTGCCTACCTTTAAAGTTTCAAGGTATTTCCTTTATGTGCCTACCTTCTTTACTTGCCTTTAATTTTAATTTTTCTTTTTATTGGCTTCTAAAGTTTTTCTCTTAATTAATTTCCTTTTGAGTATAATTTTCTTGATTTTATCTTTTCTTGCTTATCTTTAAAATTCCTCTAAGTTTTGTCACCTTTCACCTACTTGCGTGAGCACTTTCTTCACCACCTAAGCATCGCTAGAGCACCTAAGTTGAGTTGAGTTGTTCCTTGGCTCCAACTCGGCTTGGAGGCTATTTTGTGTGAGTGAATTGGTGTGAGAGGGCTGGTTGTATCGTGAGGGCATTAGAGGGAGGAGAGCATATACACTTGGTGAGGACTAGTGAAATTTAACTTGATTTTTCTAACACTAACCAAATGGGGCAACAAGTGTCCTTTTTGTTTGTGCTTGATTTTGTAAGGATTTGGAGAAGCTTTAGCCTAAGGAAAGGTGTGCCAAGGGACTCAAGAAACCAAGGATTGAAACTTCGATTTCAAGACCAAAGTGAAAGGCTAAGATCAAACCCGAATTGAAGATCAAAGTGAATGCATTTTGTAATGAGTAACATTTGGTTTTTGAATTGTAAATTTTAGATTGAACCTTTGTAATTAGGATTGATTTGACTTGTAAATCCTAGTGATTTTTAGTAGGATTTAATTGTGGTGAAATTCAAATTTACCTTTGCAAATTGTGTGTAATAAGGAATTGGACTTTCAAACCATGGTGTAGGATACTCACCTAAGGTCAAGTTATAGCTTTTTGTGTGTTTATGTGCTTTAGACCTAGTTTGTATGCTAAGTACTTCTTGAATTTCTTAGAACTATTTGGTAAAACAAACCTTGTCTTATTTTTCAAGGTCAAAGGGGCTAGGTAAATCACATAACCCTTGTGTGTTTGTGTGTGTCTTAGAGCTTAGATTGCGTACTAAGTGTTTTGACTTATGTGAGAAAGAACAAAATCAACAAAACAACCAAGAAACCAAACAATAATTGAAACTATTTCTCTTTCAAATTTTCTAACTTTTATCTCTTTTGGATTTATACATATTTTATTTTCGAAAATTTTAATTTGAATTGGTTTGGGCAAAAACTTGCCCCAGTTTTATTCATTAATGTGAGAAATTATTGTTTAATTTTCCTTTCTATTTTATTTGTCAAATTTATTTATTTTCTCCCTTTTTTAGTTTCTAATTTTCTTTTTCTTTTCTAATTTAAATCAATTTTAAATTTTAACATTTTGGGTGGGTTCGAAATAAATATTCCATTTTTGGTGTCTGGGGTGAAATGATGTGTGATATAGGCCCAAGGTCCTTTTGATATATGCATCTCACTCAAGGTGGTTTATAATCCTGGAGGTTGTGAAGGTCACTAGAGCCAAGTTTTAATTCCTGGTGCTTACTACAACCGTAGAGAACACTACCAGTTGCAGGGCACCAAGAAAACGACGCACTCTAGGTGGAGTTTTCGTGATAGCCAAACGGGATGTGCATCCCAAGCGACACCACTAGACCCCTCTAGACCCCTCTAGACCTAGGTTTCGCTCAGACCTGGGTGTAGGACCCCACTCATGTTATGCATGTAGGACTACAATGTGTGGAATGAACATTTGACTTATATCTTGCAGATGAAACACAATAGATATATACAAGTCTTCTACCCTAAGGTGAGTAACATACAATTTTGAATTAATATAAGCATGATGTCATGAAATAAATAAAGAAAACTGGTAAATAAATAGAAAGGAATCAACATTTTACATACTCAGCTTGAAACAAGGGCTGGACTCTCTAAATTTCCCAATGGAGTCGCCATCTGTCGTAACCGTAATTACAACGAGACGACGAACTCACTAAATTTTAGAAAAGAATTTAATTCGTTGGATTGTGGAGTCACCACCAAATTTTTATTTAAGGGAAAACATTTGGAAAAACCCTAACTTGAGGAAGAAATTCTAGGTTCAGGAGTCGGTTACGAATAGGGAAGGTGTTAGGCACCCTACTCGCCCGTTCCAAAGAACGGTACCCTTAAACTGAGTGTATGATTTATTTGAAAACTATTTAATCCCTTTAATTAGAACAAAAATAAATAGGTTTGTAGAAGATAGTCTGGCAGGACTTGATCCTGCTCCTACGAATTCCCTGGTGCAACAGGAAACTCAAGGCTACGTAGTTGTAGTTTAAGAGACTTGATCTCTTGAAAAATAGATTTATTTTGGAATGGAGTTGACCAAACAACAACTTTCTAAAATTATGTGCTTGCAAAATTCAAACCGTCGTAAGCTGCATTTGAACCCGCACGAATTAAAACACGGAACAACAAAGAAGGCTTCCTGTTCGTATCAGAATTCGTTATATGAATTTTAGAAAATTAAAACAGATATTTTGGAAACAGACGTTTTTTAGCAGAGTTAGTAAACAACGATTTTCTAAAATTGTATGCCTGCAAAATCCAAACCATCGTAAGCCGTGTTTGAATCACCACGAATTAAAACACGGAACAGCAGAGAAAGCTTCATGTTCATATTAGAATTTGTTGCATGAATTTTAGAAAATTAAAAAAACAAACATTCAGAAACATGTTTTTAACGAAGTTGGCCATCAGTGATTGTCTAAAATTGCGTGCTTGCAAGATCCAAATCGTCGTAAGCCGCATTTGGATTTGCGTGAATTAAAACACAGAACAACAGAGAAGGCTGCTTGTTCGTACTAGAATCCGTTGCACGAATTTAAGAAAATTTAACATAAATAGACATTTTTTTCTTGACGAAATTTATAAAATAGTGATTAAAAAGGAATGTGTTCCAAAACAAAAGTGGGCTTGGTTTAGTAATTCGAGAAATGAATTGTATTTGATTTCATTTTAAAAAGAATTGGGCTCGACCCAAATTTACAAAAAAGGGACTTGATTCTAAACAAAATAAAAACAGAATTGATTTTGAATAAATAAAAAAATTCGGCTTGGTCTACAAATAAGTAAAAACAGGATTGGGTTTGGTCTACAAATAAGTAAAAATCGGATTGCGTTTAGTCTACAAATAAGTAAAAACAGGATTGGGCTTCATTTTTTATTACTATTATTTTTGGAAATGAATTTTGGATTAAAAGAATTGGACTTGGTCCCAATTATTGATAAATGGACTTGATGTAATTATTAGAGAATTGGGCTTGACCCAACCTAAGGGAAATTGGTTTTGAATTTTGAAAATAAAATAGAAAAGATTGGGCTTGACCCAACATAAATGGAATTGATTTAAAAAAAAATTGGGCTTGACCCAATTTAAGAAAACTGAATTTTGGTTTCAAATGAAAAGAAAAGAAATGGACACAATTTTGATTTGAATTTAAAGTGGTTCGATTATAGGGCTGCCGTTAACCTGGCCCAGTCCATCACTGCAGGCTAGTTAGATGGCCCATTAATTTAAAATCTGCTGGGGAGATTGTGAACGAGAACCCGAATGATACTGGGCCATCTATTACAACCTTAATTGGTATTGGGTCGCTTTATAAGGAGATCAAAGCCCACTTGGTAGGGCAGCTAATGCGGATTGTTCAATGAGGCTTTGGATGAATTGACTCTGAGTTTACTGACGGGCTTAGCCCGTTACCATTTGCTGCATGATCCTTTATAAAATGTCACTGGAATAACAAAAAGCTCTGGGCAGGAATCGAACCTGTGCTCTAGTAATGGTGCACAGCGCACTGGCCACCAAGTCAAGCTTCTAGCTTGGTCTTAGTGTTCCTGCATATTAACTTAACCCAAAAAAACTGGGAGCATATGGAGGAAGTTGATATACTCCAGAACAAAGGGTCAACAAGTTGATAAATGTCTCTCTGTCAATGGGCCCAGATTCTGTGCTACGTTGATCCGGGTTCATCAAGCTGTCCTTATGCAGACCATATGCTTTGGATATAGTGTACTTACAAGCAAAATTTGCACTCTCCGATTTGCCTAATATTGGAGTCTTTTAGCCCTTCATTAATTAGGCTGCTCTAGGTTTCCCCTACCAATGTTTAGACTCCCTGATAAGGATGAATTTACCGGGTCATTCGGGCTACAAGGACCGTGCTCCTCTCGAGTTGGAACTTGAATGAGGGCTTCATCTTGCCACTCACCACTGGATATTTCGGGTTTCAAGTTACATACCAGACAATGACCAAGTTAAGATTAGAGAATATAATTCAATATTCTGCAGGATCTTTTAGTTTAACAGAACTGGTTACTTTCAATATTCTCCAGGATCTTTTAGTTTAACAGAGCTGGTTACTCCCACTGTCTCCCTCAACCTGACTTCTCTGTAAAGGCCATAGAAAGAAAAATGATAAATGAAAAAGGTGTTCAATTTCCTATCTGCATTAGAAGAAACGACATAAGAAATGCCTTCGATTGGTGTTCGACACACTTTTTATGGTTTCCCTGTTATTTTCTCGTATTAGAGGCTATGAGCTCACAGAGCCACCTTAGTAAAACTCCTATAGGCAATGAGAACTCGAAGGTCTGCCGCTGTCCTCTAGCAAGCTTCGTCTTGGAACAGATGGATTATCTAGTTTCGATTCAACAGATTTATCAAGCAATTCTAACTTTGGTTTTGATATAGAGGTCAAGACCTTGGCTCCCCAGATCAAAATGAATGATTCACACTAGTTTTATCATATTCATGTGGGAATCTAATTTGATTTCAAGTTTAGTGTATCTAACAATTCTTAGTCCAGTTTTGATGAAAGGATTCAAACCTGAAAGAATTTGTCAAGATAGCAATCCAATTCAATTTAAACAGGTACATCCAGCAATTACAAATCTAGTTTTAACAAAGAGATCAAGATCTTGAATTCATTTTTCCTTCTTTACCAAACAAGTATTTAACCATAAACATCAAGCAATGAAGACTATACTGGCATGAGCTCATAAATTGAATGATGCTAACCTGTATGTAATGGATACTGGAAGGTAAATTGTTGTGGCTTTTGGTGAAATGCCTTGAAGTGCGAAGGAGAAAGTTAGATCCACAATGCCTTTCAGAGGAGGACGAAGCCAAGAGGAATGGAGGAGTAGAGTTCTCGAAATTCAGAAAAAACAAAGAACCCCCAATCCAGTACCTCAAGTACCTTTTCATAGACACCCAGATGAAAATTTTGGCGGGGTTTAAGTTTTCTGATTTATTTTTTTATTTATTATATGTTTTTATTTATTTCTTTTCTGCATTTCTTTTTCATTTCTCTAACAAATTTTAACTAACCTTAACCATCTCTCGACTAAATAAAAGTTTCTTTTCCTTCTTTCTTTTCCCTTATTTTTGTTTTTCTTATTTACACTCGTGTTTCTTACTTTTTCTCTTTTTTTCCTTTTATTTTTCTTAACCACCTCCCAACTTACATCAACTAACTTCACTAATTTCCTAAAATTTCTTTTTCTTTTTCTCTTCTTTTAATTTTTGTTTTTTTATATTTTTTTGTATTTTGTTTTTTCTATTTTTTTGCTTATTATAATTTATATTTTGTTTATTTATTTATTTTTTTATTTTTTCATTACTTTTGTTTTATTTTTCCTCAGTTTTATTTTCTTTTTTCTTCTCTTTTCTCTTTCTTTTTTATTTGCTTTTTTTTTGTTTACGATCGATTTTAGGCTAAAAATATAATTATTTATTTTAGGTTTTAAATTTACCCTCAAACATAATTCGGTGTTCACAGTTTGCCCCTCTTTACTCATTTTCTTACTAGATAATATAAGAAATAAGTTTCAGGATTATCACGGTAAGAAATGAGTAAAGACGTGAACAAATTATGTCCGAGGTAAATTTAAAACTTGGCATAGGTGTGAGCCTTATTGGCAAGTCCTGAAGATGTCTGGAAGATGTAGGAGTTGAATGATGTTTGAAGAGTCTTGGGAATGTTCCGGGCTTGACCGAAAACATAGGAATGCTCGCCCTAATAAATTGGAGGATGGTAAACTTGGAAAGTTTGAATGAGCTTTACAAACCTTGAATAATGAATTGACGGGGTTTAAAAAAGCCAGGCCTGTCATGGTAGGCCAGAGCGCATAAATTGAAATGTAGAGCATGATTAGGAAAACAAAATGAAAAAGAATGGCCCGTTAAGACAGGAAAAGTGAACTGGAAGAGACCTGCTAAGACAGGAATGGAAGAATGGCCTGTAAAGACAAGCAAAATAAAATGGAAAAGGTCTGTTAAGATAGGCAGGGGTGCAGAAATTTGAACGTGTGGGGCCTGAATAGGCCAAGGTGCAGAAAGATAAACGTGCAGGGGCCTGTATAGGCCAGTATGCAGAAAAATAAACGTACTTAGGCCTGTATAGGCAGGATGCAGAAAAATAAACATGCTGAGGCATGTATAGGCCAAGATGTTGAAAAATAAACGTGTTGGGATCCTATTGTTGACAGGAAAAATGAAAATGAGGTCCCGCTGTTGCCGAGAATAATGCAAATGAGGTCTCACTGTTGCTGGGAATAATGCAAGAAATTAAATGTGCTTGATGTCCTATTGTTGACAGGAAAAATGCAAATGAGGTCCCGTTGCTGCCGGAAAAAAATGCAAGATTTAAACGTGCTTGATGTCCTGTTGTTGATAGGAAAAATGCAAATGAGGTCCCGCTGTTACTAAGAAAAATGCAAGAAATTAAACGTGCTTGTTGTCCTGTTGTTGATAGGAATAATGCAAATGAGGTCCCATTGTTACCGGGAAAAAATGAAAGAAATTAAACGTGCTTGATGTCCTATTATTGACAGGAAAAATGCAAATGAGGTCCCATTGTTGCTGAGAAAAATGCAAGAAATTAAACGTGTTTGATGTTCTGTTGTTGACAGGAAAAATGCAAATAAGGTCCCGCTGTTGTCGGGAATAATGCAAATGAGGTCCTGCTGTTGCCGGGAATAATGCAAATGAGGTCCTGTTGTTGCTGGGAATAATGAAAATGAGATCCTGCTGTTGTCAGGAAAGATGCAAATGATGTCTTGTTGTTGCTAGGAACAATGCAAGAAATTAAATGTGTTTGGGTCTTGTTGTTGACGAGAAAAATACAAATGATGTCCTGCTGTTGCCAGGAACAATGTAGCCCTATTAAGACAGGGGGACGGAAATTAAACATGTTTGACGTCCTATTGTTGACAGGAAAGATGTCATTGTGTTCTGCTGTTTCCAGGAACAATGCAAGCCTGTTAAGATAGGCGAACAGAAATTAAACATGCTTGATGTCCTGTTGCTGACAGGAAAAATGCAAATGATGCCCTGCTGTAGCCAGGAAAAATGCAAGCCTGTTAAGATAGCCAGACAGAATTTAAACATGTTTGATGTCCTGTTGTTGATAGGAAAAATGCAAGTGAGGTCCCGTTGTTGCCGGGAAAAATGCAAATGAGGTCCTGTTGTTGCCGGGAACAATCTAAGAAATTAAATGTGCTGGGATCCTGTTGTTGACAGGAAAAATGAAAATGATTAAATGTGCAGGGCCTTGTGTGATAGGCCAAAATGCAGAAATTAAAATGTGAAAACCTGTTAAGACAGGAATGGAAAAGAATGGCCTATTTGAGACAGGAAAAGCGAAATGAAAAGAGGCCTGTTAAGACAGGCAATGAAAAGAAACCTATTAATACAGGTAATGCAGAAGTGTCCTGTTAAGACAAGCAAGGCAAGAATGAAACATACTTGTTAAGATAGGCCATGACATAAGAAGAGACCAGTTAAGATAGGAAATGCAGAGGTGGCCTGTTAAGACAGGCGAACAGGAATGAAAATGACCTACACTAACTGGAAGAGATGGCCCATTAAGACAAGCAAAGCAGAAATGACCTGTTAAGACAGGTAAAGGAAAATGAAGACGACCTGTTACAATAGGTAAAAAGGAAAAACGGCCTGTTAAGACAGGCAAAAGTAGAAATGACCTGGTAAGACAGGCAATTCAAAAATGAAAAGAAACCTGTTAAGACAGGTAATGTAGAAGTGGCCTGTTAAGATGGGCAAAAGCAAAGAATGATCTGTCAGGACAGGTGTGGAAAGGAATGACCTGTTAAGACAGGTACGAAAAAACGGCCTGTTAAGACAGACAAAAAGCAGAAATGACCTGTTAGAACAAGTGTGGAAAATGATATGATGTACCTCGGGAATGCGAGAGAGGAAGGAGTATGGATTTCTTTGTCAGATGTTTTGGCCAATTTATTTTGAAAAATGTTTAAATTAATTTAAATAAATTGTTGATTTTACCTTAAACTTGAAGGTTTTTTAAGCAATTGATAATTGCTTTCTCTTGAAGAAATTTGGGCAAACATTTTTCCCCAGTTTAGAAGATTTTGGCAATTGAGAAATGCCTTGATTTAAGGGAATTTGGGCAACAATCCTTGCCCCAATTTTGAAGATTGCTATTTTAAATTTTTCTTGGGCGACTGCTTGCCCCAATTTGAACTTTTTCTGGTCAAAATTTGCCCCAGCTTGACTGTAGAAGATTTTTCAAAGATTGGGCTTACCCCAATTTGACTTTTTCTGGGCAAATGTTTTCCCCAGTTTGAATTTTGGAATTGAGGACTGCCTCAATTTGACTTTTCCGGGTCAAATGTTTGCCCTAGTTTGAATTTGAAATTGAGGGTTGCCTCAATTTGAATTTTTCTGGGTAAATGCTTTGCCCCAGTTTTCATTTTTCTAGAATTGAGGATTACTTCAAGCTGAATTTTTCTGGGCAAACATTTACCCTAGTTTGAATCTCGATTTTTTTCAAAAACTGGGGATTTCCCCATTTGACTTTTTTTGGGCAAACGTTTGCCCCTGTTTGAATTTTTCTAGAATTGAGGATTACTTCAAGATGAATTTTTTTGGGCAAACATTGGCCCTAGTTTGAATCTTGCTTCGGAATTGAGGATTGCTTCAATTTGAATTTTTCTTGGTAGGCATTTTCCCCAATTGATTGCCTCAATTTGAATTTTTCTGGGATTGGGGATTGCCCCAATTTTGATCTTGATTTTTCAGTAATTTTTAAATATTGGTTTGGGCGATTGATACCTAGTTTTATCATTTTTTTGAAAAACTTTGAACTGCGATGCTTGAAAAAATGGAAGAGGATGGGATGTTTTAACTTAATCATTGCCTTTTGATGCTTGAAATGATTATTTGGTCAAATACCATGAAGTGAATGTCATGGGATGAATGCATGCTGTGAGATGGCTTTTGAAAGCTATAGGGTTCCATTTTTTATTTTTCTTTGAAATTTTCCTCTCTCGACAACCTTATAGTTGGTATAAGGGGAGCCACGATTCAGGATGAGCTGAACTGACTCTGTTTCTTGGCTTCTTGGTCAGCTTTGAAATTTTCCTTTTTCAATATCTTTGAGACCCAACAATGTTCAGCATCATTGAGTAAGACACATTCCTTTTATTTTGCAGCATTATGGCTGGTAGGAGGATGAATTTTTGGGAAACAATCATGCCATGCTTCAATGATTGAGGATTCATCCAATTTCTCATGACTTTTCAAAATTTATCTTTTCATTATTTTTAAATTTTTTCACCTTTCTTTTTTTCATGTGTACCATTGAGGCATGCAAAGTGATCTTGGATAGTCAATGGAAGGAGATGGAGAGTTTCACATATGATGTTTAAGGTAATATAGTTGAAAGGAAAGATGGATGATATGGGTTTGATTGCTCAAATGGCACCTTTTGGTGAAAAATGTCAATGCTGCTTTTCATAACTTTGATCATCACATTAATCAAATTTTGACAAATGGCAAAAATTTTGCCCCAGTTTTGGAATGTGAGGTGTAGAAATGTCGGATTGTACTTGGATTCTTGGTTGACCTTAACTTTTTCCTGGATTGTTCCTTTGAGTTTTCAACCCAATAGGCCTTTTGTTTGCCCTATCCTTTGCCTAGGTTGCCTTTACAGGTTTTCGACCTAACGGGCTTTTGATTGTATGCCCTAACTTTTTCCTAGGCCGCCCTTTGAGGGTTTTCGACCTAGCGGGCTTTTTGCTCGTGTGCCCTAACTTTTGCCTAGGTTATCCTTTGAGGGTTTTCAACCAAGCGGGCTTTTTGTCTGTGGCCCTAACTTTTTCCTAGGCCACCCTTAGAGGGTTTTCGACCTAGCAGGATTTTTCCTTGTGTGCCCTAACTTTTCCTAGGCCGCCTTTGAGGGTTTCCGACCTTGGCCTGAATTGTTTTTGGAATTTTAATCAAGCAAGATCTTCTCTGATCATGATTTCATTTTTTGACCCTGCTTTTGCATGGATTATTTTTTATTCTCATCCAACGAGTTTTTTTTCTTTTTTCTTGAATTTTGACCCTAATTTTGCCTGGATTATTTCTTTGATTTTAATCCAGCGGGTTTCTTTTCTTTTTCTTTTTCCTGGTTAGATCTTTCATTTTGTCTTACTCGGATTTGTTTTGGTTTTCAATTCAGCGGATCTATTTTGCATCCCTAAATTTTGCCTAGATTTTCACTTTTGGTCCAGTGGGATATTCGTCATTTGACAAGGTATTCTTTGAGAAGAATTATAATGGAGGGTCTTTTTGGAATCTCTGGTTGGGTTTTGCTTATTCTGTTTCCTCATTTGATTTTTCTCTTTGAGTTTGATTAATAAGACGTTCAAAATTATTTATTACAGCATAGGAATTATCCCCAACAGGTATTTATTATTTTGGATATAAGATGAATGGTGGGAATGATGAAAAGAATGACAAATTTAAGAAGTAAAGTCAATATGGTAGGTACATGCCTAAGAAACATGAAAAATGTAATTTTTGTATTACTAATTGAGATTTATTACAAAAGATTGATTGTGAAAAGTATGAGAATCTTGGATGGTTTTCTTCCCTAAGCAAACCTAGCTCTTGCAAGGCACATCATTGCATTGCCCAATTTCCTTCAACTGGTTGATGGGACCTCATAATTTGGCAATGGATTATTTCCTATATTAGGAGAAAACTTCCCAAAATCCAACCATTTAGCATCAATCAGGCTTTGCACCTTACGCTTCAGAGCTTGGCAATCTTCGGTTGAATGACCGATGAACCCCGCATGGTAGTCGCACCTGGTATTTGGATCATAGCATTTAGGGTTTGGTGGTTCTTGAGGTTTTAAGGGGTAAGGAGTACTAGAGAGTTTTGGATTAAGCGAGGCAGCAACTAAGTATAGGTCATTGGAATAGGATCAAATTGCACAGGTTTTTTCTCCTTGGGCTTTGGTTAGGGTTTTGGCTTATGGATTGTGTTTGGGTCATGACTTGTGTTTGGGCCATGTATGTGTTCATGGTTGGATTTGCATTGGATGGGTATAGGTTGGAGGATGGGGTGTTGGGTAGGATGTGGCAATGTAGGGATATGGTGTATAAGGTGGATAAGGTGATGGTTTGTAGCCAGTGGGTCTATACAGTGCCATGTGCGGTGTATATTGACCTTGACAAAAATCCACATTATAAGCTTTTCCTGTCTTTTTCTTTCCAACAGAAGCATTAACTGTTCCTGCAGACTTATGCGTGATCCTTCCACTGTGCATGCCACCTCAATCCTTTCCCCTATGACGACAACATCAGAGAGAAGTTAGCAGTCATACTACCGATCATCTTGTCATAGAAAGGATCTTGGAGTGTATCAATGAACATGCTGACTAGTTCCTTTTCAGATAAACTAGGTTTCACTTGAGTTGCTAGCTCCCGCCATCGCTGGGCATATTCTTTGAAGGTCTCATCTCCCGTCTTGGCCATATTCTGGAGCTAAGTTCTGTCAGGAGCCATCTCCATGTTGTATTTATATTGTCTCAGGAATGCATCAACTAGATCCCTCCATGAATAGATATGTGCCCGTTCCAGCTGAGTGTACTAGTTGGCAGTTGCCCCAGTTAAATTGTCTAGGAAGAAGTAGATGAGCAGCTTGTCATCATGAGCACAGGCGGCCATTCTTCTACAATACATGATCAAGTGGTTCCGCAGACAACCGGTTCCTTGATATTTCTCGAATTTAAAAACTTTGAATTTTGGGGGAATGATCACATCTGGGACTAGACACAAATCAGATGCGTCTCTAACATCATATGCACTTCCCTCAATTGCCCAGATCTTTTCTTCCAAGGTTTTCCATTTCCCAGCACTCTCATCAAAAGGATGGTTTTGGTGTTCTTTTGTCATATTAAGAGGATGAGAATGTGGTATGTATATAGGGTGAGGTCCTTGGGTGAACATAGGATTCGTCCTCGCCGGAGCTGTTTGGTAGGTTTGGGTAGGTTCATGACAAGTGGTGTTTGGGATAATATGTGGGTTTTCTGTGGGGTTTAAGGGTATGTTTTGTGTTTGGCTGAATGAGGGTGCATGCCCATGAAGGAACCCATAGTGGACTCACTCAGTTTGTGAAGGCATGGTTGATGGTAAAGGGTTTTGTGGATTGTAGCCAAGAGGATATGATGGACCAACTGGTTCCTCTTGAAGGGACACCCTTATGTCCTTCTGTTTCGACGATTGGATGGCCTCCATCAGTTTGGCCATTTGATCTTTCATAATTTTCACCTTATTTCTCAGCTCTTCGTTTTGTCTTTCCAACTCATCCATGATCTTTGATTGTGATCGAGTTCTATAAGGGTGTCAAGAAAGTTGTCTGTCTTCAACTTTTATTTTTCTGTAAAATTGAAATTAAATTTTTTAGAAATAATGTGAATGAAAAAATCATGCATGATAAAAACATCATTGCTTCAGTAAGTATGAAGAAGGTAGGGGATGATTTTCAAAAGTAATGATAAATTTATCTAATGAATGAATGAATGTTGGATGCATAAATAATTAGAGGTTTTCAAGTTGACCATTTTGAATGATCTGTTGCTTTATTTATTTGGCCTTGATTTTTTAGTAATTTTGGTATTTTTTTATTTTCTTAAAAAAATCTGTTGGTTTTGCTAAAATTTTCCTAAGTTTTCTTTCAAACATAAAGCATTTTTTAGATTTTCTTTCAAATTTTCCTTTTTCTCTTCTTTGGATTCTTCTTTCTCTTTTTCCCAAAATCTGCTAATAGAAACTATTTTTATTTTTCTAGTTCTCTTTCGGATTTTCTAACTCTTATCTCTTTTAGATTTATACATATTTTATTTTCGAAAATTTTAATTTTAATTGGTTTAGGCAAAAACTTACCCCAGTTTTATTCATTAATGTGAGAAATTATTGTTGAATTTTCCTTTCTATTTTATTTGTCAAATTTATTTATTTTCTCCCTTTTCAGTTTCTAATTTTCTTTTGCTTTTCTAATTTAAATCAATTTTAAATTTTAACATTTTGGGTGGGTTTGAAATAAATGTTCCTTTTTTGGTGTCTTGGGTGAAGTGATGTGTGATATAGGCCCAAGGTCCTTTTGATATATGCATCTCACTCAAGGTGGTTTATAATCCTAGAGGTTTTGAAGGTCACTAGAGCCAAGTTCTAATTCCTAGTGCTTGCTACAACCGTAGAGAAGGCTACCAGTTGCAGGGCACCAAGAAAAAGATGCACTCTAGTTGGGGTTTTCGTGATAGCCAAACGCAATATGCATCCCAAGTGACACCACTAGACCCGTCTAGTCCTAGGTTTTGCTAAAACCCAGGGTTAGGACCCCACTCATGTTACACATGTATGACTACAATGTGTGGAATGAACATTTGACTTATATCCTGCAAGTGAAACACAATAGATATATTCAAGTCTTCTACCCTAAGGTAAGAAACATATAATTTTGCATTAATATAAGCATGACGTCAAGAAATAAATAAAGAAAATTGGTAAATAAATAGAAAGGGATTAACATTTTACACACTCATCTTGAAACAAGGGCTTGACACTCTAAATTCCACAGTGGAGTCGTCATTTGTTGTAACTGTAATTATAACGAGACGACGAACTCACTAAATTTAGAAAAGAATTTAATTCGTTGGATTGTGGAGCCACCACCAAATTTTTATTTAAGGGAAAACATTTGGAAAAACCCTAACTTGAGGAAGAAATTCTAGGTTCGGGAGTTGGTTACAAATAGGGAAGGTGTTAGGCACCCACTCGCCTGTTCCAAAGAACGATACCCTTAAACTCAGTGTGTGATTTATTTGAAAATTGTTTTATTACCCTTTAATTGGAATAAAAATAAATAGGTTTGTAGAAGATAGCCTGACAGGACTTGATCCTGCTCCTACGTATTTCCTGGTGCAATGGGAAACTCAAGGCTACGTAGTTTTGGTTTAAGAGACTTGATCTCTTGAAAAATATAGTTTTTTTTGGAATGGAGTTGACCAAACAGTGATTTTCTAAAATTACTTGCTTGCAAAATTCAAATCGTCGTAAGCCACGTTTGAGCCCGCACGAATTAAAACACGAAAGAGTAGTGAAGGCTGCTTGTTCATATCAAAATCCGTTGTTTGAATTTTAAAAAATTAAAATAGATATTTTGGAAACAGACATTTTTTAGCGGAGTTAGTAAACAACGATTTTCTTAAATTGCATGCTTGGAAAATCCAAACCGTCGTAAGCCACGTTTGAATCCGCACGAATTAAAATATAGAATAGTAGAGAAGGTTTCCTGTTCCTATTAGAATTCATTGCACGAATTTTAGAAAATTAACAAAATAGACGTTTTTAACGGAGTTGGCCAATAGTGATTTTCTAAAATCGCGTGCTTGCAAAATCTAAATCTTCGTAAGCCGCATTTAGATTTGCACGAATTAAAACACGAAGCAGTAGAGAAGGGTACCTATTCGTATTGGAATCCATTGCACAAATTTTAGAAAATTTAACGTAAACAGACATTTTTTTCTTGATGAAATTTATAAAACAATGATTAAAAGGAATGTATTCAAAAACAAATATGGGCTTTAGTGTAATTCGAGATGTAAATTGTATTTGATTTCATTTTAAAAAGAATTGGGCTCGACCCAAATTTTCAAAAAAAAAGGACTTGATTCAAAACAAAATAAAAATAGAATTGATTTTGAATAAAAAAAAAATTGGGCTTGGTCTACAAATGAGTAAAAACAGGATTGGGTTTGGTCTACAAATAAGTAAAAATAGGATTGGGCTTGATTTTTTATTACTATTACTTTTGGAAATGAATTTTGGATTAAAAGAATTGGACTTGGTCCCCAAATATGGATAAATGGACTTGATGTAATTATTAGAGAATTGGGCTTGACCCAACCTAAGGGAAATTGGTTTGAATTTCAAAAATAAAATAGAAAAGATTGGGCTTGACCTAACATAAATGGAATTGATTTAAAAAAAATGGGCTTGACTAAATTTAAGAAAACTGAATTTTGGTTTCAAATGAAAAGAAAAAAAAATGGACACGATTTTGATTTGAATTTAGAGTGGTTCGATTATAGGGTTGCCGTTAACCTGGCCTAACCCATCACTGTAGGCTAGTTAGATGGCCTAATTAATTTAAAATCTACTGGGGAGATTGTGAACGAGAACCCGAATGGTATTGGGCCATCTATTATGCCTCAATCGGTATTGGGCCGCTTGATAAGGAGATCAAAGCCCCCTTGGCGGGGCAGCTAATGCGGATCATTCAATAAGACTTTGGGTGAATTGACTCTGAGTTTATTGACGGGCTTGGCCCATTACCATTTGCTGCCCGATCCTTTATAAAATATCGCTGGAATAACAAAAAGCTTTGGACAGGAATTGAACTTGGGCTCTGGCAATGGTGCGCAGCGCACTAGCCACCAAGTCAAGCTTCTAGCTTGGTCTTAGTATTCCTGCATATTAACTTAACCCAACAAAACTGGGAGCATATGGAGGCAGTAGATATACTGTAGAACAGAGGGTCAACAAGCTGATAAATGTCTCTGTCAATGGGCCCAGATTCTGTGCTACGCTGATACGGGTTCATCAAGCTATCATTATGTAGACTATATGTTTTGGATATAGTGTACTTACGAGCCAAATCTGCACTCTTTGATTTGCCTAATATTGGAGTCTTTTAGCACTTCATTAATTAGGCTGCTCCAGGTTTCCCTTACCTATGTTTAGACTCCCTGATAAGGATGAATTTGGAGGGTTATGCAGGCCACAAGGACCGTGCTCCTCTCGGGTTGGAATTTGAATGAGGGCTTCATCTTGCCACTCACCACTTGATATTTCAGGTTTCAAGTTACATGCCAGACAAGGACCAAATTAAGATCAGAGAATATAATTCAATATTCTCCAGGATCTTTTAGTTTAACAGAACTGGTTACTTTCAATATTCTCCAGGATCTTTTAGTTTAACAGTGCTGGTTACTCCCACTATCTTCCTCAACCTTCCTTCCCTGTAAAGGCCATAGAAAGAAAACTGCTATATGCAAAGGTGTTCGGTTTTCTATTTGCATAAGAAGAAACAACATAAGCAATGCCTTCGATTGGTGTTCGACACACTTTTTGTGGTTTACCTGTTATTTTCTCGTATCAGAGGCTATGAGCTCATAGAGCCACCTTAGTAAAACTCCTACAGGCAGTGAGAACCTGAAGGTCTGCCACTGTCCTCTAGCAAGCTCCATCTTGGAACGGATGGATTATCTAGTTTCGATTCGACAGATTTATCAAGCAATTCTAACTTTGGTTTTGATATAGAGGTCACGACTTGGCTCCCCGGATCAATACGAATGATTCACACTAGTTTCAACATATTCATGTGGCAATCTAATTTGATTTCAAGTTTAGTGTATCTAACAATTCTTAGTCCAGTTTTGATAAAATGATTCAAACCCGAACGAATTTTTCAAGAGAGCAATCCAATTCAATTCAAACAAGTACATCTTGCAATTACAAATCCAGTTTTAACAAAGAGATCAAGATCTTAAATTCATTTTTCTTTCATTACCAAACAAGTATTTAACCATACACATCAAGCAATGAAAACTATACTGGTTTGAGCTCATAAATTGAATGATGCTAACCTGTATGTAATGGATACTGGAGGTAAATTGTTGTGGCTTCTGGTGAAATGCCTTGAAGCGCGAAGGAGAAAGTCAGACCCACAATGCCTTTCGGAGGAGGACGAAGCCAAGAGGGAAGGAGGGGTAGAGTTCTCGAAATTCAGAAAAAATAAAGAACCCCCATTCTAGTACCTCAAGTCCCTTTTTATAGACCCCCAGATGAAAATTTTGGCGGGGTTTAAGTTTTCTGATTTATTTTTTTATTTATTATATGTTTTATTTATTTCTTTTCTGCATTTCTTTTTCATTTCTCTAACAAATTTTAACTAACCTTAACTACCTCTTAACTAAATAAAAGTTTCTTTTTCTTCTTTCTTTTCCCTTATTTTGTTTTTCATATTTAAACTAATGTTTCTTACTTTTTCTCTTTTTTTCCTTTTATTTTTCTTAACCACCTCCCAACTTACATCAACTAACTTCACTAATCTCCTAAAATATCTTTTTCTCTTCTTTTTATTTTTGTTTTTTTATATTTTTTTTCTATTTTGTTTTTTCTCTTTTTTTTGCTTATTATAATTTATATTTTGTTTATTTATTTATTTTTTATTTTTTCATTACTTTTGTTTTATTTTTCCTCAGTTTTATTTTCTTTTTTCTTCTCTTTTTCTCTTTCTTTTTTATTTCCTTTCTTTTTTTTTGTTTACAATCAATTTTAGGCTAAAAATACAATGATTTATTTTGGGTTTTAAATTTACCCTCGGACATAATTCGGTGTTCACACCTGTTCATCAATCAAGGAGAAATTAGGCGAACTCTTCTAGCTACACAACCCATGTACCTGCTCATGTGCAAAGAGTATTACTTGAATACTCAACGAAACCTTGAGTCTAGTGAACTTCAAGAACTTTTAGAAGAGTTCCAAGATATATTCCCCAAAGAGTTACCTCTAGGGTTGCCACCTATAAGGGGTATTGAACATCAAGAAAACTTAGTGCCTAGTGTTCCTCAATTCCTTTCACCTATCATAGGGGTTGAAATGTTCTCCTTTACAAAGAGTAATCAAGAGATGGAACTGATGGAACTCCAGCCTTCTACCAATATTTGGGGCACCATTATTGCAAAATTTGTTGGAGATCATATGTCTAGATCCATTCATATGCCTAGATTATCACCATTGTCTCATATGCTTCACAGTGATATGAATTCTCACATATTAAGATCCCTAGCATACTTCAATCCTTGTTTTATGATAATGCGTCTAGGATGCTTAATTTGTTAGTAATTACAAATATTCATAGCACTAAGATCTCTTTAGGGAAAAGAAAATGGATCAAAGCTCATAAGTTTACTTGGGACATGTTTGTTAATAACTATGAGCTTGCAAATCGAATCAACCTTTTATTCCTAGTCAAATTTGCTTTCGTATTTTTAGGACTATTTGAAAAATTAAAGAGGTTCATATTTGATCCTGGCATTCTTTCTTCCATAAACGCATATACTCTTGTACTCTTATTTGTGTCCTTTGTTTTGTAGAAATTTCTAATTTTCATTCGAGGGAAAATGCTTTTAAGGGGGAGAGGATGATGTGACCATCGAAATTGACTTTCAAGAGAAATATATGGAGTCTACATTTTTAGCTTAAAGATAATAAAACTGAAATTTTTCCTTATTTTAATTTGGTTGTATTTTTTTTAAGCTGTAAAAGTAGGAATAACTTATTGTAACATGGAATAAGAATAGGTTATTTAGAACAGGAACAATCTTAGGTTGAGAGCTTGGTTGGCTAAGGGCAGCCCAAACCCACAACCAAGCAGCCCCTTCCTTTTTTCCTATAAATAAGGGCTTAATGTAAGAAAATGGCACCTTTGGTCATTTTATATTATTGGAATCCAAGAATTCCCTTGAGAGAGTAGCTTTCTCTTCTCTTTCTTCTCCTTTTGCTTGTTCTTGAGGTTAAGACCCCTTTCCTTATCATTGGAGAATCCAATGTGGTGGAACATGGCTTATCTTCCTAGTTTCCTCTAGCTAGTGGAGTGGTGCCTAGCTTAGGAATTATTTTTCTGCAATTTACATTCTGCCATTTACTTTCTTGCAATTTACAATTCTAGTTCATAGTTTATGTCTTTAATTTCTAGCCCCTTTCCCTTTAAATTCTGATCATTTTCATTTTACCTTTTCTTCCATTTCTTCATTTTATTTCCAGCCTTTAATTGTTGTAATCACCTTCCCCAATTCCCTCTTTACATTCTACAACTTTATGTTTCATCATCTTTTCATTTCTATGCACAATCTTTGTGCTACATTGAACATAAATTGAAGAGCTCCTAAAACTGCTCAAAATTTTGAGCTTCAATTCCACCTCCAACTAGGTCCATCCTTCTCCTCCCAAGTGGGTTATATTAATATGTAGTAGCAAGACCATTGTAGATATTGGCCTCAAACAATATCAATGACAATTCCTTCCTTAAAAGCTCGTAGTTGGCTTATTAAAGACCAATAACTTTGTATAGGCTAAGAGAAGACTTATCCCCTATACTTTATTGTCAACCTAGCAAGTGCACCTAGTAACAGCCTAATAATACCATGCTATACTTAAATTATAATATGAACTATTACTAGTTGCTACTTATACTTGCAAAAATTTTAATGAAATTATTTGTATGAATAATAGTGAAAAAAATTGTAAAGACTTTTTCTGAAAATGCAAGACTTAGCGTCATTGTACATAGATAAATAAATGAGATTCTCTCATGGATATCAATGTAATGTGAACACAATAACAACAATAAGATAAAAAAGATCATACAGCCATATGATAATATCCAAAATACATATGGCTCATTACGGATCATAAATGGTAAATTTTAGGGCATTAAGTCCCTTTAAAACATTCGATATAATAAAATAAACATAACATGTCATGATAGAAGTTGGAATATTAGAGAATCTAGCTTGGTAAAAAGGTTTCAAACTGCAAGATCATTTTACTTTCATTGATGATGCAGAGGTGGAAGGAGGTGGTTCTTCTAGATCAATGGAGGTTTCACTTTGGAGAAGGATGAAGGAGTAATGGAGCCAGATCAAGCTTGACTTAATTGGAAGCACCACCTCTAAAGGAGGATGAGCTTCTTATCTACTACCATGAGCTACCATGGATGAGTCGGTTCCTCAACCCCAAGTTTGGTTCTAGAGGAGAAAAAAGGAGAGAAAAGCTCTCAAAATTTTGAGTGAAAAATTCTCAATTCATTCAAATAAATCTTCATATGAAAAATTATATATAGAAGGCCTTATTTATAGGCAAGAGTGGTGCCTAACATGGGGTAGCCTTGGGAATTTGAATTGGGCCTCTCTATTGAGCCTAAAATGAGTCCCTCCTTATGTTCCAAGGTAGCCTATAAATTGGCTAAAGCAAGCCCATAAAGCTCAACAAAGAAATATAGGAAAATGGGTCCATTCTATATGGGCCCATTCTATATATGTATTGAGCTTTCTACTTCTAAAATATAAAAAGATTCCCAAAACCTATTCTAAAGTGTGTAGCGCAAATAAAAGGGTGGGTTGGGCCTAAGGGTGTTCCTCTTGAAGGTCCAAGAAAGTCTTCACCTCTTCTTGTTACTGCTTGGCTTTTATTTTGGTGATAGCCCAATAGGCCCAATAGGTCTCTGCAATTGGTCTTTCTCTGTCACTGGGACCTCTACATCAATAAACATATATTTTTGAAGTGAATTCATTTTAACTTAACTTAGTATACAACACATAAGCATCATCGAGTTATGGGTTTAAAGTGTACAAATATTTTTGTAAAATAATATATAATTCATATACTAATAAACCATCATTTGTTTATTTATTTGTGATAAATTAGCTATAATTACTATACAATTACTGATTATTTTATCATAATTCTACCTAATTTCTATTATTTTTGCAAGAATAGTCACGCAAACAAAAAATAAAAAACTAGATGTATTTTTGGCTAATAGAAGGGTAAAAATGACATAAAAAGATAAAGGAGTTGTAAAGAATAAAAATTCCCCTTCAAGGAAGCCAGCACAACCATGTTGGCTAAGCATGCCTTCATAGAAGATCAAGCGTTCTGACACGACTATGTAGACTTGAGCACAACCATGTCAGATAAGGAGCATAGTCTTGTAGACTTTAGCATGGTCTTACAACATCTTCGAGTTTTTGACACAATTATGTAGACTTAAGTATGATTGTGCCAACCCTAGGAGATGCAAAAAATGACCCAAGTTAGTCCTATGACACAGAAGAGGATCCTAGTCAACCCTGATGGAAATACAAGTGATCTAGAGCAACCCTAGTGGCTGACGAGGAAACCTAGGTCAACCCTGTTCATAATTAAAGCAACCATAATCCACTCCTATAAAAGGAAGGCTATGCCTTGGAATAAAGACAAACCTCACTCACTCTAGAGGCCACACACCTCACTCTCCCTAGAGGCCATATCCCTCACACCATGGGTTACACCTTTTTTCCCTCATTTCTTATTTTTATCTTCCTTAGTTGTATTTCATTTCTTCTTCCATCATCTTCATGTACGATCTTAGCAGAAGGAATCGCTCCACAACACAAGTTACAAAGTCTCTTACCAGCCTTGTTGGCACTACAATTTTGTATTTCTTATCCTAGGATTAGATTTATGGATAATTTTGTTAGGCTAGTTTATCCTTATTTGTCTTCTTTTTCTACGTGTAACTAACCCGCAAATCATGGGCTTTGGTGAACCTTGTGATGTAACTATATGAACCTTATTTTTATTTACAAATGATTATATATTTTCATTATGAATGATTGTATGGTTCTTTATCGAAGTATGTTGCTTTGTTGCGCTTAATTCATTATTGAGAGTTAAATACTCTTATTGATCTCTAAGTTGATTGGGGAGTAAACAATCATACCATTACCCAATTGGTGGAACTATAAAGCAACTAAGTCTAAGAGTTTTAGAGGATTAATCAGAATCCAAAGTTTCTAATCAATTATTAAATTAACAAATCTAATGTGCTTTATATTTCTCTTAACTATTTACCTTGCATGATCATCAGGGTAGTACTTAGGAGAAATATTATTACTATTGAATGATCATTAGGTAGTATTAGCATTAGAACAGGTGGCTAGCTATTGATTTTTAAATCATTTTCAAGAGAATTTGGGGATAAAAATAGCTAAAGTTATAAGGGAATCTAAAGTTCCATGATTATCCATAACTTTACACTTATGTTCTTCACTTTTTTATTTTTCTTTAAACTTGCCTTCATATTCTCATTTCTTTCACCCCACTTTGGTGAGATCAAAAATTAGGATATAAACTTCTTCCATATATTATTGACATAATCTCTATGGGATCAACATTGGAGGTTTCAAATACCATCTTTCTACGTATACTTATACATGAGTAAAACTTGGCATACAATTTTCACACTTACATTTTGCATGCATCATATACTTTATATAACTTAATGAAAATACTTAGAATATTTTAGCCTTCACTCCAAATGGGCCATCATTTAAAATATTTTCTTCTTATAATGAAAGAATAAAAATTGTGAATGAGCTTAACCACTTGAGGAACATAATATCATGCACCAAGTTATCTTTTCACTTTACTATCCATTCATTACATTTATAATATGTCATAAGCTCATATCTCAGTGGTCATCACCACCCTTAACTTTGATGACTATTGTCATCCCTTATAACTTTGAAGCACTATGCTTCAAGATGAATGGGGACCCACAAATTAAGTGGTTTTAAACATAGCACATATATGGTTTCTTTCTCTTATTTTTACAGGAGGCCCCACAGATAACCTATGCTTAGTTATTTAAGTCTTATGGTACATTAAATAAGAGAATATATTCAAAATATTTATAATCATAACATACCATATATGAATATATATATATATATATATACTTTAATAATTCATTCAAACTAAAATTTGCATAACATAGTATCCTCAAGCACATCATCATATATTTTTACGCATCCATTGATTTTATACGGACCACGTGCATTCCAATTAAATCATCCATGCATGAGAATTAACCAAAAAGGTTTTTTCACATAAATAGCATGAGAAAACAAGGTCAATTTTTTTTTAATAAATTAAAAAAGTAGGTACTATCTGACTTTCTAGAGTCTTACATTAATCCTTACTTAACTACTAAGATTAAATTTTGGACAGCATGTGTTTATTTTCAAGTGGCCCAAGTTAATCCAAGTATTTTGGGTCAAATTTGTTATTATCTTCAATGGGAATCCTACATTTCTCATGTCATCAATTTCACTAGGTTTCTTATTATAAGTTTTATATCTCTTCATCTTTCCTTTTCTCATAAGTTTTAGAAGTCTTGTTCATCAATTTTAATGATGTAGGTCGATTGTCACTTATGTTCCATAAGTAGGATTTTTTCTTATCTAAACTCAAGGTCATTAATTATTTTTCAATATTTTTTCCTAGGAAAGATGAACACATATGTTTTTATACATTTAGAATCTTCTTTGTCCAATTAACTTCACTAGGTTGAAAGCTACTTTTTCCACCAACAATGAATTTTGGTTTCCCTTTCTTTAACCAAATGACCATTCCTTCAAGATTAAATCTTAAGAGGGTTAGCTTTATAAGTTTTATACATTTTAATATTTCTCTTATTCTTTTAAGGAGTCTAGATTAAATGTCATACTCTTTATTCAACTAAGTTTCGCTCACTTACTTGAGTCCAAGTGTTCACAACTTAAGTATCCTATGAACCTAAGTTTTATGAATTTTAACTCCTTTCTTTCTTTCCTAAAGTAGCTAGGTTGAATGGTGTTCTTTATTTATTAAGTGTATTTTTCTCAACTTCGAAAGTTATTATTTCAAGATCATAACTTAAGTGCACTATTTATTCAAGCATTATAAATTGAAGTCCTTTCATACTCATTTTATATAGCCATGGTCAAATGCTACCTATTATTTCCAAGTCTCATTTTATCTTATTTATTTCACTTTAGTACCTAGATTTGAAGTTTATGTATTTAGTACTTTAGATTTTGTCCAAATATTCTTCTAATTTCTATCTAAGTCCTTGTCCTTATTAAAAGGTCACCTTGTCCTAGACACAAAATTTGACCTTTATTCAATTCTTTGGCTTCACTTGAATCCATAAGACATCAACTTTGTTTTAATATTTACAGGTCTAATCTTTTTTAGTTATGGGTCAAGTTTTGATCTTTTTACATCAAAGTTTTTGGGCCTACACCTCATCCTATCTAGTTTTAAAGTTCTTCAAGTTTATTATGCAAGATCATTACTTTAGAGAAAATGGACAAATACACACTTTCAAGGAAAGAGACATGATATCCAACAATTATTCTCCTTTAAAAAAATACCCAATAAGAAGTCTCTAAACCTTAAAATTAATTTCACATGAGCAATTTTGAAGACTTTAATAAAAGCACTTCAAATTTTCCTCCAAGAATTTTAAAAGGTTTTTAAGAAGTATGAATTGATTAAAATGCTCTATATGCTAGAATAGGCATCCTAACCCCCTTAAAACTTCAATAAGACTCCTTAAAAATGTATTAAAAATGTGAAAGGTCTCACCTTTCTTTACTTGGGCAGTTTGTAATACACAAAGTTACTCATGGGAAATAATCCTCAAAGTTCATAAATAAAATTCAAGTTTAGGACAAAACAAGCTAAGAATAATCAACAACATCACATAGACATTGTAAACACCTAATTATGTCTGAGGCCTCCAGTTGCTAAATTAACTAGTGGACTAACCCTAATTTAAATAATGAGTGAATATTAAAATAAATAAACAGAAAAACAAAAAACAGATACAAAAGAAAATACCAAAATAGGAGGAAATAAATAAACAGTAAAGTAAATAAAAACAAAAATTAAATAAAAAGCCAAAAGATAAAATGGAAAAGAAAAAGAAAAAATAATAATAAAATAAAATAAAAACTAAATGATTAAAATAGAAAACTAATAATAATAAATAAATATATATATATATATATATATGAA
The DNA here is from genome assembly GCA_037954105.1 of Canavalia gladiata. Classification (NCBI taxonomy): domain Eukaryota; kingdom Viridiplantae; phylum Streptophyta; class Magnoliopsida; order Fabales; family Fabaceae; genus Canavalia; species Canavalia gladiata. The sequence continues at coordinate 18,213,336 of CM075662.1, read as the reverse complement.
AAAGTGAATAAATAAAAAAAAAGAGAAAACAACAAAGTGGGAAAAAGAATAAAAAGAACAAATTTAAAATAAATAAATAAATCAAAACACAAAATATATAATAATAATAATAAAAATAAAGAAAAATAACATAAAATATTAATAATAATAATCAAAGACATAAAACAGAAAATAAATAAAAAATTTTTAGTAAAAAGAAAAAGCAATAATCAGTAAAAGATAAATAAACATTAAGTGGGGTGTACTAAAGGCACGAGTAAAAAAGAGCTGGAAAAGGGGCTATAAAAAGGGTAACCAAGGAAATTGAAAGGGTTGGCAACTCTTTTCGGAGAAGAGCAGAACAGTGAACTCATTTACAATTCTCTGATCCTATCCCTAGATTGGAGGAGGTCCCGGCGGAAGGGAGAAGAACCTTAGAGCGCATCGGCAAGAATCTCGATCATCGAACGCTGCCAGATCCAAGCATAAGGCACCGCCGTTGGAAGGTCCACCCGATTCACACAGGTTAGTCACATTCTTCCGTAGCATCCATAAGTCGAGAGTTGTATCGGTCAAGAACTGTAGCGTTATATGTCATGAATAGGCCAAGAATCTTGTGAAAAACCTTGATAAACTGTGCGATGCTAATACTGTATGCAAATCAAGAAGATAAGAAAGATTTACGCTCGGCATTTAAGCATTCGACGTGAGCTCAAGAGAAATCAATCTTTGGTACGAATGATGCCGTGATTTCACGTAGGATTAGCCTCTGGAAATAGAATGCCAAATTCATTAAATGTTATCTTGCATCTCGTGATAATCCGGCCTGAATGTTGTTAATCCATTTAGTATAAGTTTTAGATCATAATTTAGATTAGATCTTAGCAAACACTATTCGTAATGCTTGTTTATCCTCGTCGTGAAGTCGGATTCCTCTGCTAATCAGGGACATAATAAAGAACAAGATAATTAGACCTCTGATTATAAGGGAATTCTTAAGCCTCGACACAAAAATAAAGTCATGACCCCGAAGGTTATTTAATCCCCTCGCCTGATCCATGACTGCTATGGGATTGGAGGCAGCACACGCTGACCGTACAGACTGGGTTCGAAATCCTTTGGAAAAAAAGGGGTAGTGGTTTGCCTTAGACCATGAGTCTCATTGGGAATGCAGCTGATGCACCGTAAGGAAGAGAGGTTCACGACGTCCTCACACCGGAGCTCAAAGTTGAATGGTCAGGCCCCTCGGTGTTCTAGTTCGAATTACAGGGAAGATATCTAAATGCTGATAATGATCCCGAATGGAGTTGAGAGGTGTAGAGTCCCCTGCACACAGCCCCAGTGCATTTGAAACCATAGAAAAGACAAAGCAACAGCGTTGACATGGCTATGAAGTTCCCTGAATCCCAAACCGGAAATTTTTTTTGTTGCTGATGATGGAGCCAAATTATATAGGGCTGGGACGAGCAGGCCTTCAAACACAATACGCTAAGTCGCCTTTTTTGCTCCTAAAGAAAACCCCGAAGTATTGCATGGCGTTGGATCCAGAGTCCGTTCATCCCTCACCATCGCTCCTTCAGGGTGACCATGCACAAAGAGGATGGGCGAGATGGAGGATGCCCATCTGTTCAACCAAACAGAGGAGAACCAGCCAATGTTTGGGAAGCTTTGAATGGCACGAGAGGATCACATGTCGCCAGAAACCTATGGCGGGGCTACCCCTGGTGGTGGTTGGACGAGTCACGAAGCAAAACGCATGAACCTTGGCTCATTCGGTGACTATATCCAAGATATATGGAGACGGTCAAGTCGAATCCCATAGGTAAACCCCCATCAAAGTTCTCCTGGCTCATCGAACCTGCACCTCTGTTCGCCTATGCACATATGGAAAAGGTCCAATTGTGGATGAAGGGCGTTACCCCAGAAGGAATGTTGAGCGTGCATGACCGACGCAGCTTCATAACACTCGAATGGAGTAGCCCATGGCTTGAGCAGCAGGGAATCTAAGTGGGCTACTTAGAAACTACGCCGATCCCGAACTCAGGTGACATGGGTGGCCGTCTCTGCCTGAAGTGGCATAGGAGAAGTGAACTTTCAGTGAGAAAACAATTAGCATGTGCCTTGAAGTGAGGGACGTAAGGAACACACCAAAAGATAAGGCTAAGTGTGCAGGGACCCACCACTAAAGCATTTGGAAGAAAGCAAGCAGCCATGTCCCGTATGTACATATGAAATTCATGAACCACAAGTCCTCATAAGTCTCGATGGGTCAAGTGGTTAAAGGACTAGCTCATAACCTCACTGCTCTCGCTTCGAACCTTGGAGGAGACGTTTTGCTCCCTTCAATATTGCAAACTAACCCCTATGTTTCCCCAAATTGCAAACTAACCCCCAAACTCTCCGTAATGAAAATTTGACCCCTAAACTTCCCATAATTACAAACTGACCCCCAAACATTCCATAATTCAAATTCAACCTCCAAACTTTCCGTAATTCAAATTTAACCTCCAAACTTTTCATAACTCATGTTTAACCCTCGAGTTCCCTATTTCCTTAAAATATGAATAAAACACTTTATTATTACTACGGTTGTTCAAAATAAAATTCTCTTCCAAATGCTTTGGGATCTACGGTCTCATGCGACGAACCCTAGACGGGAAACTGGCGGTCTACACTGGTGTTCGATGTCTAGTGGTTCGTGTAGGCCCCCGTGCTGCCTTAGTCGCCTCGGACCTTGTGCATGAGTGGACCAAAAGTCCTTTCAAAATAAAATTCTTTTCAAAGCGTTTTGGGATCTACGGTCTCACGCGATGAACTCTAGACGGGAAACTGGCGGTCTACACTGCTGTTCGATGTCTAGTGGTTCGTGTAGGTCCCCGTGTTACCTTAGCCGCCTTGGACCTTGTGCATGAGTGGACCGAAAGTCCTTTCAAAATAAAATTGTTTTCAAAGCGTTTTGGGATCTACGGTCTCACGCGACAAACCCTAGACGGGAAACTAGCGGTCTACACTACTGTCCGATGTCTAGTGGTTTGTATAGACCCCCGGGCTGCCTTAGCCGCCTCGAACCTTTTGCATGAGTGGACCGAAAGTCCTTTCAAAAATAAAATTTTTTTCAAAACATCATACTTCTTTTTCAAGCCCTTTCGAAGGTCAAGCCTTCAAAACAAACCAGAATTACGTAAGCCTTGAGTTTCCCATTGCACCGGGGAATACGTAGGAGCAGGATCAAGTCCGGTCAGGCTAACCTCCATCAATGTATTTATTTTCACTTTAATTAAGGGATCAAACAATTTTCAAAAATCACACACTTAGTTTAAGGGTACCGTTCTTCGGAACGGGCGAGTGGGGTGCCTAACACCTTCCCCATTCGTAACCGACTCCCGAACCTAAATCTCTTCCTCGAGTCAGGGTTTTTTCCAAGTATTTTTCCTTAAATATAAATTTGGTGGCGACTCCACACATAATCAAATAAAATTCATTTTCAAAATTTTAGTCAGTGCATCATCTTGTCGGAATTACGGTTGCGACAGATGGTGACTTCACTGGGGACTTTAGAGAGTCAAGCCCAACGAATTTGAGTGTGTTTTGTTTCGATCCCTTCTCTGTTTATTTGCACGATTTATTTATTGCATGATTTATTTATCTAGTTATCGATTTGTGATTTATTTGTTATTTATTCTATGTAAAACTTTAGGGTAGATGAGCAATAAATATATATATATATATATATTTATGTGATTTCCCAATTGCAGGTACCCAAAAATGATGTGCCCTCCATACATTGCATATGCATTTTATCATGAGTGGGGCCCTATACCTGAGTCTGAGTGTTGTCTAGGATTAGAAGGGATCTAGTGGTGTCACGCTAGGGCCTACGTCCTGTGTGCCTATCACGAAAATCCCAACTAGAGTGCGTCCTATTCATAATGCCCCACAACTTGTGGCTACTTCTACTGTTGTGGCAAGCATTATGGATTGGAACTTGGCTCTAGTGATCTCTACACCTTTAGGATTACAAGCCACCTTGGAGGGGTTCATGCATTAAAAGCCCTAGATCCATAACACAGGTCACCTTATTAGGACATGAGGAGGGCACACTCTGGTTACACGACATCTATTCTGTAAGCATTTTATTTACCTGTAATTGGGAATGGATAGGAATCTTAAGAAAAAAGAGAAAAGGAAAAATGAAAAAAGAGAGAAAAGGAAAATTGAAAAAATGAAAAAGAGAGAAAAGAAACGAGTGAAAAGAGGAGGGAAGAAAATAATAAGAGAGGAAAGGAAAAAGAAAAGAAATATATATATAGAAAAAAAGGGAAAAACAAAATAAAAGAAAAAGGAGGGAGAGAAAAGCCGGCGATAAAAAGAATTTATATTTATTGTTTTAATTCTTTATGCATCATGCATTAACCTTTTTTTTGGGGGGCCACATTCTCAGCGACTGGCGTGGAAGAGGTAAAATGGAAATTAATATGGAATTCGGGCACTTGAAGAAAAGGAGACATATTGGGGTCAAGGTGATAGACCTCACAAGCTTGGAAATGTTTAGGAACAAGCTATCGAGCATACAACAGATGTCCTTCAGCAAGAAATACGGCAACATACTGAAGCTATTGAAGGTCCAAGTACAAGAAGGGGTCCTCACCGCTATGGTGCAGTACTACGACCCTCCCTTTCGATGCTTCACATTCTCAGACTTCCAGCTGGCTCCTACCTTAGAGGAGTTCGAATAGATCCTGGACCTGCCTTTGGAGGGGAGTAGGCCGTACCAGCACTTGGAACATCACTCTACCTTCCGAGTTGCTGCACAGGCCCTAGGCTTATAGTCTAGAGACCATCTGACAGGTTACCAAACCAAGAGCCTAATCAAAGGATCCACCAGGGAGTTCTTGGAGGAATATATGCAACACCTGGCCAGCAGCAACCAGTGGGCCATACACATGGACGTGCTAGCTCTCACCATCTATGGGCTAGTGCTTTTCCCTTATATGGAGGACTTTGTAGACCTGAATGCTGTGGACATATTCTTGGCCCGAAGGAACAAAGCAGAAAACCTTGTTACAGCTTTATTGGCAGATGTTTACAGTATGTTAAACTTTTTCCACGAGAAGAAGAGGACAAGGCTGATCTGCTATTTGCCTATATTGTATGTATGGATAACAGCCCACATCTTCAAGAGGAATGTAAAGATACAATGTCCCATATCGGATTTGTTGTGCTACCAGATAAAGCCCATGACCAATGAAGAATGGTCGAGTCATTTCGCCGGCCTGAGTGAAGAACATATTAGATGGAAACCTTCATGGCAACAAAGGACGAGCATCATATATCATTGCAAAGGGTTCCCAAATGTACCACTCATGGGAGCTAAGGGTTGTATTAACTTCAATCTGATACTGGGGCAAAGGCAGCTTATCCCCTCAAGTCCCCACCATCAGACGAGCAAGTGACCCCTTTCTTCTTAAAATATAAAGGAGATTTCGCCGAGAGTCTCTGAAAGGTTCGAGAAGCTTGGGAGGATGTCACTCGCAAAGGGCAGGAGCTGGGAGTTCGAAGCTGCGCCACCAAGGAAGAGTACAAGCAGTGGGTCAGGGACAGAGTACAAGCAGTGGGTCAGGGACAGAGTACAGCAGATCAAATTACCGTTCAGACCTCCAGCTATCCCTTCTGGAAGTCAACCTCCACCAGCCGTATTCGAAGATGAGGATGTGAAGAACTTGAAGGAAAATTAGAAGCCATGACTAAGAAGAACAACCAATTGGAAGAGGAACTCTTGAAGGCACAGCAAGAATGCGCTGCATTAAAAAGAGAAAAACAGGTGAATGAAACTGTCAGAGAGAGCATCCGAGAACAAAAAAAAGGCAAGCGCGAGCACGCCGCCCGGGTTCACCTAAACCTGCAAGTAGCCAACAAAGAGCTCGAAATGAGAGTCCAAGAGAGGGATGCCGCGCTCCAAGAAAACCGTCAGCTAAGAGGCGCTCTGGAACAAATGAGGGCTAAGATCCGTACGATCAGGGAGGAGAAAAATCAGATCCTAGCCACAAAAAATCAGGTCCAAATGGAGGCGATTATGTGATAGAAGAAAGAAACGACCTGCTGCAATGGATAGAATATATGAAAAAAAGATCAACGGCCTACTCACAACTTGGCAGAATGAGGTGAATGAGGAAAAATGGAAGGTCATCGAGGTCATACGAATGCAGCAAAGGGGCATAAGCGACATACAAGATGAAAACAAGTGGTATAAGGACACGGCCGACTACTGGACCAAGTGTTTCGAGAGGTTGGCCAATCTAGCAAACACGGTGATAGAAGAAGTACCACGACTGCTTAAAAAGGATGAAGCGTCACTACACCCGCTCCACACCCCGCTTGAAGTTGAAATTTTCATTCAGTTTTGTAAAGACTTAGTCTTAAGAATGAAAAAGTATGTTGTATTAGCCCAGCAAGAAGAACAAAGTGTAAAATAAACCTTGTCTCTGATTGAATAAAACAGCTTCCTCTCTGCACATGATTCCATATTAATTTCCATCTCATGCTCGAAGCACAAAAGGTGCGATCAATTGACAAACGACGTTCAAGCGAGATTCTGGTCCCCCCATATTTATTGTGGACCCAAAGTTTATTTTTCTAATTAATTAATTAATTAATTTAACTTTGCGCAGATAACAAAGATAGTAGACTTACGACTTCCCCGGTATTCCTATAGCACTCAATCGAGGATCAAAATCATGAGTGAGCTAGAGATGAAAAATGAGGAACTCAGAAATGAGGTGGCCGAGCTGAAGGATCAGGTCACAAAATTCATGAAGCTGCTGGAGAAGGGCACAAAGGGACATTCGGGGACTGAGGCACCAGGGGCAGCCAATGCATCAATGCCCCTTCAAACTGTGACCGAACAGGAGTGGCCATATGGGCTACCACCTGGCTACGAACCTCCTTATGGGCTAGGTTCACAAGGGGTTTCTGCTGGTGAAAACCCTAACGCCCTCCCACTCCACATAAACCCTACCACTCACCAATATCATCGAAATCCCCCTACTGGGCCTCCACACACAAACCCTACCACTCATCCTCACCATCTTAACCCACCAACTTACCTTCCTCCCACCAATACCACCGACTATCCACCACACTCATACCCGACACATATAAACCCGCCGCCCTACCCTTATAACACAAACACTTCCTCTGCCTTTCCCACACACATAAACCCATCTTTCCCTCCTCACATTAATCAGCCAACCACATACCCGCCTCACATCAACCCTGACTACACCCATATGAATATGACCGTCACCGAGGACCCTACATACTCTGTCCCGGTCACCACTCACCCAGCAAACCCTCATCAACCACATCCCTACGATCATGCTGCAAGACCCGAGGGACCACACGCCGTACCTCACCATACCGGCCAACCTCTGAATGAATCATGGCCAAAGCTAGCTGATCAAGGGGCCCACTTTGGAGGGAGATGGCAACCCCTAGAAGAAAGGGTCAGGGTCATAGAAGGGAGTGGGTATGGAACCGTGGAGGCTTCTGACCTTTGCCTCGTGTCGGACGTCATCATACCTCTTAAGTTCAAAACTCCGGAATTCAAAAAATATCAAGGAGTTGGCTGCCCAAAAAGCCATCTGACAATGTATTGCCGGAAAATGGCCTCTCATTCTCACGACGACAGGCTACTTATACACTGTTTTCAGGACAGTCTGGCTGGAGCAGCAACCAATTGGTATACCCAGCTGGAAAGGTCGCACATCCGCACATGGAAGGATTTGGCTGACGCCCTCCTTAAGCAATACAAATACAACATGGAGATGGCTCCCGATCGGACTCAGCTGCAAAATATGGTCAAGAGGGAAAATGAGTCCTTCAAAGAGTACGCTTAGCGGTGGAGGGAACTAGCCGCTCAAGTCCAACCACCCCTGTTGGACCGAGAGATGATCAGTACTTTCATGGAGACCCTCCCTGCCACCTTCTATGACAAAATGGTGGGCAGTATGTCCGCTAACTTCTCCAACATGGTACTGATTGGAGAATGCATAGAGAGCAGCCTACGCCGAGGAAGGATTGTGCATAATCCGCCGGTAGTACAAATGGGAAGAAACTGGCAAATGGCTCGTGGAAAAAGAAAGAAGCTGAAACTCACCACGTCTCAGCTGACCCCAACAAAGCGGCTACAATCCAACGTACATACCAACTAACCGTCATTCCCCTAGCTACCAAGTACCATATCAACCTCAATTCCAAGCACCCCGGCATATGGTGGCCGCGACCCAGCCTTCATACCAACCAACCTACAATCCACCTAGTCCATTCCAACCAAGCCCTCCATTCATGACTCTACCCCTACAAACGTTTCCTCAACAACCGGTATTTCCTCCACAACCAGCATTCCCTCAACAACCTCCAAGGCCATGGACCCAAAACACCAACTCTAACCCACCTCCACAAAAAACAAACAACCAAAGAAAAATAGTTCAGTCCGACCCTATCCGGATGAGTTACTCGCAGTTGTTACCCCGACTAATTTAAAACTCACTGATTGCACTATGTCCCATGAAGCCATTGAAACCCCCATACCCTAAGTGGTACAATCCTGAGGCTAAATGCGAGTATCACACTGGAATAGCCGGGAATTCTACAGAAAATTGTTTGGCCCTAAAACATCAGGTCCAGAAGTTTATCAATGCCAAGTGGCTGAACTTCGAAAAAGATGCACCGAGCGTGGGGAGCAACCTACTGCCGAACCATGGGGGACCGGGCCCCTCAATAAATTGAATCGAAGAGGAAGGGGAGATGCATATGGTCAATGAATCTCTTCCGGGGCATCCAAAGCCGCTGGTTATCCGGTACACCGAAACGCCAGCCCCGCCAACACTGAAAGGAATGAGACTTGTTGTAATAAAGGTTCCTGCGCCATTCCCGTATCAAAGAAATAAAGAGGTACCGTGGAAATACAATGTAGAGGTATCCGGCGGTAAAGTAGAGGAGGAACCAAGGTCGGAGGCTTCGGTTAGCTCAACCCCTGATGTGGTAAACATAGCCGGGGTTGGAGGCATGACTAGGAGCGGTCGCATCTACTCTCCTACTAAGGAAAGAAGAAAACCACCTTGCGGCGAGGCAGTATTGGCAGGTCCTGAGCCTGAAGTTAGTAGACGGCAGGAGGAAAAAAGAATTGAAAAAACCCGTCTCCGAAGAAGATGCCTGTGAATTTATGAAAATAATCAGGCAAAGCGAGTACGCAGTGATTGAGCAGCTCAATCGCATACCTGCTAAAATTTCATTGCTGGAACTCATGATGAACTCTGAGCCCCACCGGAAGGTATTGCTGAAGATATTGAACGAGGCCCATGCGGTCCATAATATATCGGTGGACAAGTTCGAGGGAACTGCCACCAACATTATTGCCAATAATTTCCTCACCTTCGCCGACTGCAAAATTCCCGATGAAGGGGTAGGGCATAACAAAGCATTGCACATCTCTATAAAGTGTATAGACCATATTCTGGCCAGAGTTTTGGTAGACAACGGTTCATCTTTAAACGTGATGCCTCAGTTGACATTGTTGAAGCTGCCGCATGAGGGGGTTCATATAAAGCCAAGCTCTATGGTAGTAAGGGCTTTTGATGGGTCAAGGAGGGAGGTCATTGGTGAAGTGGAACAGCCAGTCCAAATTGGCCCAGTTGTCTTCAACACAACCTTCCAGATAATGGACATCCAGCCGGCCTACAGTTTCCTGTTAGGTAGCTCCTGGATCCATGCCGCCAAGGCGGTGCCATCGACCCTGCACCAAAAGCTGAAATTCATCATAGACGATAGGCTGATTATCGTCTCGGCTGAGGAAGACTATTTGGTCAGCAAACCCACCAATCCTCCATACATTGAGGCCGCTGAAAAGGCTTTGGAAACACACTTCCAAGCCTTGGAGGTTGCCAATGTCACTACCATCAGGGAGGGAGAAGTGGTTGACCATAAGCGGCCCCCTAAGGCTCTAATGATGATGGCCCGAGTGATGTTGGAGAACGGGTTCAAGCCAGGTGATAAACTGGGGCAAAATAACGGTGGTTTATCTCAACCGTTGTCATTAAGAAAGAATAGACGACCACACGAATTGGGGTATAACCCCACAACAGAAGATGAGGTAAGCAGACCCCGATTCGGCAAGATCCCTTTGTGCCACATTTCACAAAGTTTCCGAAGTGCCGGCTTCAAAGATCCTGGCATGGTCGCGGTCATAGACGGAGAGAGGACAATCAATATTGAAGATCTGGTGACGGCCTGTCCCCCAGGACAAGAACTGAACAATTGGGAAATTTTTGATCTACCTCTGACTTTTAGTTCAGTTCAAATGTAATTCTGTAATTGTCATAGCAAAATTCTGTTTCCAAGCATTTTGTACATACTTGTTTTGATAAATGATAAATGCATTTGCATTATCCAGAAATCTTCCCTCTTCTCTCCCTAATATATTTCCCTCTGTTGAATATACATATCTTATTATTTTTCTCATCCCCCAATTCGCAGATCCGACCCAAAACCGCCTTGCGACGACAGTGCTAGTATTGTATCAGGCGATTTCAATTGTATTGTCAATCCGGCCGATGAGGAGGAAGAATTTGAATGCAAACCCACCGACGAGATGTTGAGATTGGTGGAACGAGAATCCAAAATCATTGAGCCCCATCAGGAACTCGTGGATCTGATAAATTTGGGGACCGAGGAAAACAAGAGAGAGGTCAAGATAGGCAGACTAATCGCTGGAGACAATCGTGAGCGATTAGTCTCACTCTTACAAGACTATAGTGATATCTTCGCCTGGTCTTATCAAGACATGCCAGGCTTGGATACCTCTATAGTAGAGCACAATCTGCCTATGAAAGCCGGTTGTTTACCAGTCAAACAGAAGCTAAGGAGGATGAAACCGAAAATGTCCCTGAAAATCCGGGAGGAGGTGAAGAAACAGTTTGACGATGGTTTCTTGACTGTTGCAAATTACCCGGAATGGGTCGCCGACATAGTACTGGTCCCCAAGAAGGATGGCAAGGTCCGGATATGCGTAGACTATAGAGACCTCAATCGAGCCAACCCAAAAGATGACTTTCCGCTCCCCCACATCGACGTGCTGGTCGAGAACACTGCATAGTTCTCTTATTTTTGGTTCATGGATGGTTTCTAAGGCTACAATCAAATCAAAATGGCCGAAGAGGATAGAGAAAAGACCACCTTCATTAGAGCCTGGGGAACCTTCTGTTACAAAGTCATGCCCTTCAGACTGAAAAACGCTGGGACAACATATCAAAGGGCTATGGTAACACTATTCCATGATACGATTCATAAAGAAATAGAAGTCTACGTAGATGACATGATCGCTAAATCCCAGACGGAAGATGACCACCTCACAGACCTTCGAAATTTGTTCGAAAGGCTCCGGAAGTTCAAACTGCGGTTGAACCCGGCCAAGTGTACTTTCGGAGTAAAATCAGGGAAGTTGTTGGGCTTCATTGTTAGTGAAAGGGGAATCGAGGTCGACCCCGACAAAGCTCAGGCCATTATAGACATGCCAACTTTGAAAACTAAAAAGGAGATCTGAGGCTTCTTGGGAAGAGTAAATTACATCTCCCGATTCATCTTCCAGTTGACAACTACTTGTGAGCCGATCTTCAAGCTCTTACGCAAGAATCAACCCATGAGTTAGGATGAGGATTGCCAAGAGGCTTTCGAAAAGATCAAATCATACTTACAAAACCCGCTGGTCCTGGTACTGCCAGTTCTGGGAAGACCTCTAATCCTGTATTTGATGGTGACAGACGAGTCGATGGGTTATGTGCTCGGTCAACATGATGAATCCGGGAGGAAGGAGCAGGCAATATATTACCTAAGCAAGAAGTTCACAAACTGCCAGGCCAGATATTCTCTCTTGAAGCGAACTTGTTGTGCTTTGGCATGGGCGGCGCATCGCCTAAGGTAGTATATGCCGAGTCACACCACGTGGCTGATATCCAGGATGGATCGATCAAGTATGTCTTCGAGAAACCTGCGTTGTCAAGACGAATCGCAAAGTGGCAAGTAATACTTTTGGAATATGATATCGTGTACGTGACGCAGAAGTCTGTCAAAGGTAGCGCGCTCGCAGAATATTTGGCCCAACAGCCCCTAGACGATTACCAGGCTATGCAGCCAGAATTTCCTGATGAGAACTTGATGGCAATATTCAGTGAAGAAGAAAAGGTAGAAGAGATGAAATGGACAATGTTGTTCGATGGTGCGTCCAACATGATGGGCCACGGTATAGGAGTTATATTGATTTCTCCCGAAAAACAATATATACCTATTACCGCCCGATTAGCTTTCGATTGCACTAACAACGTGGCGGAGTATGAAGCTTGTATTTTGGGGATTCAAGCTGCAATCGAAGCTAATGTGAAGCGCCTAGAGGTCTTTGGTGATTCGACTTTGGTCATCCATCAAGTTAAAGGGGAGTGGGAGACCAGAGATGCGAAGCTAGTACCCTATCAGGCTCGCCTCAAGGAATTGCTGGAGCATTTCGAAGAGGTTACCTTCTCGCACATACCTCGAGAAGACAATCAGTTGGCCGACACCCTAGCCACATTGTCATCTATGTTCGAAATTGGACGAGAAGAGGACATGTCTCTCATCCGCATTCAGCATCGCCCCAGACCGGCATTCTGTCAATCAGTGGAGGTAGAGCCGGACGGAAAGCCTTGGTATCATGATATCCGGCAATTCTTGAAAAGTAAAGAATACCCTACCAATGCGTCCGAGAATGATAAGAGGACCCTACGAAGATTAGCCACGAACTTCCTCCTCAACGGGGAAGTTTTGTACAAAAGAAATCACGACATGGTTCTGCTCAGGTGTGTAAATGCAGTAGAAGCCAACAAAATTCTGAAGGAAGTTCATGAGGGGTCTTTTGGCACCCACGCCAATGGACACACTGTGGCAAGGAAGATTCTTAGAGCCGGATATTATTGGCTGACCATGGAAGCTGATTGTTACAAACATGTCAAGACTTGCCACAAACGTCAAGTGTATGCTGACAATGTCCACATGCTGTCAACATTGCTGAATGTCTTATCGTCGCCATGGCCATTCGCCATGTGGGGGATGGATGTCATCGGCCTGATCGAACCCAAAGCGTCCAATGGACACCATTTCATATTGGTTGCCATTGATTACTTTACCAAATGGGTCGAGGCCACCTCATACGCTAGTGTGACCCACAATGTGGTGGTCAAATTCGTGAAGAGAGACTTGATCTGCCGATACGGACTGCCCAGCAGACTCATCACGGACAACGACTCCAATTTGAACAATAAGATGATGTCGGAGTTGTGCGGCCAATTCAAGATCCAACATCACAATTCGTCCCCCTATCGACCAAAGATGAATGGATCAGTCGAAGCAGCCAATAAGAATATCAAAAAGATCATCCAGAAAATGGTGTTATCATACAGAGAATGGCATGAAATGCTCCCTTATGCATTACATGCATATTGGACCTCTGCCCGTACTTCTACTAGGGCAACTCCCTTCTCCCTCGTGTATGGGATGGAAGTCGTACTCCTAATCAAAGTTGAGATCCTTTCATTGAGAGTCCTGATGGATGCTAACTTGGAAGAAGCTGAGTGGGTCCAGGCTCGAATGGATCAATTGAACCTAATCGAGGAGAAAAGGCTAGCAGCGATATGTCACGACCAACTATACCAAAAGAGAATGAAGAGAGCATTCGATAAGAAGGTGCATCCCCGGGAGTTCCAGGAGGGTGATTTGGTGATTAAAAGATTATTGCCGATGCAGAAAGCGCTACACGGGAAATGGGCCCCGAATTATCAGGGACATTATGTGGTTAAGAAGGCTTTCTCTAGAGGTGCCTTGATCTTGGTAGACATGGATGGGAAAGACTTGCCTAACCCTGTCAATTCAGACGCAGTGAAAAGATACTATGCTTAAGAAAAAAACCTGCTAGGTCGAAAACCCGCAAAGGCGGCCTAGGAAAAAGTTAGGGCAATTCAAGAAGAAAAAAGCCCGCTAGGTCGAAAACCCACAAGGGCGGCCTAGGCAAAAATTAGGGCAATTCAAGCAAAAAAAAGCCCGCTAGGTCGAAAACCTGCAAGGGCGGCTTAGGAAAAAGTTAGGGCAATCCCAACAAAGAAAAAACTCGCTAGCTCGAAAACCCGCAAGGGCGGCCTAGGAAAAAGTTAGGGCAATCCCAACAAAGAAAAAACCCGCTAGGTAGAAAACCCGCTAGGTCGAAAATCCGCATGGGTGGCCTTAACAAAAGTTAGGGCAATCAAGACAAGAAAAGGCCCGCTAGGTCGAAAACCCATGAGTGCGGCCTAGGAAAAAATCAGGGCAAGGCGGCACCGACAAGATGAATAAGGAAGGAGTTGTTCCCTCCGGAAAAGAAGATTGAAAAAGAGTGACGATCAGTCTCCATCCATACTGGGGCAAATCAGCGACTAGGATGACGATTTGGGCCTTATACTGGGGCAAAAATTGGCAAATATTCGGGGTTCTAAAAAGAAGAATGAGACCAAATTTGGTCGTGGCTAAAACGAAAGGTTCGAGACCAGTTTGGGGCAAGTGGAATAAACTAGGGAAAAATTTTACTTCTTCAGAAGCAAGGTTGACAAGACAGCGGACGTTGCCGAAGTACAATACTAGCACTAATCGTCTCAAAGGCATCCAACCAATCAAAGTCAAACCACCAAATATCCAATCGTAAAACACCCCACATCATGTTAACCATCTTGTGAATTCCCTACCATATGGAACTATATTTTCTTTTGTCAAAATGTATATGCAAAATGCAATTACATAAATTTTAAATGATAATTACTATTATTAATGCTGTTCAAAAATCAAGGTTATGTTGAAATTTTCCAGATTGCAAGTCCTTACAGATCAAAAGATCTTATCTCTTAAAAGAATGGCATGCGCAAAAGATACGCCGGTAAAGCAAAGAAGAAAGGAAGCAGCTCGCGGAATCTAACTCACTCTGAAGAACACGGTCAGTGCTAAAAGAATGCCAGGAAGTCGAAGTCCGCAAACAAAATCGCAAACTTTTCTCACTCAAGCCTACTAGTAGACTGCCCCTTTGCTAGTTTATATTTCAGCACCCC
Source organism: Canavalia gladiata (assembly GCA_037954105.1). Classification (NCBI taxonomy): domain Eukaryota; kingdom Viridiplantae; phylum Streptophyta; class Magnoliopsida; order Fabales; family Fabaceae; genus Canavalia; species Canavalia gladiata. The sequence goes on along the minus strand of CM075662.1, from coordinate 18,198,205 downwards.
GGCCTATGATGTCAGGCCTTGCATCTTTAAATTTCCGTACTTCGCCTATGTTGTCACGCCTGTCCATGTTTAAATTCCAGCAATTCGACCTATGTTGTCAGGCCTTGCATTTTTAAATTCCTACATTTCGACCATTGTTGTTAGGCCTTGAATTTTTAAATTCTTGCACACCGGCCTATGTTGTCAGGCCTCGCCTTTTAAATTTCTGCATTTTGGTCCATGATGTCAGGCCTTGCATGTTTAAATTTCCGCACTTCGGCCTATGTTGTAATGCCTTACATTTTTAAATTCCTGCATTTCAGCCTATGGTTTCAGGCCTTGAATTCTTAAATTCTTGCACACCGGCCTATGTTGTCAAGCCTTACCTCTTAAATTTCTGCATTTTGGCCTATAATGTCAGGCCTTGCATGTTTAAATTTCCACACTTCGGCCTATGTTGTCAGCTCTTGCATATTTAAATTCCTGCATTTCGGCCTATGTTGTCAGGCCTCGCCTTTTTAGATTCCTGCACACTGGCCTATGTTGTCAGGCCTTACCTTTAAATTTTTTTCATTTTGGCCTATGATGTTAGGCCTTGCATGTTTAAATTTCCGCACTAAGGGCTTTGTTGTCAGGCCTTGCATTTTTAAATTCCTGCACGCCGACCTATTATGTCAAGGCTTGCCTGTTAAATTTATGGATTTTGGCCTATGATGTCACTCCTTGCATGTTTAAATTCTGCACTACGGCCTGTATTCTGAGGCCTTGCATTTTTAAATTCCTGCATTTCGACCTATGTTGTCCGGCCTTGCATTTTTAAATTCCTCACGCCGGCCTATTTTGTCATGCCTTGCCTTTTAAATTTCTGCTTTTTAGCCTAACATGTCAGGTCTTGCATGTTAAAATTTCCACACTTCGGCCTATGTTGTCAGGCCTTGCATTTTCAAATTCCTCCATTTCGGCCTATGTTGTCAAGCCTTGCATTTTTAAATTCCTGCAGACCGGCCTATGTTGTCACGCCTTGCCTTTTAAATTTCTGTATTTTATCCTATGATGTCAGGCCTTGCATGTTTAAATTTCTGCACTTCGGCCTATGTTGTCAGGCCTTGAATTTTTTAAATTCCTGCATTTTGGCATATGATGTCAGGCCTTGCATTTTTAAATTCCTGCACACCGGCCAATGTTATCAGGCCTTGCCTTTTAAATTTCTTCATTTTGGCCTATGATGTCAGGCCTTGCATGTTTAAATTTCCGCACTTCGGCCTATGTTATCAAGCCTTTCATTTTTAAATTCCTGCATTTCGGCCTATGTTGTCAGGGCTTGCATTTTTAAATTCCTACACGCCGGCGTATGTTGTCAGGCCTTGCCTTTTAAATTTCTGCATTTTGGCCTATGATGTCAGGCTTGCATGTTTAAATTTCCGCACTTAGGCCTATGTTGTCAAACCTTGCATTTTTAAATTCCTACACACCGGCCTATGGTGTCAGGCCTTGCATTTTTAAATTCCAGCATGCCGCCCCATGCTGTCAGGCTTGCCTTTTCAATTTCTACATTTTGGCCTATGATGTCAGGCCTTGCATGATTAAATTTCCGCACTTAGGCCTTTGTTGTCAGGCCTTGCATTTTTAAATTCCTGCAATTCGGCCTATGTTGTTAGGGCTTTCATTTTTAAACTCCTGCACGCCGGCCTATGTTGTCAAGGCTTGCCAGTTAAATTTCTGGATTTTGGCCTATGATGTCACTCCTTGCATGTTTAAAATTCTGCACTGCGGCCTATGTTGTCAGGCCTTGCATTTTGAAATTCCTGCATTTCGACCTATGTTGTCTGGCCTTGCATTTTTAAATTCCTCATGCCAGCCTATGTTGTCAAGCCTTGCCTTTTAAGTTTCTGCTTTTTAGCCTAAGATGTCAGGACTTGCATGTTTAAGTTTCCGCACTACGACCAATGTTGTCAGGCCTTGCATTTTGTAATTCCTGCATTTCAGCCTATGTTGTCAGGCCTTGCATTTTTAAATTCCTGCACACAAGCCTACGTTGTCATGCCTTCCCTTTTAAATTTCTCCTTTTTAGCCTAAGATGGCATGCCTTGCATGTTTAAATTTCCGCATTTCGGCCTATGTTGTCAGGCCTTGCATTTTCAAATTCTTGCATTTCGGCCTATGTTGTCAAGCTTTGCATTTTTAGATTCCTACACACCGGCCTATGTTGTCAGACCTTGCCTTTTAAATTTCGGAATTTTAGCGTATGATGTCAAGCCTTCCATGTTTAAATTTCCGCACTTCGGCCTATGTTGTTAGGCCTTGCGAATTTAAATTCCTGCATTTTGGCCTTGGTGTCAGGCCTTGTATTTTTAAATTCCAGCACGCCGGCCTATGCTGTCTTGCCTTGCCTTTTAAATTTCTTCATTTTCACCTATGATGTCTGGCCTTGCATGTTTAAATTTCCGCACTTAGGCCTTTGATGTCAGGCCTTGCGTTTTTAGATTCCTGCATTTCGACCTATGTTGTCAGGCCTTGCATTTTTAAATTCCTGTATTTCGGCCTATGTTGTTAGGCCTTGCATTTTTAAATTCTTGCACGCCGGCCTATGTTGTCAAGGCATGCCTGTTAAATTTCTGGATTTTGGCCTATGATGTCACTCCTTGCATGTTTAAAATTCTACACTGTAGCCTATGTTGTTAAGCCTTGCATTTTTAAATTCCTGCATTTCGACCTATGTTGTCAGGCCTTGCATTTTTAAATTCCACAAGCCGGCCTACGCTGTTAGGCCTTGCCTTTTAAATTTCTGCTTGTTAGCCAAGATGTCAGGACTTGCATGTTTAAATTTCTGCACTTTGGCCTATGTTGTCAGGACTTGCATTTTGTAATTCCTGCATTTCGGCCTATGTTGTGAGGCCTTGCATTTTTAAATTCCTGCACATTGGCCTCTGTTGTCATGCCTTGCCTTTTAAATTTCTTCTTTTTAGCCTAAGATATCAGGCCTTGCATGTTTAAATTTCCGCATTTCGGCCTATGTTGTCAGGCCTTGCATTTTCAAATTCTTGCATTTCGGCCTATGTTGTAAGGCTTTGCATTTTTAAATTCCTACACACCGGCCTATGTTGTCAGGCCTTGCCTTTTAATTTTCTGCATTTTAGCCTATGATGTCAGGCCTTGCATGTTTAAATTTTCGCACTTCGGCCTATGTTGTTAGGCCTTGCGTATTTAAATTCCTACATTTCGGCCTATGGTGTTAGGCCTTGCATTTTTAAATTCCAGCACGTCGGCCTATGCTGTCTTGGCTTTCCTTTTAAATTTCTACATTTTCACCTATGATGTTAGGCCTTGCATGTTTAAATTTCCTCACTTAGGCCTTTGTTATCAAGCCTTGCATTTTAAAAATCCTGCATTTTGGCCTATTGTTTCATGCCTTACATTTTTAATTTCTTGCATTTCGGCCTATGTTGTCAGGCCTTGCATTTTTAAATTCCTGCACGCCGGCCTATGTTGTCAAGGCTTGCCTGTTAAATTTCTGGATTTTGGCCTATGATGTCACTCCTTGCATGTTTAAAATTCTGCATTTCGACCGATGTTGTCAGGCCTTGCATTTTTAAATTCCTGCACGCCGGCCTATGTTGTCAAGGCTTGCCTGTTAAATTTCTGGATTTTGGCCTATGATGTCACTCCTTGCATATTTAAAATTCTGCACTGTGGCCTACGTTGTCAGGCCTTGCATTTTTAAATTCCTCACGACGGCCTTTGTTGTCATGCCTTGCCTTTTAAATTTCTGCTTTTTAGCCTAAGAAGTCAGGCCTTGCACGTTTAAATTTTCGCACTTCGGCCTATGTTGTCAGGCCTTGCATTTTCAAATTCCTGCATTTCGGCCTATGTTGTCAGGCCTTGCATTTTCAAATTCCTGCACACCGGCCTATGTTGTCATGCCTTGCCTTTTAAATTTCTGCTTTTTAGCCTAAGATGTTAGGCCTTGCATGTTTAAATTTCCGCACTTCGGCCTATGTTTTCAGGCCTTGCAATTTAAAATTCCTGCATTTCGGCGTATGTTGTCAGGTCTTGCATTTTTAAATTCCTGCACACTGACCTATATTGTGACGCCTTGCCTTTTAAATTTCTGCATTTTAGCTTATGATGTCAGGCCTTGCATGTTTAAATTTCCACACTTCGGCCTATGTTGTTAGGCCTTGCGTATTTAAATTCCTGCATTTTGGCCTATGGTGTCAGGCCTTGCATTTTTAAATTGCAGCATGCCGACCTATGCTGTCAGGACTTTCCGTTTAAATTTCTGCATTTTGGCCTATGATGTCAGATCTTGCATGTTTAAATTTCCGCACTTAGGCCTATGCTGTCAGGCCTTGCATTTTTAAATTCCTGCATTTCGGCCTATGTTGTGAGGCCTTGAATTTTTAAAATCTTGCACGCCGGCCTATGTTGTCATGCCTTGCCTTTTAAATTTCTGCATTTTGGCCTATGATGTCACTCCTTGCATGTTTAAATTTCTGCACTCGGCCTATGTTGCCAGGCCTTGCATATTTAAATTCTTGCATTTCGGCCTATCTCGTCACGCTTTGCATTTTTAAATTCCAGCATTTCGGTCTATGTCGTCAGGGCTTGAATATTTAAATTCCTGCATTTCGGCCTATGTTGTCAGGCCTTGCATTTTTAAATTCCTGCATTTCGGCCTATGTTGTCAGGCCTTGTATTTTTAATTTCCTGCACACTGGCCTATGTTGTCAACCCTTGCCTTTTAAATTTCTACATTTTGGCCTATGAGTCCAGTCCTTGCATGTTTAAATTTCCGCACTTCGGCCTATGTTATCAAGCCTTGCATTTTTAAATTCCTACATTTCGGCCTATGTTGTGAGGCCTTACATATTTAAATTCCTGCACGCCGGCCTATGTTGTCAGGCCTTGTCTTTTAAATTTCTGCATTTTGGCCTATGAGTTCAGGCGTTGCATGTTTTAATTTCCGCACTTCGGCCTATGTTATCAGGGCTCTCATTTTTAAATTCCTGCATTTCAACCTATGTTGTCAGGCCTTGCATTTTTAAATTCCTGCACGCCGGGCTATGTTGTCAGGCCTTTCCTTTTAAATTTCTGCATTTTGGCCTATGATGTCAGGCCTTGCGTGTTTAAATTTCCGCACTTAGGCCTATGTTGTCAGGCCTTGCATTTTTAAATTCCTGCATTTCGGCCTATGTTGTCAGGCCTTGCATTTTTAAATTCCTGCATGCCGTCCTATGGTGTCAAGCCTTGCGTTTTTAATTTCTGCATTTTGGCCTATGATGTCACCCCTTGCATGTTTAAATTTCTGCACTTCGTCCTTTGTTGTCAAGCCTTGCATTTTGAAATTCCTGCATTTCGGCTTATGTTGTCAGGCCTTGCCTTTTTAAATTCCTGGACACCGGCCTATGTTGTCGGGCCTTGCTTTGAAATTTCTGTATTTTTGCCTATGATGTCAGGCCTTGCATTTTAATTTCCTTCACCAACAAGTTTACCTCTTTACATCAGGGCCTATGATGTCAGGCCCCAAGCACAGATGAATTTCAGTACCTCGACCTATATTGTCAGGTCACCTTGTACATATATCACATTTCAGTTCTTGCAGGCTTGTCAGTTTTGAACAGGCCATTTCATCTCACTTTTTCTGTACTTCAGTAGCGTTCATAGCCTAACTAGGCGATGCAATCAAGCCTCGCATGTTCAAACTCTATCGGTTCAACACATGAAGCCAGCAAGATCGCTCAGAAGTCGCCCTCTCTCAAGCACCCATCTTCAAGCCCAGGGCTTCTCACGCTTGTCGGACATTTTCGATGCTCGTCTCAGACATAATGTGCTCACGTTTATACTCATTCCCTACCATGATAATTTAGAGAATGTCTTCTCATATTATCTGGTAGGAAAACGAGTAAAGAGGGGAAAACTGTAAACACCTAATTATGTCTGAGGGCTCCAGTTGCTAAATTAACTAGTGGACTAACCCTAATTTAAATAATGAATGAATATTAAAATAAATAAACAAAAAAAAAACAGAAAACAGATACAGAAGAAAATACAAGAATAGGAGGAAATAAATAAACAGTAAAGTAAATAAAAACAAAAATTAAACAAAAAAGCCAAAAGATAAAATGGAAAAGAAAAAGAAAAAATAATAATAAAATAAAATAAAAACTAAATGATTAAAATAGAAAAATAATAACAAATAATAAATATATATATATATATATGAAAAAGTGAATAAATAAAAATAATAAAAATAAAAATAAAAAAAATAAAAAAAAATAAAAAAAGAGAAAAGAAAAGAGAAAATAGCAAAGTGGGAAAAGGAATAAAAAGAAAAAATTTAAAATAAATAAATAAATCAAAAACACAAAATATATAATAATAATAATAAAAATAAAGAAAAATAACATAAAATATTAATAATAATAATCAAAGACATAAAACAGAAAATAAATAAATTTTTTATAGTAAAAAGATAAAAAAAGAATAAGTAAAAGATAAACAAACATTAAGTGGGGTGTACTAAAGGCATGAGTAAAAAAGAGCTGGAAAAGGGGCTATAAAAAGGGTAACCAAGGAAATTGAAAGGGTTGGCAACTCTTTTCAAAGAAGAGGAGAACAGGGAACTCATTCACAATTCTCTTATCCTATCCCTAGATTGGAGGAGGTCCCGGCGGAAGGGAGAAGAACCTTGGAGCGCATCGGCAAGAATCTCAATCATCGAACGCTGCCAGATCCAAGCATAAGGCAGCACCGTTGGAAGCTCCACCCGATTCACATAGGTTAGTCGCATTCTTCCGTAGCATCCATTAGTCGAGAGTTGTATAGGTCAAGAACTGTAGCGTTATATGTCATGAATAGGCGAAGAATCTTGTGAGAAACCTTGTTAAAATGTGCGATGCTAATATTGTATGCAAATCAAGAAGATAAGAAATATTTACGCTCGGCATTTAAGCATTCGACGTGAGCTCAAGAGAAATCAATCTTTAGTGCAACTGATGCTGTGATTTCACGTAGGATTAGCCTCTGGAAATAGGAATGCCAAATTCATTAAATGTTATCTTGCATCTCGTGATAATTCGGTCTAAATGTTGTTAATCCATTTAGTAGAAGTTTTAGATCATAATTGAGATTAGATCTTAGCAAACACTATTCGTAATGCTTGTTTAACCTCACCGTGAAGTCAGATTCCTCTGCTAGTCAAGGACATAATAAAGAACAAGATAATTAAACCTCTGATTATAAGGGAATTCTTAAGCCTCGACACGAAAATAAAGTCATGAGCCCGAAGGTTATTTAATCCCCTCGCCTGATCCATGACTGCTATGGGATTGGAGGCTACGCATGCTGACCGTACAGACTGGGTTCGAAATCCTTTGGAAAAAAAGGGGTAGTGGTTTGCCTTAGACCATGAGTCTTGCCGGGAATGCAACTGATGCACCGTAAGGCAGAGAGGTTCACGACGTCCTCATAGCGGAGCTCAAAGTTGAATGGTTAGGCCCCTCGGTGTTCTAGTTCAAATTACAAGGAAGATATCTAAATGCTGATAATGATCCCGAATGGAGTTGAGAGGTGTAGAGTCCCCTGCACACAGCCCAAGTGCATTCGAAACCATGGAAAAAGCAGAGCAACAACGTTGACATGGCTATAAAGTTCCCTGAATCCCAAACCGAAAGTTATTTTGCTACTAATGATGGAGCCAAATTATATAGGGCTGGGACGAGTAGGCCTTCCACCACAATACGCTAATTCGCCTTTTTTGCTCCTAAAGAAAACTCTGAAGTATTGCATGGCGTTGGATCCGGAGTCCGTTCATCCCTCACCATTTCTCCTTCAAGGTGACCATGCACAAAGAGGATGGGCGAGATGGAGGTTGGCCATCCGTTCAACCAAACAGAGGAGAACCAGCCAATGTTATGGGAAGCTTTGAATTGCACGAGATGATCACGTGTCGCCAGAAACCTATGGCAGGGCTACCCCTGGTGGTGGTTGGACGAGTCACGAAGCAGAACGCATGAACCTTGGCTCATTCGGTGACTATATCTAAGATATATGGAGACGGTCAAGTCGAATCCCATAGGTAACCCCCCATCAAAGTTCTCCTGGCTCATCAAACCTGCACCTCCGTTTGCCTATGCACATATGGAAAAGGTCCAATTGTGGATTAAGGGCGTTACCCCAGAAGGAATGTTGAGTGTGCATGATCGAGGCAGCTTCATGACACTCGAATGGAGTAGCCCATGGCTTGAGGAGCAGGGAATCTAAGTGGGCTACTTAGGAACTACGCCGATCCCGAACTCAGGTGACATGGGTGGCCGTCTCTGCCCAAAGTGGCATAGGAGAAGTGAACTTTCAGTGAGAAAACAATTAGCATGTGCCTTGAAGTGAGGGATGTAAGGAACACACCAAAAGGTAAGGCTAAGTGTGTGGGGACCCACCACTAAAGCATTTGGAAGAAAGTAAGCAGCCATGTCCCGTATGTACATATGAAAGTCATGAACCACAAGTCCTCATAAGTCTCGATGGGTCAAGTGGTTAAAAGACTAGCTCATAACCTCACTGCTCCCGCTTCGAACCTTGGAGGAGACGTTTTTCTCCCTTCAATATTCCAAGCCAACTTTGGACTTCTCAACCTGATCCCTACACCTCCCAAAATTACATGCAGACCTCCACTTCTTCCTAATTACAAACTGACTCCTATGTTTCCCCAAATTGCAAACTAACCTCCAAACTTTTCATAACTCAAGTTTAACCCTCGTATTCCCTATTTCTTTAAAATATGACTAATTCACTTTATTATTACTACGGTTGTTTAAAATAAAATTCTTTTCCAAATGCCTTGGACCTTGTGCATTAGTGGACCGAAAGTCCTTTCAAAATAAAATTCTTTTCAAAGCGTTTTGGGATCTACGGTCTCACGCGACGAACCCTAGACGGGAAACTGGCGGTCTACACTGCTGTTCGATGTCTAGTGGTTCGTATAGGCCCCCGTGCTGCCTTAGCCGTCTCGGACCTTGTGCATGAGTGGACCGGAAGTCCTTCCAAAAATAAAATTCTTTTCAAAACATCATACTTCTTTTTCAAGCCCTTTCGAAGGTCAAGCCTTCAAAACAAACCAGAACTACGTAAGCCTTGAGTTTCCCATTGCACCGGGAAATACGTAGGAGCAGGATCAAGTCCTGTCAGGCTAACCTCCATCAATCTATTTATTTTCACATTAATTAAGAGATCAAACAATTTTCAAAAATCACACACTCAGTTTAAGGGTACCGTTCTTCGGAACGGGCGAGTGGGGTGCCTAACACCTTCCCCATTCGTAACCGACTCCCGAACCTAAATCTCTTCCTCGAATCAGGGTTTTTTCCAAGTATTTTTCCTTGAATAAAAATTTGGTGGCGGCTCCACACATAATCAAATAAAATTTATTTTCGAAAATTTAGCGAGTTCGTCGTTTCGTCGGAATTATGGTTGCAACAGACATATAAGAAGAGATTCTAGGAAGAACGTCCTACTTATTGGTGTGACCATAGAAGAAATGTTCTTTGAATTTTTGAGAAAAGGAAGGGATTTTCCTAGTGCTATGTTGCAAGATTTTATTAGAAAGGATGGAGCTTTTTCTTCTAAGTTTTTACATAAAGCTTTAAATATGAATGCTTAAGTCCAAGTATGGCTAAGTGTGAAAAGTAAGAGAAGATGGGGTTTTAAAATAAGGATTTTGAGTATAATTTCACAGAGAAAAAACCAAATGAATAGAATGGTAAAAAGGAAAAGTGTGCATTTTGACCATAGTTAGAAAGTTTAAGAAAAATTTCTCTTTTATTTTCAATTATCTTAATTTTATTTTAAGTTTAATATTTTTATCTTATGTGCAAAGTCATTTAGTTACATATTAAATTCCTTTGTGTAAAACTTTGTAGTTTCATGCTATAATCTTTTGGATAAAGTCATGGGTTACATACTAATATCCTTTGTGAAAAGACTTATCTCTTAAATTATTATAATTTTTATCTTTTAGTGCATTTATAAAAAATCTTGTCATTTATTAAATCAACTTAGAGGTTGTGTAAGCATTTATTTATATGTATTTTCTATCATTACGCATGCTAATTAATAATTAAAAGGTTCTAACCTTTATCGATAAATTTTACTCTGCCCAATTTATCTTTGAATGACTAATTTATATGGTGGTATTTTGATAATTATCAAGTATTCTTAATTTTTATGAGATCTCTGAATTTTCAATTAAGGTTAATAATCTCTATTTAAAATAATTAACTTTTTCAATCACAAAGTCAAAAAAAAAACCCAAAGTATTACACAGCTAGCCAATTAGACTTCCTCTCTTGAATTAGAACCCTGGCCTTGGTCGTATTGACCTTGATTCATACTATGAAATAAACTAAAATCCCTCATTTCAATGACAATGGAGTAATAGGAGAGACCACCTTCCTAATGATTTCTGTGATAACTCTCCTCACACACTATTAATAATAAAATTTGCAAAAAGTCTAGGAAGACATTATCATATATGCTAAAAATATGTAAAAATAAAATAAAATTAGAAGAAGTGAGAAAATAATCAAAACATAGAAAGGATAAAATACCTCCCTCACTCCTTTTTTTAAAGGGTCATTAACGGAAAAGATTCTCTATAATTCTCCTCTTAGACATTTTGCAGTTCATCTTAAAGACGGGATAAGGTCTTCACCTTTCCCTTAGGATGATGGTGACAAAGAAGGGAAGAGATTTGGGATGTATTAGAACCCTAACTAACCTCATTCTCTTATCCTCTCCAAATGAAGTTACCTACCATAAAAATCTTAAATAAAGAAGACATAAACAATGGGGCTCAAAACAGTGCGTAAAAACAAAAAGAATTAAGAATGTAAAGGAAGTGAAATTCTTACGAGCAAGACAAAAATAAAATCCTTCAAAAAAAGAATAGGACATGAGAAAAATATAAAAAATACACAAGATTTGGAAAACAATCATAAAATCTAGTAAATCCCATAAGAATGGAGCTGAAAAGCTTCGAACAGGAAAAAAAAAATTGAAGGATTCATCAAGCATAGAAGCTTTGGAGAAAAAGAAAAAAGTTGGATAATTTTTAAAATGTAAAAAGGAAAGAATGACTTACCAAATAATTCTATTTAAATACATGAGAAAATTTTAATTTTGACAAGAATAATGATGACATAGAATATGGTTAATCATACATCATTATGATGCACAAAACATGAAGAGACTTATAACAAACATGCTCATAATCCTTTATCATCATTAATTGAAAACTAAAAATAACATTTCCTTCAAGAAAGAATAGGACATGAGAAAAATATCAAAAATACACTAGATTTGGAAAACAATCATAAAATCTAGTAAATCCCATAAGAATGGAGCTGAAAAGCTTCGAACATGGAAAAAAATGAAGGATTGATCAAGCATAGAAGCTTTGGAGAAAAAGAAAAAAGTTTGGATAATTTTTAAAATATAAAAAGGAAAGAGTGACTTCTCAAATAATTCTATCTAAATACATGAGAAAATTTTAATTTTGACAAGAATAATGATGACATAGAATATGGTTAATCATGCATCATTATGATGCACAAAACATGAAGAGACTTATAACAAACATGCTCATAACCTTTTATCATCACTAATTGAAAACTAAAAATAACATTTCCTTCAAGAAAGAATAGGACATGAGAAAAATATCAAAAATACACTAGATTTAGAAAACAATCATAAAATCTAGTAAATCCCATAAGAATGGAGGTGAGAAGCTTCGAACATGGAAAAAAATAAAAGATCGATCAAACATAAAAGCTTTGGAGAAAAAGAAAAAAGTTTGGATAATTTTTAAAATGTAAAAAGAAAAGCATGACTTTTCAAATAATTCTATTTAAATATATAAAAAAAATTTAATTTTAACAAAAATAATAATAACATAGAATATGATTAATCATACATCATTATAATGCACAAAACATGAAGAGACTTATAACAAACATGCTCATAACCTTTATCATCACTAATTGAAAACTAAAAATAACATTAAAAGTCAAAAACAACAAAAGGCTCCTCAGACATGCATCAATCCTCAAATCAATCTAAAGGATCCTATTGGTCACAATTCGAAGGTTCTTTATCATATTTATAAGAAAACCTTAAACCAAGTCTAAAGAGAATCATTACACACATTTAAAAAACATAAGGTTAATCAAGACACCATTCTTCAAAACTTAGAACATTTCTCTATAGTCAACGCACAAAGCTGGAAAAATTCTGTTCTAAGTCTAATCGTTATACCGTGAACATAAAAACCTACAATACACACAATATCTATTGGGCTATTTTATCCGTGATCTAAAGTTCAAAGTTTAGGTAATAAATAAGTCTTCACACAGGATCAAGACCCTTAACTCATTTAAGCCTTGGGCGAAGATCTAGATTAATATTCAACGAATAAAAATCTCATCATCACTATAAGCACACTCCCATTCTAGCATTTATACAAAAGGAGCCTATGCATAAGGCAATCATGAAGATCCCAAGTACTCACTTTTCAATACATTATTAGTATGTTAGAATTGGTATTGACTCAGATGTTAGAGTATCATTGCAAGTAACATTTACTTGTTGCTTGAGTACTTTCAACATTGTAAGTTTCTCCATCTTTATTGAAGATATAAACATTGTTCTTGGATCTTTAAGAACTATTCTAAATCAATATTATTTTAAACCAAACAAATTTTAAAAGATTTATCCTTTTTACCTTAATTTTTATTTCACTAACCTAAAAAAATTATTTAATTAAAAAATAAAATTTCAAATGTATTAAAATACTAAAATCTTCGTAACAATTCATGATCAAGAAATTCTAAAATGTAGGTGTTATATTACATATTAAGAAATCTTTCAACGTTTGTATTACATTAATCTCTTCTTGTATATGAATATAACCTCTTTTTCATAAACTTTCATAAGTCTCTTATTATACATGCACACAAATCTTTTTTTTTTTTTCATAAACTCTCTTAATAGATCATCTTAAAATTATGAAAATATTTTGAATCTGACTTTTAATATGAAACACAAAGAAAGAAAAAAAAATGTGAATAAACAAATGGGAGGGTGTTAATAATCTAATCGCATCCTACCTTATAACATGGCAGTACATAAGTAATAGTTATATAATTTATAAATCTTTCGATATAATTAAATATATATATATATATATTTAAATAAAATATTTATATCAATTTTTATGATTTTTATATATTTAATTTTATTAAAAATATTTATATATTTTTAATACTTTTTAATAAAAAATAATATTTATAAATACTTCAAATCAATTTAAAAATTCATAATAACAAAAATATATTTAAATTAATGTCAAACATAAGTATATATTGAAAGATGTGTTGTTTTTCAAAAAGTGAAAATTAATTTTCTACCACATGAGCTAATTAATTAAACTATGCAAAATGTGGGTCCGACCCCAGACGTGTGACGGTGTGAGAAAAGACGGAAAGAATGGTTTCGTTGATGATTCCTTTGTTTCAACGCTTACCGCGTAAGCAACTTGCACGATCAAAAGCATCGCCCCCAAATCCCCAACGCTGAAGAAGCATCTCAGAGTACAGATCGGAGGCTGTTTTCTTTTTGTTTAGATTTTCTATTCGATCTCCGTTACGGTTGTTCGTTCGAGGAACGCCATGAGTTTCATCTTCGGGAAGAGGAAAACACCCGCAGGTTTGTTCATCATCGCTCGCTCTGTCGAATAAATAATTTTTCTTAAAAAAACTTTGAATTTTCAGAATTGGATTGCTCAATTTTGATTTTAGGGGCATCAACCGTCATCAAAATTTTTGCATTTTTGTTTTATTTATGTTCAGCATAATCACTTGTACCTCACAATCTGTTCGACTATGTATGCAAAAATCAAATTCTTTTGATAATTATGTTGTTATCTCTGCTTTTATTTTTCTTCTTTCTATTGCGGTTGCTGTATTACAGATTTACCTTAAGATTTATTGTATCTTATCTTCTAATTGGTTTTTCTCTCTTTTCTCTGATAATATACAGAAATTACGACAATTGTATCCGTTTTCTTTTCAATTTCAATCATGCTTTGCAACTATTAGAATCATAGTTTTAAGGAACTACTAATTGACGCATTTACTTGTCTACTTGATTCAAACGAGGGTATCTCTGTGAGGATGATTGCTATTTAACACACTGCATATTGATTTCTTAGTACATGACAATAAAGTTGTGACTTTCAGAGCTTCTGCGGGAAAATAAGAGGATGTTGGACAAATCAATTAGAGAAATTGAGCGTGAGAGGCAAGGTTTACAAGCACAAGAAAAGAAATTGATTTTGGAGATAAAGAAAAGTGCCAAACAAGGCCAGATGGTATGGTTGATGACTGTGTCTTGATTGTATTATTTGCCTCTTTTACTTAATTTCTGGTTGTAGCATAGCTTGTTGAGTATGGTAGTCTAGCTGTTTATTATTGCAGATTTATTACATATAATGCCCTGCCTCTGCTGTCTGTAAGAGGAATTGGATTGGAATTAGCTGGTCTTTATTTTTTGTTTTAAAATAAGGAAGAGGGCCTGAAGGTGTTGGCTGCTCAGACGATATCGTTTTATTTTATTTTCTTATTCTTACTATTTATATGTTCTTTGTCCTGTGTGTTCTCATTAATACTTGTTGGGGAATTTGTTCTACTTAATGTAATCATTTGTAATTGAGCTCTAATACTCCTACATATAAACAGTGATTTACACCTATATACATCCCAAATCTAATGGTTATAAATTTATTTTTTAAAAAGTATAAAAGAGGATCGAATGGTCATAAATGGGGTGTAAACAGGTGTAATGTGCTTTTGGTATGTATGAGAATCATTTCGCATTGTAGTATCCAAAATATATATTCACATGTATTTTGGGGATGAAACTTTTGTAGTTACTGCACCTGACACAAGTAATTGCTCACCGGTGCTACTGCAGGCTCAATACATTGTCTGTTTCCCTAATGGATCTGCTAATTACCGTTGTAGAACTAATGAAATCCTGAGTTCTATGATCTCCTTGGAAAGAAATATACTTGAATTGCTTTTAGTGAAATGGATTTGAAGGTTTTTTTTCCTTCTAATTTTACCTTTCTGCAGCTTTTGAATCCTTCTTTCATTGAATTTAGGGTGTCGTGAATGTGTTTCACAATTCACACGTCAATTCTGTTGTCATTTCTGATATTCTTTGTCTACCATGTCGTTTGCAATATTACATGATTATGGGAAAATATGGGATTTTTGTTATAGACTATATTGGTGAATCTAGATCTGTTGTCTCAATCTCTGCAAGATCAAACAAAATTATGTTGTTTATCTTCAATTATTTAGACATCCCATAAGATAAATAAATCGGACTATCATTTTCTTAAATTGTTAATCTACTACATCTTGTTTGGTTGTATTGAAAAGTGCATGATGTTAAAATGTGAAATGTTAACTAATGTGGTTTTTGCAAGATAGTGGAACTGGCTTGTTCATGATGAATCTAGTTTGGCTTCAATTTCTTTTACCTGTGAGTTCAGATTTTTACCCTGAACCTAATTTTGCCTGTGATCTCATATCTATGTGTTTACCAGTTGCCATATTCATGTGTTTATCGTTTTGTATGGTTAACTTTTGATTTAGCTTTTACGGTGGGTGGTATATGTTTCACCGATGCCATTTTTGTATATTCACGTAATGTTGTCCAGGGAGCTGTTAAAGTTATGGCAAAAGATCTTGTTAGAACAAGGCATCAGATTGAAAAGTTTTATAAGCTGAAGTCTCAGCTGCAGGGTGTATCACTCAGAATTCAGGTGTGTCATGGTGACTTTATCTATTGTTTTTTAATTTGTTCTGGCCTAAGGTCATGTCATTTTGTTTTTCTTAGTGCATGATTAACTGGCTAAAACCTTCAAAATTTTGATTAAAACTGGTATCCTTTTGTTATTCAAGTATTAAAATCTAGTTTCTTTGGTTTTACAATATTTCAGACTTTGAAATCAACACAAGCGATGGGTGAGGCTATGAAAGGTGTGACAAAGGCCATGGGGCAAATGAATAGGCAGATGAACTTGCCATCTCTACAGAAAATCATGCAAGAATTCGAGAGACAGAATGAGAAGATGGAATTAACGATGGAAGTGATGGGAGATGCAATAGATGATGCTTTAGAAGGGGATGAAGAAGAAGAAGAAACAGAAGAACTAGTGAACCAGGTTCTTGATGAGATTGGAATTGACATAAACCAAGAGGTATGCTTTTTGTTTGTTTCCCATTCAACATCTCTTTTCACCTAAAAGTAAATTTAGTCACTTTAACAAAGCATAACAAGTTTTTATTTGATGCACAGCTTGTGAATGCACCATCATCAGCTGTTGCTGCACCAGCTGCAAAGACAAAGGTACCTCAAGTTGAAACTACAGGGAATGATGATAGCGGGATAGATAGTGATTTACAGGCAAGGTTAGACAATTTAAGAAAAATGTAGTATGGGACTCCAGTTTTACTGGGAAAAGTGATGCTCGTATGTACCATATAGTATAATTGATAAGTTGTGCCAGTATTTGAACTCCTAACTATATAATGATGGTTTTGTTTTTAAAATAAATAAGATTCCTTTCACAGTTTACATATGTCAAATGCTGCACCCTTTGAATTATTTATTTTTGTTACAATAGTGTATCAACCTTCTCATGAAAAAGAAATATGTTGTCTATCTGGGTACACAATGATTCTCTTTGTGCATCAAGTACATTGTACGATGTCAAAATGGGTTAAAAATTACTGTTGGATATTATAGAAATGAACTGATGAAGTAATGTCCTGTGAGTCTGAGTAGAACTTCAATTGACACTCTCCAGCAACGTGGAATTTCTAGTAATGTCATATTTGAAATAGGATGAAATATTTTTTTAGTATGTATGCTCAATAAATTGCAAATGACAGCAAAATACCAACTACTGTATAGTTAAATATTTCATACGGTAAATGGAAGAACCACATTAGATAAATAATCCAAAATAATGTTTAACCTGCATGAAATATAAACACAGATTTAATTCAAGTAACCAGGCATATACTAAAACTGAGTACCGCTAAATGTACGATTTTATCTAGATGACATTTATCAAAATTTTAAAGTGATAAATTTAGTCAGTCTCTCCCTTTCTATTTAGTCAGTCTCTCCCTTTCTAACGCTCTGGAAAAAGAAGAAAATTGAAGAAGAGAAAATAAGAAAAATAAATGTCTACGTCTTTTTTTAATTAATTGATGGTAAAAAATTGGAAAGAAAGTAAAATTTTAAAGATGAGTCTCGTCCAAATTTTTTTTCTTCCAATTGGCCAAGAAAATTCTGAAAGGGAAACTTGGACTTTTTCCCTTCTTTTGCCTTGTACTCATCTTGCTTCAAAATTTTCTCTTCAACACAACGTAAACATAATACAAGCAATTTCACTGAAAGCTCCTTTTTCCGTCGATTTTGGTTTTTTCTTACTTATTTTTCCCTTCTTTTTTTACGAGACAACTTGTGTGTCAACCTTTGTGCTTCCGAGCATTTCCAACCCACTAAAATAGGGATCGGCAGGCAAGTGCACTTATCATTTTAATAGTAAGGATAAGTCAATATTATTTTAATGAAAACTGAAATTTAATTAGTAATTTCTCAATTCTTCTATAATATATATATATATATATATATATATATATATATATATATATATATATATATATATATATATATATATATATATATATATATATATATATATATGGATCATCAATTGAATAAAAAGTATTTTTCACACGACAAAAAATGAAAATTCTACCTTAACATCTATTTTGACATATATAAAGAATTAATAAATTTAGTATCATACAAGAACTATAAAAAAATAATAAGTATGTTAAAAATTTGATATATAAAAGGTAATTTTAGTGTATAATTTTACTTAACCTTCATCTAAATAATTTAAATTTTTATTTTAATTCAAACCTTAAAACTGTAATTGAAAATCAAATTTTCTATTATAATTGAAGGTTAATTTTCAAACGCAACATATTCTTTCTTTCAAATTAAAAAGCTATTCATTAGAAATTTTCGGATAAAGTATTAGGTTTTAAAATTTTTAGAACTTTATAGTTATTGACGATTATTCGTAAAGTCATATTGCTTTATTTTAAATTTAATTCCTATTTTAATTTTTAAATTATGAATAAAAATTTAAAATTAATTATAAAAAACTAATTTATAGAAGCATTAGAATAAATATAATCAATCAATTTATAAAATAAACTTAAATTAGAGTAAAAAATTTAAATTACAAAAGAGCTAGAATTAAAATTGCTCTTCTTTTTACTACAATAAAATATAATTATACATAATAAAAAAAATGAATGAAAGAAAGAACTTGAAAGCATCTTACTTGATGAAAGAATGATAAATTTTGCACTTTAATTGTTCTAACACATTGATCAACCATTTAAAGAATCGTAAGAGAGAGAGAGATCGAACTTGGAAGCATATTTTATTTTCAACTTCACAAAACTATACAAGTCTAGAAGGGATAATATTTATATGCGCCTTCATTAAAATTAATATGCTTCACATCATTTTCAATATTCTTGGCAAACTTATCCTGATTTATTGAGTTTTGAAAATATATTTTTAAATTATTTTTTTTTTCATTTAGTCAAGTCTATCATTTAAATTCGTTTTTAAGATTATTTTTTGTCAATGTACAACTTAGTTAAAAAAATTAAATGCCACATAAGATATGAATTAGTATCAAAACCACAACGTTTTGCATTTTTAATAAACCTCTAAGACTGATTTCAAAGACCTCAACAATGATCCAATGACCTCAAGGTTACTTGCTTCCAATCTCCATTACCACCTCACAAAATACACCCATCTCCTCTATGGCATCTTCTTTCCATAAAAACTTATGTTGTGGGAAATCACAATTGTTGTAACTCCGGTCACAACGTTATACTCATTAAGAAAATTAAAAAATGGAGGAGTTGCCACCAAAATTTATTATTTTTTTAAAAAAATACTAAAAAGTTATCTTTAAAATCAAACTGAATTTGAAAGTTGATTACACCTAGGAAAGATATTAGCATTTTATCCCATTGTTCAATAAAACAGTTATCCTCTAATTAATTATACAAACTAATATTTAATTTTAAAATATTTATTTCATTCCAAAGTACATCTATTTTTTTTTTATGTTTTTGGTTATTTGATACAAAGTATTTGAAGTTATTTGGAGAAGTTTAGAAATCTACCTTTTGATTTTGATGAATTTTAATTTTGGAAAAATATATTTTTAAAGTGGGATTATTCTTAAAAAAGAAGAAAATTTACTTTGCATAACATTCAAGTTATCAAATGACTACTCAATAAACAAAATCAAATGGTATCAAAGATGAATTAACTATTCAATTAACACAACTTGATTACTGTGCATATTTAAAAAGAAGTTTAGTATGTAAGAAACTTTTAGAATTTTGAAAATAGGAATTTTAAATTATCCTAAGTGTTTGGAATTTTTTATAAATTATAAAGAATTCTTTATTGTAAAATTTAGGAAGAAATTATTTTTGAAACTAAGTGGTTGGAATTTTATTTCATACTAAGTGTTTAGGAATTATTATACTTTTCATTTTTTAGAAATATAGTATTTTTTAAATATTAATTTAAAAATAAAATAAATTCATTATCGTAGGATATTTGAGATAGCAAATGACTACTCAATAAGTTTATATGATTCAAGTAACATTAGAGGTGGACGAACCACTCAATTAATCTTACTTGTTCATTATGTGGATTCAAAATAATTTTAAATATATTTTTTTTAAAAAAATTCCTTTTGAAATAGGAAGAAATAAATTTTTTATTTTCTTATAAAAATATATTTTACCCAAAGTTTAAGATAGAAAATGGTTACTCAATAAACTTTCAAGTTTCAAAATAGTATCAAAGGTGGATAAGATAGAAAAATGGTTACTCAATAAACTTTCATGTTTCAAAATAGCATTAAAGATGGATCAACTACTCAATTGATATTGAAGAATCATTGACTAAATTTAAAACAATAATTTTATAAATTATTTTATTTTAAAAATTAATTTTTGTAATTTTAAGAGAAAAATATTTTTTTAATTTTTATTATTGGCTAAAAAAACTGAAAAGCAAAGTTTTTAATTTTTATAGAGAAAAATTCAATAATAATGAAAAAAAAAATCTATGCCACGATTTAATGCATGCATAACATGAATAATAACAATATTCTACTATAAGAGTAATATAGTTGGAAAAATCAATCTTTACAAGAGTATAACAATTATTTACATTAAATTTACCGAATAACAAACTTAAAAAGAAATCACGTAAAGCTATATAGTATTCAGTTTCAATTTATCTACAAAGGCCTTCACTCATAATAAACACCGTGAAAAAAATTGGATTTAGAAACTAGACACACATGTGGTTACGGGGAATTTGAACTTATTATATTATATTACCTTTTCAAAAATAACAAATTTCATGAGATATGAATGGAAAAGAACGATGTTATACTCTTCAGACTTTGTGATTCACTATCCGTACATCTACATTCATGACTTTTCATGACTTTTCATGCTCCAAATGAATATGAAAAGCCAAGGTTTTTCATTATTGTAAATTAACACCAACAAGTGGTGGTTTAAATATTTATATAAAAAAGGAGAAAATAGTTACTTGAAATAGAGATTTTTTTTCTCTTTTTTATTAAATTTTTTATTATTCTTCCAACTTCGTATTTTTTTCTGATTTTTTCCTTTTTTTTATTCTTTTTTCATTTCTATTTTCTTTTAATTTTGTTGCTGCTTTTTTCTTTTTTTTTTATTCTTTTTTCATTTCTATTTTCTCTTAATTTTGTTGCTGCTTTTGTTATACGTAAGTATTTTTCTGATCCCATTTTGCTTTCCAATTTTTTTCTTTCTTATCTTCTAAAATCACAACTGCCTTGTCCCACTAAGAGGAGTACCATCTCTTAATTTTTAGGCCTTTCTACCCACTAGTGGAAAATGGGCTTTTACATCGGTTGTTAAACACTTTTTACATCGGTTATTCAGGCGGTGTTAAAGCGGGCGATATAGAAAATAAGACTTTTTACATCGGTTCTGGAACCGATGTAGAAAGTACACTTTTTGCACTTTTTACATCGGTTGTGATGTGAACGTGGGCACCACGATAAGCAAAAGAGATCATCTCGAAGATTATCTACAAGGAATGGAAGGTCCTATGACGCGGAATAGAACCAAACGTATGGAACAAGCACTTGAAGGTCTTATCAAGGAAGTTCAAGGAAAAGACTACGTGGACTCAAGCCCAATTCCAACATGGGTTAATTTATGTAGTTATATCATTGAAGATCTTAAGTGATAAAGTTTATGATTTACTATAAATTACATTAGGATTTGATATTTATCTAGAAGTTATTCGTTTTAAATTGGTTGCAATTCAAATTGCAATCTGATTAGAATTTCTAATTTATTATCTTTTTTACTAGATTAGGTTCACTATAAATAGGGGTTAGGGATTCAGTGAAAAGACAGATTTTGAGTATTAATCATATTTTCTCTTTGAGAGTTTTTCATCTCTGTGTGAGTTGATTCCCTTGGTTCTTGGGCAAAGAACTACCTTTGATAACGTTGGTTCTTCCGGCAGGTCGCGGTAAGGGTCACGTTCCTCTTGATAACTTCGGTGCTCTTCGGCAGGTCGCGGTTTGTGTCAGGTTCCTTTACCTTATTTTATCCTAATCTTATTTTATCCTTTCTTATCTTATCCTGATTCTCAAGACGTTTCGTTATCGTTTCTGCATTCCGATTCATTCGCGTAGGGTGAATCATATCATTTGGCATCAGAGCTTCAGCTCTTGGAATCAGGTGTCATCTATCCTTTATTCTAATTTTCTCATGTTAAAGTTTCTATCTACTAAATATTAAAAAAAAAAAGAGTTGCGATAAAAACTCAAAAAAAAAGGAAGCAAAAAAAAAATTGTGATAGAAATAAAAAAAAAGTTGTGGTAGAAATTAAAAAAAAAAAAATTCAAGACAATTGGAAAAAAATCCAGTCTTCATTCAATATAATTTTTTTTAAGTTCTTAATTCTTGACCAATATTCCTTACCTTGTTCATCTTATGTATCTATGACTCTTTCGTTATCTGTGGAAAAATCAATTTGTAAAGTTCTTGGTTCAAGGATTTATAAGGAGAATCGAGAGGTAAAAGACAAGAGTTGGTTAGAGCATTATAGAAAAAGCCAATTTGAGTGTAAACATGAGTGGAAAACGTTAATATTGAGGAAAAACACTAAGGGAGTGATTGGTGAGGCTTTATTATTCTAATTTGTTTATTTTGTTCAATTTGCAGCATTGCCAACATGAGTGGTGAACTCCATCAAAATAAAATGGATCTAAAAATATTCATAAAATCAGTTCAAAATCAATTCCAACAGTTGAACAGGAGGTTGGATGATATGGATGGTTGTTCGAGAGGGGGGTCTCAGGTTTCTCGTCAGAGTAGTCCCCAAAGATTAATTCACTATGATGAAGAAGGAGATTGGAGGAAGAACTTAGAATCAAACAGTGAAAGTTTAAGAGAAAAAAGACGATATCGAGAAAAGGATAACAACTTGGGGAGTATTAAATTATCCCTTCCACCATTCCAAGGAAAGAACGAACTTGAAACTTATCTAGAGTAGGAGAGAAAAGTAGAGCATGTGTTTGATTTTCCCAATTACTCGGAGGAGAAAAAGGTAAGACTAGCCAGTTTTTCTTTTATCGATTATGCTAATATTTGGTGGGATCAGTTATCCTTAATAAGAGGAGATATGGAGAGAGACCTATCCGAACGTGGGAAGAGATGAAACTAGCAATGAGAAAAAGATTTGTACCAAGTCACTATCATAGGGACTTGCACCGAAAACAACTACAAAATCTTACTCAAGACGCCATGGGTGTTGAAGATTATTACAAAGTGATGGAAATTGCTATGATAAGAGCCAATGTGGAGGAGGACAAAGAAATCACTATGGCAAGATTGATTAGAGGGATAAAAAGAGAGATAGCTGATGTGGTGGAGCAACAACATTATGTGGAGATGGATGAATTGCTTCATAAAGCTATTCAGGTGGAAAGACAACTCAAATCTAGGAGCACTCGCAAATATCCCAAATATGCTTCTAATTCATCGTCGAAGTTTAATTGGTTCAATGAGAAAGAGGATCTTAAACCAAAGGAGGCTTATTTTGACCAAATGAAAAATTCAAAAGAATGTAAAATGAGAGAAAAAGAATTAGAAAATCAAGAAAAAGAAAAGAGAGATAAAATTGAGAGTGAAGAAAAAGTAGAAAGTCAAAAAAAGAATGAGAAAGAATTAGAAAATCAAGAAAGAAAAAAGAGAGATGAAATTGAGAGTGAAAAAAAGTAGAAAATTAAAAAAAGAATGAGAGTGAAAAGAAAGAAAATTCAAAAAATAAAGAAAAAGAAAATAAAGTTTGTGTATTTTCTCACAAAGGGAAGGTCGAGAGTGTTTTAAGGGCAAAGGAACTAGTTCTTGTACTCATGTACAAGGATATTTATCTTACTAACAATCATAACTTTTCTTTTCCTAGTGTTGTTGAATCTTTGTTGCAGGAAGTTGATAATGTATTTCCTAGAGAACCACCAAAAAGTTTACTTCCTATAAGAGGTATTAAACACCAGATTGATTTTATCCCCAGTGCTGTGATTCCATACCGACTAGCCTATGGAATTGTTCCTGAAGAGGTCAAGCAGATTCAAAGGCAAGTAGAGGAGTTGATGCAGAAAGGCTATGTGAGGGAAAGTCTTAGCCCATGTGCAGTTCCTGTTATCTCAGTACCAAAGAAGGATGGAACTTGGCGTATGTGTGTGGATTGTAGGGCTGTCAACAAGATTACGGTAAAGTATCGATATCCTATTCCGAGGTTAGATGATTTATTAGATGAATTGTATGGCTCTTGTTTATTCTCTAAAATTGATTTAAAAAGTGGATATCATCAAATTCGTATGAAGGAAGGTGATGAGTGGAAGACTGCTTTTAAAACAAAATATGGATTATATGAGTGGGTTGTTATGCCATTTGGTCTTTCTAATGCACCGAGTACCTTCATGAGATTAATGCATCATGTCTTGCAAACTTTTATTGGAAAATTCGTTGTTGTCTATTTTGATGATATTTTAATATATAGTAAGACAATGCATGAACACTTAGATCACCTACGTGTTATGTGTACTACCTTACGAAGCCATGAATTGCATGCTAATATTGAAAAATGCACTTTTTGTATGGAATCAGTTGTCTTCTTAGGGTTTATTGTAGATTCTCAGGGAGTTAGTGTTGATGAAGAAAAGGTTAAGGCAATTAGAAATTGGCCCAGGCCTACAAATGCTAATGAGGTAAGAAGTTTCCATGGTTTAGCAAGTTTTTATAGGAGGTTTGTACAGAATTTTAGTTCTATAGCCGCCTCTTTAGTTCTATAGCTTGTCCATCTGTTTGTGGATAAGCCACAATAGAGAACAATAATTTAGTGCCCAATTTACCACACAAGGTTTTCCAAAAGTGACTAAGAAATTTAACATCTCGATCACTTATAATAGTTTTAGGTAAACCATGCAAATATATAATCTCTTTGAAAAATAAATTAGCAATATGAGTGATATCATTAGTTTTACAATAGGCAATAAAATGTACCATTTTGCTAAACCTCTCTACAACGATAAAATTACTATCTTTTCCTTTTGAGGTCCTAGACAGCCTTAGTACAAAATCCACAGAAATATCAGTTCAGGGATATTTAGGAACAGGTAAGGGTGTATACAAGCCATGATGCATTACCTTAGATTTGATTGTAAGAAAGTAATATATTTTTCACTAATAAGTTTAACATCATGCTTTATTTTTTGCCAAAAAAGATGTTCATGTAAAATATGATAAGATTTTTGAATGCCAAAATTTCCAATTAATCCTCTCCCATGAATCTCTTTAATAAACATTCCCCTTACGCTACACTTAGGTACATGCAATTTATTTTTCTTAAACAAATATTCATCTTGCCTAAAATAGTCATCAAATCCATGGTCAGAACACGCTTTCCACAATTGTCCAAATTCAATATCATCCACATACATGATTTTTAGTAATTGAAATCCAAGCAATTTGGTTTGTAAAGTCATAAGTAATACATACCTTCGAGACAATGCATCCGCTAAAATGTTTTCCTTTCCCTTTTTATACTTGATAACATAAGGAAACATCTCATCAAATTTAAGCCACTTCCCATGCCCTTTGTTAAGCTTACCTTGGGACTTTAAAAACTTCAAGCTGAATTGATCAGACTAGATGACAAATTCTCTCGACCAAAGGTAATGTTGCCAAGTTTGTAAAGCACTCACCAAGGCATAGAGCTCCTTGTAATAGATTGGATAGTTAAGCATTAATCCATTAAGTTTCTCACTCCCATAAATACTTGCTAAACCATGGAAGCTTCTTCCTTCATTAGAATTTGTAGGCGTGGGCCATCCTCTAGTTTCATTAACCTTTTCTTCATCAACACTAACTCCCGTAACCTTGTTGATGACTCTACAGTCCATGCACATGCGCCATGTTCCATTCTTCTTTGGTACCAAGATAACATGAACTGTACATGGGTTAAGATTTTCCCTCACAAAGCCTTTCTGCATCAACTCCTCTACTTGCCTTTGAATCTGCTTGACCTCTTCAGGAACAATTCTATAGGCTAGTCGGTTTGGAATCACAGCACCGAGGAAAAAATCAATCTGGTGTTTAATACCTCTTATAGGAAGTAAACTTTTTGGTGGTTCTCTAGGAAATACATTATCAACTTCCTGCAACAAAGATTCAACAACACTAGGAAAAGAAAAGTTATGATTGTTAGTAAGATAAATATCCTTGTACATGAGTACAAGAACTTGTTCCTTTGCCCTTAAAACACTCTCGACCTTCCCTTTGTGAACAAATACACAAACTTTATTTTCTTTTTGTTTATTTTTTGAATTTTCTTTCTTTTCACTCTCATTCTTTTTTTTATTTTCTACTTTTTCTTCACTCTCAATTTCATCTTTCTTTTTTTCTTTCTTGATTTTCTAATTCTTTCTCATTCTTTTTGACTTTCTACTTTTTCTTCACTCTTAATTTTATCTCTCTTTTCTTTTTCTGGATTTTCTAATTCTTTTTCTCTCATTTTACATTCTTTTGAAATTTTTCATTTGGTCAAAATAAGCCTCCTTTGGTTTAGGATCTTCTTTCTCATTGAACCAATTAAACTTCGACGATGAATTAGAAGCATATTTGGGATATTTGCGAGTACTCCTAGATTTGAGTTGTCTTTCCACCTGAATAGCTTTTTGAAGCAATTCATCCATCTCCACATAATGTTGTTGCTCCACCACATCAGCTATTTCTCTTTTTAGCCCTCCAATGAATCTTGCCATAGTGATTTCTTTGTCCTCCTCCACATTGGCTCTTATCATAGCAATTTCCATCTCCTTGTAATAATCTTCAACACCCATGGCGTCTTTAGTAAGATTTTGTAGTTGTTTTCGGTGTAAGTCCCTATGATAGTGACATGCTACAAATCTTTTTCTCATTGCTACTTTCATCTCTTCCCACGTTCGGATAGGTCTCTCTCCATATCTCCTCTTATTAAGGATAAATTGATCCCACCAAATATTAGCATAATCGATAAAAGAAAAACTGGTTATTCTTACCTTTTTCTTCTCCGATTAATTGTGAAAATCAAACACATGCTCCACTTTTCTCTCCCATTCTAGATAAGTTTCAGGTTTGTTCTTTCCTTGGTTTCTAAGTTCTCCCCCCAATTTGTTTCTTCATTGCGATGAAGTGATATTTGAGGACTACTTCTACGAGACACCCGAGATCTCCTTCTCGAACAATCCTCCATGTCCTCCAACCTCCTGTTCAACTGTTGGAATTTATCTTGAATTGATTTCATGAATACTTTTAGATCCATCTCATTTTGATGGAGTTCACTACTCATGTTGGCAATGCTGCAAATTGAACAAAATAAATAAATTAGAATAATAAGGCCTCACAAGTCACTCCCTTAGTGTTTTCCCTCAATATTAACGCTCTTCACTCGTGTTTACACTCGAATTGGCTTTTTCTATAATGCTTTAACCAACTCTTGCCTTTTACCTCTCGATTCTCCTTATAAATCCTTGAACTAAGAACTTCACAAGTTGATTTTCCCACAGATAACGAAAGAGTCACAGATACACAAGATAAATAGGGTAAGGAATATTGGTCAAGAATTAAGAACTTAAAAAAAAAAATATTGAATGAAGACTTCTTTTTTTTTTTGAATTTCTATCACAACTTTTTTTTTTTGAATTTTTATCACAACTCTTTTTTTTGGAATATTTAGTAGATAGCAACTTTAACACGAGAAAATTAAAATAAAGGATAGATGACACCTGATTCCAAGAGCCGAAGCTCTAATGCCAAATGATATGATTCACCCTACGCGAATGAATCGGAATGCGGAAACGATAACGGAACGTCTTGAGAATCAGGATAAGATAAGAAATGATAAAATAAGATGAGATAAGATGGGATGAAATAGGTAAGATAAAGTGAGATAAGATAAAGGAACCCGACACAAACCGCGACCTGCCGGAGAGCACCGAAGTTATCAAGAGGAACGTGACCCTTACCGCGACCTGCCGGAAGAACCAACGTTATCAAAGGTAGTTCTTTGCCCAAGAACCAAGGGAATCAACTCACACAAAGATGAAAAACTCTTAGAGAGAAAATATGATTAATACTCAAAATCCGTCTTTTCACTGAATCCCTAACTCTTATTTATAGCTAACCAAATCTAATAAAAAAAGATAACAAATTAGAAATCCTAATTAAATTGCAATTTGAATTGCAACTAATTTAAAACAAATAGATAAATATCAAATCCTAATGTAATCTATAGCAAATCATAAACTTTATCACTTAATATCTTCAATGATATGACTACATAAATTAACCCATGTTGGAATTAGGCTTGGATCCACGTAGTCTTTTTCTTCAACTTCCTTGATGAGACCTTCAAGTGTTTGTTTCATACGTTTGGTCCTATTTCTCGTCATAGGACCTTTCATTCCTTGTAGATAATCTCCTAGATAATCTCTTTTACTTTTCGTGGTGCCCACGTTCACATCATTGTCTCAAGACGTTCTGTTATCGTTTCCGCATTCGATTCATTCGCGTAGGGTGAATCATATCAGGTTGTGGGCAGAACCGATGTAGAAAGTACACTTTTTACATCGGTTGTGGGAAGAACCGATATAAAAAGTCCTTTTTTTTAATGTTCATTTTGTTTAGGCATACAATCGTGTTATTTATTCACATACCTGCATATAGAAATAGAATCCAGGCAGACAATAGAGAATCACCAAACAGACCATACAAAATTAACATAATCTATATATTTAAACTAAATACATCATTATTTATTATCAAACTTTAATTTACAAATGAAATAACTTAAAATTACATCAAACAAGTATTGAAAGTTGAAAAGAAATGTAGTAATCAGCCATGTACCTGTTGAAAGCAAAGACAAAAGATGTTAAAAACTCTACTAAACATAAAAAACGTAATAAACATTTTAAAATAAGTTGAAAATAAACATACAATGATGAAATAATTAACCGATGTGACTAACTTGTATCATGTAGTAACATTTTTCCATATTCCTTCATGATGATCATCTCGAATAGCATGTACATCATCTATTTCATTTTCTTCATTGATACTAGATATCCTTGATGATAAGGGAGTTTGAGAAATATCAATATTTGAAAGATCATTGGTGTCATCACTAGCGATTGTTGTCTTTCCTTGAGGAACAACTATTTTGCTTGGTGGGCCATGATAAAAGGGTCATCTTTGTAAGCTACTTTTTGAAGGTCAACAAATGTAAATCCCAATTCATCGACTTGCACACCACTGTTACTATCAACCCATCTGAATTTGAAAACAGGCACTCTAAATTTGGTGTAATCAATCTCTCAAATCTCTTCAATCACTCCAAAGTAGGATATGGAAGCCTTTACAGGATTTTTATCTTTAGAACTTGCAAAATGCATCGACTTTGCCACCACCATAACCCCACAATTTGCATGGTACTTTTATCATCCTGAGACTGTGTAAAATGAAAAATGATTAATATCGTATCCAGTCCAACATATGACATCAAATTTTGGGCCATTTGCTAACCACTTCAATGTATCAGAGGCACCATCATCTTTCTTAATTGTTTCATCAAACCAGTTTAAGAACGTTTTGTTATGCTCATTCAACAACCATTTCTCTTTCATTCGAACATTCTCCTCCTTTATCATAGTTTTGTGAGTAGATAAGTAAGGTTGAACCTCAATGGTATTATTCAAAATATACAAATGTGCTTGAAGGACTTTTGCACGACCCATGCTTTTCACAGTTATGCCTCGTGTACCTTTACCTCCGTGTCTTCCCTCATGACGAGACTTAGGAACTCCTATGGGTTCCACCTCTGACAAATACTCTGTACAAAACTCAATGGCCTCTTCTGCAATGTATCTTTCAATCATAGATGCCTCGGGACGGTGTGGATTCTTCACATACCCTTTTAATATTTTCATGTATCGTTCTATTGGATACCTCCACCTCAGATAAACTGGACCACATAATCTGATCTCCCTCACTATATGAACAACCAAGTGAACCATAATGTCAAAAAATGATGGAGGAAAATACATCTCCAATTGGCATAAGATAGTAAAAGCTTTATTTTCCAACTCATCCAATTTTAGAGGGTCAATGGCTTTGCTACATATTTTGTTGAAAAATAAACATAACCTACTTATTGTATGTCTAACTTTTTTAGGTAAAATGTCACGAATAACCACTGGAAGTAGTTGTTGCATCAACACATGACAATCATGAGACTTTAACCTAACTAACTTTAAATCTTTCATCGAGACAAGTCTTTTAAAATTTGAAGAATACCCTTGTGGCACTTTAACCCCACGTAGGCACTCACAAAAAGAAATTTTCTCTTTTTTTGACAATGTATGACATGCCAGCGGAAAATATGTTCGCTTTCCTACAGACTGTGGAGCTAATTGATGTCGTATACCCATGTGAACCAAATCCAGTCGAGAATTGACTCCATCTTTAGTCTTGCCCTGTATATTGAGAAGTGTTCCAATGATGCTATCACACACACTTTTTTCCACATGCATCACATCAATATAATGTCTAACATCAAGTTTGCACCAATATGGAAGATCAAAAAATATTGATCTTTTCTTCCATATCCTTGTCTCAGTGACCTTTTTTTGAGTCTTTCCAAAAACAGTTTTGATATTTTTAACCCGATCGTAGACTTGTTGTCCAGTTAAGGCTTTTGGAGCAACATCATTTTCTGGCAACCCATTAAAAGCTTTCCTTAATCTACGATAAGGGTGATTAGTCCTGAGAAATTTTCGATGACCAAGATACACTGTCTTCCTTCCATGATGCAGTTGATGGTAACTTGTGCCTTCTTCACATATGGGACATGCTTTGTGCCCCTTAACGCTGTATCCACATAAATTTCCATATGCTGGAAAGTCATTAATAGTGCAAAAAAGCATTGCCCACATCTTGAAATTTTCATTACCATATGCATCAAATACCTCCACACCTTCTTCCCATAGATTTTGCAAGTCTTCAATTAAAGGAGCAAGATAAACGTCTATGTCATTTCTAGGTTGTTGTGGACCTGAAATCATCATGGACAACATGATGTATTTACGTTTCATGCACAACTCTGGAGAAAGGTTGTAAATTGTCAAAAGTACAGGCCATGAACTATGTTTACTACTTAAATTACCGTACGGATTCATTCCATCTGTTGCAAGTCCAAGCCTTAGGTTTCTTGGCTCATTCCCAAAATCGAGATATAGTTGATCAATCATCTTCCATTGCAAACCATCAGCTGGATGACGAAGTTTTCCATCAATCAGTCTTTCATCTACATGCCATCTAAGGTTCTTTGCTTCATCTTTATTACAAAACAATCGTTTGAACCTTGGAATTATTGGAAGATACCACAACACTTTGGCTGGAGGCCTCTTTGTGCTGTCATTGCAAATAGAATCATCATCCTTCAGTTTATAACGTGAAACTTGACACACAGGACATTCATGTAATCCTTCAAACTCATTTCTGTATAGTATGCAATCATTGGGGCAGGCATGTATTTTCTTATACTGCATACCCATCGGACATAACACCTTCTTCGCCTCATAATTACGCTTTGGTAATGTGTTACCTTCCGGAAGCATCTCTACCAACAGTTCAAGTAATTCCGTGAAACTTTTATCACTCCACCCATTCCTTGCCTTCAGAGTGAATAATCTTAACACTGCTGACAATCGTGTAAAGGTAGTACATCCCGGATACAAAGGTTTCTCTGAATCAGTAGACAAGTTACCATACATATTTGCCCACTCAAATGACGCATGCCCTACATCACGAATCATATCATGTACCCAATCTTCCATATTTATATCAACCTCCACCGTCTGTGACATACTTGGCATGCCTAATAACTCACCATGCCATGTCCATTTTGTATAACTTTTGCAAAATCCATCAGAAAGAATATGCTCTCTAATTTGACCAACCCCCCAAACGTCTCTCATTTAGACAATTAACACACGGACAGTAAAATTATCCATGACTCTGAGGTAGATTTGTCTGCGCAAAATTCAAAAACTCTTCGACCCCATTCTCGTACTCATCGCTCGTTCGTTTAGCATTTATCCAACTATGATCCATACTATATAAGAATCATCAACACATGATTTAGGATTAACCTTGTCACTCATTGTTGTTAATTTATTATCCTCACTATTGGTAAGACCCCATCCCATTCAAGAAAAAAGTTTTTTATTCATCGATTAACATACTTCTAAAATCTTGAATATCATACTTGGTGAAATTTCAGCAGCATTTCACATCAGTCTCCAAGTACATAACTTCATTATGGTTTCATTTACCATAATCAAGCATGTATCCAGAGACAATGCAAAATGAACTAAACCAAAATTTCATCAAGTATAATTTATAAGATTTATGAAGAAATTGTTAACCACTAAATAAAAAACCTTAGTCCCAAACTGTCCAACTTGGACAATTCAAGATTTAATATAATGAATGATTTACTTATTTAGTAATATACTCATTATATTCAACCTTGAATGGGAAACTAAGGGTATGCTCATATTTGAACTCAAGAAAACAAACCAACATATTTAAACTCAAAATCAATACTATAACATACTTAAACCCTAAGCAAACTTTCACATCTGCAATCACAAAGTAGAGGTACATAGAACATACCTCACAGTCAACACAAAATGGTTGAGCGGTGGCCAAGCGGTGTCCAAACAGAGGCACAACGGTGGTTGAACAACGACACAACACGGTAGCCAAATAAGAAGCTTAAAACTTACAGAATACAACCAAAATAAATGTATATTTCAACCATAATAATAGAATGAGATGCATAAATAACAACAAAGACGACTTCGAACCTTACGATGCGCGACGGCGACTTCGAACGAACGAAATCGTTCCAACGGCAACGACGACCACGAACGTAAGCACGGAGTGAAACGAAGAACAACAAGGATGTCGACAATGGCTAAGACTTAAACGGCAATAGAGACAACAAGCCGAAATGAGAAATTGGGGTTTTGGAAAATGAGGTTAAACACGAACAGCGTCGAAAAATAAGTGATAGGGGAAGACATTCTATCATCAGTTGTTTCTCAGAACCGATGTAGAAAGTACTATCTACATCGGTTATTTTCTAAACTGATGTAGAAAGTTTTAAAAAAATTCACTTTCTACATCGGTTCCAAAGCAACCGATGTAGAAAGTACTTTCTACATCGCTTGTTTCTTAACCGATGTAGAAAGTTTGAAAAAATACTCACTTTCTACATCGGTTGAGAAAAGAACCGATGTAGAAACTACATCGATTCTTTTCCCAACCGATGTAGAAAGTTTACATTTATTTACAAAAATGCCACCGCGTTTTTATTTATATTGGTTTTTGAAGAACCGACGTAAAATCCTGTTATAATATCGTATTTTTGCACTAGTGATCATAATAAACTTCCTACTATTTTTTCAACTGAAAACATTATCTTCATCCTTTTTTTAAATTTTGAATTTTTCTCTTTTTCCATTCTTTTAATTTTAAAATTTAAATAGAATAATGGTGATGTATTTCAATTGGGGATAAAATTGATTATTCATAACTATAAGGAGTATGAAAATCTTAGGAAAACCTTTCACACTCTTTTATATGGGTCAAGAATGATAAAATTAGAGTTATGATCAAATATAAGGAGGAAACATGTGATTGAAAGGGAAACTGTCCTTACAATAATGCTAAGCACTATTTTCAAACCAAAACCTTTAGATCAAAGCAAACATATGGAAGAGTGTTTAAGAACAAACATGAAATACAAGCATGAGTTATAACTTATGTTGTTGTAGATATCAAGAATAAGAGCAATTGGAGGTGGTTCGTAGAGTTGCTACATTTTAACTTAGGAGATTATAGACAAAATAAATGGAACTTTATCTTAGATATGAAGATGGTACTATGGGGATAGACTTGAAATATTGAAAAAAAAATTAAGATTAATTTCCATGATTTAAAAATCTCGAGGATTAACATTCATTATGAATATGTTCATTACTAATAAAATCATTTTCCTTTTAGGGTTTAAACATAACTTTATAAAAGGTCATGTCCGGTACTCCTCATAGATTCTATGTATGACACATATGGAAGAAATACTCAATGGAAACCATAAATCACCTCAATGGTAGAAATAATCAAAGTAAAAAGTCATTACCTTCATTTTAAGGCACCCATAATAGAGTCTATCAAAGTTCCTTTTTGAAATAGAAATCCTTATTACAACTTTATACTTACACAAATACCATACACCTTGATTACAACTTTATACTTACATTGAATGAACATAAGATTTATGGGCCTAAAGGGGTTGGAGCTTTGTATCTTAGGGGAAGACCAAGGATTCATGTTGAGCCTCAGATTGTTAATCAAATGGCCACGAACCTAAGAGTGGGGGTGAATTTGGTTAACAGATTTTTTTCCTAAAATTCACCAACAAATGAAAATAGTGAGCCCAAAAACATAATATTCAAAATATTAATGTAATCTTAATGATCAATTCAAGAAAATCAAAGTTAAGCCATTACGATTGACCAAGAACAAGAGATTATGCAGTTCATAGAAGATCAAGTGCAAAAATATAAAAGTGTAGAGAAGAAGAAGATCATACAAGAATTTATCTTGATTCACTCTCAACCACAAATAACTATACCTGGTCCCTAAGCACCACTTGGGATTTTCTTCACAATTTGAAGAGATACAATATCTTCTTACAAAAAATCACCTCAAGATCCCCTACTTGAGGCCTCAAAAACCATGTAAAGATGACCCACTTTTCACAAACACAAACATTTTCAAGAGAGAACCCCTTCATTCAAGAATCAACAACCAAGATTGAGAAGATTCAACAGAAGATCAAAATAAAATCATCCTTAAAGCTCAATAAAAATAAAATCTTAGAGCAATGACAAAACTTTCACACTTTGATCAAAGGCTCTCACAAAACAAATCTAAAAATTCTTTCTCTTTTTCATTCTCTATCATTTTCTATCGTTCTCTTATGAAAAATAGGTTAAGAATAAGAATTTAAATGTAAACTTAGATGGTAGTCTCTAATGGGTTAGTTTTAAACCGTTGTAACTAAATTTTTTTCAAAACTTTCATAAATTTAGCTTGAGAATCGATTACTATCATTGATAATTGATTATTAGAGCATTCTCTTACTATTGTAATTGATTAATAATGTTAGTAATCAATTACTATAACTCTAGAATGTATTGGTAATCTATTACACCCATTTTTAATCAACTTTTTCACTTCCAGAATATTTTGGTTATTGATTAAATCAGTTGGTAATCTATTAAACTAGTATTTTGCATGTTTTCATAACTCTAAAAGGATTTGTTAATCATTATTACATGTAGTAATCAATTACATCAGTTGGTTAACTCAGTACAAAAATCTGGTTAACTCTTATGAAGATTTGGTTACTTCATGTATATGTTACAAAAATAAGTTTTCATAATTCAAAATATTTAGGCTTTATGTATTTTTTCTAAATTTAAATTTAACCTTGAAAGCTTTCATTTAAGAATATTGTTAAGCTTTTCTTTCAGAAAACCAATTTAGAAAGCTTGATCAAAGTATGAGAGCTATGAACACATACATATAATTCTAATACTTAGCAATACTATTACTTGGTGGAAGTATTTATCTAAATCCATCTACAAGTAGATATGGAAGATCTCTTCTATTAATCTCCCTTTTCTTAATGATGACAAACATCACTTCAAAAAAAAAATTCTTCACAGCTAAGAATTTTGCTTCAAAGCATATCTTCCCTGAGTGAATGCTTCATTTCAACTTATATTTCTAGAAAAGAACATTTTTCTTTGATGTCATCTTGAAAATGATCAACTTATACTCTCCTGAACTACCTTTAAAAATGATGTACCTATTCTCCCCCTTTTGGCATGATAAAAATGAGTTAAACAAAAAAAGTGTCAAATGACATGGGTAAAAGAATAAACATAAATCTAATTTTGGATATATGGAAACAAGGAATGTAATAGAATTAGAATGCATACATATATCAACATCGATTGAAAAATACATGTAAGAAGAAGTATCCACAAAATAGTATATTAATTGATTACAACATGGAGTAATTGATTATCATATGATTCTGTTAAGCAATTCTTCATAATGTAGTACCAATTAATCAATTATAAGGCCATTTAATCAATTACATTGTAAAAATAAATAGTAGAAGCAATAAAAATTATAGTCTAAGTTCTTAATTCAAGTAGGTATAGGAATCATTTTTCATAAACATCAGCAATTCAGCATACTATCAATGTTATTCAAGTTATATAGGCCATTTTTCACTTCATGTAACACTGGATTCATGTAAAATTCCTACTCTCTTCTTAGATTAAAAAATATATCTTTTGATAAAGGTTTGGTAATGATATCAGCTAGTTATTTATTTGATTCAAAAAATTCAAGTATGTAATCACCTTTTTTCACATGATCTCTAAGAAAATGATGTCTAATGTTAATATGCTTAGTTCTAGAATGCAAGACAGAATTTTTAGACAAATTTATTGCACTAGTATCACATAGAAATGCTATTTAACTTTATCCCATAGTCTAAGAATTGTTGTTTGAGCCACAAGACCTGAGCACAACAACTTCCAACTGCAATATATTTAGCTTCAATAATGGATAATGCGACATAAGATTGTTTCTTACAACTCCAAGAAACTAATGCATTTCCTAATAAGTGACATGTACCACTTGTGCTCTTCCTATCTAGCTTACCACCAACAAAATCAGAATCTATTTAGCCTTTTATGAAGCATGCACTACCTTTAGGATACCATAAACCAACTTCAACTAAACCTTTAAGATATTTCATGATTCTTTTTACAACAGTAAGGTGTGATTCTTTGGGATTTGCTTGATATCTAGCACGTAAGTATACACTAAACATAATATCAACCTTACTAGCAATTAAATATAACAATGAACCAATCATCCGTCTATATTTAGTGAGTTCAACAGGGTTACCTCCCTCATCTTTGTCAAGATAAATTGATGTACCCATTGGAGTACCTATTTCCTTGCCATTGTCCATGCCAAACCTTCTAGCAAGCTCTTTGCAATACGTGATTTGGCTTATGAAGATTCTATTGCTCATTTATTTTATTTGCAATCCAAGGAAGAAAGTTAACTCTTCCATCATTAATATCTCAAACTCACTTTTCATAATAGTGGAAAATTCTCTACATAATGATCTATTAGTAGAGCCAAATATAATGTCATCAACATAATTTTGTACAAGTAAATAGTCATAATTTTTATTTTTAATAAATAATGTTGTATCTACTTAGATAAGGTTTGAATATTCAAAGTTTTCAAAATCTAAAGGTTGATCAAATACCTCCTCTTGTATATAACCATTAAGAAAAGCCTTTTGACATCCAATTGATATAGCTTGATAGCCAATATACATGCATATACTAATAACAATCAAATAGCTTCCAGTCTAGCTACTGATGCATAGGTTTCATCAAAATCAATATCTTCCTCTTGATTATATGTTTTAGCCATTAGTCTAGCTTTATTTCTTATGGTAATTCCATTTTCATTCAATTTGTTTTTAAAGACCCATTTAGTTCCTATTATTTGCTTATGCAAAGGATTAGGTACTAATTTTCAAACTTGGTTTCTTTCTAATTGATTAAGTTCCTCTTGCATACCTAATATCCAAAATTCATCTTCCATAGCCTCATTTATAGTTCTAGGTTCGATTTGTGAAACAAATACCATATGATTACTGTAGCACCCATAATTTCTTATAATGGACTCTCTAGGTTACAAATAATCTCTAGTCACAAACAAAGTAGAGATAAGAGCAAATGACAAAAAAATTAGAAAATTTTATACAAATGACGAAAATGCCTCTACATTAGGATAACCCAAATAATGTGCAGAAAAAATATAAAATAAAAGGTAAAATACATTCTAAGGAATTAGAATACATCAAGGATGATAGAAAAATCATGAGAAAATAATAGGAATAAAGAAAAAGGCAAAAAAACCATCAGAAAACTCCAAAAATACCTAAATCACCCCTAGAAAGCTCTGCTTTCTGCAAGGGCTAAACTGTTCCTAAAAACATATCAAATGATATTATAATGATTTGGAAATGAACCAATAAGTGTTAGAAATATCAGAGCAACAATTTGGGAACCTCATAAGAAATGTTGAAAACAATTACCAAATGCTCCTGGAAAGCCGGTAGGGAAAGAAAATATGAAGTAAAAGCTAGAAATGGGGTCCACACCTTGTGCACGAAATTTTCATGTGGGAAATGTGGTGGTGACTCACCATATGAGTCATCACTCCATTACATACATGTAAGACTAAAATAATAAATAGGAGAGATAAAATTAATCATAGTTAAAGTAAATTAACCATACCTAAGATAGGTTAATCTTGATTAGTAACAAAATCAGAAAAATTAACACTAATATAATCCTAAAAGGATAGTTTCTTACATTTATATTTATTTTATAAAATGGAAATTACATGTAAATATACCAAAATATTAAGTAGGAAATTAATTCCCAAACTACCCTTAAGTGGCTAAATTCCATAATGGCCATGGGAGGGCTCATTTTTTTTATTATCCCTCTTCTAAACACTTATAGAAACTCTCCTAATCCTCTCTAAACTCAATCTACCCCCAAAAAAACCTCAAAATCATACACTAAGCTTAAAGTTCCAACTTTGAAGTTTAAGTTAAATCAAGACAAAACCACCAAGCCCCACCACCACTACTAGATGATCTTATGTGTGGACCACCAAGGGAGGAAAAAATCAGACACAAAATCCCCATAAAAAACCTATCACAAATTCTTCAACAGTTATGATTTTTACCTTATATTTTTATAAGCTTTAATTTTGTATTTATGGTTTATTTTCCTTCTTTTTTGTGAATCCTTCTCTAAGATCTATGGATCTCTTTTTGTTTAAAACCTTTGGAGCTCAAAACTGCTCTTGAATGGTTAAATATGAGCATCATAGTTTTTTAGTGATTTTTGAAAGAAAAAATGAAGTTTGAATGGATTAAAGTGCTTCTAGCAACCTTAGGAGTAATATAATCGATTAAAATTTCTTAAAAATCAATTTCGATACCTTGGAAAATATTTGAGTATTTATGAGAAAAGTTAAGTGATCAAAGTAAGATATTTGTAGATCTTGGAGTAGATATACACTTCTTTTCTATAAAAGATGCTTTCATTAAAAAAATTGTTTAAAGTTAGTAACTTGATTATGTCTTTACTTGAAATTATTACTTTTTACTTTTTTCTTGCTAAGTATCCAGATCTGGACTCATGTAATAAAAGCCTTAAAGGAATAAGAAAAATTATGCTACAAGATCCATAAGCTTAAATTGGACATGAACTTAAAACTACAAAGTGTAAAGGTGGAATTTTGGACCTAAAGTTGCACAAATCATTTAAGTCCTTCCATGACCATGACTAAAGTTATGGAGTAAGGACAGTTTATGGATGGATATAAGGACTTATAATGAACCAAGTGCTAAACTTCATGACACCAAGGTCATATGGCAAGAAAATTGAAAAACACCCTTGTTCAAATAACCTATAGCATTCGGCCACTTCCAAGTAAATTAGGAGATCTTGAGTTTAAAATTTTGATTAGGGTATAAGAGGAACCTAGTCAAGTATAACTATGAAATTGTAATTTTAAAAGGTACTTGAAATTATTAAAGAGTGTATTTGTCCATTTTGATTAAATTGAGTGAAAGTATGCTAAAATTCATAACACCAAGACCATGGAAGGACAAATTAAGGAAAAGGAACCTTGTTTTCCAACTAGGGAATTCATCCACTCTCCCATTAATTAGGGAAACTTGATTTAAAATTTTAATTGAGGTGCAAAGTAGGACCTAAACAAGTTTAAGAAATGAACTTTAAAGTTAGAGAGATTTAGTAATGGTAGAGGACCATTTGGCCATGTGCACATAATTAGTAATAACTAGTTAACCAGCCTTGCGAGCTTTTAAAAGTGGATCAAAGGTAGATAAAGGCGGTGATTAGAAGTTAAATATGGAGTAGAGAAAGGAACAAGGTCATTTGACCATGCTCACTAGATAAGGAAGAAAAACTTCAAAAATTTGTGGTTGGTGTAGGTAATAGCCTAAATCTTGAATAGTGAAGATCATCTCTCTAAGAGAAGAAGAATTGAACTATAAGGCCTTAGGACTATGAGATAAGCATTCGACCACTTAGGGAAGTAATAGGTAAATAGACTAACTTGAATGTTTAACGATAATTACATAAGTCATGACTAAAAAACTTAAAGTTTATGAACAAGAAACAAAGAATTAGGCTTATGAATAAAACAAATCTAACTAGCTAAGTTATTTTTCAAGAGGCATAAAACATGTAACACTTAAACTTGAATTAAGTAAATGATGCATAAGAATTTTAATTAAGAATACCAAGAGTATACCATGATAAAGGTCAATTGACCATCTTGAAAAGAAGCAACTATAGAGCATAATATTTCATTAAAAATGTTAAGAAGAACTTAAACTTTGAGAAAAGCAAAGGTTGAAGGGTAACTTAGAAGGATGAGTGATCTAGATCTCATGAGTGTATTATCATAAATGTTAAGAATTGAGAAATTTGGACAAGTTATGAAAGTAAGTGACTATGCTACACAAGAATTAACATCAAGCCAAAATGAGTCAGTCTTGAATTAAAGAAGAATCTTTGCTTAAGATTATTATGCCAACTTATTGTAGTACTTCATGAGTACATAAAAAGTAATGTGAAGTGTATGAATATTACTCATGAATGATTAGAGAATGATGTTTTATATGATGACCATGTGTGGATAATGATGTGATAGTAACATGAAAGTAGAGACTAAATGTGCATGAAATATTGGTTGGATTGTTTGAGCATGCAAATTATCTAGAGCCCTTTAATAAGGAACTTAAGTAATTAAGGGATCATTAAAGACAGAACTTATGTGAAAAGTTAATACTACTCTTAATGTGCTTTGTGCATATTTAGAAGGCGCTAGGTCCTTCTAGAGATGAGACAAAAGGGTCTCCAAAAATCCTTCTATTATAAAGCGTTAGGTCTTCAATAAT
Source organism: Canavalia gladiata (assembly GCA_037954105.1). Classification (NCBI taxonomy): domain Eukaryota; kingdom Viridiplantae; phylum Streptophyta; class Magnoliopsida; order Fabales; family Fabaceae; genus Canavalia; species Canavalia gladiata. The sequence goes on along the minus strand of CM075662.1, from coordinate 18,157,174 downwards.
TATGATGGTGACGACCATCAAGGAATAAGCTCATGTATTAAGAATAGAAGGTAAAGTAGTAGAGTTAGTGAGAAGATATTGTTTGAATAATATTAATGTATGCCTATGTTTTAATTATCACTAAGAGAATGATAGACAATAGAAAAGAGTTATGTAATACATGGAGGAGATGATAGTCAAATAATATCTATGTTGTGATCCCAAATATTTATGATGCTTAAGTGACTTATAGGCTTAATTAAAGATAGCTCATCTTGTCTAAAACAAATCTACTTTAGCTAGAAATTTTGAAAGATTAAAATTAAACTTGTATGCATGACATGTTTACTAATAACTAAACTGGCTGGGATGAAAGTGATTTACTAAAACTAGGGTAGAATCCTATAGAGAAACTTAGTTTCTCACTCCTTCTCCCACCATCTTCTTCCCAGACGTCCTAGATGTCGTTCGCAAACGTTGTAGTTTTTGTGGAAATCAGTAATGTAAATTGGACTACGAGTGCTCACAAGATTATGATTACAACTCAAGCCAACGTGTGAACTTACTTCTCTTTAGGACATGTTTGTTTCTATGATGATGAATCCAGATTTCTCCACCATAGAGTTTGCTATACCTCTGAAGCCTTCCACCCTAACAGATTGTTTCCACCTCGGCTACCAGGCACCAACAATAATGCCTACTAAAGACTCATCATCATCAGAAGGGGAAACCGACCTGCAAACGCCATCCCACTACTATAGCACTTCGCACGTCTAGTCGTCGCAGGGCAGTTCTTCGTATCACTGGCCCTATCCTTTCCAAGATTTTTAGGAAATGGTTTATGGGACTTTTGTAGCCCTAGATGAGAGCTTGTGGTTGGAGCGGTACCATCACCAATCCTGAAGTGTTCTATAGAGTTTTTCTTTGAAGGAAAAGAAAGCAAGTCATACCGATAATGTACAATTTGTAAATAGATATATGAATGCATCCTAATTATTAGTAGGTAGTTTGTAGAATAGTTAGTGTGAATATGGTAGAAATAATTAAGTATTTAATTAAGTGTATAAAGATATGTATATAAATAAGTGTGTAAAGACTCTAGTGGCTTAACCTAGTTTCATCAAATAAAAAATGAATAGATTATTCAATAATGATAGTTCTTTTATTATATACTCTATTGCTTTACTAGAGACAGAATATCCTAGAAAAATACCTATATCAGATTTAACATCAAATTTGTCTAAATTATTATCCTTACCATTATTCAGCACAAAACATTTACAATTAAAAACATGAAAATGAGATACATTTGGCTTCCTTCCGTTATAAAGTTCATATGGAGTTTTCTTCAATATAGGTCTAATTAGAACTATATTTAAGACATAACAAGCAATATTAATAACATTAACCTTAGAACTATATTTAAGACATAACAAGTAGTATTAATAACATTAACCAAAAAACACTTAGGCAAGTTAGTTTATTTAGCATTGTTCTACCTAGTTCTTCAAAAGAATGTTTTTCCTTTCAATAACACCATTCTACTGTGATATTCTTAGTGCTGAAAAATTATTTTGAATACCATGTTTATCATAAAAGGATTCAAAATGCATGATTTTTAGAATCATCATCATGATCACTTCTAATAATAGCTATTTTCAAGTTATTTTTATTTTGTATTACTTTAGCTAACCTTTTAAAAATAGAGAAAGCAACACTCGTATTCATAATTGTCGTAACTGTAATTACAACGAGATGACGAACTAACCAAAAATTTAAAAAGAATTTTTTATAATTGTGAAGTCGCCACCAAATTTTATTTTTAAAGGGAAAACATTTGAAAAAACCCTATCAGAGGAAGAGTTCTAGGTTCAGGAATCGGTTACAAATAGAGAAGGTTTTAGGCACTCTACTCGCCCGTTCCAAAGAACGGTACCCTTAAACTGAGTGTGTGATTTATTTGAAAACTGTTTGATCCCTTTAATTAGAATAAAAATAAATAGGTTTGTCGAAGATAGCCTAACAGGACTTGATCCTGCTCCTATGTATTCCCTGGTGTAATGGGAAACTCAAGGCTATGTAGTTCTAGTTTAAGAGACTTGATCTCTTGGAAAATTGAAGAGGTGATTTAGGAGAAATTGGTTTTTTGAATGAAGTTAGTAAAAAGAGAAATCTTCTAAAATCGCACGCTCGCAAAATGCAAACCGTCGTAAGCCATGTTTGAATCTGCATGAATTAAAATACGGAACAGTAGAGAATGCTACTTGCTCGTATTAAAATCCTCTCCATGAATTTCATAAAAATCGAATACAAACATTTCTAGACAAAAAAAAACAATGATTTTCTAAAATCACGTGCTTGTAAAATTCAAACCATTTTAAGCTGTGCTTGAATTTGCACGAATTAAAATGCGGTACAGTAGAGAACGCTACTTGCTCGCATTAGAATCCGTTGCACGAATTTCAAAAAAATCGAAAACAAATATATTTAGACGAAATTAGTAAAGACAATGATTTTCTAAAATCATGTGCTAGCAAAATTCAAATCTTTGTAAGCTGTGTTTGAATCTGCACGAATTAAAATGCGGTACAGTAGAGAACGCTACTTTCCCGCATTAGAATCCGTTGCACGAATTTCAGAAAAATAAAAAACAGACATTTTTAGACAGAATTAATAAAAGCAATGATTTTCTAAAATCACGTATTTGCAAAATTCAAACTGTCGTAAGTTGTGTTTGAATCTGCACGAAGTAACATGCAATACAGTAGAGAACGCTACTTGCTCGCATTAGAATTCGTTGCACGATTTTCAGAAAGATCAAAAACAGACATTTTTAGGTAGAATTAGTAAAAGCAATGATTTTCTAAAATCACATGCTTTCAAAATTCAAACTGTCGTAAGCCATGTTTGAATCTGCACGAATTAAAATACAGAACAGTAAAGGATGCTACTTTCCTGTATTAGAATTTGTTGCACAAATTTTAAAGAAATCAAAAATAGACATTTTGCGTTTTTTAATAAAACAGTAATTTGCAAACAGATGTGCTTGGAAATTTAAACCGTCGTAAGCCATGTTTGAATTCACACGAGTTAAAATACAGAACAGTAGATAATGCTACTTGCCTGTATTATAATTCGTTGCACAAATTTAAAGAAATTGAAAACAAAGACGAAGATGAACTCGAAAATCCGAGAAGAAGAAAGAAAATTAAGCGGAATAAAAGCTGGATCTAACCTCCATTGATGTTCCTTGTTCAATTGTCTCCAATCCAGCTCATAAGGTCCAGAGGTAAGAATTTAGTGTGTTTTTTTTTTAATTTGATTCAAGCATACACTTAACTCTTTAGGTTCAATGACTTAATCATGCATAACTTAAGCTAGATTTAGCATATAGGATGCATTCACATGGTCATGCACTCTTAGGAATTTTTTTCAAAGGAAGACGTACAAACATAAACAAATAAGAAAGAAATACAGATATAAGGATAAACACATGAAAAATAATATCTAAACAAAGTTAAAAGAACAAGATCTACACAAGAACTTCAAGAACACAAGAGATTTTAGTGCTAAAATTTGAATTCAAATCTAGGAATTTTTTTGAAAATATTTTTTGGTAGATCTGAAAAATTAAAACCAACCAATTGAAATATATAGATCATAGAAATCAAACAAAACAAGTTTGACAAAAAATCAGACCAGAAATGAGAAAGTTATGCACAAATCAAACAAGCTAGGTTCATTTTCACACTAGGACGAACATGCTTCAGTAATAAGGCGATAAAAACTTCATTTCAGATCCAAATTAGACAAATAATATCATTCCAGAAACTAGAGAGAAAGACAAAGAGAACACAACAAAAATCACTGAAATTTAAGATCATTTGTCTGATCAAAAATAAAAACGAAAAATAGATACGAATATGAACTCGGAAATCCGAGAAGAGGCAAGAAAATTAAGCGAAATAAAAACTGGATATAACCTCCATTGATGTGCTCTGAATGCCACTTGATAGCACCTTGGAAAGTGATGAAGAATTGGTTCAATGGAGGCCAAGGAGATGCTGAATTGGATGCGGAAGTAGAGAGTATCTGAGGCGCCACTCCTAGAAAATTCTAAATTCCCTTAATGACTCAAAGTGCCACTCCCTTGAAAAATGAAGACCCCCTTATATATCCCTGGAGGTTCCCTTTTCAGCCACTTTATTTTTTCAGATTTTTCCTTATTTCATATTTTTTCAATTTTTCCTTTTTTTCTTTTTTTTTTTTTGTTTTTATTATTATTTTTTTAATTTTTGACTATTTTAGAGACTAAATCAAATTTTGGCTAAAAAAAACAATTTATTTTGGGTTTTAAATCCTCAGACATAATTCAATGTTCACAATAATGAACAAGGTCCAAGTATATCTAGAGTAATCATCAACAATCACAAGTGTATAATAATTTCCATTAAATTTTATAGTTTTACAAGTATCAAATAATTCTATGTGCAACAATATAGAGACAAAATTCTTTGGTTTAAATGAAGCTCTTATGTTCTTTTCTTTTTTACATGCATCACACAACTTGTCTTTATTAAATTTGATGTTAGGTAAACCAACAACGAAATCTTTTATTCTCAATTTATTCAAATGATCTAAGTGTATTTGAGGTAATCTCCTATGTCATAACCATGATTCATCCCATTTAGATAAGAGACATTTCAAATCACATGCATTAATTGAATCTAGATTTAGCATATAGTGTTATTAATTCTATTTCCTACCAATTTTATCTTATCATAATTTATATTAATTATCATGTAGCATGTAGAATCAAAGAAAAATTTAAATCCTTTATCTCAAATTTGACTAATAATAAGGATGTTATGCTTATACATACAATACATTTTCAATAGTAGTATTAGAGTCTTACCAACCTTTCCTATGCTAAGAATTTTACCTTTTGTTGTTGTCACCAAAAGTAACATAGCCACTTGACTTTGGTGAAAGATGAGTAAATTTTGACTTATCTCCTATCATATGTTTTGAACATCCACTATCCAAATGCCAATTTAAGTTCTTGATATTTAAACACCCCTACAAAATAGTTTAAATTGTATTCCTTAGGTATCCAAAATGCATTAGGTCCTTTTGAGTTAGTCAATAAGATAGTTCCTTTTGGAACCCATACATATCTACCATTTGGAACACCATACTTTCTAATATAACAATTAGATGTCGTATGTCCTATTTTACTACAATAAAAGCATTTGGTATATGGTTTGGTAAACTATTTTGCTAAGAGACCTACATCACATAATCTAAGTCAAATTGTATAGAATCATCATTATCATCATCTTCGTGTGTTCTCATCTTAGAGGTAGTTATGAGAGCTATTCCCTTCTTAATATTATTAACTTCTAAATCTTCATCCAACTAATTCAACTCAAGCTCATGTTCTTAAAGCTTGCCAAATAGAGTAGCTAATGACATTTTCTTAAGATCTTTAGTTTTCACAATAGTTGTCACCTTGGGCTACCATGGCCAACTAAGACATCTCAAAACTTTGTTAATCATTCCTTCATTAAGAATTTGTTAAGAGAAGCAAGACCATTAACAATAAGGGTAAAATGCATTTGTACATCATGAATAGATTCATTTAGTTTCATACAAAAAAAGCTTATATGTTGTCGTTAATGTATCAACTTTATATCTTTTAATCTCATTAGTTCCTTAAAGTGTGACTCTAAGGATATCCTAAATTTCTTTATTTATTTTTCATTAGGAGACTGGAAAGAACTCATCATAACTAAGTGCTGAGGTAATAATGTTCTTGTCTTTGAGGTTATATTGGATGTTTTTCTCATCTTCCTCAACCATAAAGAGCATCCAGTTTCCAAGCACCACTTGGGATTTTTTTCATTATTTGTAGAGAAACAATATCTTCTTACAAATTACCACTTTAAGATCCCCTACTTGAAACCTCAAGAACCATGCAAAGATAACCTACTTTGCAAAAACACAAACACCTTCAAAATAGAACCCTTTCTCTCAAGAATCAACAAACAAGATTGAGAAGATTTAGTAGAAGATAAAAAAAAAATCACCCTTGAATCTCAATACAAAGAAAATCTTAGAGCAATGACAAAACTTTCACACTTTAATCAAACACTCTCACAAAAAAATCTAAAAGTTCTTTCTCTTTTTTGTTTTCTTTCATTATTTAATGAAAAATGAGTGAAGAATAAGTATTTTTATGTAAACTTAGATGATAGTTCGGAATGGTTTAGTTTTAAACCATTGTAACTAAAAACCTTTTCAAAACTTTTAGAACTTTAACTTGATAATCAATTACTATCATTGATAATCGATTACTAAAACATTTTGTTACTCTTGTAATTCGATTAATTCTATTAGTAATCGATTACTATAACTCCAAAGTGCATTGATAATGCATTACATCCATTTTTAATCGATTATTTCACTTCTAAAATGTTTTGGTAATCGATTACATTAGTTGGGAATTGATTAAACTAGTATTTTGCTAGTTTTCATAGCTCAATGAGGTTTGGTAATCGATTACTACATGTGGTAATCAATTACATTAGTTGATTAACTCATTTTTAGCTATGTGTAACATTTGGTTAACTTGCTACTAACCCATGGTTAACTCAATATAGAAATATGGTTAACTCTTGTGAAGATTTGGTTACTTCATGTATATCTTACAAAACCAAGTTTTCATAGTTTAAAATATTTATACTTTATGCATTCTTTCTAAAACAGGATTTTAACCTTGAAACCTTTCATTTGAAAATATTTTTATAATTCTATTTCAGGAAACCAATGTAGAGAGTTTGATCAAAATATAAGAGTTATCAATGTATAAATATAATTTTTGTACTTAGCCATACTATTACTTGGTGGAAGTTTTCATCAAAATTTGTCTACTAATAGATATGGAAGATCTCTTCTCACGCAAATGAATGTTGGCGGCCAAGAGAGAGGGATTTGGAGCAGGACTATTTCTACCCCTTTGGTTGTGGGGATGGGTGCTGCATGTGAGGTGGTCATGAACGAAATGCCAAATAATGAGAAAATAATTTTTACATTGGAAAAAGGGTGTTTAATGGGATTAAACAAAGGCTTGATAGGATGGTGGTGAATGGGAGCATACAAAGGCATTATGTAAGAAATTTGAATTTGTTATTTTTTTTATGCTGAAGAGGATAGTCTGCTCATGGGGTTAAATGAGGTGGGTTTCCCTATGTGTTGAAAGCGTTAGGAATAATTAAAACTCTCCTAAAAGTTATAATGGACAAGTAAATAGGAAAAAATTTCTTACTTTTCTTCTTAGATATAAAGCTATCAATTTGGGTTTTGGTCTTGAGATCAGCCTTATTTTTAATTTACCTAGCCATACTCTTTTATTTAAAATAGCTCTAGTTAAATTAGTCCTAAAATATATGGATTAGATAGGGCTAACTCATGGATCAACCTTGATCCTGAAAAGATAATCTAAGTAGATGAAATATTTCACACAACTCCAAGCATATCAATATTGTGAAGAGAAGACTATCCAAAGTTGAAGAACCTCAATCCAAAATTTTCAATTTACATGCTTAAGTATTCAATTTTTTGAATCGTAATCTCTTCCATACTTTCTATGCATTCCGTTTCTACTTCATATTTCCAATTCAATTTATATTCTTTTCGAAGAAAGTTATACCTTTTGATTTTCCTAAATTTTTTGCAGAGGCATTTGATTTTGCTGTCAATCCTCTCTTTGCTATGAATTTCATGAATTGGGTGAGATATTGAGCATTATGTGTTATTTGGTTATCTTTTTAGGGAAAAGGATAATGCTTCCAGATGAAGTATACCTTTCTATTTTGTTATCTTTTTTGTTATTATTTGGTTTATATAATTTTTTGTCATGTGCTATGTTATTATGGAAACTAAGAACAAAATCCCATGTGTGTTATGTTGTCTAAAAAGAAGTAAAATTTGGAATAAATATGTCATATGTGTGAATATGTTTAAAGATTGATTTGTGAATGCATTACAATGAGCAATAAAAATTACTATGGTGATTTACTTTGCAATTTTTGGTTGATTGGTGGTGTGGTTAGAAATAATTTTAGCAAAGTGTCAAGGTACTTTTCTAAATGTATTAATGCATGTTGGGTCTATGAAGTTGAAGTATAGACTATTTTACACATTCTCATTTTTTTTCTATGAATTTAATATGAAAAATAATGGTTCCAACCAAATATACTACAACAATAATATTGCTTCAAACTACAACTTTAATGGTGAGAGGTAGGGACTAGGTGACACAAGGTTTATGGAGGGTGAAAAATACTTCCATGGAAGGTTACCAGAATTAGGAAAAGTTTGAAAATTATCAAGATAAATTTGAGTCTTAAGCTTGAATATGGTTTTATTGTGGTTTTACTAATCCATAAGTATTGACAAAATGAATGTTTCATATTTTACTATGGCTTATATTAAAAATTACAAAAGATGTTAAAGGGTAGGATAGTTTATCTAGGGATATTACTTAGTAGTAATCTTATCTTTATAACCTTGTGTCTTTGGAGACTTGATAGAAGCATATTTTTTGGAAGATCCTTTTATCAAAGTTTTGGTCAATTTTATCAATAGGCACTTCAATATACAACAAAATATTAAATTTTTCACTAAACTATAACTTTGATGGTAAATAGGTAATAAACCATTTAAATAAAGAGAAAAGAAAATTAAGTCAATTAGTAACCGATGCAGCTGCAAGCACATGGCTTTGAAAATAGTTAGGTGGGAGAGGGTGAGAATTAAAAAAAAAATTGAGGAATTTAAATAGTATTTTGCCTTGATATATTTTGAGATTCCATTCTCTTTAAAAAGAAAAGATAGCTCAAACGTAAATCTAAAAACTCTAGAAATAAAACTTCAATAAAATTTAATTACAAATGGAGGTGTCATTACTAATTAATGTTATACATACAAACCAATGTTCAAAAGTAGTTTAATCTATAAAAAATCCTTTTTAATTTAAAATCTTCAACTAAAATGAAATAATGATGGTAATTGATTGATAGGGATTCTTTACTTAATTAACGTTGAGTTATATACTAATGTGCCCTATGCCATGATTTTATGAAGTTTATGGACATAAATAGAAACGAATCATGACATCATCTAATTACTTCTTTTTTAGATGACTAATTCTATACGTTTGTAATGAAGCTTCCTTAGCCAACTTAATTTATTATTAAGATAATTAAAGCTTCCTTTAAGATACAAGACCTCAAAATGACAAATTGTAAATTACTAAAACCTTGTTTGTTTTCTATTTTTCAAAAATTATTTTATAAAATAATTTTTAAAAGCTAAAAATTAAAAATATAATTAAACACTACCTCTTAAATTATTATAGCATAAATAATTTTCATTATCTTTAATATACTTTGTATTTTTCAAAGTAGTTCTTTTATCATTGGTTTCCTTATCAAATTATTTTTTAGAGGCATATTTCATTTACAATATTGGTTCTAGTTATATTTATTTCAAAATTTTGAGTGATATTTTCTTCTTACTATAGAGTTTCCAAGTTATGTATCATCCATCCAAGGTTGTTGTGAGCATTAGCTCAGAAAATTGGTATTTTGACTTTGATAAATTATTAGAGGTATTGTTCTTGCTAGCAGTATAAACTCTTTTTACTTTTCCTTTTTTTCTTATATTTTTGGTGAATTTTTATTTGCTTCTCTTCCACTTGGATATACATCACAACTTGTTTGGTTTAATTAGTTAATATAACTTGAAAGATATGAGTTTATTTATCATTTATTGTAAATATTATAATTTTTATATTATAAACTAGTAGAAATTATTGTAAATATAAGAATTGAATAAATTATAGCTTGAACCTATGATGGGCTATATTTGTTTAAAAATTTGAATGATAATTTATTTTTTGCATCATGTTTATTTCTTATTGCTTTTACTATCATTTGTTGATTTATTTTGAAAAGTTTTTAATTATACATTTTTAGTATGATATTTGCAAATCAGAATATAGAAGATGAAGTAGTTTCTGAAACTCCTTGTACTTTTTTTGAAAATATTGAGTGAGCCAAGAGAGAAACTTCATCTGTATGGAATTTTTTTTTCAAAAATTGGAAAAGATAAGGAAGGCTACTTGCAATTATTATGGAACTTCACATTTAAGTCATCAAATTTTAGGTTGTAAAAGTTTTTCAAAATCAAATCCAAATGTGATGATATTATGTCTAACCAAAAGTCAATCACTAGAAAAAATGATCAAAAGATCCATTGTAACCTTCTTACTAGAGTTATAATTAAGCATGATCCACCCTTCAATTTTATTGAATATGACATGGTTAAAGAATGCATAAAGTATCTAAATCCAGATGTCATAATGCATTCTAGGAACATTATTGTGTCAGATATTAAAAAAGTTTATATGAGAGAGAAGGATAACCTCAAGCATATTTTGTCTACAATCCCTAATAGAGTATATTTTACCTCTGATATATGGACATCCTCTACCATTGAGGTATTTATTTGCCTAACTGCATACTTTGTGGATGATAACTACAGATTGATTAGTAAAATTCATAACTTTTATTGAATAAAACCTCTTTACATTACATCTGAGTTAGAAACCTTCTTATTTGATTGTTTGAAATATTAGGAAATTGACAAGAAATTATTTTCTATCACTTTGGACAATGTTTCTGCTAATGATAGTATGCAAGGGATTCTAAAAGCTCATCTTCATTTGCATAATAACTAGTTAAGAGGGATTCAAAGTAGTCAATGAAGCACTTAATAAAATTAGAGAGAATGTTAAATATGTGAAGGGCTCACACAGGAGGATGATTAAATTCAAAGTTTATGTGCAAGAAGCAGGGATTGATAGTAGTATTGGTTTGAGGTTGGATGATTAAATTCAAAGTTTGTGTACAAGAAGCAGGAATTCAACATGCCTGATGCTTGAAAGTGGATTGAAATATGAAAAAGTATTTGATATTTTGAGGGTGGCAAATGCAAATTATAAAAATTATCCACCAGATGAAGAATGGAGAAGGGGAGAGAAAATGTGTGAGTTTCTAGAACCATTTTATGATATCACAAACATGATATCAGGATCATCTTATCGAACCTCAAACCTATATTTTTTGCTAGTGTGAAAGATTGAATGCATGCTAAGTGAAAACTTGTTAAATGATGATGAAGTGATAAAGGAAATGACCATAAGCATGAAAACAAAATTTGACAAGTATTGGAAAAAGTATAGTGTGGTATTGATTTTGGAGCCATTTTTGATCCACATCTAAAACTTGATTTTATCCTTTCTTTTTTTACACCAAGCTTGATGAATGAACTTATGAAAATAAGGTTAAAATGTGAGGGAAAATTTTGAGAATCTTTACAAAGAATATGTATGTTGTTTCAAAGCACCATATTTTGAATCTCAATATTCAGTAATTTTAATATTTTGGATAAGTCAAATGAAAAAGGAATAGCCATAAGAAATTGAAAGTATTCAAGGTATTTTTTAATGCATAGTCATTACTTTAATATTGTAATTATTTTTTATTAGCTAATTTATATATTATATGTTGTAGAGTTCAAAAGATTCCAAAATCAAACTGAATCTAATGTTGGGAAGAGTGAACTAAATATTTATTTGAAAGATAAATGTCTTGATTACGATGATAATAAAGATTTATATGTTTTGGATTATTGGAAGACCAATGAAAAGAGATTTCTCAACCTTGCTATCATGGCACGTGATGTGTTAAGCATTACAATCACTACGGTGGCGTCAAAATCTACATTTAGCATTAGTAGATGTGTGCTTACTAAACATCAAAGTTTCACCCTTCCTATTAATGTTCAGATACTTATCTGCACTAAAAATTGGTTGTATGATTTTGTTTTAAATTCTATAGGTAACATTTACATCATTTTTATATCTTTATTTTTTTAATTAGTTATGTTGGGATTAATTATCTAATTTAAATTTTTATTGATTATGATTTGTGAATTTTAGATGAAGATGAATATACATCTATTTATCATGGAATAGATGAGTTGAATGTATATTTAAAGGATGAAATTGAAGATTAATAAGAAATTAAAGAATGAAGACTAATGTAACTTGTTAATATTTGTTTTTGGTAAGTGAGTCATCTTTCATGATCACATTAAAAAGAGATAAAAGCTTTGATGGGTTTGGCAGAATTTTAACATTTTAGTTGCTAATTTTTTGGTGAATTTTTACTCTGCATGTAGGTGTTTGGTTGGTGTAAGGAAATGTTTTGAAGTCATACAAGTTAAGGATATTATTTCTTAAAACTTTATGTCTATTTATGATCAAAAAATTTTGATTTTCCATGCTTTGGAGTTATTTACCATTATGCAACTGTGGGGACATAGATCATCTATTTGTTCATTGGAAAGTTTGTTGAATTTGTGCAGTAGATATATTTATTGTTGACTTATCTCCTTATGTTCTCCAAAGTTAGACTCTCTTAAAATTTAATTTTAGTGTTTGTAATATTCTTTGTGAATTAGCATTAGTTTTGGTTGTGGTTCGTTGTAAAGTATTAAGATTGAATATTATGGTGTTGTGGATGGTTATAAAATTTTATTTTATGTCTATTTTATTTTTCACATAATTTTGTTAAATATAATTTATTTTTGATTTCTTTTAACATATTTATATTCTTGTTGAGTTAAGATGATGAATATTATATATTTAAACGTAAACAATCTTAATCTAATTTATGTTCATTTGAATTTAATATTATATGAAAATACGTATTTCTTTTCTTTTTTAATTTGACTTTATTTGACTTTTTATGTAAAAATTGTTCTGTATATTAGCTCTAGTTCATTCGGATAAAACTTAGATACAGTATTATAAATAGGGTTAATATTATTTTATAATTAAAATTAAAGTTTCACTTAATATTAGTTTTAATATTTAATTTTTTAAAAAATAAATATTAAATGAAATAAAAGTTAACATTAAAATTAATATTAATTATCAATATAAAATTTTAATTTTAATTAAAAAATAGAATTAGCATATCCTACGGTATGCATATAAGTTCTGTCCTTATTTTTTATTATGCTTATTTTGATAAAATTATAAAAGAAACATTAAAATTATTATTTAGATAAATATTAGTAATAGCAGAAAAAAAATAGTTTCAAGAACCTATTAGAAATTTTATGTCTTCCAACAGCCATGAAATAAAGAAAGGGAAAAAAGGGGTCACTAGTGGAAAATAAACTTTTTACATCGATTATTATGGACTTTTTACATCGGTTATTTGAGCGGTATTAAAGCGTGCGATATAGAAAATAATACTTTCTACATCGGTTGTAGAACTGATGTAGATTTTCTACATCGGTTATAAAGCAACCGATGTAGAAAGTATGAGTTTTTACATCGGCTGTGACCTTAATCGATGTAGGAAGTGTACTTTCTACATCAGTTATGGTCACAACCGATGTAGAAAGTCACTTTTTACATCGGTTAAGGTCACAATCGATGTAGAAAGTTCATTTTTTTTTTAAATATCGTTTTTGTTTAGGGAAATTACCATATTATTTATTGACAATACCTGTATATATAAACAGAATATCAGGCAGACAATACAGAAATAACAGAGTCTATATATTTAAAGTAAATACATCAATATTTATTATTAAATATAATAAAAACAAACTAAATATCTAAAAATTCCATGAATTCAACCCAAATTGGCAACCTCTATCAGAAATTCTCCCAACGTCTTCTGATATCATCAATTTCTTCATCTAATAGAGGTTGAGGATTGTCAAATATTTATAAAATGTTTTTGAATAAAATTAGTAAAAATGTCATGTTATGCATTAAAATTAAATAATTAAATCAGGACAATTGTAATTTCCTAGTGCCAAGAGTTAACAATAGAAGTCGAGACAATGAGAAACATATGTCTTATCACATAATATCCACACTCGGTTCCTCCGGGTTGTCTTGGACACTTCAAAAAAATAGAAAGAGTATCAAATATAATTAGAGATGGTGATAAAAGAATATAAAATAATTGAATAAATTTTAATAAAGTACTTACCTTTGGAATTATCCATACAGGCTTTTTAATATTTGATGAATGTGTCCCTTTTAACCAAAGTCGAGCATTCATTGCTCTACAGTACAATAAAAAGAAAATGAATACCTTTGAGAATAACAAATTATATGAATATAAATACCAAACTCCTAAAACCTTACAAATCTATAATGTCTTTTATATTTTTCTTTGGTTTTTGCCAAGCAGAGCATAGAAATACAACTACATTCCGCTTTGGACAAATAATGATTAATTGCCAATGGGCCCTACAAAATATGGATGACAATGAACAAAAATTAGGAATTTAAATGAATTCATTAAATAAAGCAATTAAGTATTGACTTACGATTGAAAAGAAGGGGCTAGGTAACAGTCTTTATCAGCCTGCAATCTCCTCTAAAGGTATCCCTGTATCTCAGCTGCCTTGTTCCCGGTTTTCTGCATATGAACCGGGTCCAAGAATCCATAGAGGTGTAAGTTACCTCTTTCAGTACAGATATGATACTGGTACCTAATATTACGAATAATTTTCATATATTAGATTTTGATAATTAAATAATTCAAGTAAGGTTTAGAAATTTACTGACATCAACCATAATTGTAGAACTGTTATACATAGGAGATCGTTACCCACAACCAACTCCAATATATCCTTCTTAGTAATATAGGGGGCTTCCCTATGATATCTGGTTCCATTATTATTTGCAAAGGTTGGTCGCCCAAGTTCATGGCAATACCAAATAGACGTGTGAGCAAATCAACCTCATGTTTCTTTGAAGGAGGCTCAGGAAGATCTCCTTTAGCACTTAAATCAATCTTCTTCCCACGATCTTCCTTATAAACCTACGATAAATTCACGAAATAGTAAGAAATATATATATATATATATATATATATAGACACACACACAATGTATATATTAAAAAATTAGTAACATAGGCTAAAATTATTTAATACCTGAGGTTGAGCTCGCTGCGCAAGTCTCCTCGGTCATATAATAAAATGATTGGGGGCTTGCCCCACGACATGAACCTCCTCAGTAGGAATAGGAACAGGAGCATTTGCATCTTCAACCCGTTCAACCACCACTCTAACATGTCATCATCAATTTGCTGGTGATGGATGGTTGAACCCAAGGTGTAGACTTTCCCAATTGCTACCAAACGATATGGATCATCAACATATAACTCATAATTGTCTGTAGCTGCATCCACATCCTCTTCTCCCTATAGTTGCTCCTCCATCGGAGCACAACTTCCCTTTGTGCTCACACGCCTAGGAGAAGGTGATGGATGGTGACCCTGTGTCTGTGTTTGGGAAAGTCCCAAAGATTCAAGCTCCTGTCTGAGCTCCTCTCGAAGTTCTTGCCACAGTGCTTGCCTTATGTCTTCGCGCATGGCATCCAACTCATCTCTAGACACTAAACCTTTGGAAGTCTGTCTAGAAGACAATCCAAAGTACTGTCTAAGGCCAAGACCTCACCCAACTGCACGAACACGACTTGGATGCTCCAATTGGCCAATAGCAATACTCAAGATGTCATCCCGACCAGCTGGAACAAAGACTTCTTGTGAGCTTTGTTCAACCAAAGAATCCTACAAAACAAAAAATGATTGTTATCAGTAATGTACATGTTTGAAGATAAATAAAAAGAAAATTTACAAAATTGTGTGATTACTTACAATCTTCTCAACAACAATGCGAGAAGGATTTGATGTGTACTCTCCAGATTCCTTTTGGCGTGAAGGTGGAGAGGGTGGAGAGAGAAGTTTAGAGGGGTCTACTTCAGATGATTGTTGACGATCTTTCAACTTCTGCTCCATCAGCCTCTCCTGAAGCAACTCATAACCCCCACGAGATAATCTGTGGGGGTAATAGTTCTTGGCAGAAATTTGTTGAGCCTTCTTTCTTTTCTCCTGTAATAAGAAATCAAATCAATTAATCATAATATTCCTTAACTTAGTCAATTAAAAAATATAATATTAGAAAGATACATACAACGAATGCAGGATCCATTTGAGACTCAACAAATCTCTACCAAGTGTCATCATCAAGGAACTGGTACTCCTCACAAGGAGACACATCCTTGAGTGACCCATATATATATATTTTCTGGTGAGATGTGTCTTGAAGCCCCTCCAACGCTCACCAGCAAATGAAAGTCACTTCCTCTTCAGGAAGTTAGTGTTTGGTACATCATATGTGAGCTACATAAAAGAAGATGTAATTGGTTAGTGAATGATAAATTTATGAAAAAACTTAAAGCTTTAAAGTTAAATACCATGATAGTGTTCCAAATTTGATCCTTCACTCGCATCTCAATATCATCCCAATCCTTCTTCAAAATACTGGCTTTGCTTTGTCCAATAAGGGCCACATAACTGTTAAACTTTGTCTTATTTGACCGTAATGGATTCCCAGTGGCCTGATCAAACTTTATGGGAATCCTCTGCTCGCCGCTCCGACTAAGGGTTAACTCCCTTAACCGTGTGGCTCGTCTTCCCTTCTTTTGCCGAGAAGAAGGGTTCTCAGACCCACTTTGTGAAGGAGGAACCTCAGAAGGGTCAGTCATGTATCTGTTGAAAGTAGAGGAAAAAAAATGAAAACTAAATACAAAAAATAGCAAGTTATGAAGCAAGAACAGCAAGATATGAAACAAACTACTAGGTGTGAATATTAGCTATAAAAAACAGCAAGCAAGTTATGAACTATATTATCTGTTAGTGTTTCAATTACCTTATTAAAAAGAAATGACAACAAATTTCTTTTACCTTACAAGTTAATCTTAGCCTATGACATAGTTTTGTAAAATCCTAGGGGTATAATATCTTGACATAATTTTAGTTTGTACCAAATGTTTTCTCAATTGTAAATGGCTACCCTTTATGTGATAATTGTTTCCATTACTCGGTATACCTCAAAAAGTGGGCATGTACTCCAAAAGATATAATGCATGCATAACAACACATAATAAAGGAACTACATACAAACATTGTTTCTTAGCTAGTTCATCTTTCAAATGTGTCAAACTAGGTCTTTCAAAAATACATACTTAACAATGTGTGTGTGTATATGTATATTAGGACATATAAAAGATTGGTTATTAATTTATAATGTGTTGGAGAGTAACTTTCTATTCTTTCTTGATAAAATTATTTTGATAGGATAATAAGATACCATATCAAGAGTTCTCTATGTAAATTACATCTAAAAATAGAAAGTACATTCTCTCATCTTTATTTGAAAATGAATGATAGGATTGTAAAGTACAAGAGTTTTAAAAAATTAATTAATAGCTTCATGTCATGTAATTTTTTTGAATAACTATCAATGCATGCATGTTATGCATCATATGTATAAGATTCTTGTATATATATATATATATAAATATAAATATATATATATAATCCTATCATATTTGCTGATCTGAATATATTCAATTCTTTAAAATAATTGATTATTTTTCATTGAGATTTGTTTCTTAATTATAATAATTATAAAATCTTAGGTATATGATGTGGGGGTTATAGAAAAACAGGGGAACATAGAAAAGTGAGAGACAAAAAGAGAGAAATAGATTATGAATATTAAGCGATTCAAACTACAAGAAAGAAAATGTGAAACTAACACAACACATAAATAACTAGCCCCTGACACATAGTATGAATATCCCTATCACACCCTTTAATTTATAACTTGCAAGTTGGCAATGAGAGAGTTGGATTTGCTGAATCTCTACTATCTCTATTTGCTACTCTGGGTAAGAATAATATATCTAACTTCTACTATCTCTAATAGCTACTCTGGGTAAGAATGCTAAATACCTTAGCTTAGCGATGGCGATGGCATAGATGACGGCGTGCTTCACCCCTGTTTCAGACGACAGCGTGCTTCGCGTTCAGATGATGGCATGCTTCACGTCCGTTCGGACGACGGCATGCTTCGAGACGACATTCGGTTGACAACTTAGGCTTAGAGAAAATAGTGGACTTATGCTAGGGTATGAGGATGACAATGGAGATTTTAGAATTATGTTTAGAGACAATGGTCTCATCAGGTTTAGAGGAGGGAAAAGAGATTTTACGTCGGTTGTTTGTAACAACCGACGTAGAAAGAACCTTTTGCATCGGTTACTATACTTAACCGATGTAGAAAGCGATTCTATGTCGGTTATAAAGCAACCGATGTAGAAATTTTAAACTTTATTTTTAAAAATGCCACTGCATACTTTTCTACATCAGTTGGAAAGTAACCGATGTAGAAAGTGTCAACTTTATTTACAAAAATGTCACCGCCTTTATTCTATATCGGTTCACGGATAACCGACGTAAAATCCTGTTATAAAAGACTATTTTTCTACTAGTGGGTATTGCAATTTTTTTTTTCAATTTTAATTTTTTAAATATTTTTTTTAAAATATAATAAATAAATAAATAATTTTATTTAAATAAAAAAGTAAAAAATATTAACCTTGATTTATTTTTTAATTAGTATAAATTTGTGTTATATTATTATTTTAGTTTTTTATTTTCTTCATCTAAAATAAGTGGATTTTTTATTTTTATTAATTTAAACAAAACTTTTTTTTACTCTATTTCTTTTTTATTACATATTAATCCTTGATTTTCTATGTGCTTAACATTGGTTCAGGTATTTTTAGTGCATGGAAAAGTTAGAATGGGCTCATACTAAAGATTACTTGTGAACGTGTTGACAAAATCTCCTCGATAATCAAAAAGTGAATAATACACCAATGAATAAAAGTTATTATAAATCAATCCCACAAATTTATATTACTACAAATTTATAGAAAAACATAAAAATTTTACATTCTTTCGATGGATTATAGGTACACAAAATAGTTGTTTCTAATAATTTTAATAAAAAAATTATCATATTTAACACTTATCAATTAGTCACATGATGGTTGTTGAAGAATTTTTGAAGATGTCTCGTAGGCTGAGGCGGGTGATGACACTGTCCTCAAAGATTTGTCCGCCCATAGCGTTATCCGCAGGATACAACAGCGCCTTCTGAAATATTCAAGAATAGAACTAGCAAGAAATTCCACATCTTAACCTAACAGAAGATAGTGTTATATATAGAAGATATTTAGGGCAACCAATATGACTGGAAATTGAATTTCGATCAGAAATTAAATTCAAAATGGAAAAAAAATAATGTCGTAATAATTTCTCAACGGTTAACTTTTAAAACATAATAACTATTAAGGGATAATTAAAACAATTGATTCATAATTTAAATTTAAAATAATTAGTAATAATTCTAAATATCTTAAAATTATAATGATAGTTATTTAAATTAATTTGAATATTTAAAATTAAATTAATAATATTAATTTGAATATTTAAAACTATTTTGAAATATACAATTTTTACAACAATCTCCCACTATTTCAAAAAGGTTTAAAAACAAAATAAATTAAAAGAAAGATTTTATTGGGTTAAAACAAGTGTAAATGCATAAGATCTCGTGTCTTTTGGACTATGAAGCAGACCCTAGACAAATAAACTTAACTAACGGTGCTTTGGTGAAGCAGAGCTTCTATGAACCAAAAACACCTGGTTGTAAGATAAAAGTTTACGTGTCATATTACATCCCACAGTTCTTGTCGTTTTCTCCGGTTTTACGCAAACAGGTCATGCGCGTGCCTCGTTGATTCATAAGTGCTCTAGAGATTGTGCCTCAATCCCATACAAGCGGCCCCACTTGACACTCATATAGGTGACTTCATCAAATGTATTCTACATTTCATACACCACCCATAAGGGATATTATAGTCATTAAATAGTTTAGACTTAACATCTCGTTCAATGCAGCCTAACACTTCTCACATCATAGGAACAAAGAATAAACAGTACTAGAAAGATCGACAATAATTTGTTATTACCCATATGAACCTTCTTCATGGGATCTCCAATCACAAAGGTTGGGTTCCTGTTATTGTTGATTTTATTTTAGTTAAAACTTTATTCCCCTCGATATCGTTCACTAAGTTCTTGCTTTGTGAGAAATAAGGTCAAATTAATTTTGACTTCGCGTTAATTAGGATCACTAATTATTTAGTAATTATTCATAAGACTTTGTGACATATATGATCATATCTCGATTTATATCTATCAATTAATTTTCACTATTACTCCTTGGTAATCATAAGTATGCTTGCTATAAACATAAATTATTCTTTTCAGTATTTACTAAGAATTTTTCTTAGTACACATTCTTTAATTCTCCCAAATCAAAAATAATGATTTGGTCTCTATAATATATTTTATTATATATTTGGATAATCCAAATCACGATATCTTTTTTAAGATTAAAATAAATCTAATTTTGATTTATTCTCATTCAAATCAATTTTATCATCACTATATTATTTTAATATAATGGAAAAAAAATTTATACCATAATTAATGGCATCTCTTGTATTTTAAATCTGTTGCAACAAGCTCAAAATATTTTCAAAAATATCACTTTCTTAATAACTTAAATATACTCAACAAAATCAATTATATGATTTATTTTATTACAAAAAACTAGGGTTTGTACTTATCACGTTTGATTCTTTGTTCATATATCAAATATCAAGTAGAAACAATTAGAGAAAAATACATATAAAACAAATAACAAAATCGCATACAGTATCAACCCAAAAGTTTTTGCATGTTCTCAACATTTAAGATCAAAGAGCAAGCACTCATTTCCCCAAACAAGACATTTACTGTTGAAATTTAAATTAGATATCAAGCAAACTAGTTATGATTTCAAGCCAAAAACTCATGTCTCAACAACAAACACTGCAATTGTATAACATTCCAAGTTTCGAACCCCAACTAAATTCCAAGGAAAGTCATACATATGCATTTACCCCATATCAAAATCCAATCATCACAACCAGCAAAAAAAATAATCCCTAAACAAAAATTAATCATCATAATAATTTATGAATTTTCTTGATAAAATTAAAATTAGAAATCATCACAAGGTAATCATCAAATAGCAAGAGCAAGATCAATCACAATTAGGATCCAGAAGATAAATCGCAAAATCAATTAAAATAATAATAACAATGATGATAAATCTTTAGTAGACCAAAAGGTGGAGATTTACAAAAAAAGGTTGATTATTATTATTATTATTATTATTATTATTATTATTATTATTATTATTATTATTATTATTATTATTATCATTATTATTATTATTGTTATTTTAAAAAAAATTCATTTTATTATATTCCTTCTTTGCATCCCTCGACAATGGATTTATTCCATGATTCATAGATAGAACTGGACTTTTAAGAAAAATACTTGAAACTTGCATAAAAATGATTAATGTAACAAATAAAAATTAAAAAAAATATACGTGCTCTTACAAAAGAAAAATAAAATATAATTTATTGTAAAGAAAATATTGTACAAATCCTTAAGATTGTTGGAGAATTTTGAAGATGTCTCGTAGGCTAGGGCGGGTGATGACACTACCCTCAGGATTTGTCCGCCCATGGTGTTATCCCCGGGATACAACAGTCCCTTCCGAAATATTCAAAAACAGAACTAGCAAGAAATTCCACATCTTAACCCAGTAGAAGATAGTTTTATATATAGAAGATTTTTAGGGCAACCAATATGGCTGAAAATTAAATTTCGGTCAGAAATTAAATTCAAAACGGAAAAAAATAATGTCGTAATAATTTTTTAACGGTTAACTTTTAAAACATAATAATTATTAATAGATAATTAAAACAATTGATTCATAATTTAAATTAAAAATAATTAATAATAATTCTAAATATTTTAAAATTATAATGATAATTATTTAAATAAATTTAAATATTTAAAATTAAATTAATAATATTAATTTAAATATTTAAAACTATTTTAAAATACACAAATTTTTACAACAATTGTCACGTGCTCTGCTTCCAATTTCTTCACAATTATTTTTTCTTTATTTCAACCTGTTTTTTACCTTTCTTGATCTCCAAACCAATTATCCCACCATTCTAGTCATTATTTTTTTTTCTTGTTTTCTATTTTGTGTTTTTTTTTTCAAACTATATGGAGATAATGTCTTCAGTTTTACATTTTCATCCACTTTCTTTAATTATTTCCATAATTTTTATTATTTTTTAAATTTTAATTAAAATATACTGATAATATTAAAAAACTTTACAGTTTTATCTATTTATAAATTATTATATTACAAAAAATTAAATTTTATAATAATTAATTCAAAAATTTTCACCTAACATATTTTTTAATTATAAAATTTTTACACTTATATTATATTAAAATTACATTTAATTTTTTAATCCACAGTTTTTTTATTAGTTTTCTAAACAAAAAATTATTCTCAAGAACAGTAATTGGATAAATCCTGTGTTTCATTATAATCATTTTCACATTTTTATAAGAAAACCTTGTATAATAAGATGTGCTTTACAATTTCATTTTTTTTTTCTTATGTCAAACTAGCTCCATACATCTTAATATATTGACTTCAAGGCCTAAATATCTCAATGTTTAGTCAGTGAGCTTAGTTTTGGATAAAATTTAAATCAAGTTTTATAAGCTCTTATGATATTATGTTTCAATTAAAATTGAAGTTGCACTGAGATAACTGATGTCAACTTTTAAAACATATTAGTTATCAAGATGTAAGCTCTAATTTAATGGAAAAACAGTAAAAATATAATTTAACCTAAATTTTATCTATTAATCTATCCTTCATCGCTTCTTTTTATTTTGATCTGTCAACAATTTTCCACAGATTCAAGTTTAAACTATAAAAGTCATTTATAACCAACATTGAGCGCTATTTTAGATGCAAATAATTCATATGCGAGACACATAACTATTTCATTTTAGTTCCATATTTTACCCAAAAAAATATGAATTGTATGTGCTATTAACGTTTTATAATTTAAGCACTTTATCATAATTAAATTTAGACAAGCTTTTACTTTCTGAAAGAGTATTTGTCTCCTCACTAAGTTTGTCTTGATTGTTTGTCCCTTTTCTCTTTCTAGGCTTCTTGTTTTTGGAGTGGAAGTAGTCTATCTACTTTAAGCATCTCTTAAACTCATAAACTGTGCATCAACTAATTATCTTAGATCCAAATAAGATCATTTGTAGTTTTTTCATAGGATTTAGTTACACCTCTTATGTGAATAAATGCCTTAAACTCATTAGTTGTGCAGACAATGATTGCCTTACAGTAATTGGTACATGGGATTTAATTACACCTTTTAGGTCAATATGCATGCATCTAACAAATGATTTGATATAATTTAGATAAATTATTTTTTTGTCCATTTAATATTTTTCTTGTTTTAGTTTTTAAAAATTTCAATTTAATCCTTTAGTTTTTATCATTTAACAATTTGATTTTTTTTAACTCTCTTTTAGCATTAATAATAATAATAATAATAATAATAATAATAATAATAATAATAAACTTCTTATCTTCTTCCGCAATCATCTTCTTCATTATTAACTTTATCTTCTCTTTTTCTATCTCCTTTATTACTATCATCTCTTCCATTTTTATTTGTGTCTTCTTTTCTATATTTTTTACAATTTAAAATTTTCATCTGAACCACCAAATAGTTTTTATATTTGTCATCATCATCAAAAAATTTTATGTTTATAATTAATGGATAAAGAAAGTGAAAAAAAGAGTAGATGAAGGAGATGGATGTGGCAAAGAGGATGATATGAAAAATTATGCAATTTAAAAATGCATCCATTTTAATTTTGGAGACAGTTATTTTCTTGTCACTTCTGAAGGTGATAGTCTTAATTTATTATCCTAGGCTCTAGTTTGTTAGAAAATATACCGATACTCGTTGTTTTAGGAGATTTAGAATTTGTTCCAATTGGTTCTCCAGTTTTTGAAGTAGGGATTATAAAATTTGTGTATACAACATAACTGTCTCTTGAAAATATTATCCTTTCATATTTTATTAGAGCTGTCAAATGGCCGGTCCTACCTTATTTAGCCTTGACCTTATGTTTATAATTATAATTTAGACTATAATTATATTTATAATTTTCAATTAGACGACCATTTTATAAAAAACATATTAGTAAATTACAAATTTTAAATATTCTACATTTATTTATTTTAAATTTTAGTTTATGTGACTTGAGTTAACGAGCTAGCGAGTCGAATCAAGTTGTTCACCTTAATTCTAACAACGAAAACATTTCAAGCAAAATAAAAGAATTTGTATTAAGTGGATAAAATGTAATTGATGCCATATCCTTAGATTAGGAAAAGTAAACTCCAAAAAACTATAAATGATAAGCAATATACAACAAATTCAAAACAATTTACAATCTTAAAAGAACATTACTCACATAATTATATGTGAAGAATCAAAATAAGTTTGTCGAACAGTTACCAATGTTATAAGATTAATTCATCTTTAACCATTTTCTCCAACCAAGATGTTATATCTAATATAGTTAGTCACTCACTTGGATTTTCTTTAATAACAGGTTCTGCTATATCAGTATGCTTAGGTAAAGTTTGTTTAAATTTATAAACTTATATAATTATATTTCTTATTCTACGAAAATTTTGACTAAAAATCGCTTCAATTTGGAGTTATCTTTTTTTTATTACTCTAATAAGAAGTGTTCCTGTTGATAGATGTGTCAATTTGACTCATCCAATATAACTCAACTTTAACGCATGTGGGCTAAAGTCAAAATGGCTCATAAGCATACAAAGTCCACATTATAAAACCCATTAAATCCTATGGGTTGGTGTTACCTATGAACTTCATTCTTTTTTTCAAATATTTTTATTTTCTTTATAAATTTTTTTCCTCTCTTAAAATAAAGTAGTAATAAAAATTAAAATAAATAAGAAAATTTAGAGAGGAGAAAGGAAAAATATGGAGAAAGGATAATTTTAGAGATAGAGAGGTAAATATATTAGAAAAATAAATTAAGAAAAGATAAAAGTATAAAAAAGTTGAGAAAATTTTGAGAAAGAAAGAGAAAAATTATAGAGACAAATAAAAAATATTTGAAGAAAATAAAAAATTAAAATAAAATAAAATAAATTAAATAATATTTTAGTATAATAAAAAATATTGAAGATTATTTAAAGAGAAAAATAAGAAAAATAAGAAAAATAAATAAAAGAAAGAATAAAATTTAAAGATTATACAATTTAAATTTAAAAATTATATTTTAAAATAAATTAAAAAAAAAGGTTAGAGCTAATCTAACTAAATTCTTTAAATTGAAAGTCATATAAATTAGGAGTTAAAAAAATTCTATTTCTAAATAAGTCACATGATGATAAAATCAAAAATTAAAGATAAATAGGCTGATCCTGAAACTATGAACATTTTAACAACTCTATTTCTTATCGAAACCTTCATCCAATTTGAGTTTTAAATATTTCTCAATTAATTGGATTTCTTAATTTGTTGGACAAAACAAACACGTAATGGGTAATTACTACTCTTATGACTAATAGAGCAGAGACACAACGCTAACATGTTAGAGAAGGGGCAGTTTGGGCATATCACAATGATTGAAGGATGTATTTGCGGAGCTCCTTTGAAAATCTTGTTTTAGTGCCTATGGTGAAGCCATTAGGAAACATACACATACACAGTACTTCCAAAAAGTGTCGATTAAAAATATTGTCTCCTAATTATAAGTTAATATACAAATAAGGTGAGTTTTTGGCTCAATGGGTATAGTTTAATAAAGGACATCAGATTAAAAAAATCAACCTAACTTATTTTCTTAATAACTTAAAGATAAGAACTGTTCAAATCTTATAAAAAATATTCTAGTTCTATAATATTTTAACACTTTTTTATATTTTAAATTGAATATTTTAATAAATAAATTCTGATACTATATTAAAAAATTAGGACTAACTCATTTTCAAAATTTTATTTAAAAAAAAAGAATATCCAAATTTTATAAAAAATATTCTATCTCTATTTTTAATCAATATAAAAATTTTAAAATTTATATTTTACCAAATAAAATAAAAAAAATTTTCAAAAGTGACCTATTTATATTAATTAGAGATTTGAATTTGATAAATAATTCTGCTAAACCATTTAAAAGATGAATATATGCTATGAGGTCATCTAACATGTTTATTATCACTTTTATTTAACTATTTTTAAATACTCTTTTTTCATAAAATTAATAATAAATATATTTTAAAAAACTTAATAAAACTGACAATATAGACATGCAAGAGTGGTAATAAACACTCTCAATATTAATCATTAAAGGATTAAGATGTAAATTCACATCATCAAGATAAATTATTTTAACTTATAATATGAGAATTGTATCATTGACACAATTATCAAAGTAAACAATCTCACAAATATTGGCTGTAAGTTAATAATGAACATGGCCATTAATTTCATCAATATATTTATTACTCTGAAATATCTAGATGTTTCGCATGAAAGGTGGATGAATCAAATCACCTAGAATATATTGTACAAAATTCAAATTCACTTTCGGAGAGTGATGGTCTAGTAATTAATTAACTTATCGTGTTTAATGTTAAAAAAAGTTAAATTTATCAAATAAATAGATTACACTCCGACTTTGAGAAATTGCGTGGGCCTAGCTAGACCTTTGAAAGTACACCCATTTCAGACTAATTAATGGACTTTGTATTTTTTGGTACAATTAATAGACTTTGTTGATGCCGGTAGTAGTATTATTGCCATAACTGCAAAAAATGGTAATAGAGAAATTACCTTCCTTTTCAATCGATTTGTGCTATACTAGTGGTGATTGAGACACAAGTTATAATGAAATTAAAGTTAAATAATCTAAATATACTTTTTATTTTCTATCATGACAGGCTAGCTATATATCCTTATGACGCAAAGTATTATTGACTTATAATTTATTTAAAAATTTACTTTACAATAATTTGTTTAAGAATCAAAAGTTTAAGTGGGCTGGATCTAGGTGGTTATTAATATTTTTACCTAATTTTGTTCACGTTTAGCAATTTTATCCGTCAATTCTTAAAAGTTTCATTTTAGTCTCCAACATCTATTATTGTTTTATAAATTAATTTCTACTCGTATTTTTTATTAATAATGTGCTAATATATTATGTTAAATATTATTTAAAATATATGTTAATATCTAAACTTTTTTCATTTTATATGTTATAGTTAGTTTTCTTTTTTCTTTTTTTCTCCTTAAAGTGAGAATATTAATAAAAATATATTATCTATTAATTAAGAATGTATTGATTTAATTTACTAAAATTTAATAATAAGTACATCTATATTTATTTTTACTTTATTAATACCTCCATCTTCAATAAAGCTCACATCTTAAGTAAGGAAAATAATAATAATAAAAAATATGTTAATCAATAAATGTTGATTAAAAATAAAAATATAAAATATAAAAATATATAACACTAATAGTATTAGTAATATACTTCTATTATAATTTTTAATTAAAAATATTCATTAATTTCTTAAATAATATTCTTAAAGCATACCTTACTATAAAACTCAATAATAATGAATAAAACAAGAAAAAGAGGAAAGTTGAAAGATACGGACACTAGTGGACCAAAACGAATGGTCTATGCCCAACCAATAAAATGGAGCTGTAAGCAGCCAGGGACCCCAAAATTAGAATAGGCTGTCCAATTTTAAAATCTGGAATTTTTATGTCGATATATTTTTATTATTTTCTATTTTAATAATTATAAATAAAAATAAAACTATTAAATTTCACTTTATTATATATATAGATAACTAATTCAAGTAATACTAGGGGGGAAATTTAAATTTTTTAAAAATAATATAAAAACTAAAATTAGTATTTGAATAAAAATAAATATTAATGTAAAAATAAAATTTTAAAAAAGTGACTTGAGATTTAAAAAAAATATAAAAGTAAGTGGCAAATAATGATAAAAACATATCACAATGGAAAGGAGGACAGGATAAGAAATGTTCTTACATTAAAAAATAAAGACCCAAATTTATAATATAAAATAAAGAGTTGATTATGTAAATTATAAAAAAATATATATATTTATTTCTATCAAATAAAGTGCTTGTAATAATAAGCAAAAGAGGTAAAAATTCCCCTCCGTACTTAACCCCGAAATTGCTTCAAAGGACTAACTAAGAACCTAGTGAGGTGGTGTTCAAGTTGTCGTTCACTGAAACGTCCCATCCTCAAAGGACAAAGGCCCCACACATTTTCCGAACTGAATTAATTAACTGAGTCACCGGATTCAATCAACACATCACGAGAATTCTCTGCCGGAAAAGTGTGGCAGAAAGGCTCAACGGGTGTTCTACAAATTGGGCAATCAAAGTGAGAGTAAAGCCACATGTCTATGCAAAGAACATGGAATGAGTGTTTGCACCGTGGAAGCTTCCTCACTTCTTCACCTTCTTCATAAACAGATAAACAAACGGGACATTCCTCTTCTCCTTCTTTTGCTACCACTTCTTTCTTGTACTTGAAACTTGAAAGCAGGTTCCTTTGTGGGTTATTATTGTCAAAGCTTCTTTCAGGGACATCTTGATCAATTACCAACCCATTATTATTTGGCCTTGAAGGTTGTGACTGATTGTGGTGCCGCCTGTTGCAACGTTTGATGATGATGAGGTTGTATATGGTTAGCACTATTGCTGCAGTTCCCACCACCACTAGGCCATAGTATAACATGGGCATGCTATTGCTCTTGCTAGAAGAGGAAGAGGGTGGAGGAGGGGTTGAAATTGTGAAGGGGCTTAGAACATCACCCATTTCTTTGAAAGGGTTTTTTCTTTTTTTTTTTCTTTTTTAGTGAAATTGGGAGAGGGAATTGTTTTAGAGAACAACTTGGAGAATGTTTTGTAGACAACTACACATCAGGGCAAAATCCTACCCAATGGGTTTGATGATGATAGAATTATTATTAGACATTTTTTTTTATTGGAATTAAATTAATAATAAGTAGTTAATCTAAAAGCCGTGGTGGTTATGTTATCATTGAAGGGGAGAATATAATATTCTTTTGTTCAGGTGGGAAAAAATATGTCATGGAATATTTACTATTTTAGAGAAGACTAAGAAGAGCAGACAAATAAATGTACTATAAGGGGGCAGTGATCAAAGATGGGTGAAAGTGACCAGAATTGTAGATAAGTCTCCTGTCTCTCTTGCTTCCACCTTCTATTTATTTGCCTGCGGTTTTGGTAATCCTCTCTGGTTATTTTAAAATCAATTTGTACTTATGCCCAAATCATCACAATTAATTGCTTCTATTCATAGGTAAACTGAGCTATTATTTTACTGTGACTGCATCCTTATAATGTCTCTTTCCAACAGTGCCGTGCAGCTATAGTGTTTTATGAATAATAAATTTTCTTTTCTTGTTTTTTTCTTTTTATTTGTTTGAAGGAAGATTTAGCAAGTAGTGCAATCTGCGTTGTTGAAAGGATCTTTTAATGTAAAATTGCCATCATCAATGGTCAGGTGGAGGGGCATTGCGAAATTTGGAAATAGTAAGGAAACCCAGAAGTAGGGACACATGCTTTCTTTTCATCATTTAACATATTTGGGAAAAACGACAAAAAATATTTCCATTTTTCGCATGTTGAATGATAGAAAAATTATAGAAATTATACATTTACTACAAATATATACAATATTGATATAATAATAAAAAGAAGAAAAATGTATTATATATATTATTATAAAAATTGTTGTATAAATAATACTTTTGAATAATATAAATTCAGAAATTCCTTTCTTTTATTATTGGAATGTATATAACCGATTTTAAACGAATCAATACATATTATATTTGGGAATCATTATCAAGCACTGTTCATCACTGTATATGAATTTTTTCTTAAATGATGATTATTGATTTTCACGTAATATTTTTTTGGCCAGATGAATTAATTTTTACTTTTCAATAGCAAAGAAATATTTTAAACTTAGTGTATTAATATATATTTAATAGACAAACATTTTTAATATTTTGGATCAATATCTGAAGATATATTAAGATTAGACAATAAAAAATAGGTAGTATAATAAATAATAATTATATTATTATTTTTCTAAATCGTATATGTATTCAAAAAATAAATGCTTTTCCAATATTGTTATAAATTTCAATTTTTGTTTTATTAGTTAATAGGTTGCATATCTATAGGTTATTTAATTATAGGTAACTTTATTATTTGGATGGGATATGTGGGTGTGCATGGATAGGTTTATAGGTGGCTTTATATATAGGATTTTTTTTTTGTTTTTATCTGTGTTACAGTGTTAACTTTTTTCTTTCTCGATGCATATTTTTTTTAATAGATTTTATCCTTTATCATTTGTTTAGTTAGGGGTGAAAAGAAGGAAAGTTACAAAAGAGTAAGGATGAAAAAAAATTTCGTTATTTGTTTTACATAGAAAAATTGAAGGGGATGAAACAATTTTTTAGGATTTATCAAAATTTTAATCTTCTTCTTAGACAAGAAAAGTGAAAGGGGAGAGATTTTATTTATTTATTTAAAATTGTTAAAATTATTATATATTTTAAAAAAATTATAAATATTATATTTATATTTATAAAATTATAGTAAAAAATATTTTTTTTAAAATTTATAGTACTAATATATATTTTTTTCTTTTTATTCTATCCATTCAAATATAAAAAAAAAATCTTTTTTATTTATATTAATCTAAAAAACTTATTTTTTTAATTTTTTTTTCTTCTTTTTTTTTTATTTTTTTTGTAAAAAATAATTTTGTTTAGAAAAACATGAAGAGAAAAAATTTACTTTTTAAAATTTTCTATTTATTGCATTTGTTTTATATTATTTATATTTATCTTATTTAAAAGGATGAAAAGAAATTTTGTAGCATCCATAAAAAAAATTTCTTCCCATAATTCTCGTAAAAATGAAAGGAAAGAAATTTTTTATTTTTATTTATTTTAAATATTTAAAAAATAAAAAATAAAAATTATATTAATAAAAAAATTAAATTTTATTTTTTAAAATTATATAAATTAAAATTTATATTATTAATATTTTTTTATTCATCCAAACAACATAATATGTAAGTATTTTTTATTTTTTATTTATCCAAATAATTTATTTTTTCATTCTATTTTCACCTTATTTGTTATCTTTCTATTTTTTTACTTCTATTTCTTTTTTTTTCTATTTTTCAATTTATCAAACAAAGCAAAAATAAAAAGTTTTGGTTTGACTTTACTTATACTTTACAAGCATTATTTGGTTTGCATTTCTACCATCACGTGTACATTAAATGCACATGGTTCAGTTAGTTTATGGGAGGAATGAGTTAAAGTAAACTTTTATTGGCATGCTTGCTAGATTGTCAGGATTTATTTTAAGATGGTTTAGGATAGGATGAGAATTACGTTGTTTGATGTTTCAATTTGCAGGGATGAATCCGAATGGTTCGAGTTTCCCTCCCTTTTCTGGGTAGTTACCCAGAAAAATGGCTGCACCCTTCGACTCTTTTAGTAGCATAAGATCAGGATGTGAATGTTGGAGAATTAAAGCGAGGGTCGTTAGGTCGTGGAATAATTACTCTTCATTGGTACCAACTCAACCTATATATGTCACCTAAAATGGTTTTAGTTGATTGAGGTTGGTGACATTTGTACTTCCTTATTTATATTGTTTTTGCATTGTTATTGTGGCGTCTTAACATAAGTTGTTGTCAATTTATTACCAGTATCTAAATAAATTTGTTCCAATGTTAAAAGGGGATGTGTTTATAAGAGTGTTCATCACTGTTGTTACAAATATGGAGATAATCGGGCAAGTATACTCATCCATATAAACTATTGTTCGTGTTGAAAAAGAATGATGCTGAATGTGAGAGTGTTGTGATACCAAGGCATGAGTTGCATTTGGTCGATAGTGAAGAGGTTTCTAATACAGATGGTGACTCTCCCTGTTGGTAAGAAATATACTATATTTGTATGATGGAAAGGTGCATTCTTTTTGAGCTGGCTGATTACAGGTGAAGTTGCTCCTTTTATTGTAAAGTTATTTTGTTTATGACTTTTTTAAATAGTTAAAATTTATTAATCTAATAGTTAAATTAATATATTTTATTATATATATTTATAAAATTTTTAAAAAAATTAATATTTTATTATATAATTTTATTTTAATAAATAATATATTTTTTTAATATCTATTAATATGAAGTTACATAATAAAATATTAATTTATTTTAAATTTTATGAAATATTATAAATATGATCTATATAATAAAATTTATTAATTTAACAACTGAATTAATAAAATTTAATAATTTAAAAAATTATGAATAACATAATTTTATTTTAAAATAACTTAATCTCTCCTTTATATATATATATATATATTATACTAATAAGATGAAAGTCAAATCAACAACGTAGATTCATAAGGTATTGATTAAAAAAGTGTAATTAAAAAACTTGTTTATGATAGAGAGAAAATGGCATAAAGAATGAATTTTTATTAAATATTTTTAATTATAAATGAATTATTTAAAATTAAAGAAAAGAATTTAAAAATAAATGTAAGAGCTAAAGAGCCTCAACTTAAGAGAAACATAAAAAATTAAATATATTTTATTTTTATTAGGTAGTTGGAATAAGAAATTTGTCACATCCTCTTAACAATATGATAAAAGTTATAAATTATGTACTCAATTTTTTATTTTTTTTTAAAGGACTTTTAATTGTAAGGTTATAATTTATATTGATCAACAAACTTCTTCATCTGGTGCTATATCTTTAACAGGTTTTTCCTTAAATCGTGAAAAATATTCTCATGTTTCTATATCCATCTATTAAATTCCTCAACAGATGAAAGTACTGTGGTATCGTTGAGGAGATGAGGTGGATCATGCCCATAGTTGGTGTTGAACCATCATTTAGCCTACCTGAGCCATTTAGACCATTATCAAGGTCAATGACTAGTCAAATATCTCACTTAAGTTTCTAAGCGCTTATTCACAACCTTGGTTGGATCATCAGAATGAGGATATAAAATGAACTAAATTTTAACTTTTACCAGCTGGGAAAAATAGTTTAGTTTAAAAGGTGGTGAGAAAAATCTTATCCATATCTAAAATAATAGCAGCTAGGAATCGATATAAGTGAACAATTTCGTTGAGAAAAAAATTCTATTATACCAAAAGTTATTGAAAGGATCACTTAAAGATAGGAAGTAATTATAATTAGTTTATGAACGATTACCATTATGATATCCTTACCCTTGGCTTAAGGAAAACCTTCCACAAAATTCATAAATATTTCTGCCCAAGCCTATGTAGGCACTAGTAAGGCTATATATAACATCTCAAATTTTTCTATTTGAATTCGTAATTTATGAATCAATATTTTTAAGAGAAAAAAAAATAGAAGCTGAAAATTAGAGATTTTAGAAAAATTAAAATTTTTTTAAAAAATGATAAAAATACCTCTAAGTTAAGATAACAACAAATAAAGCATAAACAAATTAAAACAAAAGTGTAGAAAATCTATGAGAAACTTATAACTCAACAATAATTACTAAAATATCAATGAAAAAAATTATTAACAAATAAAAGATGAAAATCTTGCCTTAAACATTCAAAACACCGAAAAGAACTCTAGCTCATGTATGAACTAAATTGCCCAAAGAAAAAAATTAAATAACTTATAAGTGAATTGGGAAGGACTAATTAAGGATTAGGAACCTTAAGAATGAAGTTTAGAAGCTTTCTTGGTAAATTTATGAAAAATAACCAAAATGCTCCTAACAATCCAGACAGGCTAGAAATTGCCGTTAGAGGTCGGCGACCTGTGCTTATCTTCAAAGAACAAATTCCTCGAGGATTGGAAAAGGAAATAGCATTCCATTATGAAGCCCGTGAGTCATCATGCATTAAACACCTAGAAAGACAAAAACATTTATGACGAAAGAGAAAATTAATCATGGTTAAGTTAAATTAACCATAGTTAAGTTAAAATCTAAATATGGTTAGATTGCATTAACCATTATTAGATTAAATAAACCATGATTAGGCTGAGAATATAAGTTTTTATGATTTAAAATTAAAATAAAGAAGGATAAATTACAAGTGAAATGACTATTTTTCCCTTAGTCAAAAATTTGTCTAAAAAGCTATAGTGGCCGACTTCATTGAGGAGCTATATGTGTCTATTTTTTCTCTAAAAACACTCATAAAAACATTCAGCCTATCTCCTAAAGAATCAAGATTTCATCTTCAATCTTCCTTAAACCAAAACTTAATCAAGTTTTAACCTTCCATCTTTGAAGCTTAAGCTTAAACACTAAGCAAGCAAGACTCCTCTTTTTCTCTTGAAGAAATTTCATGTGAGACCATTAAGGGGTTGATTCTCCATTACTAAATTCATCAAGTTTCCATTTTAAGGTTTCAACAAGTAGGATATTCTACCATTAAATTTTTTTAAGTACTTTTGTTAAGTATTTGCCTAATCTTCTTCATCTTTATGAATCTTTTCTCTAAACTTCAAGATCTAAATCCTTGAGTATTATTTAGTTTAAAACTGTCTTAAACTCTTAAAATAAGTATTTCTATTGTTTGAATGATTTTTAAGAGTCTAAAATGAATCTTTAATGGTTTAAAATTCTTATCAGAACTCCTTAAGCATTTTAATCAGTTAAATCTTCTTGAAAATAATTTTTAAATTTGGAAAAATTTGATAAGTTTTAGTTAAGCCTTAAAATGTGCTCAAGTGACAGTGAATTTATATTTTTGAGAAGACTTGAAAACCCTTGTCTTATTTGACTTAAACTTGTTTATGTATTATCCTATCTCTTCCAAAAATTCAAGTTTGTTACTTTCCTCATGCTAAGTTAAAATTGTTACCTTTAATACTTAAAAGTCTTAAATCTGGACTTTTATGGACATAAACTTAAAAATTTAAAGAGCAAGATACAAAGATTAAATTTTGAAAGTTAAAGATTGGATCTTTATGAAAAAAAGGTGAAGATAATATTTGTGGAATTAAGAGGTGGAAGAAAATTCTCTAAATTTTACCCAAGGACAAAGACATGGACTCAAGATAAAAACTTGAAAGGATTTGATGGAATTGATCCAAGAACAAAATTTAATAAGTCCCTTGATAATTGATCCAAGAGTTATGTTGGTGAAAGTTAGTAAAAATGATATTTTGTTGGAAAATAGGCCATTTGGTCATGACACTACCATGAAGAACAAAAAGCTTAAGATCTACAATTTATAACACCCTAATTATGAATACCGATTTTACGCTTAAGTCATTCATTTGGTTTCATTATAGTTTGTTATCTCATGATGTAGAATTCTTTTTAGAAAATACTTGTATGAAAAATACAGTAATTATTTTTTTAAAAATGTTTGATATAAATTACAAGTCTTGTTGTTAAAACATACGTAGCGGTAAATTAAATAAATAGATGATTCTGCGGATTCAAAACGGTAAGAGCACTAAATGATTATGTTATCCTTTTTTATTCTTAATTTGCATGTAAACAGTTAATACAATTTGAACATGACATACATATCATAACATAATTATACATACCATTCATACATCACATACTTAGGATTGGTACTACAAACTATTATACATATACCAAATTTATATAGCATATTATCTATTACTAATACTTAGGATGCTCGCATCCACCTATATACAAATATTTACATTATTAGTAAGATAACTCAAATCCTTTTTCCTTGACGCAGCAACAGGAACCTCAAACCTCCTCAGCCTACTGATGAAAGTTCCTTGGCCACAAGTTTGGGTCCAATGACATGAACATTTCGTCAAACATCTTCTGGTAAGCCCGAAAAGGATACGACATCAGAAACAGGGAACTCCCTTATGACAACGACATGTGTTAGGTACTATAGTAGTACGATGGAGTTTAGGGGCTAGTCTCGCCCTTCGAGGAAGCAGATTCCTCTTCTACAGCAAGGTTTTGCTGTTGTTGGTACCCAGGAGGTGATGGGAATACTCCGTCTAGATGAAACACTTCTAATGGAATCGCGAACCCAGTAGTACTAACGTTTAGGTTTAAGACTTTAGAGATAAAGAGATGTCCTAGGGAAAAATAGATTCAAACACTTGCTTGGGCGGTGATCAGAATACCATGGGGGTTAGCAATCCAGTTCACGTTGCTAATGTCTATAAACACTATCAACATCGTGAACGACATTGTTGCTGTCTCGGAAGAAAGTGGAAGAAGTAGGGGTGAGAAACTAATTTTCTCAGTACGTTTTCTACTCTATTCTAATGTCATCACTTTTATCCTAGTCACTTCAATTTATTTAAAAAATCATTTTAGGCATATAAGATTACTTTTAATCTTTTGAAAACATTCTGTTGAAGTGGGTTAATTTTATTCATAAACATACATCTCAGTGTTTAAACATACATTCCTCTTAACATTCATAAGTTTTGGAATCACAATAAAGATATCATTTGGCATACTTATTATTTTATGTCTTAAAATTTATTCTCTATCATTTCTCTAGCCCACTCTTTAGGACAATTATAGATCTGATCCCACCATCTATGCAGGAAAAATAATTAGACATAGGCATGCATTAAATTTCTCAAACAACATTTTCTCACTGGCTCTACTTCCACCTCCTACTAAAATTAAGGATATGAACTCCATTCCTAGGTGATCATCACCACCATATAAGATGTGAAGGACTCAATGCCTTCACTGTAGAAGGATTTTGGAGAACTTGACGTCTCCTAGGAGAACCTTTCACCTTCTTTTCAATAGAGCTCTAGGTGCCCTCTAGATTATAGGTGCATAAGGCACAAGAGAGTAGACTTACGTTTTAACATAAGGTTTGCTTTAGTGATTTCTGAATCTCTCTAAGTTCATTTTAATGGCTTCCAAATAATTATGCATGCTCAAACAAATTTATAGCTAATATGGAATGAACATATAAATCTCAGATTCCATCTCATCAATAAACACAAACAATACTCATACATAACATCATATTTTCTTACTCATGAACATTCATAAATTAATCTTACATAATTTAGTGTGCATTCACAATTAGTGATACAAGTTGACTAGTAATCACATAGCATCATCACATATCATAAATACATGTCCAACTTATTTTTCAATTCAGCTTTTGATGTTGAATCACTCAATGAAATTAATTCTCTCAACCTTCTAAGTTGCTCCTCATCCTTTCCTTTTCTCAAAATCACATTATTTTCATGAGATTTTTACATCTTAGAATTTTGCTCTAGGTGGTCGAATGACACCTTTTAAGTTTTTATTCGTTGCACTCTTCAATTGTTCAAGTCTTATGCAAGTCCTACTAATACTAAGTTCAAATGTTAAGGGTTTACAAATTTTCAACTTGTTTAGGACATTTTACTTGAACATGGCTGAATGGTGGTTTATGTCTTTGTCTAACATCTTTGAACTTTTAATTCTTCATTTAACACTATAAGGCTTCTTAAGTTACCTAAACTAAGATTTTAAACTCTTTGCTTCTTAATTAACCTAGAGTGGCCGAATGTGAACTCTAGGTTTCTAAGACCTTCTAGTTCATTTTCTCTTGTCTTACGAGTTAATTTATGTTTTTTAGATACTAGCTCATTAATTCTATCTAACTTAGGAATTTTTATAACTTCCTTTTCATCTTGGTATGTCATAGCCGAATGACTTAACTATCTTCCAACTTCATATTTTAAGTTCTAATCACCTTTCTTAAGCATACTTAGATTTAGTCTTGAGGTATGTTTACTTTTGACTTCCTTTTTACTACCTTAGTGATTAGGTCAAAATAATTTCTTTAACCTTTGTAATTCTTTCTAGTTTTAGAGTAAAGGATGTCTAGCTAAGGTGATTAGGAATTAAATCTTCTCCTAGGTCAATTTAATCCAAAGTGGCCGAATGACCTATTATCTTAAGTCATATCTTTCTTACACCTTTAATACATTATACTTACATGTTTAGGATCATTAATTGGACCTATTTAAGAATTAAACTCATCTTTAGTTAATTAAACTCATGGTGGCCGAATACCACTCCTTAGACTTAGGGTTCCATAATTTTCTTCTTAACCCTGGATTCATTTACCTAAAGTGGTCAAATGGACCCTTGACCTATCTTAAAGCTTTCTCACACTTTTAATCCATTATGTTTGCATGTGAACAGTCTTTAGTTAAAATCTAGTTAGGAATTAAAACCTCTCCTAAGTTATTTAACCACAAAGTGGCCAAATGTCACCATTCTAGGTTTAAGGTTTCCATTTCTTAACATTAGTTGACTTAGGTTGATCATTACTTGTGGATGAAGTTTTGACTAAGTCTAAAGGGTTTTTAGATCATTTTACCCTTACTAAGTGAGCTGGCCAAAAATTACTTTTTCTTTACCTAGGTCATAGTTAATTTTTAGTTACCCATTTTAAGCTTCTTTAAGATTTAACCCAAATACTAATTATGGATTACCTTAATTTACTTATGTTAAATATTTTAAAATTGGCCACTTTTAAATATTAATTAAGCCTTCAATTAATCTTCTTACTTGTTGAAAATTCTTAATTCACCCTTAATCAATTTTTAAACTCATTTTTTTTTCTTAAATCACTCTATGGTGGCCGAATGTACACTTAGAGATTTTTGACCCATTTTTTCCACATTTAACTTCAGAGGTCCAAATCTTACAAAAGTTCACCATAGGTGGAAAAATCACAACTTTAAAAACTTAAGCATAAAAACAAGCAACATAACACTTTTTCCATACAATAAAG
This sequence comes from Canavalia gladiata, assembly GCA_037954105.1. Classification (NCBI taxonomy): domain Eukaryota; kingdom Viridiplantae; phylum Streptophyta; class Magnoliopsida; order Fabales; family Fabaceae; genus Canavalia; species Canavalia gladiata. Next base: position 18,118,210 of record CM075662.1, on the reverse strand, counting down.
TGTACATTATCATGATCTACTCCAAGATCCGAATATTTCCTTTCAAGAATGTTTTCAAAAAATTTTCTCATGAGTACTCAAAATTGATCAAGGATTCAAAAAGAATTTTTAAACAAATTCCACCGATTAAATTTCTTTTAAGTGCCTTAAAAGCACTTTAAACCAACCAAACTTTTTTCTTTTAAAAAACCACTAAAAATTGGTGGGGCTGATTTTTAATGGTTCAAATACATTTTTGAGCCCTCATAAGTGAAAACAAAAGGAGATGCATAAATTTTAGAGAAAAGATCCATAAAAGAAGAAGATCAAACCATAAAAAGACAAATAGAAAGGTCCTACTTGATGGTGACTTTTCTAATTGGTGATGAGGTTATGATGGCTACCTTGGGTCCCCTCTTTGGTTGGTCCATATGGTTTCACAAGTGGAGATGCCAAGGATTGGTGTTTAAGGCCTTGATTTGACTTAAGTCTCAAAGTTGGAGACTTAGGTTTAATGTGTGGAATTTGGGTTTTTTGAGCTACGATTGACTTAGAGAGAATTGAAAGAGTTGGCTAAGTGTTTTGCTCTATAAAAACTGAAACAAATGGGGTCCCAATGGTGTTTACTGGGTTTGGCCACTTAAGTACAAGTTTGGAATATTTTTACACTTAGGGGTATTTTGGTAATTTTGCATGGATTATCCTATATTCCAAAATAATTCAAAATTCAAGGAATTATCCCTTTTGGTTTAGATTAATATTAATTAGGCTGATTTTACCTCTAATTATGTTTAATTTAGCCTAAGCATGGTTTACTTTTAATTAATCAAGGTTAATTAGTCTTAACCATAGTTATAAAAATCTTTTTATTATTCATCTTTTGTCTTTTATGCTTGACTTGGTTGACTTGGATTGGTGACTCACCAATAGGTTTTCCACATCTTAATTTTCATGCAACTAAGTGTGAGGCCCACTCTTGGTTTATTTATCCTTCCTAGTCTTCCAAGGGCGTTTTTGTTTTTTTTTCTCAACATTGCTAAATTTTTTTCCAAACTATTCCTCTGACATTTCTAACACTTTTTTGGTTGTTTCCATGTTAATATAAGGTCATTTACTATTTTTCTAGGAACTGACTAGCTTTGCAAAAAGTAAAGCTCCTAGGGGCATTTTGGTCATTTTTCAGGATTTTCCAAGGGTGTTTCCGTCCCTTCTTAGTTTTTAAGTTTTTTTCACTACTTTTGACCATACATGATGTCTTATAATCCTTCTAGGATGTCTTTTACTTATGTTTTCATTTCTTTGGTTCATTATCTGAGTTTCCCAAGAGTTGGAGTATTTTCGTCATTTACACCAAACTTTCTAATTTCTCTATTTTTGGTTTCTAATCCTACTTAGTTTCACTCTAGGGATTATTTGTAGCTTCAAGTGTTCATCATAGAAAAATTAGGGTGTTACACAATTCATGATTATCAACCTCCACATATAACACCCTAACAATGAATACCGATTTTATGCTCAAGTCGTTCATTCGGTTCCATTATTAGTTTGTTATCTCATGATGCAAAATTCTTAGAAAATACGGTAATTTTTTTTAAAACCGTTTGTTATAAATTGCGAGCCTTGTCGCTTTAACATTCTTTACAATAAATAAACTACTAAATGTTCTTGTGTACATACAGAATGTTTAGACTACATAGTGCTTATGTTGCTACATTTATTTCTTAGTTCATAGTAACCAATTAAACATAACTTGCTATACAACACATAATATCACATAATTTTACAGTCCATATACATATTCAAAAGTCTTAGGCACTAAGGCCTTATCGTACAATTTATTACAAACCATAATTTACATTCCTCATTTACATATATACATACTCCATTCTATCATACATATATTATGTATGCATAGCATACTACTTCTTAATATTATCTAGGATGCTTGCATCTACCTATTCATAAAATGTACATTGTTGGCATGACTTCTCAACTTCTAGTTCCTTGATAAAAATTGGGAGATCCGTGAACCTCTACAAGCCTAATGATGGAATCACTCCATTCAGATGCTTGGATCTAACAACATAAACATTCCGCCTGCCATCTCTTGATAGGCCTGGAAAGGGTAGGGCATCAGATACGGTGAGCTTCCCTGGAAGGACTATAGGTGAAATGAATTGTGGTAATGAGTTGGGGTTTGTGAATCAGTCTCCTCTTCAGAAGAAAAGGATTATGTAGTAATGGTTGTCTACTACTTATGATAGCCTCGTTGGGGGGGGGGGGGGTGGAAACACTCCATTGGGGTGGAACACCTCTACGGGAATTGCAAATCCGGTGGTTGAAAAGTTTGGGCTTAGAAATTTAGTGATGAACAAATGACTTAACGAGAAATATATTCAGACGTTGACTTGTTCCGTTATTAAGAGACCATATGGGTTCGCTGACCAATTGCCGTTGCTAATGTCGATGAACACCACCCGTTGCGAAGGACATCGACGTTGTCTAGGAAGAAAGTGGGAAGAGAAGGAATTAGAAACTAGGTTTTTCAGTAGGTTTCTACTCTATTTTTACTGTCATTATTTTTATCCTAGCCATTTCAGTTTATTTGAGAAATTATGACATGTATCCAAGATTTCTTTTAATCTTTTAAAAACATCCTACTAAAGTGGGTTATTTCTATAAAGAAACAACTTATTATTTATGCATATATCTATCTAAACTTCATAAGTCTGGGATCACAATAAAGATATTATTTGACGCCGATTATTCTATGTCCTAGACTTTATCTCTATCATTTTCTATTCCACAATCTATGGAAATTATAGATTCAATTCCATAACTTTGGGGAAAACATTTAGACATAAACATGCATTAAAATTATCAAACAATATCTTCTCACTGTCTCTACTCTACCTTCGACTACTAAGGATATGAGCTCATTCCTAGGTGATCGTCACCACCTTATAAGGTGTGAAGAAACTGTTGTCTTCATTGTAGAAGGATTTTTGGAGAAACATTTTTCTCCTAGGAGAACCCTTTTGCCTCCTCTTCAGTAGAGCTCTAGGTTCCCTCTGGAATATGATATGCACAAGGCACATTAAGACTAGCTTAATTTTTTCACATAAGTTTGTTTTAGTGATCCCTTAACCCTTTTAGGTTCATTTTAATGGCTTCTGGATAATTATGCATGCTCAACCAATATCCAGCTAATATGTTATGTATAAGTAGATCTTTAGTTCTAACACATCATCAATCACAAATACTCCTCATACAGAACATCATCTTTTCAGTATTTAAGAGCATTCCATATTTCAACTCACATTAAAAAGTGTGCACTCATGAAAGAATTACAAGTTGACTAGTAAATCACATAAGATCATTGCATGTTTCTAGTACATATTCAACTTATTTTTCTCTTTAACTTTTGATGTTGAATCACTCAAGTGAATTAATTCTCTTAACCTTGTAAGTTGCTCCTCAACCTTTTCTTTTCTCAAAGTTATATTAATTCCATGAAATTTTTACCACTTCGAAGTTTACTCTAAGTGGTTGATTAGAACCTTTTAATTTATTCTTTGTGCTATTCAATTGTTCAAGTCTTATGCATGTCCTACTTATACTAAGTTTAAATGTTAAGTGTTACCAAGTTTTAAACTTGTTTAAGACATTTTACTTAAACATAGCTGAATGGTTGTCTATGTTTTTGCCAAGTTTCTTTTAAATTTTTAATCTTCATTTAACATTATAAGGCATTTTAAGTTACCTAAACTAAGATTTTAAACTCTTTTCTTCTTATTTAACCTAGAGTGGTTGAATGTGAACCCTAGGCCTCTAAGGCCTTCTAGTTTATTTTCTCTTGTCCTATGGGTTGATTTTTATCAATTGAAGACTAATGCTTTAATTGCTATCTAACTTAGGAATTTTTAAAACTTCTTCTTCATCCTTAAAGGTCATAGTCGAATGGCTTAACCTAGCTTCCAATCTTTATATTATATTCTTAAACATGAATGTTTTACATGCTTAAGTTTACGCTTGAAGTATGGTGACTTCTTGACTTCCTTTTAACTACCTTACCGATTATGTCCAAATGACTCTTTAATCTTTGTAAGACTTACTCCTCACTTGTAATCCTTTCTAGTTATAATCCAAGAGTGCTTAGTTCATGGTATTTAGGAATTAAATCTTTTCTAAATCCATTTATCCTAAGTGGTTGAATGGTCCCTTATGTTTCCTTAAGGATTTCTTATAATTTTAATCCATTATGATTACATGCTAAGGATCCTAGATTTAGTCAAGTTAAGAATTAAAACTTCTTCTTCGCTAATTAAATACATAGTGGCCAAATGGTCCCTTATGTTTTCCTAAGGAATTCGTACACTTTTAATCCCTTATGCTTACTTACTAAGGATCCTAGATTTAGTCAAGTTAAGAATTAAAACTTCTTGACTAATTAAATACATTGTGGCCAAATTCCACCTCCAAGGATTTAGAGTTTCTATGTTTAACCCTAGTTGACCTATGTTGACCCATTAAATTTTAAACTTCAAGGTTGACCAAGTAATAGCCGAAATTACTAGGTCTTTGTACTCCTACTAAGGGTCATGGCCAAAATTACACTTCCCCCTCCTCCTAAGTCATGGTTCATTTTTAGTTACTAATTTATGCCTTCTTGAAAACTACATTAACTACTAATTAAGAAGTTCTTGTTTTACCTAGGTTGGTTATTATGGTCTTGGTCACTTAGGTGTTACATAAACCTCCAACTAACCTCGTTACTTAATGAAAATCCTTAATATACTATTAATCAATTTTTAAACCTGTTTTTCCTTAAGTTGCTCTAGGGTGATCGAATGCACACTTGGAGATTTTTGGACCATTTTGGTTCAAGTTCCTTTCATTCAAAGGTTGATTTAATTCATTAGAACCTAATTACATGATTTGTGTCACTTATAGAAATTTTAACAAATTATCCTAGATTATGCTAGCATGGTTGAATGCCTCCCTTGGCTTGCCAAGATCACCATTTCAAACTTTCTTGTAATACAACCTTGGTTCCTTGATTTTTTGCACTTGAAGAACCTTATGCTCTTGGTCTATACATGTTTTGTCCAAAGTCCAGAGCTGGGGTTGTATCCAAAATGATTCTTGTGTATCATGCAAAGCTTATGCCATTTTTGGGTCCAAAATTCCAGTTTTTACTTAGTAACTTTTAAATCTATGACCAAAGCAAGCTTTTGGGACTTTGAAATTAATTTTTATTTCACTTTTAAATCTTGAAGTTCATGGGTTCAGATCTAGACAAATCCATACACAAGTTCACCCTAAGAAGAAAAATCACCACTTTTAAGCTTTAAGTATAAAAACATGCTAAACAACATTGCTTTCCAAACAACAAAGTGTAGATCTGCAAGATCTACTCTAAGATCCATACACCTCCCACCATGAACACTTCAAAAATTTTTCTCATGAGTTCTCAAAACTTTCCAAAACATCAAAATGGGTTTTAAAATAATTTTTACTAATTAAATTTCTTCTAAGTTACTTAGAAGCACTTTAAACCAACCAAACTTCATTTTTATTCTAAAAAATAACTAAAAAATGATGGTGCTTATTTTGAACAGTTAAAATTCAGTCTTGAGCCCTCATCAGTCCAAATTTAGAAAAAGGATCCATAAAAGAAATAAAACAAACCATAAAAATTAAGTTTAAAGCTTAAATATACAAAATAGAAAGACCCTACTTGATTGGTGACTTTGTGTAGTGATGGTGGGGCTGTGATGGATTCTCCTTGCCCCCTGCTAGTCCACAAGGTTCTCTAGGTGAAAGTGGTGGAACTTAGTGTTTAAGGCTTAGATTTAGCTTCAATCTCAAAGTTGGAGACTTAGGAATGGTTAGGGTTTTTTTTAACTTAGATTGATTTAGAGAGATTTTGGAGAGTTGGCTAAGTGTTTTGGGAATCGAAAATTGATGCAAATGAGGCTCCAAATTAGCTAAGTGAGTTCGGCCAAGCTTGGACACATTTTGATTAATTTTGCACTTAGGGGTATTTTGTTAATTTATATGGATTTTCCTATTTTTCAAAATAATTCAAAATTAAAGGAATTATCCTTTTAGACTTTGATTAATGTTAATGAGGATGATTTTACCACTAATCATGTTTAACTTAGCCTAATAATGGTTAATTAGTCTTAACCATGATTAAAGGAATATTAATATTAATTATTTTTATCTTTTTACTTGAGTTGACTTGACTTGGTGGGTCATCACCAAGTCTTCCATATGATAAATTTCATGTAGTCCAATATGGGGCCCACTCATGACTTGTTCCTCGCACTTTCTTGCCCTTTCAGCCTTTTAGGGGTGTTTTCATAATTTTTCTCAACATTGTCCAAAAATTCTCAAATTATTCCTCTAACAATTCTACCACTCTTTGATTTGTTCCCATGTTAACCTAAGGTCATTTTCTATTTTTCTAGGAAGAGACTAACTCTGTATAGAAAGCAGAGTTTTCTAGGGGCGTTTTGGATGTTTTCGGGGTTTTTTGAGGGCATTTTCGTCCCTTCTTTATTTTCTAGGTTTTTCTAAATACTTTTAGTCATCCATGATGTTTTCTAGTCCTTTATAGTGTCTTTTACTTATGTTTCACATTTCTCTGGTACACTATTTAGGTTGCATAGGTGTAGGAGCATTTTTGTCATTTGCACCAAACTTTCTAATTTATATGTTTTTGGTTCCTAATCATATGTAGTTTCACCCTAGGGATTATTTGTATTTGTAAAATTTAAGTATAGAAATTTGAGGGTGTTACACCATAAATGTTAACATACAAGATCCACACTTGAGGCTAAGAAAAATTAAATTAAGGGATCTTAGAGAGTGGATATGCTCATTTGGCCATAGCTCCAAAATTAGACGAGTAAAGTTTTAAAAATTTCTAGAATTAATTAATTAAACCTCCTAAAATTATATCTTAAGAAAATTAAACTTTGGAGCAAGAAACATAAATTTAGTGACCTTTCAAGTTCATATAGGTCATTTGGCCAAGCCTTGGAAAAATTGGGTTAGAATGATTAATAAATTCTAGAATAAAAATCCATCAGGTATTTTAGGATACAACAGTGATATGGATATGGTTTCGTAGGCAAAGATATGAACAAATTAACCTAAATTAGTAATAAAAATTAATGAGAAAGGACTAAAGAATTATCCTCATTAGGCTTTGGATTTAAAAGTTTGGCCATAAAGGCTTGGAAAGATGAACACAAAAAATGTGGGGTTAGAAGAGGACATTCGACCAAGAGAGATTAGAATTAGATAAATAAGATTTAATGAACAAGAATCTACATGTTTATCTCTATCTTAGGAATGGATTTGAGAAATAAAAGTGGTCATGAGGTCTAGATGACTGATAAACCATTATTATATTGATTTATCTGCGGGAAATTAGTTATAATTACAATATAATTTATGATTATTTAATTGTAATTCTACCTAATTTTCCTTATTTTTGTAGGAATGGTCACATAAGCTAAGAATCCGAAAATAGGCAAGTTTTGGACCAAAACGAAGGTAAAAGAAGCATCAAAAGATAATACATCTAATGCGACAATGACACGTCAGTCCTACGGTGCTGCAAAATTACGTAGATTGGTTGTGACGGCTAAGGAAGCGGCTAGGTCAAGCCCAGTCCACCACATTGAAACCCTAATCCACGACTATAAAAGAGAGGCTCTACTACACCACATGACACCACTTTTACTATCCCTCAATATCCCTCAGTAGGATTTGGAGATAGAAGCTCTTCCACAGTACGAGTTGCAACGTCCTATTGTTAGCTTTGCTAACATTACAGTTTTGTCATTCTCTTTCTAAAATTAGGATTATGGATTGTTTTGTTGGATTAGTATGTCTTTGTTTGTTTTATCTCTCGATATGTAACTAATCCCCAAATTATTGGGCTTTGGTGAAACTTATAATGTAACCAATTGAACCCCTTTTCTTTTTTATGAATGATTCCGTATTTCTATTCAATTGTGTTTTCCTTATTATGCATAATTAATTAATGAGAATTAATTTATAAGTTAATTAGGGGATAGGCGACCGTACCATTGACTAATTAACGAAACTATAAGGTAAATTGAATCTAAGGGTTTTGGAAGATCAATCGGAATCCTTGATTTCTAATCAATTATTAATTGAACAAGTCCGCATGTTCTTTATGCTTCTCTTAATTATATACCTTGCATGATCATTGGGGGTAGTAACTTGAGGGAAAGAATATTGCTATTACATGATCATTGGATGGTAATAGATTGAGAACGGATGGTTAGTAATTGACTCAAATCATTCATAAGGGAGTTGGGATGAAATTGGGTAAAGTTATAAGGGAAACCAAAGTCCCATGTCTCTCCATAATTAAACTCGTATTTATGCCTTTTTGTCTTTAAATCACTTGCTCTCATTTTGTTCATTTCTTCCATTCACTTTAAATATTTCTAAACAAATCCTTTTCTGGTGAGATCAAAAATTAGGATTTAATCGTTTTTTAAGATTGTTGAAATAGTCTCTGTGGGAACGATATTAAGGGTTTTAAATACCCCTTTCTACACCGACGGGTGCACTTGCCCGTGGGTAAAGCTTTGTACGTACAGTAAACGTACAACAATGACTAAAATGTCCACTTGAGAGGTGAAAAGGTAATACAACCCACTTGGGAGGAGGAGGATGGACCTAGTTGGAGGTAGGATTGAAACTCAAAATTCTGAGCAGTTTTGGGAGCTCCTATAAATTGTGATCAATGTAGCACAAAATTGTGCTTAGAAATGAAAAGACAAGGAAACATAAATTTGCAGAATGTAAAGAGGGAATTGGGGAAGGTGATTGCAAGAATTAAAGGCTGGAAATAAAGTGCAGAAATGGAAGAAAAAGGCAAACAAAAATGACCAAAATTAAAGGGGAAAGGGGCTGAAAATTAAAGCATAAACTAAGAACCAGAATTGTAAATTGCAAGAAGGTAAATGGCAGAATGTAAATTGCAGAAAATTAATTCATAAGCTAGGCGACACTCCACTAGCTAGAGGAAGCTAAGAAGATAAGCCAAGTTCCACCACATTGGAGGCTCCAATGATAAGGAAAGGGGTCTTGACCTCAAGAACAAGCAAGAGGAGAAGAAAGAGAAGAGAAAGCTGCTCTCTCAAGGGAATTCTCGGATTCCAATAGTATAGAATGACCAAAGGTACCATTTGCTTACATTAAGCCCTTATTTATAGGAAAGAAGGAAGGGGGCTGCTTGGTTGTGGGTTTGGGATGCCCTTAGCCAACAAAGCTCTTAACCTAAGCCTGTTCCTATTCTAAATAACCTATTCTTATTCCATGTTGGAATAAGCTATTCTCACTTTTACAAGTTAAAGAAAAATACAACCAAATTAAAATTAGGAAAAATTTCAGTTTTATTATCCTTAAGCTAAAAATTTCTCTTGAAAGCTAATTTCCATACTCACATCATCCTCTCCCCCTTAAAAGCATTCGCCCTCGAATGGCAATCACATATTTCTGCAAACCAAAGGATACAAATAAGAGTAGAAGAGTATATGTGGTTATAGAAGAAAGAAAATTATGGAGAATGCCAGGATCAAATACGAACCTCTTTAATTTTTCAAATAGTCGTAAACATTGGAAAGAAAATTTGACTAGGAACAAAAGGTTGATTCGATCTGCAAGCTCATAGTTATTAACAAACATGTCCCAAGTAAACTTACGTGCTTTGATCCATTTTCTTTTCCCTAAAGAGATCTTAGTGCTATGAATATTTGTAATTACTAACAAATTAAGCATCCTAGACGCATTATCATAAAACAAGGATTGAAGCATGCTAAAGACCTTTATATGTGAGAATTCACTATCACTGTGAAGCATATGAGACAGTGGTGATAATGTAGGCATATGAATGGATCTAGACACATGATCTCCAACAAATTTTGCAACAATGGTGTCCCAAATGTTGGTAGAAGGCTGGAGTTCCATCTTTTGATTACTCTTTGTAAAGGAGAATATTTCAACCCCTATGATAGGTGAAAGGAATTGAGGAACACTAGGCACTAAGTTTTCTTGATGTTCAATACCCCTTACAGGTGGCAACCCTAGAGGTAACTCTTTTGGGAATACATCTTGGAACTCTTCTAGAAGTTCACTAGACTCAAGGTTGGCTGAGTATTCAAGCAATACTCTTTGCACATGAGCATGTACATGGGTTGTCTAGCTAGAAGAATTTGCCTAATTTCTCCTTGATTGATGAAGAGGTTTTTATCCTTTTCCTCATGTCTCAACCTCTTATCTTTTTTTAAATTCTTTCCTTTAATTCCCTTATTTTCTTTCTCTCTTTTCTTTTTCATTTGTACTTGATCTTTACAAACCTCACTAGGGGCCAAGGGAACTAAGGTGACTTGTTGGGAATTGAAAACAAAGGAATACCTATTGCTATGCCCATCATGGTGAACTTTCCTATCAAATTGCCATGGCCTTCCCAAGAGCACATGACTTGCTTCCATGGGCACAACATCACAAGTTACTTGGTCAAGATACCTACCTATGGGAAAGGCAACTAAGACTTGCTTATCCACTAAGAGGTCCCCATTGTCACTCAACCATTGCAACTTGTAAGGCCTAGGATGTGGGGTAGTGGTTAATCCTAACTTTTGTACTCCTAGCACTAGCCACGTTGGTGCAACTTCCCACATCTATAATCAAAGAACATGTCTTCCCCCCAATCACACACCTTGTGTGAAAAATATTTTCTCTTTGGCTCTCATCTTCCCCCTTGACCATGCTTCCTAGTAATCTCCTAACAACAAGAAGATCACCTTCGGGGGCATACTCTAATCCTTCTTCACTAGAAGAGCTAGTGGCACTAGAGCTAGATTTTTCACTTGAGGATTCCAAATATGAGACTTGTCCATTATCTCTAAGGATCATGCTCTTCTTGTTAGGGCATTGAGAGGCAATGTGCCCTCGTCCCAAACACTTGAAACACTTAATGGATGATTCCTTTTTTATCGGAGTGGATGGGGTGTTGGTCTTTTCTTTCTTGGGACCTTTAATTTCCCTAGGATCTTTAGGCTTAAAAGGAACATCCTTGTGGCCTTCCTTCCTCTTATTTTCCTTCCAAGAAGGCTTTGAGGTTGAGTATCTACTCTTACCTTTTCTATGGAGTTGTTGTTCTACCTTTTGGGCTTGGTGGTAGAGTTCATTCAAACTCGTATAGTTGTGGAGTTCCACAACATCCCTAATCTCATCCTTAAGCCCTTTAAGGAATCTTGCCATTCTAGCCTCCTCACATTTTTCTATGTTGGCTCTAATGATGGCTACCTCCATATCTTTGTAGTACTCATCAACAGTCCTATTACCTTGGGTTAACCTTTGGAGCCTATTATGAAGCTCCCTAAGGTAATGAGGTGGTACATACCTATTCCTAAGGATGACTTTCATTTCTTCGCAAGTCTCAATAGGATGAAACCTTGCTCTCTCTTTCACTAGCTTATCCCACCAAATCAATGCATAGTCTGAAAATTCAAGACTAGCTAGCTTTACCCTATGTTCCTCCCTCACTTCATAGCACATGAAAATTTGCTCTACCTTCAACTCCCATGATAGGTAGATTTCAGGGTCATTCAACCTTTGAAATTTTGGAATTCTAAACTTGGTTCCATCTATTCTTTCTTGGTTTCCATTTTCTCTCCTACCTCTATTCCTAATCCTAGAAGAAGCTCTATGACTATGATGGCTAGGAGAATGTCTATCTCTACTTCTATGGATCCTACTCCTAGATGAATTTCTAACCCTAAGTGGAGACCTAGATGATTCCCTATCACTCTCATGCCTACCTTGATTCCCACCCCTGTGATTATTCCTCTGGTTTCTTCTAGGGGATTCATAGAATTCTTCTTGTGAAAGTTCCTCCCTAGGTGAATCAATTTTATTTTTGTTTTTCATAGAACTACTAGACCCTTCATTTTGTTTCTTTTTAAACAAAGTCTCATTCCTCTTTTCTAGTTCATACAAGTGATCTTCAAATTGTTCACTTTGTTTTCTTAACATTTTTTCAAAGGTTTGGGTAAGGGCTGCTAGATGTAACCTATTGAAGCTAGGTGGATAATCATTTTCACTCATGATGCTCTCCACTCAAGACACAAGATATGAAACAAATCAATTAAGAAAATCACAAATATTCTAAGTGCAAATTCCTACCACATAAAACACTTGAACAATTAAGAAATTAAAATGCAGAAAGTTAATTGGTTTCTTACACAAACCAAGGTCCAAGATAGGGAAAGATAAGTAACAAGTAGTCACATAGGCTAAGTTATAAACCTAGCAATTATGGAACCCCCTTATTACTCCTTTCAACAAGCACACTTAGACTCCCCCTTACTGCTCCTTAAAACCACACAAAGGCCTTGGAACTTACACACAATTACTAACAAAATTACAAGGAAAATTCCTAGGTACAAACTAAATCAAAAGGATTACAATATTATAACCTTACCATAACCAAATTCTAAAATTACACCAAAAAGAAAGTCTCAGTAAGAGAAATCCTAATCTATTACAAATGGGTAAATTCTTCAAGTCAAACTTCAAGTCTAAGTCCTCTTCAAGTTCAGCTCCAAGTCAAACAAAATTTCTTTCTTAGGGCTGCATACAAAATTAAACAAAGAATGCTTTGCAAACCAAGAAATTGTTAGCACAATTAAAACCAATTACTTCCTTCCTCACCAATGTTTGCCACTCTTAGTCACTCAATTTGGTCTTGCTTTACCCTTGAAGAAAAGACACATATTCAACTTAAAATTAGAGGCCCTGATGTTTCCAATGTGGTAAAAACTCAACTCATCCAGAATTCAAGAATGGACAAAACATAGGAATTTTGGGGACAAACAAGAAACTCTTATCACAAAAATTAGCTAAACTCAAAGGGATTAAAATTGTGACAAACTAGAATTCAAAGAAGACAAGCAATAATTAAGTGGTGAAAAAAGAAGGCACTCAAAAGGAATTCAAGAAGGATGAATGGATTACAAACTTGTGTGAATTGTTCTTAAAACTGAACTTAACCTTTCTTTGAAAGAAAATCATTCATATGCATCATAGTTCATTCAAGAGGATAAATCCAACTCAAGTTGTTCAACACACTTCAATTGATCCCAAACTCAACTCAAATATTACAATTGAAATACAATAAAATGAAACTTCAAGATCATTCAACTCTGGAATTTTGTTTTACCTTTTTTTTTAAAAAAAAATTCTGCCCAGATTTTTTTTTCACGTTTTTTTTTTCGTTTTTTTTTTCGTTTTTATTTCTTTGTTGATTCTTGCTTTTTGCCTTGTATCTTTTAGGAAAATGTAATGTACACTTATATCACTCCTAAAAAATCACAAGATTAACACTTAAACACCCAACAACAATTTTTTCAAAGATTAAACACAAACTTCCTCAAGAACACATGAAGAACAGTGATGAACATGATGAACAATTTTCAGAAATTTTGCCAAAATGATTGAGGGGTTTTTGAGGCAACAATGATCAAGTTACAATTTCAACAACAAAACCCACAAAGTCCAAAGGATTTGAGAGAACAATAGATGTGTTCTTGCTGGAAATACCCAGAAAAAAAAAACCAGAAAAGGGGTTCTTCAATTTCTTGACATTTTGATGCAATTTTGAGCAAATTCACTGATTAAATTGATGTTCAAGCAAGGATCCAACAACATATGACTCAAAGAAACACAAATCACATGTGAATTCAAGCAAGAAGGGGCTGAAAATATGCAGAAAAACTGGAAGAAAAGCAGAGACGAAAATGGGAGAAGAAGATGATGAAAAATGAAGGAGAAAAGTGAGAGAAGTTACCTCCAAACAACAAGTTCTTGATACCACATAATACAACCCACTTGGGAGGAGGAGGATGGACCTAGTTGGAGGTAGGATTGAAACTCAAAATTCTGAGCATTTTTGGGAGCTCCTCAAACTGTGATCAATATAGCACAAAATTGTGCATAGAAATGAAAAGATAAGGAAACATAAATTTGCAGAATGTAAAGAGGGAATTGGGGAAGGTGATTGCAAGAATTAAACGCTGGAAATAAAGTGCAGAAATGGAAGAAAAAGGCAAACAAAAATGACCAAAATTAAAGGGGAAAGGGGCTGAAAATTAAAGCATAAACTAAGAACCAGAATTGTAAATTGCAAGAAGGTAAATGGCAGAATGTAAATTGCAGAAAATTAATTCATAAGCTAGGCAACACTCCACTAGCTAGAGGAAGCTAAGAAGATAAGTCAAGTTCCACCACATTGGAGGCTCCAATGATAAGGAAAGGGGTCTTGACCTCAAGAACAAGCAAGAGGAGAAGAAAGAAAAGAGAAAGCTGCTCTCTCAAGGGAATTCTCGGATTCCAATAGTATAGAATGACCAAAGGTACCATTTGCTTACATTAAGCCCTTATTTATAGGAAAAAAGGAAGGGGGCTGCTTGGTTGTGGGTTTGGGCTACCCTTAGCCAACCAAGCTCTTAACCTAAGCCTGTTCCTATTCTAAACAACCTATTCTTATTCCATGTTGGAATAAGCTATTCTCACTTTTACAAATTAAAGAAAAATACAACCAAATTAAAATTAGGAAAAATTTCAGTTTTATTATCCTTAAGCTAAAAATTTCTCTTGAAAGCTAATTTCCATGCTCACATCAAAAGGCCATTTGGAAAACATAAACTTAATGATAATAAAAACACCAACAAAACATTTGAGAAAAAGGAAAAGACAAGAGGAACTTAAAAAGGTTGAGAAACTTATCATAGAACATAAAGAATAAGGTTAATTTGGGAAATTTTAGAAAAAAATGCATGCTGTCTAAAATTATAAGGACCTTGCTAAAGTAAAGGTTTCCTTCCACTAAGTATGAAAGATTTTGGGTAAATAATATTGTCCTAGTTATTATGACTATGCTTGAGTATGATGACTTATACTTAAATTGTTATGTGATGTCTTGAATGGTATGATGACTTGCTTATGTGTACATGGTTCCATATTGTACTTAAATATTTATATGCTAATGAATAAATTGGGTGCTATGTGTGCATGACATTTTGATTGAATATTGAGTATGCATCCTATTTTAAAGACTTGAAATGGAACCTAATAAGTCATGGTTTCACTAAAGAAAATCCATATATGAAAACTTAACAAGCACATACTTGTAAAATGCCAAGTCTAGGATGAGTGCATGTGTGGAAGTCTAGGACTATCCATGTTAGAGGCCATGAGGCTCTAAGGTAAGGTGGTGATGACCATCAAGAACGAGCTCATATCCTAAATAAAGTTAAGTATGTGCGGAAGTGAGAAGATGTTGCTAGAAATTTTTTTAATAATGTACCATTAAGAGTATAATGGTGTGCTATATGTTAAAGTGTCACTGAGAGGGTAACTAGTGAATGGGGATGTTACAAATATGGAAAAATATGTTAGTGTGTCAAGTAGTATCTTTGATGTTATGATTTATTATGTTAATATGGTGACCCAAAGAATGAATGAGATAAATGTTTGTACGAGATCAAATCTCTGCCATTATTAAAAAGGATCCACTTCAGATAAATATTATTTTAAAAAGCAATAATTGAACTTGTATTTCTATCATCTTCTCTTAATAAACTAAAGTGGTTGGGTTAGAAATGATGATACCAACCTTAGGATAGACGCCTACTGAGAATTATGATTTCTCACTCCTTACCTCCTATTTCTCTCCCAAAGTCTAATCATACTCTTTGCAGTCGTAGTGGTTTGCATGGAAAAAATAACATAGAATAGATATTAATGCTCACGGAGTGGCATGTGGGAAGAGCTATAGAGGGCCACATTTTATTTTGTATAAATTTGTCCTTAATGCTTTGGATAACTGTAATTTGTGAAGGTGATAAATGGATTTTTGTACATTTATTGTCATTGTGTTGGGCTGAATTGGGTTTTAATCATGTCTAATTTTATCATTTTGAGTGATTTTTATGTTATTGGACTTCATTGGGCCTAAGTGATAAAATTGGTTAATTTTCAAATTTTAATGTCTCTTGACCTTATTCATTGTGTAGGCCATATATTGGGTTATAAAATTAATATTGGAGTGATTCTAAAGGAATTAGAAGGATGAGACAAAAACCCTAAGATAACATGTATCCCTATGTAGCCTAACCTCAATGGAGCATAAACTTATTTGGGTCGAACGGTGACTCAGAGCTTCTATCGAGACAGCCCAGACATGTTCCAGTAAAATGAACATATCTAGGACTACAAAAGTTATTTTTAGATGGGGTTAATTTTGAAGCTCAAGGATACAATTGTCTACAACATTTGTTCTGAATGAAAACCCTAATTCGATTGTCAAAGCACTCATAAAAATTTGAAAAAAGAGACATGAGATAAGGACCCATATTTCATGCATAATTTGAATTCAAATGACAGAATCAAAATGAAATTCAAGTGAAAACCTAGAAGAACAAGGGAACCGATTCATTTTTTATCATTATTTTAAATTTTGAATTTGAATAGGTAAACTGAGTCTATAAAAGGGAAAGCTCTTACACATTGTAGAGACACCGAAACTTATTCATAATTCTCAATAAAGTTTCAATTTATGTCCTTGTTCTTATTCTTATTCTTATTTTTCTTCTTTCTTTCATAAAAAGTCTCATGGAAGTATAATTTCCTTGGTTGGCTTGTTTGTTTTAATTCTATAAGGAAGGGATTTGAGGTTTGTTCTTAATTAAATTTCTGTTGCGATTTATTTTTCTTCCCTTTTAATACGTTGCAATTGATGTTTGTAATTTTGAAATAAGATTCTTAATTTAATTTCATATTGCATGCTTCAATTTTAAAACTAGGGTTTGCTTAATTCTCTAGTTTGTAGGAAAAAATTAAAAAGGATTATGGGATTTCCTATAAATTTCATGATTTCGTTCTTAAGAATTAATTTGGGGACTTTGGGTGATGCTTAATTATTTGAACATGAATTAATTTAAATTCTAGGTGTTATTCTAGTAGGAAATCATGAATTTAATTGACACTTACTTGATTGAATTCAAACCAAATAGGAATTAAATTGTTTTCAAAAATATTTTTTTTGAACCTATAATAGTCCCACTTATGAATTGAACTAGTGAGTTAATTGATTTTTAATATTTTATTTTATTAAGTTTCATTTTATTTTTATCCAAAGTAAATTACAAATCTTCTATTTTTCTAAATTTAAATTCAATCAAATTGTCTGCCAAAGCCCCTAAGAGACGACAATGTTGTGCCTTGTACTGCATTTTCTATTTACTTTTATTTTATTTTGACCCAACCACAACGTTGGCTATTAGAAGGGAATTGAAGCCTTCGTTTTATTTAAAGGACTCACTAAGAACCCTTAATTTACTATTTTCTATGTGTTGTATTACCTATATAACTAATAATATAAATATTATTGTGAAAATGAATGTATAAGATGACAAGTAAAAAAATGAAAGTCTTTAAAATTAACATAAGTGACGATGTTATAATGTTTATTTTCTGCTATGTTAATTACCACGATGAGACTCACACTTTCAACTATGTTTCAAAAGAAAATTATATAATAATTTTAGTACAAGTATTTGATAAAAATATTTTCACATCATGAAGTAACAAATTGATAATGAACCTATGATACAAGTTAAGCATAGAATAGGTATCATTATTAAGGTGTTACACTGTAAAAGTTCTAGAGGGTTAAGATTTGATATTTATTTTTCTAAAAAAACCTTTTAGGCCCCTACATACTGTTGAACATTCTTCCGCATATCTTCTCAATATATAAAGCCAAATATTCTCTTATAGGTTCTAAAGAAGCCTCAATGACCTCCCATTACTGAGTTATGAAATTTGGATAATATTAGATATATTTATGATGATCCACTCGGTAAAACTAACTTTCTTTAATACATTTCTTTACAATTTTATAAGGAAAGTCATATATGTGCCTTAAGATCCTATAAGAGGGTCTTGGATAATATTACTCAAATTTTGATTAGATTATACTTTATTAACTCATTCTTCTAAATGCTAAAACTAAATAATAAAGATGCTTGCATATGCCATCTTCTTGGGTAAGGCATAAGTTATACCATTTTCCATTTAGGTGTATACCTTATTTCAAAATCAAAATCAAAATCAATCAATTTAAATGTCCATTTAAATTGATCCTTCTGATCATTCATAAATATTAGACTTTTCTGATTTGTATGAAGAATGAAGAGTCTTCACTTTAGATAATGCTTGCAATTTTTTACCAGTCATAATAATTACCATGAACTTTCTTTCATAAATATATTTCATTTGATCCCCTTTTAACAGTGTTTGACTAAGGAAAGCCATCGATTTTCTTTCATAAAGTAAGACTGTCCCAACTTTATTTGTTAGATGCATCAATCCCTATTACAAAGGCCTTTATGAAATTCACTACAATAAGGATTGGTAATTCTACCATTATTTCCCTAAAGGTATCAAAGGCTTCTTGGGCTTCCTTAATTTGTTTGAAAATATGCTTGTTCATAAGTTTTGTTAGAGGTACAATAATTCGTAACAAACCCTTGATGATACCTTATGAGTCTTAAAAATCCTTATAATTCCTTTACTTCTTTGGCGGGTTGGCCATGATGCAATTACTTCCAGCTTTCTTTGAATATTTTCCACCTTTTCTATTAAAAAAATATGGTCCAAGTCCTCCATTTATTTTTTTATTGAAACTATACTTTTCATATTGGCAAACATGTTATTATCTATTAATATTTTCAATACTAATTAAAGATGTTTTTCATGTTCCTCTATTCTTTTACTGTAGATTAGTATGTCATCAAAAAGTATTAAGATAAATTTTCTCAAATAAGTTCATAATACCCCATTCATATAAGTGATTAAAAAGTTAAAGGAGCATTAGTTTACCTACACCACAAACTCATAGTGCCCTTTGTGAGTTTTAAAGGAAATTTTAAGATTGTCTTCTTCCTGCATTTTGATTTGATGATTTCTAAATATAAGGTCCAATTAAGAAAAGATAATGGCTCCTCATTAACTCATCCAACAACTCATCAATTATGGGAATTGAAAACTTGTAAAGGACTATAGTTTTATTTAACTTTATAGTCTACACAAAACCTCCATTTTTCTAACAAGAATAATTAGGCTAGAATATGAGTTTACACTAGGCCTTATGATACATGAATTTAATATATCAATTACTAACTTTTGTATTTCCATTATTTTATAATGGATATACCGATATGGTCTCAGATTGGAATTTGTATCCCTTCCATCAACATTGTAGGTTGACCTTGTTTATTTGATGATGGCAAATCCTAAGGTTTGATGAATATATACTTGTAACCTTAGATAATCTTCTTAATTCACCTAGGAATGATGTCTTGAATTTTAGGTTCCTTAATCAATTACTTGCACAATAAGAAAAACTCCTATCCTTTATATTATGGAGCCCTATACGCTACTTTAAAAGAAAGTGCAATTCCAGACAATGTTAGTTCGGCCATTAGTACCTTGGTTCCTTCACAAGAAGGGATCTTCAAGGTGAGTTTCCTAAAGTTAGCTTTGATTTCTCCTGGTTTGGCGAATTGATCAATTCCTAAAACCATGTCAACTCTTCTTAAGTCAAAAATGGATAAATCATGTCAAATCTTTAACCATTGAATTTGAAGTACTAGTTATTAATAAATCCTTCTACAATTGATTTTTCTTCCATCACCTACCTCAATTGTGTAAGCTATTATTTTAGTCACGTATAACTATTTTTCTAACACTAACTCAAAGGACATAAATTTGTGGCACGCTCCAATGAACACCATCACCTTTTTTCTTTATAGTTCATCCTATATTTTGATCAAATTCTTAGAAGTAAATCTTAAGATATTGTACATTAATAATTGTAATTCATTATACTCCATATGTTCTAAATCCTGGAACTTTCTTTCTTCTCCTTCATTAGGCTCCTCTTCTTGTAGTTGACATACATGCCTTAAGCTTGGTTCATAAATCTTGTCACACCTAAAACGTAATCCTTTTATTTACTTCTCTTGAAACTCAACATCTATCAATTTTCTATACCTCATTGGATTTATGTGTAGAGTTGGCTCCTATGTTCCCTGTCTACCCATAATTCTTGTTTCCCATCTCCTATGTCATAACTCTTGCAATAGGAAAACTTCTATATTAACTACCCCTTATATTATTCCAAGAAACCCATTTGCTCAACAATTTGTAAGAAAAGAGACGACAAACACAAGGGGATTGAATGTGATGTCGCAGGAAAACTGTGGGTTTCTATGAAAAATGGCTTTAGTGTTAGACACTTTAAGGTGTCTTAAGACACTTATCAACATAGGAAATAAGGATAGAAATATTCACACCAAAAGTTATACTGGTTCACCTTTATCAGCTCAAGGGTTACGTTCAGTCCTTGTTATCACCCAACAAGTATTCTCACTATTATAAGATACTACACTCTATCAAAAATAAAATCCTTAGTATTTTTGCACAAGTCTCTCCAGGCTTAACATACCCAAGGAATACAAACTAGACACTTCCTATCTAGCTATTGTGATTTCCAAAATATAGCTTGAATACAACAAACAAATATGAATTTTCTAATGTCTTATGAATAGATAAGATGCTTAGATAAGATGCTTAGATAAGAAGATAGTTTATGTTTAGATTGGTTATGTCTCTTATTCATAAGCTTCTTTCTTTATATATGGATGGATAATATAATCGTTAAGAGGGTGAGAGAGGTTTTCAACATTTTCTACACATCCATTAAATGGATGGTCTTGGTTTGGGTGAAAAGTTGTTGCTGTGAGATAGATTAACAACTACTGTGACAGAGTAATTTTCATATTTTTCTCTTTGCTTGCTTTTCATAAGACAAGTTAGCTCTTCATTAATTATTTGATAGCTGCTTTTTGTCTTGCACCTGTACTAAAAACAATATCCTTTCCCATGGCTAGTTGGATAACCTTGTTAAGTACTCCTCCTAGAAGAAGATGCTAAGACACTTGTAGTGTCTTAAAACACTTAGATGCCTAAATAGTTTAAAGATTTTTTTTTCTGTTGTACCTGTCTAAATATACAATTTTGCATACATTTTTGTCATTATTATAACATAAGATATTACTTGAACCTTTTAATAATTTTTTAATAAATTCTAGGTTCTGATCAATTATCTGGGCATAGTCCATCATTTTAGGTATGGTATCTAGTTAATGTACATTAGCTCTACCTTAATTAAATCTTTCAACCTATTAAAACAAATCCTTTAAAGTATTCAAGATATATCCCCTTTAGAGTCCCTGCATAAAATTCAAATTATTTTTTATACTCCTTTCCACCGAGGTATTTTTCTTAAGTTCCGTCAACAATTCCTATGGAATTTGCATTATAGAAGGTTGAAAACTTATCATAACCATTCAAAATTTTTTCCTAGAATGATTCTTTAGTATAAAATTCTCATCATTGGAACCATGCCAAGCCTCACCTATGATAGCCACCATTGTAGCTTGTAATTTTTTTTGTTCCAAGACATTCTTTAAATCAAAATATCTAACTCCATGAATCATGTTTGGAGAAAGGGAAATTCCCAGTTTCCTTCATCGACCCTTATTTAATGTATACCTTGGCTCTGCTCCTATTCTAAAGTTTCCTTTCATCCCATCAAGACTACTTCCTACCTCCTAAAGTATTATTTGAAAACCCATCCATTTGGATACTACAATTGAGTTTCTCTTATAGTTTATTTAACATTTTCTGGCTTATTTGCTACCCTACTTAAGTTTCATTATGATATTCTCAAAGCCTCTTTCTAAGTTTTCCAATTATCCTTTCATCCTTGTGTGCACTATGAACAATTATCCATGTTCTTGATATATGAAATTAGTATTAAGGAATTGGTTCTAATTAGAGACTAAAAAGTAGAAATAGAAAACATGGATCTTTATTTAATATCCTCATTTGGGAAGCAATCCCCCAAACTTGAAGAAGAAAATTCAAGAATGGATGTAAGAGTTTGAGAGCTTGATCTCTCCACAACCAATTACCAATTCTTAACCTTACTTCGTTATTCCTCTTTTTGTTATTTATTAACCTCCTCCTTATTACAAGTAATTGATTTAATTATTATAATTGTTCCAACTAACTAAAAGGTTATTCTAATCTTTTGGGCCTAAGTACTAATGGGTATTCTATACTATTAGGTGTAAGTCTTTTTCCTTTCTACCTTTTCTTTCAAATATTTTCTTAATTAGAGGCTTGATTCTAATAAAGGAACATGAGAAACTTGGATTTTATGTTAGTAGATTAAATTATGTAAAAAGTGATTGCCAATGGACAAGTGTTTCATGCGAGAGTTGAAAACAAGATTGGCATAAAGGTAACTAACACCAATGTGTTTTAAGTAGACAATAGGGAATGACATTCAGATACCAAACTCTTGCAAAATCTATAATGTAACATCCTAATTTTTCTATGATAAATGTTTGAGGTTACAAATAGTTTCTAGAATAAAAGTAGGTGAAATTAGAAACCAAAAGCAGAGAAATTAGGAAGTTTGGTACAATTGACGAAAATAACCCTACACTTGGGCAGCTCAACTGGTAAAAACTTGTTTGAGTTTCCTAAACTGTACATTCTCCTTGCTTGATAGAATGTTTGCATCTGATTTTATCTGTTTGCCTTTGGCTAGACTGGATATAATTCTAGGAATGGATTGGCTCTCTAGAAATCATATGTATATTAATTGTCTAAATAAAACTATTGTGTTTCCTGCTACTGAGATTGAAACTGTTAAACAGATTGAGCTTGTTTCAAATTCCCTTAGTCTAGATAGTGGTAGGAGAGAAATGCAAGAATATGTTCTCTTGTTAACTAGTGAGGTTGAGACAAAATTGAGTGTTGATGAAATCCCTGTGGTAAGAGAGTATCTTGAGGTATTCCCTGATGACAGACCCCAATTCCCTCCAGTAAGAGAAACAAAATTCTCAATAGACTTAGTGCTTGGAACTGGACCGATATCAATAGCTCCGTATAGAATGTCTCCGGTAGAACTGGCTGAGCTGAAAACTCAATTAGAGGACCTTCTGGCTAAGAAGTTCGTATGCCCGAGTGTATCACCTTGGGGAGCTCCGGTGTTGTTTGTTAAGAAGAAGGACAGAAGTATGAGACTGCATATGGACTATAGGTAGTTGAATAAAGTGACCATTAAGAACAAATACCCACTTCCTAGGATAGATGACTTGTAGATCAACTGAGAGGAGTTGTAGTGTTCTCAAAAATTGATTTGAGATCAGGATACCACCAAATTAGGGTAAGAGATGAGGATATCCCTAAGACAGCCTTTAGGACACGATACGGACACTATGAGTTCACTGTCATGTCATTTGGACTAACCAATGCCCCTGCAGTCTTTATGGACTACATGAACCAAGTTTTTAGATCCTTCCTGGACAAGTTTGTTGTTGTGTTCATTGATGATATCTTAGTTTACTCCTGAACCAGAGAGGAACATGAGGAACACCTCAGGATTGTGTTAGAAATCCTTAAGAGTAAGGAGTTGTATGAAAAATTGTCTAAGTGTGAATTTTGGATGGAGGAAGTGAAGTTTCTAGGTCATGTGGTGTCACAAGGAGGAGTGTCTGTAGATCCTAGTAAAATAGAAGCCATCACCAAGTGGAAGAGACCGACTTCTATGACAGAGATTTGGAGTTTTCTAGGACTAGCAGGTTACTATCGTAGGTTTATCCAAGGATTTTCCTAGATAGCCCTTCCTTTAACCAAACTTACAAGAAACAATAGCCCTTTCCTTTGGATTCCGAAGTGTGAGAAGAGTTTTTGAAAACTCAAGGAAAGATTAAACACTACCCCAGTGCTAGTGCTGCTAAACCCGAATGGTGCGTTTGAAGTGTATTGTGATGCCTCAGGAAGAGGACTAGGTTGTGTGCTCATGCAAGAAAGAAAAGTAGTGGCATATGCTTCTAGACAATTGAAACCACATGAGACCAATTACCCTACCCACGACCTAGAACTAGCAGCAGTAGTATTTTCTCTCAAGATTTGGAGACATTACCTCTATGGAGTGAGATTTGAAGTATTTTCTAATCATAAGAGGTTGAAATATTTGTTTGATCAGAAGGAGTTGAACACGAGGCAGAGAAGATGGATGGAGTGTCTAAAAGATTATGATTTTGGATTGAATTACCACCCTGGAAAGGCCAATGTGGTAGTTGATGCATTGAGTAGAAAGTCTTTGCATGTCTCTTGGTTAATGGTAAAAGAAATGGAATTGATAGGAAAATTTAGAGACATGAATTTAGGGATGAATCTGAGGGAAGGTAGCATCAGATTAAGTCACTTGCAGGTGACTAGTGATTTCAAAAATGAAGTAAAAGTAGCTCAAACAGACGATGAGGAATTTAAGAAGTGGATTTCCACAACGATGGAAGGTGAAGTAGGAAAAATAGTTCTAGACCAAGATGGTTTGTGGACATACAAGGGACAAATCTGTGTGCCTAGAGTAGAAGATCCATGAAAAAGGATTCTAAAAAAAGCCCATAAGAGCCATTTTACTGTACACCTCGGAACCACTAAGATTTAGAAGACTTGAAGAGACAATTTTGGTGGATAGGAATGAAGAAAGATATGGCTAAATTTGTTAATAAATGTTTAGTTTGCCAAAAAGTGAAGATAGAACACCAAAAGCCATCAGGATTACTACAACCTTTAGACATACCTGAGTGGAAATGGGAAGGAATTACAATGGATTTTGTGGTAGGATTTCCCCAAACTTGTGAAGGATTAGACGCAATTTGGGTAAT
Organism: Canavalia gladiata; assembly: GCA_037954105.1. Classification (NCBI taxonomy): domain Eukaryota; kingdom Viridiplantae; phylum Streptophyta; class Magnoliopsida; order Fabales; family Fabaceae; genus Canavalia; species Canavalia gladiata. Next base: position 18,093,299 of record CM075662.1, on the reverse strand, counting down.
AGTAGATAGACTGACCAAATCTGCTCATTTTCTACCCATTAAGGTAACTTATTCCGTAGAACGTTTAGCACAAATATACATTAAGGAGATTGTGAGGTTACACGGAACACCATCATCCATAGTATTTGATAGAGATCCTAGATTTACCTCAAGATTTTGGAAAGCTCTACAAAGTGCATTTGGAACCAAGTTGCACTTAAGTATTGCATATCACCCTCAAACAGATGGGCAGTCTGAAAGGACTATTCAAACCTTGGAAGATATGCTTAGAGCTTGTGTTTTAGATCAACCTAGAAGCTAGGTTAGCCAGTTACCCTGATAGAATTTGCTTACAACAACAGTTACCATGCTAGCATAGGGATGGCACCCTATGAAGCTTTTGTATGGTAGAAAGTGTCAATCATCCTTGTGTTGGCATGAAATAGGGGAGCAAAGCCTATTACGTCTAGATTTAGTCAAGCAAACCACAGAACAAATTAGAAAGATTAAAGATAGGATTCTTACCTCTTAAAGCAAACAAAAGAGCTATGCTGATAAGAGAAGAAAACCTCTAGAGTTTGTAGTGGAAGAACATGTGTTCTTGCGGATCTCACCTACAACTGGTATAGGCAGAGCCATGAAAGTTAGGAAGTTGAGTCCTAGGTTTATAGGTCCATACGAAATTCTTAAAAGAGTCGGGCCAGTTGCTTATCAAATGGATCTTTCGCCAAATTTGGCAAATCTTCATGATGTCTTCCATGTATCTCAGTTACATAAATATAATCTCAATCCCGGTCACGTTATTGAGTCAGATACGATAAAATTAAAGGAAGATTTTGGACGGAAAAGAAAAGCAGCTGAGGAGTAAGATAGTATACCCTTGGTACGAGTGGTCTGGGGAAAAGGGAAGATGGAAGAACAAACATGGGAGCTTGAAGCAGAAATGAGGAAAGTCTACTCGCAGTTATTTGCTGGTACGAAATTTTTGGGACAAAATTCTTTTTAAAGGGGGGGCAGAAATGTAAAATCCCAATTTTTCTATGATAAATGTTTGAGGCTACAAATAGTTTCTATAATAAAACTAGGTGAAATTAGAAACCAAAAGTAGAGAAATTAGGAAGTTTGGTGCAATTGACGAAAATACCACTACACTTGGGCAGCTCAAATAATGAGCCAGAAAAATGGAAATACAAGTATAAGACATCCTAAAGGGATTATAAACATCATGTATGGTTAAAAGCAATGAGAAAAATTTAGAAACCTGAGAAGGGACAAAAGCACCCTTCGAAAACCTCGAAAATGACCAAAATATCCCTAGGAGCTATACTTTTTGCACAAAGCTAGTCAGTTCCCATAAAAATAGCAAAAGGCCTTATATTAACATGGGAACGAACCAAAAAGTCTTAAAAAGGTCAGAGGAATAACTTGGGAAATTTTCCAGCAATGCTGAGAAAAATTACAGAAACACCCCTGGAAGGCCAGGAGGACGAGATAAGGTGATAAGCATGCCAAAAGTAGGCCCCACACGCATGTGCACGAAATACAATAGCTGGAAAGGTGGTGGTGAGTCACCAAAATGAAGTCAACCAAGTCTTCCACAAAAAGACAAAAATGAATAGTAAAAAGGTTCCTTTAACCATGGTTAAAACTAATTAACCTTGGTTGATTAAAAGTAAAGCATGCTTAGGGTAAATTAATCATAATTAGAGGAAATATCAGCCTAATTAACACTAATCTAAGCCTAAAAGGATAATTCCTTAAATTTTGATTTATTTTGGAAAATAGGAAAAATCTAGGCAAAATACCCCTAAGTGCAAAACTAATTCCACTTGGCCCATAAGAGTCCGAATTTTTTGGGACCCTTGGGACCCCATTTGCTTCAGATTTTTCAGCTTAGAAACTCATCAAAATCCTCTCCATTCTCTCCAAGCTTGTCATAACTCCAAACACCCAAAACTTACACTTTAAGCCTAAGTCTTCATCTTTAAGACTTAAGCTATATTAAAGCTATAAACACTTAAGCCCCACCACCATCCTTTTTCCACGTCCGGAGCAGACCAGAGGGGACCCAAGGCAGCCTTTAAAGCCCCCAAAAACACTAAGGAGGTCTGCAACAAGTAGGATCTTTCTACTTGTCTTTTTATGCTTTTAACTTGCCTTTTATGGTGTGTTTGTTTTCTTTCATGCATCTTTTCTCCAAGATCTGTGTATCTTCTTTTGTTTTAACTTGTGAGAGTTTAAAACTGTATTTTAACCGTTCAAAATAATCCCCACCCATTTCTAGTGATTTTTGAAAATAAAAACAAAGTTTGTTCGGTTAAAAGTGCTTCTAGGGCACTTAGAAGAAATTTAATTGGTGGGTTTTGTTTTGAAATTATTTTTGAAGCTTTCATCAATTTTATGCTCTCATGAGTGCTTTTAAAGCTTATTTGAAAGAGGATGTGTGGATCTTGGAGTAGATCATGAAGATCTACCTTTTAATGCTTGAGAAAAGTGATGTGTTGCTTATTTTCATGCTTGTTTTGACGATTAAGTTTTAATATTGTGATTTATCTCTTATGATGATTTATGTGATGAATCCGCACCTCTAATTATGTATGTTAATAAGTGAAATAAATTTTTTTAATAAGTTCCAAAGGTTGCCTTTGGACATTAGTTAGAAAGTTACCACACAAAAGATGTAATTTGTAGCCCAAAAGCAGCTAAATCCTTGTATGGCACCCAAAACTCATCATGACCAGCACCTAAGCATCACAATCTGGACGAAACAAGCATGGACCAGAGGCAAGAGAAGCTGCGAAAGCACAACACCATTGAATCAAGGTGGTGTGAGGTGAAAGCTTGGAAGAAATCACCTTGGCTAACAAAGGAGGGCTTTCGGCCACCATTCCAAAAGCATAAGTATAACTTGGCTAAAATTTTTATAAGCAAATCAAGATCTGCAATTAGGTTTTAAATTAACAAAATCAACCTTTGAACAAAGTAAATCAAAGCAAAAATGGGTAAAAAACCTCTAGGAGTGCATTCGGCCACCTTAGAGAGATTTTGGCAAAAATGGGTTAAAAAATATGGTTAGGGATAAATCTACCATTTTTAGCAAGTAAATAATTTAATTGGAGGTTTAATCAACATTTAAAAGGTTAATTTTCAGAATATACGGCCTAGGTAAACTTAGGGGAAAATCCAAAAATTACTAAGTGGTAAAATTCCCAAATTAGCTAAAAATGGGTAACTAGAAAATTTACCATAACTTAAGCAATGGTAAATGTCAAATTCGGCCATCCCATTAATTTTGGAGTAAAATAGAATTAATATTTCATTAGAAGATTTCAATTATAAAGTATAAACTTGGTCCCCAAGTAATGGTCAACTTAGGTCCACTAGGGTTAAGAAATAAATAGTCAACTTAAGTCAACTAGGGTTAGGAGAAGAAAACCCTAAACCTTGAAGAGTGGCATTCGGCCACTTAGGGGTTAATTAACTTAAAGGAGGTTTTAATTTCCAATTAGGGTTAATTAAGGACCATTTTTATGTGAATAGGACAAATTTAAAGTATGAAGAAGTTTTAAGGTGGATAAAGAGACCTATTGATTTTTTTAGGCAAATGATCTTATGGTGAAGAAGGAAATTGTGGAAACCTAAGTCTAGGAGGTTGGAATTCGGTTACTATGTTTTAAATTAACTAAGAATGAGTTTCAATCCTTAACTAGGCCCAAATAATGATCCTAAATATGTAAGCAAAATATAATTAAGGTGTATGAAAGGTGGAATTTGAGGAAGTAGGTCATCCGGCCATTTAGGAATAAATTGACCTAGAAGATTAATTAATTTCTACTTAGATATTATTTGGTTTAGAATAAAAGAGACTTTAAAAGTTTAAGAGTCAATTAGACCTAATTATTAAGGTAGTAGAAAGGAGAACAACACAAGGTAACATATTTCAAAGATTTATTAAGAAGGATGGTTAGGACTTAAATATGAAGTTAGAAGTACATTAAGTAATTTTGGTCATGATATACCCTAAGGATAAATAAGTTTTAAAAGTGTCTAAGATGGATTCCAATTAATGATTTAGACTCCAAATGACCTAAACTACTTTAGTAACCAAGGGAAAACGAAATTAGAAGAAGTTAGAATTCTAGATTTTATATTGGGCCATACAAGGATAATAAAAAGAAAAGGAATTTAAAGAACCTAATTTAGATAACTTAGGAAGTATTAGAATATTAAGGATTAAAAGTTTAAAGGAAAATAGGAAAAGGTAAAAAAATTTCATTCGGTCATGTTTAATCAAAATTGTCCTAAATGAGTTAAAATATTTGTAGATACTTAATATTTGAACTTAGAATAATTATGACATGCATAAGACTTGAACAAAAGAGAACACAAAGAGAAAAGAACTTGAAAGGTGCCATTCGGCCACCTAGATTAAGATGCTAAGACGTAAAATCTTAATGAACATATATAAATTTGAGAAAAGGAAAGGATGAGAGGTAACTTAGAAGGATGAGTGATGTAAGTCCTTTGTGTGATTTCAACATCAAACCAAATTGAGGAATTAGGTTGGTTGTTTAAATGTGATATTATGCTATGTGATTTACCAATCAAATTTCATTATTGGTCATGAATGCTCACTATCTATGAATAAATGATGGATGCTTATGAATGAGAAAAGAAGATGACCATGTATGAGATTGGTTTGTATTGATGATTGAGATGAAAATTCAAAACCTATATGTGCATTCCATATTGGTTGGAAATTTGTTTGAGCATGCATAAATTATTTGGAAGCCACTAAAATGAACTTAAAAAGATTAAGGGATCACTAAAGAAAACGTTGTGTGAAAACATAATGCTACTCTCTTTGTGCCTTATGCGCACTAGTATCCAGAGGGCCCTAAAAAGCTCTACTGAAGAGATGCCTAAAGTTGCTTCTAGGAGACTTAAGTTTCTCCAAGAAATCCTTCTACTGTGAAGACTTAAGTTTCTTCACCAAGTTTTAAGGTGGTGACGACCACCCCAGAATTAGCTCATATCCTTAATTTTTAGTAGGAGGTGGGAGTAGAGTCAGTGAGAAGATATTGTTTGACAAATTTAATACATGTCTATGTATAATTGTTTTCTCCCAAAGGTGGTGAACTAGATTCATAAAGTGTCCCAAAGGTTGGACAAAGAAATGATAAGGACAAAAAAAAGTAGTAAAGAATAAAGCTTAAGACATAGAATAATTGTATGTCAAATGATATCTTATGTGTGATCCCAAAGTTATGAATGTTAAGAGGTGAGACACAAAGTTTTATGTTTTGAATAAAATTGATCCACTTCGTAGAAATGTTTTCAAAGAATTAAAAGTAACCTTTTATGCAAGAAATGATTTCTGAAATAAACTGAAGTGGTTGGGATTAAAGTGATGAGATTAGAACTAAGTAGAAAGCCTACTGAGAAACTTAGTTTCTCATCCCTACTTCTTCCCACTTTCTTCCTAGACACCTTGGATGTTGTTCATTATGGTAGCAGTTCACGTACTTGAAGCAGACGTAAGGCACTCTCTCTGGGAGGTGTACATCACACTAATGTAAAAAATAATTGGATGTGAGTATCCTAACTACTAATATGTAGTATTAGCTAACTTATGTATATATTTTATAATACTTGTAAGTTTACGGTTTGTAATGATAAGGCTCATGGGCCTAAGACTTCTAGTCTGTAAGATTTGTTACGTATAATTATTGTATGATGTATGTGTTATGCTTGAATCTTGTTTATTTATTATAAGCAAATGATAAACGAAAAGAACAATGCGAACGCATAGTATTCCTAAGGTTTTGAACGTACGTAGAAATCCGCTTAACGATGTATCTTACCGCTATGCAAGTTTCATTGACGAGGCTCACAGTTTATATCAAACAGTTTTAAAAGAAATTTACTATATTTTCATATAAGTATTTTCTAAAATGCATTTCGCATCATGAGATAACAAACTAAAAATGGAACCGAATGATCGACTTAAGTGTGAAATCGATATTCGTTTTTAGGGTGTTATATATAGAACCTTGATTAATTCAGCAATAGTCAAGGAAAATGTTTGGTTCTCCACCTAAGTAGAAAAAGGTGCAACAATGAATTGTTTCTTTCATTACTAAGAGATGGCCTTCATATTAGGACCAAGGTATGTAAGCATTAGTAGGCTTGTGATCACTTTTGTCAGCCCTTACCCCCCAAGTTGGCATCACAAAATGTTGGTTGCAACAAGGAGGGGGACTTCATAAGATGTAGACCATGATCAATGATGAGCTTCAAGTAACAAAGGACACGTTTCAGATCTTACATATGATAGAAAGTAGAAGCTTGCATATATTAGGAAAGCTTATTGACTAAGAAGGAAACATCAAACCTATGAGAGAAAGGTTCAAAGAAGAAACTTAACTCGGTTGCAGTAAAAAGAAGGATAACAACCATACGAGTCAGGTTAAGGAGTAGTAAAAAAGGAAGTAGGCATGGAATTTAAGACTAGCTTAGCATCATTCATGCTAGTGTGATTAGTAAGTTATGGAATATGGTGATGTTGGATGAGGAACAACCCTTGAAAGGTAGGGAGAATTTCAACTTCTAGAAAATGGGTAGAGCATAGGTCATTTGGAGAAAAGGTTAATGTAAGAGACGATTTGAACATTTTAAGGAAGGGAAAATGGTTTCTAGTGAGTAAGAGATCATCTATATCAACCAATAAATGCACAACAATAAACTCAAGTTTGTAAAAGGATGGGGAGTTGTCAGTTTAGAACTTGTGAACCATAATTGAGGAGAAAGACTTGATATGCATGAAACTAGGCATATGGGGAGGGGCGGTTGTTTGAGTCCATGCAGGGGTTTCTATAGCTTACAAACATAATAAGATAATGTGTAGTATTCAAAACCAGCTAGCTAAGGATAAGGATCAAATAAGGACCATTCACATCCTCATATAAGGATCTATGGAGAAAGGCATTGTTCACATCCATATGATAAAGAGATTAGAGATGGAAAGATATAAAACAAGTTTGATTGTTTGAAGCTTGACAATTAGACTAAAGGTGTTTGTGAAATCACGATTCAGATATTGGTGGAATCCTTCAATAACCAAGTGGGCCTCATTACAAGAAATACTATCATTTGTGTTGCATTTGATTCTAAAAACCCATTAGTTCCTTATCACATCATAGTAGGGTTTAAAGGAAACAAAGCTTCAAGTGTAATTTTTTTATGAGAGAAATGAACTTATCACTCAAGGATTACTTCTAAACACCATGTTTAAGAGCTTAGGTCACACTAGTAGACACCATATTAGGATGTAAAGGATGTTTAGAAACAACCTAGATTCACTTTCATTTTAAGATTCCATGTTTATTTTGCATAACCATAGGATGTTGGTTTCTTGTTAGGAGTTTATAACTTTGATGAGGAATGAAGTGATAGCATAAGGGAAGAATTAGGGATTGAAGATGAGATAAAAGATATATGTGTATCTAAAGTACTATATTTAGCATTGGTGGAGATAGGAAGGTGACTTAAGTTGGAAGAGGGTGGATGAGAAATGATCAAGGATGAATTTGAAATGAATGATGGAGACGACGCAGATTTAGGCACACGTATAGGTAAGAAGAAGTCATGGAGAATGGGAAGACATACTCGATGAAATTGATATGTATGGTGTGGTGAATCTTGTTAATGTTGAATTCATATCATGTATAGGCATTCAAAGACAGATAGTAACAAAAGAATATACATGGTTTTGAGTATGGCTTAAATTTATCATTAGTTAATGGCTTAAGTTAAGGAAAACATAGAAAACCAAAGGACCTTAATTTTGAATAATTTGGTTGTTAATTAAATAGGTTTAAAAAATGGAGATTGTATGTTTAGATTTAGGATGGAAAGTTTGTTGATTAATTGATTGAAATGCAAATGTCCAAAATGTTGGCACTAATGATGCTTGGTGGATTAATCAATATGTTGTTTTAAGTAAATGTCAATCTTTGACTCCAAAGTGCCATTGTGTTTTAGAGTGTCATGCGGTGTAAAGAAATACAGGATTTATGAGAATTGAAAATATATTTTTTAGTTTTAAGAATTCACCATTATTAACAGAGTATAATTTTAAAGTTTATAGTTGAATTAATTTGTCACCAAACGTTTGAAGGAAGGGGCTGAATTCAATAAAAGCATGATTAGTTTAACGAATTTATGAAACCAATACCAAGTTTTAGGCCATTCTAAAAACATACAAAATGCTGGATAGATGTAGGGGCTTAGTGAAGGTACAAAGAATAATTATGTGAGAAAAGATCTCCCATATCTGCTGGAAAACAAATTTTGATGAAAACATCCACTAATAGTATATCCAACTCTTAGATTTATATGTATGCAATGATAGCTCTCATATTTTCATCAAGCTCTCTAAAATGTTTTTTGAAAGAAAACCTTAATATTTTCAAGTGAAAAGTTTCAACGTTAAAATCATGTTTAGAAAGAATATATAAAGTTTAAATATTGTGAACTATGAAAACTTGTTTTTGTAACACATACATCAAATAACTAAAATATCATAAGATTTAACCAAATCTTTGTATTGAGTTAATCATATGTTACAAGAAAATTAACCAAATGTTACACATAGTTAACCAATTTTGTTCTCAGTTAACCATCTGATGTAATTGATTACCAAATATACTAATCGATTACCAAAGCCTTCTAAAGCATGAAAACTTGCAAAATATTGGTTTAATCGATTACCAACTGGTATAATCGGTTATCAAAGCATTCGAGAGTTATAGTAATTGATTACCAATGGAATTAATCAATTACAAAAGTTACATAATGCCTTAGTAATTGATTATCAATGATAGTAATCGACTATCAAGCTTAAGGTTTGAAAGTTTCAAAATGTTTTAAGTTCTAACGGTTTAAAACCAATCCATTTGAAACTACCATCTAAGTTTATATAAAAAATACTGGTTTCTAATTCATTTTTCCACAAAAGAAGGAAACAAAATGAAAGAAAACCATAACCTTGTGTTTGGATGGGACATTTCAACATTTCAAGAAATTTGAAATACTCGAAAATTTAAATGCTTTCAATTTAAATACTTTCATTTAAAAACTATTTTATTTGGATAAAGGAATTTAAATTTTCTAGATTTAAAATTCTTTATTTGGATGATGGATTTTAAATTCATGGAATTTTAAATTTTTTAAATTAAATTTTTATTTAGATTAAATAATTAAAGTTTTGGTATATAAATTTTTAAATGTAGGTTTTTTTGACTTGGTCCATTCAATTTGTGGGTTAAGTGGGTTGGACCCACAGGTTAATGTGGCAATTTGTGGGCCAATTTTTTTTAAAATAAAAATAGTTAAATTTTTATATTTTTTAATCATTTTAATAATTAAATAAGTTAAACGGGCTGATCCACTAACTTGAAGACAAAATGGGTCAAACACGGGCCACCACTTTTTTGGCCCATTTATTTTGCAAAGCAACTTGATTGCTTCATTTATTGTGGGCATATGCGGGGCTTAACTAGGACAAGTTGGTCCATTGACCAATGAAAATAAGTTGAGAGATTTTGAGAAATTTTAAATTCCACCTATTTTGGAGGAATTTTAAATTCTCCCATTTTACTTTGTTAAAATACCCTTTCAAAATTTATAGAATTTGAAATTTCTTACAGCCAAATATCCAAACAAGATCATTCAATTACTAGAATTTTAAACTTTTTCAAAACTTACTTTCCTTCCTTAAAATGCCTCATCCAAACACAAGGTAAGACAAAGAATTTTTAGAATTTGTTTTGTAATAGCTTTGATTCAAAGTGTGAAAGTTTTATTGTTGCTTAGGATTTTTCATTGTATTGAACTTCAAAGGTGTTTATGTTTTAATCTTTTACTACTCTTCTCAATCTTGGTTGTTGATTATTGAGAGAAAGGGTTCTCTCTTTAAGGTGGTTGTGTTTTGTGCAAAGAGGGTGACCTTTGCATGGTTCTTGGGGCTTCAAATGGGGAATCTTGAAGTGATTGCTTGTACGAAGAGAATTTTGCATATAGTGAAGAAAATCTGAAGTGGTTCTTAAGGACTGGATGTAACTCTCTATGGTTGAGAGTGAACTAGGATAAATTCTTGTGTGATTTTCTTCTTTCCTACACTTTTACATTTCAACACCTATTATATGTTTTGCATTATTTTTAGTTTTTGATCAATCTTTATGCTTAACTCTAAATTTTCTGAATTGATCATGAAGATTTCATTGACATTCAGTTATTGTGTAGTTTATATATCATAATCAAGGTTCTTGGATGGCTTGTGCTTTTTGGGCACACTGTTTTTCAATTGGTTGGTGAAGTTTGGAGAAAAAATTGTCAAACCTAATTTAACTCCCCCTCTTAGGTTTGTGGCCATTTGATTAAAAAATTGGTCTAAAGTTAGATAGAAGTTTTGTTCCATTAGCAACCTAGAGGTCATCGGTGCCAATATTGTTAGACTTGATAGAAAGATTGGTAAGGTCATCTATCTTGTGATAAAAGGCTCCAGGGTCAAAGAGACATTTAGGCAGTATCATATTGGCACATAAAACATTAGCAAAAGAACATGCATGCCACCAATGGAATTTGTTAATATTATAGAATTTCAAGAATTATGCCCTTGCTTGTTGTACACTTAGCACATAATGTTTAAGTTATTCTTTCGGCCATAAGAGTGATTTAGGGATTATTGGGGGCTGTTTTCCTCTCCTAAGATAATGTTGGGTGTAGTTGGCAATGACAAAGGTAATGGGCTAGAGACAAGCTTCATAATGGAGAAACATTTTAAAGTTTAACAATTTGTTGAAAAGTTCATCAAATTGGATAGGACAATATACATCCTTATATAGGTTGAGAATTCATAGAAGGATCATCCTGACACATTAAATTTATGGATAATAAGATCAACGTTATTAAAAGAATGACTAATTAAGGCTAGTTCATCTGCAATAGAGAGTATAGATTGCAAGTATGAGGTGACCAAGTTAAAGCCTATGGAAGTGTAATTTATTCATTCCTTAAAGTACATGACTCTGAATCAGGAGCAGTTGGAAAAAGGAAAATTGGAGTAGTGCAAACAAGGTAGTATAAGATGTATCAATAGAGGACACGATAGATGTAACACCCACAATTTCTCATAATGGACTTCATAGGTTAAATATATGATCTGGAAAGAAATTAAGTAGAAATAAGAAAAAAAGCTAGAGAAATTAGTGAATTTTTAGCAAATGATGAAAATGTTCCTCCACTAGGATAACACAAATAAATGTGCATGAAACCCAAAATAAAAGTTAAAAGATATTCTAAGGGATTATAATTCATCAATTATGGTTAAAAAGTCATAAGAAAAGAATAGAAATAAATAGAGGATGAAAAAGCCATTAGAAAACTTTGAAAATGCATGAAACGTCCTCAGAAAGCTTTATCTTCCATAAAGGATAAATTGTTCCTAGAAAAATGGAAAACGACATAAGAATGATTCAGGAATGAACCAATAAGTGTTAGAAACATCAGAGAAACAATTTGGGAACCTTCTGGAAAATTCTTAGAAAAATTACCAAAATATCTCTAGAAGGCCGATAAGACAAGAAAATGCAAAGTAGAATCTAGGAAGTGGGTTCCACCTTTTAGCACAAAATGAACATGTAGAAAATTAGGTGGTGATTTACCATCTTAGTGATCACTTTATTAATGCCATATAGGACAAAATATCAAATAGAAGAGATAAAATTAACCATAGTTAAAATAAATTAACCTTGATTAATTAAAATTAACCATGCATAAAATAAGTTAATATTGATTAGTGAAAAATTCAAAATAATTAGCATTAAACTAATTCTAAAAGGATAATTTCTTACATTTACATTTATTTTAAAAAATGAAAATTACATGCAAATGTACCAAAATACCTTTAAGTGGGAAATTAATTCTCAAATTACCCTTTAATGATCGAATGGTATCTTAGGCCTTGGAGGGCTCATTTTCTTCATATTACACCTCCTAAACACTTACACAGATTCTCTAAACTCTCTTCAAAGTCAAACCACTTCCAAAATCCTAAAATTTAGACTAAGTTTAAACTTCTACCTTTAAGGTTTAAGTTAAATCAAAACAAACCCATCAAGCTCCACCACCATCACTAAGAGATTTTGTGTGGACCATCAAGGAGGAGGGAGATAAACCTCTAAGACCTGTCAAAACCATCATAAAAGTCTTCAACAAGTAGAGTTTTTACCATGTATTTTTCTAAGCTTTTAATCTTGTATTTATAGTTTGATTTTCTTCTTTTTGATGGATCTCTCTCTAATTTTTGTGGATCCATTTTGATTGAGTTTGATGGAGCTCAAAAATACCTTTGATTGGTTAAAAATGAGCATCACAAAGTTTTTAGTGGTTTTTGGAAGTTAAAGGGAAATTTTGATGGATTAAAATGCTTCTAGTAAACTTTGGAGAAATTTAATTAGTTAAAATTTCTTAAAAATGATTTTTGATGCTTTGAGACAGATTTAAGAGTTTGTGAGAAAATATTTTAAATGCTCAGAGTAAGGGATGGATAGATCTTGGAGTAGATCGAGTAGATCTACACTTGTTTTCCTTAAAAAAAATACTTTCTTTAAGATCTTTGTGTTTAAAGTTAGAAGCTTATTTATACCTTTTCTTAAAAGGTTTAGTCTTAAAGTTGGACTTTGATAAAATTCCAAATATGGACTCATAAGTTAATTATCTTAAAATACTAAAACTTTATGTTACAAAAACTATAAACTTAAGTTGGACTTAGACTTAAAAATTGGTAAAAGCAAAGGTAAAATTTTGGACCAAAAGTTGAACAAGTCACTTAAGACCTTCCATGACCATGATCAAAGCTATGGAGTAAGGATAAATCATGGTAGATCTAAGGACAAGGGATGCACCAAGAGCCAAAATCCATAACACCAAGGCCAAGAAAGGAGAAACAGAGAAAAAGAAACTTTGCTTTGTTAGTTAGAGTATGTGGCCACTTTCCATATAATTATGGAAACATGAGTTTAAAATTTTAATTAATGTGTAAAAGGGGCCTAATCAAGTATAAGGAAGGAATTATAAATTTGGAAGAGACTTGGAAATGGTGGAGTAGCCATTCGACCATATTGGTTAAAATAGGTGAAAAATGTTAAAACCTTGTTAAAACTTAAGAATGAAGCTAAACATGTTTAAGGTGGTGATTAGAAATTAATCATGGAGTGTAGAGAAGATGATGAGAAATTTGGCCATACTCATTAAACAAGGAAGAAAGGCTACAAAAATTTCTAAGGTTGAGTGAATTAATAGCCTAAGTCCTAACTAATGTAAATCACCTTCTAAGTGAAGAAAAATTGAACCATAACTCCTTAAGACTAAGGAATATAGGTTACCACTTAGGTAATAAATAGAAAAAAGTAGGTAATTTTGGATGTTTAAAAATAACTATAAATACATGAATAGAAAACTTTAAATTCACGAGTAAGGAGGCAAGCAAGTACGTTCATTAATGAATAAAATTTAACTAGCCAAGTTATTGGTAAAAAAGCATAAAACTTATAATACTTAAACTTGAATTAAGTAAGTTGTGCATAAAACATTCAATTTAAGGAACACAAAGAGTAAACAACTAAAAAGGCTATTCGGCCAACTGGAGAGAAATCATATATACCATAATCTTACATAAAAAAATTAAGGACTTAATCTTTCATAAAAGAAAGGTTGAGAGGTAACTTAGAAGGATGAGCGAACTAGGATCCTATGCTAAATTTATAATAAATCTTATGAATAATGTAAGATGGAAAAGTTATTGGAGGAAGTTTACATGCTGTCCAAGAAGGTAACATCAAACTTAATTAAGAAACTCTTGATTAGAAGATTAGTTTCTATTTAGGAATATTATGTCAACTTGTTATATTATCTTATGAGTACAAAAAGATAAATGTGAAGTGTATGGATAACACTCTTGATTGTTTAGAGAGTGATGTATTACATGATGTTCATGTGTGGATGAGCATATGAATGTAGTTTGAAAATAGAGACTATAAGTGCATGGTATATTGGTTGGATTGTTTGAGCATGCATGTTATCCGGAGGCTTCTAAAAAGAGATCTAATTAACTAAGGGATCGCTAAAGAAAAAATTTATGTGAATAGTTAATACTACTCTTAATGTGCCTTGTGCATATTCGGAAGGTGAAAGGTCCTTTTAAGGTGGAGACAAAAGGGTTCTTCAAAATCCTTCTATTATGAAGTGACAAGTCTTCAATGTTTATGATGGTGACAATCATCAAGGAATAAGTTCATGTCCTGAGAATAAAAGGTAAAGTAGTAGAGCTAGTGAACAGATATTGTTTGACTAAGTAGTATTATATGCTTATGTCTTAGATTATCACTAAGAGGGTGATAGAGGAAAAGAAGAATTATGCTAAGGCATGAATGAAATGATGGTCAAATGATATCTATAATATGATCCAAAAGATATGTGAAACTTATGTAATTTATACTATCAACTTGTATACTTAATTAGAAACTAGTTCTTCTTTATGTACAAGAATCCACTTCAGCTAGGGTTTTCTAAAGATTAAAAATAAACTTGTATGTTTAACATGTTTTCTAATAAACTGAAGTGGCTGGGATGAAAGTGATGTCACTAGTCTTAGCGTAGAATCTTACTGAGAAACTTAGTTTCTCACCTCCCCCTCTCCCACCATTTTTCTTCCTAAACTCCAATAATTCTATTCGTGGAGGTGGTGGTATTCTTAGAGAGTGACAACAAAATCTGGATGGTTGGAGCATCGAGGTCACCACAGTTGGATCGTTATTAGGAATTATGTCCCACCGAATAATGTATATTTTGTAGTAGAGCTAGATGACTGTATTATAATTATTTAGTGTGTCGTTTTTATCATAATATATGTGATGTATATATATGGTAATTGTAACTGTAAATGTGTAGCTAGGTGAGTAAAGGTATAGATGTCTTAACTTAACTTAACTAAGTATGTATAGATATGGACTATATAACTATAAAGTTTGTATAATTTCTGACATGTTTGTAATTGTGATAAGTTATATTTATGCTTATTAGAGAGAAATATGGACCAATAAAAGTAACATAGACAATTAATAAATTAAACATGAACGAGGATGTTTGTTTATTTATTTTTTGATATGACAACTATTTTAACAAGACTTGCATTTTATATCAAGATATTTTTTTAAAAAAAATTATCGTATTTTCATTAATAATAATTTTTTAAAGATTTTATATTATGAATTAATAATCTATTAATAGAATCATATGTATGATTTAAACATAAAAATAAAATTTATTTTTAGAATATTACAATAGAACAAATTTGATATGCAAAATCTAAGGAGAAAAATGTACAAAGGTATGCCCTATTGAATCCCAAATGATTAAGATGGATTCAAGATGGGATAGTCACCATCAAAGATTGTAAATGTAAGGAAAAGGGTTACACTAGAAACACAACCTTCTTACATCATGCAATGATGAGGGTGTTGACATGTTTGTGCCATGTTAGGGATAGTTGGTGGAGCTAAGCTTAATTGGAAGTTGGAGAACAATGTTTTTCACAAGATCTGTCAAGTTAGTGCTAGAATTAGCAGATAAAGAGGAAGTGGAAGCCATAAGGACCAAAGAGACCAATGAGGCTTCAAGGAAATTTTATACTATATAAAAACTTGAACTGACTTAGGTATTTTGTATTATATTCATCATATATAAAGATACGATACATAAAGAAGCATATGTACAAAAGGACATTTATTATCATAACAAAATCCTTATCATCATAACCTAAGATATCAGGTACAAGTAATAATAATCAAGAAAGTACTCCAACATGAAATAGTGGTCATTTTGATTGTTCTCTTTTTAGTTCCTATGTTGTTAAGATAAGTGATTTCTTATCTGTAAATTAGTTCAGGATTCCTATTTTGATTATTCAATTTGTGAAAGGTAAAAAATTTATAGGTTTGTGTTTTATGCATGTCATTTTTATATCAAGTCCTTGTATTATTGACGAATCTTCCTCTACACCACTAGTGGAAAATAATCTTTTTACATCGGTTGTTATGGGATTTTTACATCAGTTATTTGAATGGTATTGAAGCGACCGATATAGAAAATAAGACTTTTTACATCGGTTATAGAACCGATGTAAAAAGTACATTTTTTACATTGGTTGTGGGAAGAACCGATGTAAAAAGTGTACTTTTTACATCGGTTATAGTCTTAACCGACGTAAAAAGTCATACTTTCTACATCGGTTATGGTCTTAACCAATGTAGAAAGTATGACTTAACCAATGTAGAGAGTGTGACTTATTACATCAGTTATGGTCACAACCGATGTAGAAAGTCCATTTTTTGTAATGTTGTTTTTGTTTAGGAAAACTACCATATTATTTATTCACAATACCTACATATACAAACAAAATACCAGGCAGACAATACAGAAATAACAGAGTCTATATATTTAAACTAAATACATCAATATTTATTAGGAAATATAATAAAAACAAACTAAATATCTTAAAATTACATGAATTCAACCTAATTGGCGATCTCTGTTAGAAATTCCCTCCAACGTCTCCTAATATCATCAATTTCTTCATCTAATAGAGGTTGAGGATTTTCAAATATCTACAAAATATTTTGAATAAAATTAGAGAAAATGTCATGTTATGCATTAAAATTAAATAATTAAATTAGGACAATTGTAATTACTTGGTTCCAAGAATTAACAATAGAAGCCAAGACAATGAGAAACATATGTCTCATCACATAATATCCACACTCGGTTTCTCCCGGTTATCTTGGACACTTCAAAAAAATAGAAAGAGTATCAAATATAATTAGAGATGATGATATATTGATAAAAGAATATAAAATAATTGAGTAAATTTTAATAAAGTACTTACCTTTGGAATTATCCATAAAGGCTTTTTTTATATTTGATATGCATCCCTTTTAACCGAAGTCGAGCATTCATTGCTCTACAGTAAAATAAAAAGCAAATGAATACCTTTGAAAAATAAAAAATTATATGAATATAAATACCAAAATCCTAAAAACTTACAAATCTATAATATCCTTTATGTCTTTCTTTGGTTTTTACCAAGCAGAGCATAGAAATACAACTACATTCTGCTTTGGACAAATAATGATTAATTGCCAATAGGCCCTACAAAATATGGATGACAATAAACTAAAATTATAAATTTAAATGAATTCGTTAAATAAAACTTTTAATTATTGACTTACGATTGAAAATAATGGGCTAAGTAACAGTCTTTATCATCCTGTAGGCTCCTTTGAAGGTATCCATGTATCTCATCTGCCTTGTTCCCGATTTTCTGCATATGAACCGGGTCCAGGAATTCATAAAGGTGTAAGTTCCTTCTTTCAATACAGATACGATACAGGTACTTAATATTGCGAATAATTTTCATATGTTAGATTTTGATAATGAAATAATTCAAGTAAGGTTTAGAAATTTACTTACATCAATCATAATTGTAGATTTGATACGCATAGGAGATCGTTACCCACAACCAACTCCAATATATCCTTCTTAGTAATATAGAAGGGGATAGGTGTGGGTTTCGCTATGATATTTGGTTCCATTGTTATTTTCAAATTTTCGTCGCCTAAGTTCATGGCAATACCAAATGGACGTGTGAGCAAATCAACCTCATGTTTCTTTTGAGGATGCTCAGGAAGATCTTCTTTAGCACTGAAATCAATATTCTTCCCACAATCTTCCTTATAAACCTACAATAAATTCACAAAACAATAATAAATATATATATATATATATACAATGTATATATTAAAAAATTACTAACATAAGCTAAAATTATTTAATACCTGAGGTTGAGTTCGTTGCACAAGTCTCCTCGGCCATATAATAAAATGATTGGGGGCTTGCCCCACGACATGAACCTCCTCAGTAGGCATAGGAGCAAGAGCATCTGCATCTTCAACCTGTTCAACCACCACTCTAACATGATCATCATCAATTTGCTGGTGATGGATGGTTGAACACAAGGTGTAGACTTTCCCAATGGCTACCAAACGATATGGATAATCAAAATATAACTCATAATCATCTGTAGCTACATCCATATCCTCTTCTCCCGCTACTTGCTCCTCTGTCGGAGCACATCTTCCCTTTGTGCTGACACACCTAGGAGAAGGTGATGGATGGTGACCATGTGTCTATGTTTGAGAAAGTCCCAAAGATGCAAGCTCCTGGCTAAGCTCTTGCCTAAGCTCCTGTCTAAGCTCTTCTTGAAGTTCTTGCTATGGTGCTTGCCTTATGTCTTCATGCATGGCGCCCAACTCATCTCTAGACACTAAACCTTCTTTGGAAGTGTGTCTAGAAGACAATCCAAAGTACTATCTAAGGCCAACACCTCGCCCAGCTACACGAACATGACCTGGATGCTTCGATTGGCCAATAGCAGTACTCAAGATGTCATCCCGACCAGCTAGAACAAAGACCTCTTGTTAGCTTTGTTCAACCAAAGAATCCTACAAAACAAAAAATGACTGTTATCAATAATGTACATGTTTGAAGATAAATAAAAAGAAAATTCACATAATTGTGTAATTACTTACAATCTTCTCAGCAACAATGCGAGAAGGCTCTGATGTGTACTCTCCAGATGCCTTTTGGCATGTCCTCTTCCATTTCTCATGGCGTGAAGGTGGAGAGAGAAGTGTAGAGGGGTCTGCTTCAGACGATGGCTGACGTTCTTTTAATTTCTGCTCTATCAGCCTTTCTTGAAGTAACTCATAACCCCCACAAGATAATCTGTTGGGGTAATAGTTCTTGACAGAAATTTGTTGAGCCTTCTTTCTTTTCTCCTATTATAAGAAATCAAATCAATTAATCATAATATTGCTTATATTAGTCAATTAAAAAACATAATATTAGAAAGATATATACAACGAATGCAGGATCCATTTGAGACTCAACAAATCTCCGCCAAGTGTCATCATCAAGGAACTGGTACTCCTTACAAGGAGACACATCATTGAGTGACCCATATATATATTTACTGGGGAGATGTGTCTTGAAGCCCCTCCAGCGCTCACCAACAAATGAATGCCACTTCCTCTTTAGGAAGTTAGTGTTTGGTACATCATATGTAAGCTACATAAAAGAAGATGTAATTATTTAGTGAATGATAAATTTATGGAAAAACTTAAAGCTTTAAAGTTAAATACCATGATAGTCTCCTAAATTTGATCCTTCACTTGCATCTCAACATGATTCCAATCCTTCTTCAAAATACTGGCTTTGCTTCATCCAAGGAGGGCCACATAACTCTTAAATTTTGTCTTGTTTGGCCCTAATGGATTCCCGGTGGCTTGATCAAACTCTATGAGAATCCTCTGCTCGCCACTCCGGCTAAGGGTTAACTCCCTTAACCGTGTGCCTCATCTTCCCTTCTTCTACCGAGAAGAAGGGTTCTCAGACCCACTTTGGGAAGGAGGGTTCTCAAACGGGTCACTCAATTAGCATGGAAGTTCTAGGATAGACACAAATGGATGATGTTATTCAAAATTGAAAACACTGTTGAAACTAACTTCATGCATTAGTAGAAAAAGTTTAAGCATTATGTCAATGAAATTACTTATATTCTTTTCTCAAGTCTTAGGCTTGGAGATTGCTAAATCTACAAAAGATTTTTGTGTCAACAAAAATATACAATATAACACTCAAAACCTTTATCCTTGTCTATGGTTCGAAACCTTCATCTCAATCATACAAATGGAGAACCCCTATGTTTCAATGTATAGGAGGATGATTGAACGCATGCATACCCCATCGGTTCTTGACCAAGCATCACATTTTCTATCAATTAACTATGCAAACATTTATGACCAAGCCTAGAACACATTTTCATGTTGTACATCACCTACGTCAGTATTTGAAATCAACACTAGGACATTTTGGGCTCCTTAGTAATTCTCTAATATCCTAGAAGTAAAAAAAACAACATGAATGATGATGCCCACACTGACTTGTGTGTGTATTTATTTACAAACAATTAATTTGTATTCATTCACCAACCCATTCGTATACAAGTTGCCCCTCGTTAGTTACCTTATTCTTAGTCTTTAAGGCTTATAGTCAAAAAGATAAACCCAACCTAATTGTGGTCCAAAACAAAGGATTTCAATGAAACATGGAAAGCTAATATACATTAGAAGATAAATCTATTTCCTTTTTTTCAGTGTTTTTTTTAGGTTGTGTGAAAGTATTTGCATGTCTTTTATGAATATTTTTATCTTGATCTAAGCAGGCTTTATATTAGATTTTAAAAATAAAATAACGGATGCACAATTGACTCAAATATTATACCATATATCAAATTATCATAAAACAAATAAAATGAAGATAATTCAATTCATTTGCACATCTAGGTCAATAATAGCACTCCAAGTTCCAAGTTCCAACATGGCTGAAGCTAATCAAGTATGACATATTACATCGAAGTAACCATAAAAATTCTAATCATAGAGGTCCATGTACATGCACATACTATATAATTTTCTAATAATTTTTACCAAACTTAAGCATGAAAAAATGCTTCAATTGTAGAACACACACAAAGTTAAAAAATATACTATGATATCAGAGAACTACTCAAGCTTTGGCAACCATGATATTCTAGAATAACATATCAACCATGAAACTAGCTAGCAATCTGTTATGTGTTGAGGAAAATAGCAGCAATGGATTTAAAGTGCAGAAGACAACGGCGTGCTAGTGATTGAAGAAGGGTGCTACCTACCTTAGCAACGAAGGACGACGGAGGATAGATGACGGCGTGCACTTCTCCCCTGTTTCATATGACAGTAAGCTTCTCCCTTGTTTCAGACGACGGCGAGCTTCGAATCATGTTCAGACGACAGCGAACTTCGAATGATGTTCGGACGATAGCAATTACGGTGTAACAACGATGTTCGGTAATGATAGGCTAGGGCTACCAGGGAGGAGGACGACAGATGGTGTTTTTAGCATTATGATTAGAGACAACGATCGCATTAGGTTTAGAGGAGAAAAACGAGATTTTACATCGATTATTACAAAGAATCGATGTAGAAAGAACTTATTACATCTATTACTCTACTTAACCGATGTAGAAAGTTCAAACTTTATTTAAAAAAATGTCATTGTCTACTTTTCTACCTCGGTTATAAAGTAACCGATGTAAAAAATATCAAATTTATTTAAAAAATATCACCATTTTTTTTATGACAAACAACCTATATAAAATCCTGTTATAAAAGATTATTTTTTAGTAGTGCACAAGTAACTTGTCGAAATGCTTTAGCTCACCGGCACGGATTCTTCAACTTTTATACTATATCTTATCTTATGCAATATAAGAACTTTATACTCTATTTATTTGTGAATTTATTAATATGGTATTTATTATAGATATACAATAAAGGTGAAAGTTAGCTATGATAAAGCATCTATTGGGTTTGTTTCTTTTAATGGTGATGATTATTACATGCTTAAGAAATATTGTGCTAAGATGGTACAGAAAAATAATGTTATTTTTTATAATTATTTTGGAGTTATTTATAATAGATTGTTTTTTATTTTGTCTAAGGTGGTTTGTTAATGCTTTGGTTTTGTTAATGATACGTACAACTAATGAAAATATTACTCAATTAGTTTGAATATTTGATTGACATAGAATTTTTGTTTAAAGTGGAAAAGATATGTAGGAATATTCTATGATAATTCCTATTATTTTAAAAGAATTTGTAATGATGAGATTGTGATGGAATGTTTCACACAATATATAGGAGTTCAAATAACTCCTATCAATAAAAATAACAATTATCTTTATTTTTTTATTTTAATTTTATAATAAATATAAATAAAATTTTGTTTCATATTTTTGTTTTAATCTATTTTATAAAGATTGTTTTTAAAAATATAGTAAAGATGAATGAAAATAATAAAATTGATATGGTTAAAGAAAGTATGAAGTATTTTTTTATTTAATCGTGAGTCTAAATTTATATAAAAAAATAATTTTTTATGACAGTTATTTTTTAGTGATTATATATATTTGTAAAAAATATATTATATTAATTAAATTTAAATTTAATTATGTTGATTACACTGTTATTAGAATTTATTTAATGAATATTTTTAATAAATATAAATTTATAAAAAAAATATGTTAAAAATTAAAATTATTGTTAAACTATCATTAAAAGATATTTTTTTATAGTGATTATTTTGGAGAAAGTAACACCGTGAAAGGATTGAATCCGTTATGAGAAAATTGAAAGAATTGTTTTTTTTTTAAAAAAATGATGAGGTGCACAAGAATTTAAAGATGACATGAATTACATACAAATATATATTAATGATTTAAATTGTGTATGTTTTAGGCTGTTACGGAATATATTTATATATATTTTTGGGTTCGGATGGAAATGGTTGAAATGTTTTTCTATGTAGGAAGTATTTTGTATGTATGGATAAAAGTGTTTTACAGTTACTTATCAATCAAATTGACTGTAGGTTCATTAGCAGTAGATGTGAAAGGGTTTATTATCTGCAAACTATAATTGTTTTCCTTGCAGTCATTGGTTATGGAGATGTACTGATTACATCGCTAATTAAATTATTGAAAACAAATGTAATTGAATTTATTCTAAATTATTTTATTTATGTAGGGATAACATATACATTGTTCATTGAAGTAGATTATGGAAAATGTATGATTTTTTATGATATATATATGAGTAACTTTTAAGTTTAATTTTTTGTATAATATTTTTAAAAATAAATTTTGAATTTAAAAAGTATTTTTTAAATTAATTTCTTAAGAAATTTTTTAAGTCAAATTAGTTTAAGCTAAGAAAGGACTTAATTTGGTCAACAAAATATAAGTTTATAGATTAATTAAATGATTAAATATTTATTTTCAATATTTTAAAAATTACATATTTTAATAGTTATTTTAATTATTTATTTATAAATATTGTAATTATATTATTGTTATATTGAATAGTTATAAGCGCTACGATTTCTTTTTCAGTAACGTACAGCGGTGAATCCCTCACCTCATCATGCGAAGTTGAATAATTTGCCGTCTTTATTATTTTTTAAAAGATGATTTTAACAGTATATTAAGAAAAAAAAAACTTCCATATTCTCACTGGAAATTACACCCTCGTGCATCTTTTTGTGAACGGTTTTAATCTTTTAAAAAAGAAAATCGGACAGTTTACATCTAGCAAACATAATCAACTATATTGTAATATCATTTTCATTAAAAAAAAATATTTTTAGATATTTTACCAAAAGAAAATTTACTTTTATTTAATTATAATTATAAAATGTTTTGTTTTATTTAAAAGTTAGCTAATTATAACTATTTTTAAAGAGGGTCATATGCACACAGAAATATGTGCATCCTAACATGGAAAAATGTACACGGTTTATATTTAGATGTATTCGAAAATACAGTACGTGCGTGTGTTTAACATTTTTTATTTTAAAAAATTGTTTAAAATAATTTCTCAATCAAAAATAATCTGTTTTTTTTCAAGTTTTTCAAAAGCCTAATAAAAACATTTATAAAAATAAATAATTTTTACAAAAGAAATGTAAAGTATACTCTATGCTACACCCATTGCCGCCTTTATATCGTTATATACAAAATCATGTGCCACTGAAAAGGTATTTTCTTTAAAAAAGAAAAAAAAAACTGTTATTCTTAATTTTTACAACACTTCACATCTTTTTTTTTTTATTTAAAAGAGGGATGTAAATGCAGTGGTCTTCAATTCTATATTTCATATTTCTTTTTGGTTGAGCCAAATTTTCGAACTTTGCCTTATTCAAAAATCAAAACTATCGAGTTGCCACTGTCATCCTATAAACACAGAAAGGGACCTTGCCTCATAGTTGAACTGTTGGGCATTTTTTCTATGGATTTCGATTTTTGTGCACATGGACCCATGATTTTGAAAGCGCACTCAAGAAACAACTAATTTTGTACGAATTTTAAAATAAAAAATGTTAGTTCTAATTAAGGATATTTGCTAAAAAATTAAAATTATAAAATTTTTATTGATGCATTTTCTTTTTATAATTTTTAATATAATCTAACATAATTAATAATTTTTATTTTAATTTTATAACTAATATATTTTAAATAATAATCGATATTGACAGTTCTAAAAATTTCTCTTTGTTGTCATGATCAGTACATGGTTTTCACTGTTATACAAGCTTTGTTCACGAAGTTAAAGTCAGTAAGGTGGTTAGTATTGATAAGTAAATATTTCAGAACTATATCTGATTATTTATATTTACACTGTATTTCATATATAAGAATTTCTATACTCTTTTCAATAATCATTTAATAAATAAATTTATCTTATATATATATATATATATAAATAAAGTATCAATTTACATCAGTATTACATCATTTAATAATTTTTATTAAATGATTTTATTTTTAAACTTATCATTAGATTAAAAAATTTTATCATATAAATTATATTTATAAATATTTAAATTTATGTAAAATTATTTATCTAATATATTAAAATTAACACAATATAGAATTTTTAAATATATATAATAAAATAAAAATTAATTAATAATATTATATTTATTTAATTTTTATAACATTTTCTAAGTATAATATGAAAAATAACAAAATTTATATTATATTATTATTTTTATTATTAATTAATATATTTTATTTTATTTTATAATGAACATTAATCGATTTTATTATATATGTACAAATATATATATTTCATATAAATTATTAAAATTAATTATTATTATTATATTAATTATTTAATTATATACATTAATATTGATAAATATTATATAAGTTTTTATTAAGATAAGCTGTGGTACTTTAGCATATTTTGGTTGGTGCTGCAGTGAAGACTCGAATCACTGCTATCTAATTATATCTTTGAATAATATAGTAAATTATATTTGAGTTATTTAAAGATAATATTAGTTTTAATAATTTAAGATTCGTATTTAATAATATTTTTTTGTCTTTGATGAATTTTATAACTATCATTATAAGATAATAAAAATATTTAATACTTTTATATATTTTTATTTTTATTTCAGTTATTCGTATTTTAATATGTGTTTAAGTATATTTTATTATTATTTTATTATAAAATTTTATTTTTATGAATAAATTGTTAAAAATATTACAAGTAATCCTATATTTTATTTAATATATTGAAGATTATAATTTTACTATTAGATATTTACATATTTATGATAGTATAAAATTGTGGGTTATAAATTTTTATTATATTTTTTATTAAATTTATAAAAAAGAATTTTATTTTAAAATATTAATTAGATATTCATAATTTTTTTTTAATTTTATATGTAAAATATATGCTTAACTATGAAACTTAATTTTTTATTACCATTATTAAAATTTTTTATGGAATTTCATATTTCTATTTCTTAACATTTTTTTATTGATTATGTTTTTTATCTATCTCTCATACGTATAATTTTTTAAAAAGAAAAATATTATAAACTTTAAACTCATAATAAATATTTAAATAAAAATTATAATTTTACTATTAAATATTATACTTTTGATATATTTTAATATTAGTTGATTCTTATAAAAATTCTATCACTATTATAATATATTGAATTAGTATGAAGATTATATAATTGTTTGTTTTGAGATTTATTAATATTATTATATAATTTTTTTTATACTTTGGTATTCAAATAGTGTATTTTTAAACTTTTTTATTATCGTATATTTCTATACTTAATCATATGACATGGTCTTAGAGACCTTAATACTTAGTCTCATTTTATTGTATTGAGATCATTATTATACACACTTTATTATTATATATTTTTAATGTAGATTTTGATTAAATTTCAGTAAGGCAGGTTAAGCAGATGTTAAGACCATTTTATTGATATTGCATATTTTACAATTATTAGAACAAAGCCTCCTAAATCAACATATTAAAGATAAGGGAGAGGATCGAATACTGGGAGTATTACAAAGATAGCGGAAGGCATTTTTCAGTAAAGATTACAAGTTCGGGGTATTGATAGTTCGGGGTTTTTCACTCTTGATTATTTTCTTGAGGTTTTTTATAAGGTTTATAAGGCTTTTTGTAGGGCTTCCTAGTTTTTTGTATCTTCTTTTCTCGATTTCTTTTAATACTAGGTGCAATTATGGGTTCCATCCCATATTGCTGACAGAAGGTTCCTAACTCTTTTTTATTGGATAATTTTTCCTTTTTCATTTGATTCTGTAGCTTATGATCATTATAGACCTTTAATCTAGTTTCTACAATTACATTATGTAGTTGTCCAAAAGTTAATTGGGCATACGGTACTGGTTTTCCATAATGGATTTCTAAATTTTCTATTACCTTTTGAGAGAATATTGTTGGTAATGCTGCAACAAATCTTTCTCTACAGAATCCTAAAGCTGAGTCTTCTCTAAGCAAAACTTTTGAAAGAAAAGTATCTTTATACCACTTATAATCCGACATTGTTGGGCACTTTAAGTTCATTAATTGTAAAGCTGCTCTTTCTCTAAAAATATCCGGGTCACCTATAAAGTTTTGTATTATGGTGAATATTAATGTTGCCGTTACATCTGGTTCATTACCTTCTGGTTTTACATGGTTAAGTATTACTTCTTTATGGGAGGGGGTAACAAAGTTGTCCCACCATCCTCTAAGTTGTCCAGTAAAGCCTTGTATTATGGCTTCAGCTGTATACCTATCATTTATTCCTTTTAATTTAAAAGCATTGGCAGCCATTGCCATTTGTGAACAAGTGTCTAGGATATTTTGTTCACTCATTCCATTCGTTCCAGAATAACTATTCTGAACAAACTGAGTTCTTTCCTCTAGTCCTATATCTGCTAACGAGGGTCGATTGTAATAGGTTCTAGTCTTAGGGTAATTAATTTTATCTATTTCTAGAGTGTTGACATTTTTTTCTCCTATATTTATTTTAGATATCTTTTCTTTTAATTCTGCTATCTGTAAGTTGATATCATTCTTTCTAAATAAACTAACAGTTTCTTTAGATAATTCTTTAATGTCATATATAGGTTTTTCTAACCTTTTAGAGCTACTTGCGACCTTTTTATTTTCTATTCTAGTTAATTGTCTAGCCATTACTGATAAGTATGTATTATTGTAATTAAGCTGTTGATGAAGTTTTTCTATGTCTTTTTTCTGTATTTCTTTCTCTTTTTCATTTATCTGCTTATAAGGTACGACCTTTATGTTACAATCTTTTTCTAATGGTATTACTATTTTTTCTAGAGGAGGGTATTCTGCCTCTATTGTTTTTTCATTCTCAGTAATCCAAACTGTTTCTACCTTAGTTATAGGATTTATTGTTGTTTCAAAGGGGTAGTAGATATTTTGTTCTTCTAAGTAAGTTTGTAGCCAATCAAACAAATACATATTTGTTTCTATATCTCTTACATGTTCATAGAAAGAGGTTCTGATATGTAATTTTTCTTGTTTATCAAAGGTTTTTAAAAACCATTCTTTTTTATATTTATTATATGGTGCATCTAGATCTTTTTTGATCCAGGCTATATCTATTTTAAATGGTTCTTCTAATTCTATAACATTCATTACTTGACTAGCAGTTGGTGAAAATTCTAAATCTTCTTCTGTCTGTTCATATACTGGGTTTGCAATTCCAGGATTTCTATAGTTATCTAATCCTCTTAAATTAAGACTTATTGATGATCCATCCACTGAGTGTCTAGAAGATCCTTTGTAACTTGTGGAAGAATACTTAAGGCTAGAAGTTTTGTGCATTTTTAATATTATATCATTTCCTTCTTGCACTATTTCTCTAATATTTGTATTATGTATTTGTGGGGCTTCTATGGCGTTTTTCCATACCCATTCATCCGGTACTTTATCTCTAATATCAGGATGATTAATTCTTTTTTGGGTATTTATTATACTCCTTTTTAAATTAGCTTCTACAACAATTGTTTCATTTGCTGGGGTTTGTCTTAGAGCTCTAAATCCATAGTTAATTTTTGTTACTTTATAATATACTCTATATATTATATGGAAAGGATCTGCAGTCTCATCTACTACTCCTTCAGGAGATTTGATGAATATCCTAATGGCTCCTGCTGTTTTCTCATTTTCTAATTTCATAGCAAAATTAGGGAAACAATTAAAGAAGGCAGGTCCATCACTTAAATTACTTTCTAATGCAGCTACTATAGTATCTTCTGCTCTTAATAATCTCATGTCTCTTATTACTGCTAATACTGGTAGGTTAACTCCTAGTTTATAATTGGGTTTTAATGCTACTTGTATTAATCCTAGATGAATGAAACCAAATCCATCTTTAATATGTTGATCTAGGAGGCTTTGTTCTAATAATTGTATTTATTTATTATTATCCGTTCTAGGATATGAGTATTCTACTTTATGAATTTGCTCTTCTGAGGTTTTATTGAAGAAACTTCTCCTTTTATATACTTCTCCTTCTTTTACTATAGGCATAGCCCAGTCTTGTAATCTTTTTTCTATTTCTTCTATTGTTAGATTTTCGGAAGATGTTATAGGCTCTTTGCTACTATTAGTTCTCTTTATTATTTGTTCTTCTTTTCCTAAACTTAATCTACTTAAAGTTCTACTTATGCGAGACATGTCTTAAGGTTTTCTTGAGTTAGGTTTCAAACAAGGGGTTATATCCAAGGTTATTCCTAAAGGATTTCCTAGTGCTGACCAACGGTCTTACCACCTTATTCTAAGGTTTGATTGTCGGGACCACACATCACCTTAAGGCCTAAATAACTCCTCATCCTTATACCCCCAAGAAAACTTTAAAATTTGAAACTTCTAAAAGAGATTGTTTACTAAGAGAAAAATAAGAAATAAAGAGACTATAATTCTTGTTGTAATTCTAACAATAATTCTTTTAATTTTTCAATCACATATAAATCTAAATTTTCTGGTTTACTAAATATCTTTATTGTCCGTTTAACAGATCTAATTTCTCTTAAAACTTGCTTTCTGGATTTAGCCATAATCAAAATATCAAAATATAATATATCAAAATTTAAATACTGAAAACGATAAGTAATTTATTGAAAACTTACAAGTTACAGAGAAATTGGATCAGAGCGTCTAGGCTCTGATACCAGCCAGGGGGAGAGGATCGAATACTGGAAGTATTACAAAGATAGCGGAAGGCATTTTTCAGTAAAGATTACAAGAATATTTAGAAAAAGGCCTAATACGTCCTTCAAAGTCTCCCTGGAGTTGTTCCGGGTTCTATGTAAATAAAGCCTCAGAACAAGAAAGAGGAGTACCAAGATTGGTAATAAATTATAAACCCTTAAATAAAGCTTTAAAATGGATAAGATATCCATTGCCAAACAAACAAGACTTAATAAAGAGAATATATGATGCTAACATATTCTCAAAGTTCGACATGAAATCAGGATATTGTCAAATATCAGTAAAAGAAGAAGATAGGTATAAAACTGCCTTTGTAGTACCATTTGGACATTTCGAGTGGAATGTAATGCCACAAGGATTAAAAAATGCCCCTAGTGAATTTCAAGAAATAATGAATAATATCTTTTATCCTTACATGGAATTTTCTATAGTATATTTAGATGATGTATTGATTTTTTCCCAAGGAATAAATCAACATAAACAACATTTGAATAAATGTATAGAAATTATAAAAGAAAATGGGTTAGTAGTATCAGCAAAGAAAATGAAGATTTTTCAGGATCAGATAAGATTTCTAGGATATAATATACATAGAGGAACTATTGTACCAATACAAAGAAGTTTGGAATTTGCAGAAAAATTTCCAGATGAAATATAGGACAAAACACAACT
The DNA here is from genome assembly GCA_037954105.1 of Canavalia gladiata. Classification (NCBI taxonomy): domain Eukaryota; kingdom Viridiplantae; phylum Streptophyta; class Magnoliopsida; order Fabales; family Fabaceae; genus Canavalia; species Canavalia gladiata. The sequence continues at coordinate 18,063,300 of CM075662.1, read as the reverse complement.
TCAAAGATTTTTAGGATGTCTAAATTATGTGGCAGAATTTATACCAAATATTAGAACAATTTGTGCCCCTCTATATAGAAGACTTAGAAAAAATCCTCCTGCATAGGATATAAAAATGACGGAAACAGTCAAGAAGGTAAAAGAGCTAGTACAAACCATACCCTGTTTAGGAATACCTCATCCGAAAGCTAGTCTGATAATAGAAACAGATGCCTCGGGATTAGGGTATGGAGGAATTTTGAAACAAGTATTGCCAAATTCAAAAACAGAACAAATAGTCAGATATCATTCTGGAATCTGGCACTCTTCGCAACAAAAGTATTCTGTGGTAAAACAAGAAGTTTTAGCCATTGTTTTATGTGTTTTAAAATTACAAGATGATGTTTTCAATAAAACCTTTGAAATAAGGACAGATTGTAAAGCGGCTCCACAAGTTTTACAAAAAGATGTCAAAAATTTGGTATCTAAGCATATTTTCGCCCGATGGCAAGCTTTATTATCAAATTTTGATTTTTCCATTAAACACATTAAAGGAGAAACAAATTACTTGCCAGATTTTCTAACAAGAGATTTTTTACAAGGAAAATGGCCAACAAAAGTAAGCCAGTAACTCGACCAATATGGTCCTCCTTTAGCAACAACTCCAAAAAAAAAACCCTTTCTATGGCCTCTGTTCTGAAAACATCGGCTAATTCCCCCACGGCCTCTCCAAATAAGTACCAAAATCCTTGTTTAGTAACTCCTCAGCATTTCCAATCTTCCTTAGCTTCATCCCCTTCATCCCCCACACAGAATAGGTTTGCAGTATTAGATAAGAATACTGAATCCTAAAAGAAAAATGAGCATCCATACTTTGAAAAAGAAGAAATCATCCCCATATTGATTCTAGAAAAATCATGGGAAAAAATTCCAATAACAGAACTTGTAAAGAAAGTTTTGCCAAACGGATTATCTGGCAATCCCACTACCTTGGCAAAGAAGAGACAGTTTTTTGAGTTAATTTTAGTAGATACTGGTTCTGCTGAAATTACTCACATTAGAGATGAGCAAAACAACATTACTCACTCTAAAGTAAAAATTTTAAAGGTTTTGTCTCTACAAGATTGGGGACAACCTTTGATATCAACAAAGACTTTTTCAGTACAATTCCAACCTCAAATATTCAATTATCATGATTATATTGAGGCCTGGAATCAAGCTTTTTTCTTTCGCCAAGAGAAACACTCTTGGTTTGCATGGTTTAGAAAGGGGATAGATTTAAACTTTCCTCAATGGTTTTTAAAATGGTTTAAGACTTTTGGACCTGTAACCAAAATCTTTCCACAAACCGTTTTAGAAAATTTTCAGTTTTTTTTATTAACAATACCAATTTCGAGACTGACAATCAATTAGTCTCTTTTGTAAGCACTCAGGCAATATCTTGGATATTTGCTTGGGAATTTTGTATTGGAAAGGAAGATAATACCTCTTCCATTCAGTTCATTGGAAAAAACATCAAAGTACGATGATGGAGTAAGTTTGACCTTGCTCTAGTCTGTCGAGAGAAAATTAAGAGATGGATTACTGAACATCCCAAATTCATGCATAAGACTCTAGCTTCAGGAAAAGAAGCTTTGTTCTTGCAACAAAAAAGCAGAATTCTAGCAGCCTTAACTGCAACCACTTCTGAAGAAGAGTTTGCAGAGTTACTAAGACAACATTCTCCCCCAGTCTCCGAGATACACGAAGACATAGATTCTGAGGTAGATCCAACACCACAGAATGAGGATGATTGTTATGGGATTTTCTCAGCCATTGGATAAAGGACCCCAGTTCGAGGACAATCAGGGTCATTCATACAACAAGATTAAAAAGCAAAAGCAAATACCCTTCTTTTACAAAAGAAGGCCAGCTGCACAAAAGACGAAACAACAACAATGCATCTTTATCAAAAAGAAGTAGCCTTCTGACTCAAAAGAAAAAGTTAAAGATAAGGATAAGGACGAGCCAGCTATAATACAGCTGTATGTCCAAATAATAGAGGAGCACTCGGGTTGTGAGTGAACTCTATAAATAAGAAGGTTTCTTTGCAAGGAAGGGCAGAGTGAAAAACCCCGAACTATCAATACCCTGAACTTGTAATCTTTACTGAAAAATGCCTTCCGCTATCTTTGTAATATTCCCAGTATTCGATCCTCTCCCCCTGGCTGGCTAAATATATGCTTAACTATGAAACTTAATTTTTTATTACCATTATTAAAATTTTTTATGGAATTTCATATTTCTATTTCTTAACATTTTTTTATTGACTATGTTTTTTATCTATCTCTCATACGTATAATTATTTAAAAAGAAAAATATTATAAACTTTAAACTCATAATAAATACTTAAATAAAAATTATAATTTTACTATTAAATATTATACTTTTGGTATATTTTAATATTAGTTGATGCTTATAAAAATTCTATCACTATTATAATATATTGAATTAGCATGAAGATTATATAATTGTTTGTTTTGAGATTTATTAATATTATTATATAATTTTTTTTTTATACTTTAGTATTCAAATAGTGTATTTTTAAACTTTTTTATTATCGTATATTTCTATGCTTAATCATATGACATGGTTTTAGAGACCTTAATACTTAGTCTCATTTTATTGTATTGAGATCATTATTATACACACTTTATTATTATATATTTTTAATGTAGATTTTGATTAAATTTCAGTAAGGCACGTTAAGTAGATGTTAAGACCATTTTATTGATATTGCATATTTTGCATATAATTTTATTATGTTTTTTTTATACTAATATTTCATATGTGTGAAAAGTCATTGACTTACAAATATTTTACATATATAAAATTAATACTCCTATTGAGTATAATTTTCTATATTATGAATTGTTTGCAATGGTAAGTCTTAATGTTTGGACCAATAATTATAAGTGCATGCTCATTTTTGATATTTTATAATTTTATTAATTAAAGATATTCTTTGTCTAAACTAAGTGTCTGCATTATCTAATTATATCTTGAATTTAATTTTATTTTAATTAATGTAGTTATTGGTTTAATAAATCTTGAATTATTAAAATATCAAGAGTTAAACATCATTTATTGATTTAACTTATTTTATAATTATTTTTGGTATTTGTTATTAGATTACAGTACATACTTAGAATCATATGAGTTATACTTGTAATCATATGAGTTATACTTGTAGATTTTATGTTGTGGAAGTATATCTAAGTCATTTGTGTTAAACATCTTTTAAAATAATAAATTATATATATTTAAAATACTTAATTTCTTGAGACAAAAATCTAAGAGCTTTAGATTTGAATTGAATGTTTTATTAATATTAACTTATCTACTAGCCAAAGATATAAATATTTTCTATAATTATGTAAGCTATATGAATATGGTTATGTCATTTGATGTATTAGGTTAGTAGGAGTCTAAAATGCAATAAGATAATTTTTTTATGAAATATGTATTGATTAACATTATCCTTATCATCATATCTCATGTAACATTTGAGAGGCTTCGATTATCCTTTGAAATTGAATTTTTTAATATTATTATTCTTTTTCATTTCATCATTTTTTATACTAAGATATAATTTTTTTTATATGATTTATATTCTATTGAATATTTATCCTATAATACTGATGCTTAGATTTATTTGACTGATTATTAAGAAATATTTTGATTATAATTAATATTATACATTTAATAATTTATATACTTTTAATAATTAATTAATATTATTCAAATGGAAGAATATTATATTATTTTAATAATAATTAATAAATCCTATTTTAGTTTATAGATAAATATTATATAAGTCTTTAGTATTGATAATATATGATAGATTAAGATAATGAGAGTAAGTTATTGTTTTTCGATATACAATAATATAAGATATAACACACATAACATAATAATACTAAAATGCTCACCAAAAAAAGAACAATTTTATTCTCTCGTCTCTTTGCCTTTCTTAAACTCTTAAAAGAAATTTATATACAAATAAATCTTAATTAACTACGAATACCCATAATTTCTTATCCTTTAATTTCTTATTCCAATCATTCGAATTCAAAATCTCATGTAAAAATACTCTGCTTTCCAACCACTCAACATCACAGTAATTCTAATGACTTCAACTTTTACAACATTTAACATGAGTAATATTGGTAAACAACAATAAAAATAACAATCAAATGATTCTTATTTTTATTTACTAAAAATACGTGTTATATTAATTTTGATATATATAATAAGATGTTAAATAATTTTGAATTGATATCAATTTTTAAATATATTTTATATAGTAATTTTTAATTTAATTAATTGTTTTAAATTGAATTATCTAAGAAAAATATAAATGGTCTAAGAAAGAGTATCACTTACAATATTTTATATATATTAGTATAAACTAATCTTCGTATATGTGCACATGTTTCTAATGCGTTATATACCGATAAATATAATAAAATTTATACTTAATTATTATTTTACACTAAAAAAATATGATATTTTTTACAATTAAAAATAAATTTTTTGACGATAAAAAATCATCACAAAAATTATTATTAGTATTTAAAAAAAAAACATCGATACTACATATACCACAAATTATTTTCAACAATTTTTTTTTTAACCACTAGCATAATTATCAAAAATCATTTTCGACAATTTTCTCTTAATCGCTACAAAGTTTTTAAAACTAATAAAAATAATATCTCATTTTTTATGTTATCCCTTTAATTCGATGGTGGATGATACCATCACAAGCAAATATGTGTTTAACTTGTAATGTAAAACAAAAATGAAGTGCAAGTCAATTAAACAAACTAATGTGCTTGTTATGTGAAACAAAAATGAAGCGCAAGCCAATGAAACATAAATTAATATAGGGTGGCTAGTGAGTATATTTCGAATGTATAAATAATAATATAGACAAGCAGATCACAAAACTTCATCAATATATTTCAACCTATATGAAACAAAAAATTATTTCAATAAAATCAGGATACGGAATCTAAGAATAAAATCAATCAATAATAATACAAACAAGAATGAAAGGCTAATAAAATCCAGGCGCCTAACACTCATCTGACTAGCAGAGGGTGGTGGAACTATCTTTAATACAACTGATTCTTAATTTAATTTTTTTAAAAAATGAAAGGCTGTCTAAAATTTAAAAATAGAGTGATGACATACTTGATCATCAAATTTGCAACCTTAGCAAATCCATACTCAAGAATACCAACCACCTAAAAAATGCTATAAAATATGCATATACGATATGGATCATTAATTTCTATAATATAACATTATAATAGGAATAGAATTAATTGCTTCAAATAGTATAAAAATGAAATGAATTAATTTACATCATAAGTGCCTGTATACATTAAAGTAAATAAGAATAATAAATTAATTAGATTTAATTGGTTTAATTTTTTTAAAAAATTAAATTTATTAATTTTAATTGTTTTATTTTTTTATTTTAGAATTGACTGTATACATTCCTAATAAATTTAATTTATTATAGAATTAGTCTTATTTTTTTAGTAGTGACTTTTAATATTTAAAATTATTTTTAAGTATATAGAGGTTAAATATTATTATTTTTAAATACTTAAAATTAATCTTAACAATAAAACTGATAAATAGAATAAAATCCTTTCATAAATTGAGATGAAAGTGTTAAAAGAGCATATAAGTCTTCAAAATTTAAAATAGATGATGGAAGTTCACATAATGTAATACCTTCCGGTGGATGTCTTCCAATGGTAATTTTAAATTTCTATAAAATATAAATGAACTACACCAAATTTGACAAGTCTATCAATTAAAATTAAGGCATCAAAATTTATCTGTTAAAAGTCATTTTGGTCGAATTCAAGTTTGCTCTCTGCCATGTGACATTTTACAGACATCCTACTTGATTTAAGTGCAGCCTCAAATTCTTCATTTTTATTTACATTTCATCTCAATTTCTATGAATTTTTATGTTTATTTAGATGTTACAAGTAGCAAGTTAGATCGTGACTCCAAACTTTTATATTATTGTCTATATTATTTTAACTAAAAATTAAATTCCAATATAAAGTAAGATTGATATTTATTATTTATGGTTCAAGTCCTAAAAATTATTGTGTAACATAATATTAAATATAAAATAATTAATTTTTTTAAAAATATAATATAACTCATTTATGATTACAACTTTTATGGAAGTTGATAAAATGTTTAAATATGTCATTTATAAAAATATTATTTAAATAAATAATGATACGAGGATTGTAAGCATTGGAAACACTCACCCTATGTTCTCTTCTAAATTCTAGTTCTATAGCTCTTGTGAATCCAGAAAAATGTTTCATCCTAAATATGTAATTTCATTTGCTTTGCAACGGACTATTATTTGATTTTTTTTCATGCTTTTCTTCACTTTGAATTGATGTGAATTTTTGATATTGTGTGTCTTTACATATTTAAAGTTTTTTTTTCATGCTTTACTTCACTTTGAATTGCTTGATGTGAATTTTTAATATTTTCTTGTGTCTTTACATATTTAAAGTTGCTTATATAACAAGGTCACTCTCTAGCATGAAGTAATTAAAGTTTATCTTTTTTATTATTTTATCTTTACCTTTATTTCCTATTTTCTAATAACTTAAAAGATAAAAAAATAAAATAAAAGCAACACAACATATACGATGTTTTGACTTAATAGTCATTTTTGGATCATTGAAGATAAAAGAAAATTATGAGTTAAAAAGAAGAATGTTACATAAAAAAACCAAAATTTTAAGTAGAAGAAAAAGAGGTCAACAAACATGAATTATGAGGAGTTTAACACTCTTCAAGCCATTGGTCCAAACAACACTTGTAAAATAATATATCATTTAGCAGTTAGCATATCAAAGTTAACCTTTTCAAGAAACTTTGATTTATACATGAAATTACGGTCAAACAATTATGAGATATTTGAAAGAGATTATGAAAAGTTTATGACTCCTATAAGCTCTTTTTAGCTTACTTCAATAAAATTCTTCTTGTAGCTTAACAAAATAAGGTCTTTTTACCTTATCATAATAAGTTTTGTGGTCAAATTTATGGCATATATTCAATTCTATGAAAAAATAAATATCCCGTCCCAAATAGTAGGTGACAAGTTTTAAACGGTGAAATTGAATATGAACTTAAATCTGTCCACAATATTTCATTGTCTTAGATTCAATCCAGCAATTCAAAAAATTGTCACATGGATAGTAATATTGGTGCAACTAGGCAACAAAATGCAACAGTTACATCATTGATTTTGCCAAAGCATGTAAAATATGTTGAAATGAAAATTATATATTTAATATATTAATTCCTTTAGAAAAATTAAATCAAACCCCAATCATTCCACCTAAAAAGATTTGCAGTATATAAATCAGATAATTACCTTAACAAATTCACCACATTACTAGAAATGATATCAATGACCTCAAAATCATGTGTTTGCATACACTTGGAGAACCTTTGGTAAAAGAACTAATCAAGTCAACAAAAAAAAAACTCAAAAAAAAAGTACTTTCAAAAAATGCATGTGCAATAAATATTGATCTTTCATCATCTATATTCACAACATATGCAGACATGTATATCAACTAAATATACCTCATGGAATAACAAAATTAAAAAAAAAAAGAATAGATACTATCTTTAGGTATAGATAAAAGAAACACTTCCATTCAAATTGTGTTTAATACTTTTAGTAAATAAAATGTTTTCTCCCATGTCAAAAATTCTTTTGAATAGTTTAAAGGCCTTTCATTTACATGGGGAAAATCTTAATGGGGATGGGCTATATGTACACGTCTTTGGTTACTGTATTTGGCTTCAAAGAAATGATAATATTCTAAACTTCTTTTGTAATATTTCTTTCTTACAACGTAATATTACATTTTTTACAACATTTAAAAAAATGTTACAAAAATATAAAAAATGTTACCTATTAATTTTAGTAACATTTTAAAAAGTGTTGTATCTGATTCATGTCGTAAAATATTATAAGTAACATTTAAAAAATATTACAAAAATATAAAAAAAATGTTACTATATTAATTTTAGTAACATTTTTAAAAAGTGTTGCATTTAATATATGTCGCAAAAACTATAATTTGTAGTAGTGTCTTTTGTTAAATGATATTACTCATTACTCATTTATATAAAACGAAAAGGTATTATTGTAATATTCCACGCTATACTATATCCTCATAATGGTTGAAAGTTAATATTATTTTGGATAAAGAAAGATGTTGTATGTGTGATGCAGACTCCCTGATGTGAATGTGGGCATCACGATAAGCAAAAGAGATCATCTAAAAGATTATCTACAAGGAAAGGAAGGTCCTATGATGAGAAATAGGACCAAACATATGGACCAAACACTTAAGGTTTCATCAAGGAAATTTAAGAAAAAGATTACGTGGATCCAAGCCCTATTCCAACATGGGTTAATTTACATAGTCATATCATTGAAGATCTTAAGTGATAAGGTTTATGATTTGCTATGGATTGTATTAGGATTTGATATCTATTTACGAGTTAGTTGTTTTAAATTAGTTGCAATTCAAATTGCAATCTAATTAAGATTTCTTATTTGTTATTTTTTTTACTAGATTAGGTTATCTATATAATAGGAGTTAGGAACTCAGTGAAAGGAGAGATTTTGATGAATATAGTAATTCTCTTTGAAAGTTTTCATCTCTATGTGAGTTGATTCCCTTGATTCTTGGGCAAAGAACTACCCTTGATAATGCTGGTTCTTCCGGCAGGTCACGGTAACAGTCATGTTCCTTTTGATAACTTCGATACTCTCCGTCAGGTCGCGGTTTGTGTTGGCTTCCTTTATCTTATCTTATCTTATCTTTATTCTCAAGACGTTCTATTATCGTTTCCGTATTCTGATTCATTCACGTAGGGTGAATCATATCATTTGGCATCATAGCTTCGGTTCTTGGGAATTAGGTGTCATCTATCCCTTATTTTATTTTCTTCATATCTCTTGTTTTTCCACTATTCTTCTTGTTCCTGTTCATCTTTTCCTTTAGCTTTTTTTTCCTATTACCTACCCATAAATTTTCTAAAACAAAAAACTATATCTTTGTCTCTTGCAATAATAAAATTCCTGTCTACTAAATATTTCATAGACAAATAAAAAACAAGTTGTGATAAAAATTCAAAAAAAAAAAGAAGCAAAAAAAATTGTGATAGAAATTCATTAAAAGAAAAAAGAAAATTCAAGACAATTGATAAAGAAAAATTCAGTCTTCATTCAATATAATTTTTTTTTTTAATTCTTATTTCTTTGACCAATATTCCTTACTCTATTCATCTTGGGTATCCATGACTCTTTCGTTATTTGTGACAAAATCAACTTATAAAATTCTTGGTTCAAGGGCTTATAAGGAAAATTGAGAAGTAAAAGACAAGAGTTGGTTACAACATTATGGAAAAATCCAATTCAAGTGTAAACACGAGTGAAGAGCATCAATACTGAGGGTAAACACTTAAGAAGTGATTAGTGAGGTTTTATTATACTTATTTATTTTATTCCATTTGCAGCATTGCTAACATGAGTGGTGAACTTCATCAAAATGAAATGGATCTAAAAATATTAATAAAATCATTTCAAGATCAATTCCAGTAGTTGAATAGAAGGTTGGATGATGTGGAGGATTGTTAAAGGGGGAGGTCTTAGGTTTCTCGTTGAAGTAGTCCCCAAAGATTATTTCACCGTGATGAAGAAGGAGATTGGGGGAAAACTTAGAATCAAACAGTGAAAGTTTCAAAGAAAGAAGATGATATCGAGAAAAGGATAACAACTTGGAAAGTATTAAATTATCCCTTCCACCATTCCAAGGAAAGAATGAACCTGAAACTTATCTAAAGTGGAAGAGAAAAGTGGAGCATATGTTTAATTTTCTCAGTTACTCAGAGAAGAAAAAGGTAAAACTAGCTACTTTTTCTTTTAATGATTTTGCTAATATTTGGTAGGATCAATCTGTCCTTAATAGGAGGAGGTGTGGAGAGAGACCTATTCGAACGTGGGAAGAGATGAAAGTAGCCATGAGAAGAAGATTTGTGCCAAGTCAATATCATAGGGACTTGCACCGAAAAGAACTACAAAGTCTTACTCAAGGCACCATGTGTGTTGAAGATTATTACAAGGAGATGGAAATTGCCATGATAAGAGCCAATGTGGAGGAGGACTGTAAACACTCAATTATGTCCGAGACCCCATTTTAAAAAAAATATTTAATTAGTGAATAAATCAATTTAATAATAAATAAGAAAAATCTCTGGAAATAAAAATAGTAGAAAATAAAAATTTGAAACAAAAAAAGAATAAAATAACGAGATAAATGAATAAAATAAAAAATCAAAATAAAAAATAATAAACAAAAAACAAAAAAAAAACATTGAAAAAAGGAAAAAAGCAGAAAAAGTGTTTGAAAAACTCTATAAATAGGAGAAAGGAAATTGGGAAGGGGGTTCTTTTCTCATTTTTTAGAAATTCTTGAGAGGAGGACTTGGAGTCTTAGAAAAGGGATTTTCAGAATTTTTGAAGGGAGGACCTAGGAGATTCTCTAGCCTTCAATTCAGCCCTTGGCCTCCATGGAATCAGCTCTTCATCACCTTCCAATGGAGGTTAGGTCCGACTTTCATCCCTCTTAAGTTTCTTACTTCTTCTCGGATTTCCGAGTTCATTTTCGTATCTATTTTTTGTTTTTATTTTAGATCGGCCAAATGATCTCTGATTTTGGTGATTTTTGTTGCGTTTTCTTTTTCTTTCTCTCTAGTTTCTGGTATGATATTATTTGTCCAATTTGGATCTGAAATGAAATTTTTATCACCTGATTACCGAAGCATGTTTATCGTGATGCGCCAATTAACCTAGCTTGTTTGATTTGTGCATATCTTGCTCATTTCTGATTGGATTTATGTCAAACTTGTTTTGTTTGATTTCTATAATCCATATCTTTCAATTGATCAGATTTAATTTTTCATATCTAACAAAAAAATATTTTCTAAAAACTCTGAGATTTGAATTCAAATTTTGGCGCCAAAAACTCTTGTGTTCTTGTGGTTCATTTTCGTTTGTTTTTCATTTTCGTTTTTAATTGATAAAATGATCTCTGATTTCTATGATTTTTATTGTGTTCTCTTTGTATTTCTCTTTAGTTTCTGGAATGATATTATTTATCTAATTTGGATTTGAAATGAAATTTCTATCGCTTGATTACTGTAACTTGTTCGCAATTCTTTTCCTTAATTTCAAATTAAGTCAAGTTTATTTCAAATCAAGCACAATTCAAGACCAAAATTCAAATCAAGTTTATTTTATTTTAAATCAAGTCTAATTTTATTTCATCAAATTCAAATCAACTTTATTTTATTTTAAATCAAGTCCAATTTTATTTCATCAAATTCATTTTGTTTTAAATCAACTCCCATTGTGCATTCCTTAATCTCACGCAACGAGCTCCAAAAACGAACAGGTAGCATTTTCTGTTGTTTGCTGTTTAGAGAATCGTATGGGTCCAAGTGCAGCCGTAGTTGTCTTGGGCCCTGTGCATATGTGAATTGGGGATTGCCCCTCCTTTTCCAAACAAATAAAAACTCATTTTTCCATTCCTTAATCTCACACAACGAGCTCTGAAAACAAACTGGTAGCTTTTTCTACTGTTCGTTGTTTAGATAATCGTATGGGTCCAAGTGCAGTCGTAGTTGTCTTGGGCCCTGTGCATATGTGGATTGGGGATTTCCCTTCCATTTTGAAACAAATAAAAATGTCGTTTTGCACTCCTTAATCTCACACAACGAGCTCTAAAAACGAACTGGTAGATTTTTCTGCTGTTCGCTGTTTAGAGAATCGTATAGGTCCAAGTGCAGCGGTAGTTGTCTTGGGCCTTATGCATATGTGGATTGGGATTGCCTCCCCCTTTTTTCAAACAAATAAAAACTCATTTTTCATTCCTTAATCTCAAGCAACAGGCACTAAAGGCGAAATGGTAGCTTTTTCTGTTGTTCGTTGTTTAGAGGTTTGTACGGGTCCAAGTGCAGCCGTAGTTGTCTTGCGCCCTGTGCATATGTGAATTGGGATTTCTCCTCCTTTCCCTTGCTTTCAATTAAATAAAAGTATCATTTCTTCTTTCCTTAATCTCACACGACGAGCGCTAAAAACGAACTAGTAGCTTTTTCTACTGTTCGTTGTTTAGAGAATCGTATGGGTCCAAGTGCAGCCGTAGTTGTCCTTGGCCCTGTGCATAGGTGGATTGGGGATTTCCCCTCCTTTTCCAAACAAATAAAAACTCATTTTTTCATTCCTTAATCTCACGCAATGAGCTCTAAAAACAAACTGGTAGCTTTTTTTGCTGTTCGTTGTTTAGATAATCGTATGGGTCCAAGTGCAGCCGTAGTTGTCTTGGGCCCTGTGCATATGTGGATTAGGGATTTCCCTTCCCTTTTGAAACAAATAAAAATGTCGTTTTCATTCCTTAATCTCACGCAAGGAGCTCTAAAAACAAACTGGTAGCTTCTTCTGTTATTTACTGTTTAGAGAATCGTATGGGTCCAAGTGTAGCCGTAGTTGTCTTGGGCCCTATGCATATGTGGATTGGGATGGCCTCCCCCTTTTTTCAAACAAATAAAAACTCATTTTCCATTTCTTAATCTCACGCAATGGGCCCTAAAGGCGAACTAGTAGCTTTTTCTGTTGTTCGTTGTTTAGAGCTCTGTATGGGTCCAAGTGCAGCCGTAGTTGTCTTGGGCCCTGTGCATATGTGGATTGGGATTGATCCTCCTTTCCCTGCTTTCAATTAAATAAAGGTCTCATTTCTTCTTTCCTTAATCTCACGCGACGAGCTCTAAAAACGAAGTGGTAGCTTTTTCTGCTGTTCGTTGTTTAGAGAATCGTATGGGTCCAAGTTTAGCCGTAGTTGTCTTGGGCCCTGTGCATAGGTGGATTAGGAAGCACCCTCAAAATATTTTCAAAAAATAAAATAATGCATTCGCTTTTCAATTTAAATTCCGTTCGAAGGTAAAGCCTTCAAATCAAACTAGAACTACGTAAACCTTGAGTTTCCCATTGCACCGGGGAATACGTAGGAAAAGGATCAAGTCCTATCAGGCTAACCCCCATCAAGTATTTATTTTCACACTAATTAAAGGGATCAAACAATTTTCAAATAATCACACACTCAGTTTAAGGGTATTGTCCTTTGGAATAGACGAGTGAGGTGCCTAACACCTTCCCCACTCATAACCGACTCCCGAACCTAAGTCTCTTTCTCGAGTCAGGATTTTTCCAAATCCTTTTCCCTTAAATAAAAATTTGGTGGCGACTCCACACATATCAAATAAATTCATTTTAAAATTGTAGTGAGTTCACCGTCTCGTCGGAATTACGGTTGCGACAGATGGTGACTCCATTGGGGATATTAGAGAGTCAAGTTTGATTGAGTGTGCATTATAATTGATCCCTTCTCTGTTTATTTGAACAATTTATTTATTACATGATTCACTTATTTGTTTACTAATCTATATGTTTGTTTATTCTCTGTATAACCCTAGGATAGACAAACAATAAATTGCTATATGTCTGTACAATTTCCCCAATTGCAGGTATCCCAAATTTGTATACCCTCATATATTGCATGTGCGTTTATCATGAGTGGGGCCCTATACCCGGGTCTGAGTGCAACCTAGGAATAGAGGGATCTAGTGGTGTTACTCTGGGGCTTACATCCTGTTTGACTATCACGAAAATCCCAGCTAGAGTGCGTCCTATTTGTAATGCCCTACAACTGGTAGCTTTTTCTGCTGTTGTGGCAAGCATTACAGACTGGAACTTGACTCTAGTGACCTTTACACCCCAGGATTATTAACCACCTTACGAGAGGTTCATATAAAAGGTCATAGACCCTCAGGATAGGTAACCTTCATAAGAAGCAAGGAGGGCACACACATCCCCTTCATGATACATGACTCAAGTAAACTAAATCACCTAGGATGGCAGAGAAGAAGAGGAAATCTAAGATTGGGGGGATGTAAAATCAAGCAAAAGAAAAGAAGAAAATAAAAATCAAGAAAAACCAAATCAAATAAAAATCAAGGAAAAGAGAAACTTCTGGGAAAATTAGAAAATAAATTCTGAAAAATACTGAAAATATAAAAAGATTCGGAGAGAAAATGAAATTTCGAAAACCTAAAGAATGCTTTTTTAGCAAACATTTTTCAAACAAAACTAAAGGTTTTTCTAGCAAAATAAATATACCAAAATTCATAATAAATAAATAAATAAAAAACACAAAATTGTCAAGAAATCAAGGACAAATAAATTAAATCACTCAAGTCTTCTCAAAATTCTAATCTCTAAAATTATTTGTGCATAGCATGCATTCATGCATAAATTTATCATTGGAAAAAGGAGATTTCAAGAATCCTTCCACACCTTTTTATGCATAATCGTCATTCATTCATGCATAAATTTATCATTGGAAAGAGGAGATTTTAAGAATCATTCCTTACCTTTTCCATGTCCATTTTTATACTCATTTTACACCAACCTCTTTATCATTCATGATTTTTGCATCCAAATTGTTTCTCAAAGAAATTAAATTTAAATTTAACAGAAAATTGGAAAAAGATAACTTCCTCGATATCCTTATAGGACCCGATCACAATTAAGGATCATGGATAAGCTAGAAAAACAAAATGAGGAGCTAAGAAATGAGGTCAGGTCACTGGAGGAACAGATAGCCAAGCTAATGGAGGCCATCCAACTGTCTCAACAGAAAGAGGCAAGGGAATCCCTACTGAGGGAACCAATTGACCTGACATATCCTCCTGGCTTCAATCCATAAAACCGTTCACCATTAACTATGTCTCCACCAATCAAAGGGGTTGATTATGGGTTTCCTCAAGGGCATGCATACACACAAGCCAAAACACAAACCCAAACACATAACCTACCTCCAAACACCACTTCACATGCCTACCAAACAGCCGTTGGGGGAACGCATCCTATGTTCACCCAAGGGTTGCACCCTATATACATACCGTCTTCTCAACCTCACCACGTGCCCGAGGAATACCCAAGCCATCGTTTTAAGGAGGATACTGAAAAGTGGAAGGTTCTAGAGGAAAGGATCAAGGCAATCGAGGGAAATGCTTATGAATCCAGAGACGCAGCCGATCTGTGCTTGGTTCCAGATGTGGTCATCCCTCCCAAATTCAAGGTTCCTGAATTCGAGAAATATCAAGGGACTAGCTGCCCAAGAAACCACCTGGCCATGTACTGCAGGAAGATGTCTTCTTGTATGCACGACGATAAGCTGCTTGTCCATTTCTTTCAAGACAACTTAACTGGGGCAGCTGCAACTTGGTATACCCAGCTAGAGCGGTCACATATCCGTTCATGGAGAGATCTGGCTGAGGCCTTCCTCAACTCCGGACCGAACTCAACTTCAAAATATGGCCAAGAAGGGAGACGAGACCTTCAAGCAGTACACTCAAAGATAGAGGGAGTTAGCCGCTCAAGTACAACCTCCCCTTTCTGAAAAAGAATTGGTCAACACGTTCGTAGACACACTCTAAGATCCCTTCTATGACAAGATGATTGGCAGTGTAACTACTAGTTTCTCTGATGTCGTCATCATTGGAGAAAGGCTCAAGGGTGGCATGCGCGGTGGAAGGATTGCGCACAAGTCCGCAGGGATAGCTGATGCCTCTATAGAAAAGAAGGAGTTAGGGGAGACTTTTAACGCGGCTTCAAGTCAAGGACAGTACATGCCTTAGATGGCATCTTATGGACCAACTGGCTTCCAACCTTCACCATACACACCTTACATACCATATCCTTATATCACCACCACCTACCAAACACCCTACTATCGAATGCAAATCTGACCACCCACACCATACACGGTCCAAACACAAGCTATGAGCCCAAATCCTAGTCAAAGCCAAAAAGAGGGAGAAAATCCTGTCCAGTTTGATCCCATTCCAATGACCTACACTGAGCTGCTACCTCAGCTAATCCAGAATTCCCTGGTGGTCCCCTATCCTCTGAAACCTCAAGAACCACCATACCCTAAATGGTATGATGCAAATGCCATATGTGACTACAATCCGAGGTACATTGGTCATTCTACAGAAAACTGCCAAGTTCTAAAGCGTAAGGTGCAAAGCCTGATTGATGTGAAATGGCTGAATTTTGGGAAGATTGCTCCTAATATGGGAAATAATCTAGTGCCAAATCATGAAAGTACATCTACTGGCTAAAAAATGGGAGCAACACAATGAGTTGTCTTGAACAAATCGAGCTATCAAGGAAAATCATCTAGGATTTGTCATACTTTTCAAAATCAATCTTTTGTAAATAAATCTCAATGAATAATGCAAAAATTATATTTTTCATGTTTCTTGGGCGTGTGCTTCACATTATTGGCTTTTCTACTAAAAATTTACTCTTCTTTTTATCCATTCAGCCCACTTCTTATTCCTATACCCAAATAATAAAATACCTGTCGGTGACGATGCCAATGCTGTAATAAATAATTTTGAACGTCTGATTAATCAAGCTCAAAGAGAAAAACCAAATGAGGAAGCAAAATAAGCAACCAGGGATTCTAGATCATCTCATATGCCAAATAAAAATATCCCACTGGACCAAAGTTCAAATCCATGAAAAATTTAGGGATGCAAAATAAGATCCGTTGAATTGAAGATCAAAATAATCCAAGCAAGATCAATATCTGACCATGCAAAATTCAAGAAAGCCCGCTGGATTAAAAGCCAAAAATAATCCAGGAAAAACTAGGGTTAAAGTTCAAAAGATTAAATTGACGAAGGCATGATCAGAAAAGGTCTTGTTGGATTCCAAAAATAATTCAGGATAAATTAGGATCAAAACAAGGCCCGCTAGGTCGAAAACCTTCAAAGGGCGGCCTAGGAAAAAGTTAGGGCACAATCAAACAAAAGCCCACTAGGTCGACAATCCTCAGAAATGACCTAGGCAAAAGTTAGGGCACAGAATCAAAAGCCCGCTAGGTTGAAAACCTTAAAAAATGACCTAGGCAAGAGTTTGGGGCACGCAAACAAAAACCCGCTAGGTCGACAACTCTCAAAGGAGACCTAGGCAAAAGTTAGGGCATACAAAAGAGCCCGATAGGTCGAAAACCCTCAAATGGCGGCCTAGGAAAAAGTTAGGGCCCAGTCAAACAGAAGGCCCGCTAGGTCGATAACCCTCAAATGGCGACCTAGGCAAAAGTTAGGGCGCAGTCAAACAGAAGCCCGCTAGGTCGACAAGCCTAAAAAATGAGCTAGGCAAAAGTTAGGGCACAATCAAATAGAAGGCTTGCTAGGTCGAAAACCCTCAAAGGGCGACCTAGGAAAAAGTTAGGGCGTAGTCAAACAGAAGCCTGCTAGGTCGACAAGCCTAAAAAATGACCTAGGTAAAAGTTTGGGTACAATTAGACAGAAGGCTTGCTAGGTCGAAAACCCTCAAAGGGCGGCCTAGGCAAAAGTTAGGGCGCAGTCAAACAGAAGCCCGCTAGGTTGACATGCCTAAAAAATGACCTAGGAAAAACTTAGGGCACAATCTAGAGCCCGCTAGGTTGAAAACCTGTAAGGGCAACCTAGGCAAAAGTTAGGACAAAACGAAAGACCTGTTGGGTTAAAAACTCAAAGGAATAACCCAAGCAAAAGTTAAGCTCAGTCCAGGAATCCTAGGACATGACATTCTGCACCTTGTCCTGAAACTGGGGCAAAATTTTTCCATGTCGCTAGTTTGGTTAATTTGACAATCAAGATTATGAAAAGCAGCACTAGCATTTTTCATCAAAAGATTCCATTTGGGCAATCGAACCCACATCTTTTGTCATCCTTCCCTTTCAAGTACACTACCTCAAATATCTTTTGTAAACCTTCTCTATTTCTTTCCATTGACCATCTAGAATCACTTTGCACACCCCAATAGTGCACATGTAAAAAGAAATATGAAGAAATGTAAAAAATTAAAAAAGGATTAATTTTGAAAAGTCATGACAAGTCGGATGAATCCTCGACCATCGCAGCACAACATGACTGTTTCCCAAAAGGTCATATTCCCACCAGCTACAATGCCACCAAAAAGAAAGGAGTGTGTCTTATCCAATCATGCTAACCATTGTTGGGTCTCAAAGATCCTGTAAAAGAAGGTTCCAACATTGACCAAGAAGCCAAGCGATAGAGTCAATCTAGCTCGTCTTAATTCTTGATTCCTTTCACACCAACTATAAGGTTGTCGAGAAAAGACATGTCAAAAATAAATAAAAAAATCAAGAAAAACAAAAGTTTTGACACCATCTCATGGTTTGCATTCATCCCACAGCATCCATTCCATCAAATAATTATTTCAAGCATCAAAAGACAATCAATAAGATTAAAACATGGCATCCTCTCTATTCAAACACCACAAGCATCGCATCTTTTTCATTCATTCAAACATCGCAGTAAGTGTCTTGTCATTCAAGCATCTTATAATTCGTTTTTCAAAGCTAATTAAGACCTGGGTAAAACTGCCCAAGTCAATCATAATTAAAAAGGACTCAAGTTCAAACTGGGGCAAACTCTTTCCTATACAAAAATTCAATTTGAGGTCACTCTCAAATTCTGGATCAAGTCCAAGCTAGGGCAAACACTTTCCCCCAAAAATTTAATTTGAGGTCATCCTCGAATTCTAAAACAAGTTCAAACTGGGGCAAACGCTTCCCCCAAAAATTTAATTTGAGGTCATCCTCGAATTCTAAAATAAGTTCAAACTGGGGCAAACCCTTGTCCACAAAATCTGATTTGAGGTCATCCTCAAATGCTAAATCAAGTTAAAATTGGGGCAAATGCTTACCCACAAAAATTCAATTTGAGGTCATCCTCAAATGCTGAATCAAGATCAAACTAGGGCAAACACTTGCCCTCACAAAAATCTAATTTGACGTTACCCTCAAATTCTGAGTCAAGCTCAAACTGGGGTAAAGGCTTGCCTACACAAAAATTCAATTTGGGGTCATCCTCAAATTTTGAGTCAAACACAAACTGGGGCAAACGCACGCCCACAAACATTCATTTGAGGTCATCCTCAAAGTCTTCATTGAGATTCAAAATGGGACAGACGATTGCCCAAAATCCCCTCAAGTTAAGGCATTCCTCGATTCCCAATAATCTTCCAAAGTGGGGAAAAATGTCTGCCCGAAATTCCTTCAAATCGAGGCATTCCTTGATTATCAAGAATTTTCTAAACTGGGCGAAATATCGGCCCAAGTTTCTTCAACAGAAAATAATACTCAAGAAACCTTCGAGTTTAAGGTAGAATAAGCTATCTATTGTAATTCAAGAAAAACAAATTTTCAAAATAAGTTATCCGAGGCAGCTGATGGAAAAATCCATGCATTCCCTAGACACGTCACACCTTTTCCACATTCCGCCCTCACATACACTCCTAGGGCACATCATGTCATTTTCATTCCATACCTGTCATAACGGGCCATTCCTGTTTTGCTTGTCCTCATAGGCTTTCTTGTCAAGTTTAGTATAGGTCGTTTTTCATTCCCTTTTACCTGCCTCCATAGGTCATTTTCCTTTACTTCGCCTGTCTAGCAGGCTTGCATCTTTCCTGTCAACAACAGGACCTTATCTGCATTTCACCTGTCTTAACAGGTCATTTCATTTGCTTTCTTCCCAGCAACAGCGGGACCTTATTTTCATTCTACTATTAACAACAGGACCTCAAGCATGTTTAAATTCTGTTCACCTGTTTTAACAGGTTTGCATTTATCCTGACAACAGTAGGATTTCATTTGCATTCTTCCCGGCAACAGCAGAACCTCATTTGCATTCTCCTGTCAACAACAGGACCTCAAGCATATTTAAATTTTGTCCACCTGTCTTAACAGGTTTGCATTTACCCTGGCAATAGCAAGATTTCATTTGCATCTTCTCGGCAACAACGGGACTCCCTTTGCATTCCTTCCTGTCAAAACAAGATTCCCCTCAAGTTTACTTTTCTGCACCTTGGCCTATGTTGTCAAGCCTCATCAAGTTTACTTTTCTGCATCTTGGCCTATGATGTCAGGCCTCCCTCAAGTTTATTTTTTTGCACCTTGGCCTATGTTGTCAGGCCTCATCAAGTTTATTTTTCTGCACTTCGGCCTATGATGTCAGGCCACCCTCAAGTTTAAATTTCTTGCACTTCGGCCTATGTTGTCAAACCTTTGCATGTTTAATTTCCCGTACTCCAGCCTATGATGTTAGGCCTTTGCATGTTTAATTTTCTGCACTTCGGCCTATGATGTCCGACCTTTGCATGTTTAATTTTCTGTACTCCGGCCTATGATGTCAGGCCTTGCATGTTTAATTTCCTACACTTCGGCCTATGATGTCAGGCCTCTGCATGTTTAAATTTTAGCACTCCGGCCTATGATGTCAGGCCTTGCATGTTTCATTTCCTGCACTCTGGCCTATGTTGTAAGGCCTTTGCATGTTTAATTTTCTACACTCTGGCTATGATGTCAGGCCTTGCATGTTTAATTTCCCGCACTCCGGCCTATGATGTCAGGCCTTTGCATGTTTATTTTTCTACACTCCGGCCTATGATGTCAAGCCTTTGCATGTTTATTTTTCTGCACTCCAGCCTATGATGTCAGGCCTTTGCATGTTTAAATTTCAGCACCCCGACCTATGTTGTTAGGCCTTTGCATGTTTAATTTTCTGTACTCCGGCCTATGTGGTTAGGCCTTGCATGTTTAAATTTCAGCACCCCGGCCTATGATGTCAGGCCTTGCATGTTTAATTTCCTGCACCTTGGCCTATGTTGTCAGGCCTCATCAAGTTTACGTTTCTGCATCTCGGCCTATATTTCCAGGCCTCCTCAAGCTTACTGTTCTGCATTCTCAGCCTAGGTTGTCAGGCCACCTGGTTCTCTCCAGTTCGCCTCGCCTCTCCAAACAAGGCATCCCATTCTTTGCCCACATCCGTCCTCACGGATCCATCTCACCTCACTTCGCCTGCACATCAGCAACATTCATAGGCTAATTAGGCTATGTAATCAAGCCTTGTATAATCAAACCTTGCCAATTTAGCACGCGAGCCCAGCAAAGTCTCCCGAGAGCCACCATTCCCCAAGCAGTCATCTCCAAACCCAACACTTTCCATGCTTCCACGAAAGTTGTCTCGGACATAACGTGTTCACGTCTTTACTCATCCACTGCCCCGATAATTCATAGAATCATCTCTCACATTATTTGGTAGCAAAATGAGTAAAGAGGGGTAAACTGTAAACACTCAATTGTGTCCAAGGCCCCATTTTAAAAAAAAATTAATTAGTGAATAAATCATAATTTAAATAATAAATAAGAAAAATCTCTGGAAATAAAAATAACAGAAAAAAAAATTAGAAAAAAAAAGAATAAAATAACGTGATAAATGAATAAAATAAAAAATCAAAATAAAAAATAAAAAACAAAAAACAAAAAAAAAATTGAAAAAAGGAAAAAAGCGGGAAAAACGGGAAAAGCGGGAAAAGAGTTTGAAAAACTCTATAAATAGGAGAAAGGAAATTGGGAAGGGGGTTCTTTTCTCATTTTTTAGAAATTCTTGAGAGGAGGACTTGGAGTCTTAGAAGAGGGATATTCAGAATTTTTGAAGGGAGAACCTAGGAGACTCTCTAGCCTTCAATTCAGCCCTTGGCCTCCATGGAATCAGCTCTTCATCACCTTCAATTGGAGGTTAGGTCCGACTTTTATCCCTCTTAAGTTTCTTGCTTCTTCTCGGATTTCCGAGTTCATTTTCGTATCTGTTTTTCGTTTTCATTTTTGATCGGCCAAATGATCTCCGATTTTGTTGATTTTTATTGCGTTTTATTTGTATTTCTCTCTAGTTTCTGGAATGATATTATTTGTCCAATTTAGATCTAAAATAAAATTTTTATCGTCTGATTACTGAATCATGTTCATCCTGGTACGCAAATTAACCTAGCTTGTTTGATTTGTGCATAACTTGCTCATTTCTGATTGGATTTATGTCAAACTTGTTTTGTTTGATTTCTATAATCCATATCTTTCAATTGATCAGTTTTTATTTTTCAGATCTACAAAAAAAATATTTTCTAAAAGTTCTGAGATTTGAATTCAAATTTTGGCGCCAAAATCTTGTGTGTTCTTGAGGTTGATATTCATCTCTGTTTTTCATTTTTATTTTTAATCGGTCCAATCATCTCCGATTTCCGTGATTTTTAGTTCTTTATCTTTATCTTTCCTTCTAGTTTCTGGAATGATATTATTTGTCCAATTTGGATTTGAAATGAAATTTGTATCGCCTGATTACCGAAGCATGTTCATCTTGGTGCGCCAATTAACCTAGCTTGTTTGATTTGTGCATATGTTGCTCATTTCTGATTGGATTTATGTCAAAATTGTTTTGTTTGATTACTATAATCCATATCTTTCAATTGATTGGTTTTTATTTTTTCAAATCTACCAAAAAAATATTTTCTAAAAATTCTGAGATTTGAATTCAAATTTTGGTGCCAAAAACTCTTGTGTTCTTGTGGTTCATCTTCGTTTCTGTTTTTCATTTTAGTTTTTAATTGATCAAATGATCTCTAATTTCTGTGATTTTTGTTGTGTTCTTTTTGTATTTCTCTTTAGTTTCTGAAATGATATTATTTGTCTAATTTGGATCTAAAATGAAATTTCTATCGGTTGATTACTGAAGCATGTTCGCAATTCTTTTCCTTAATTTCAAATCAAGTCAAGTTTATGTCAAATCAAGCCCAATTCAAGACCAAAGTTCAAATAAAGTTTATTTTGAAATCAAGTCCAATTTTATTTCATCAATTTCAAATCAACTTTATTTTATTTTAAATCAATTCCAATTTTATTTCATCAAATTCAAATCAAATTCATTTTGTTTTAAATCAAGTCCCATTGTGCATTCCTTAATCTCACGCAACGAGCTCTAAAAACGAACTGGTAGCTTTTTCTGCTGTTCGCTGTTTAGATAATCGTATGGGTCCAAGTGCAGCCGTAGTTGTCTTCGGCCCTGTGCATTTGTGGATTGGGGATTTCCCCTCCTTTTCCAAACAAATAAAAACTCATTTTTGCATTCCTTAATCTCACGCAACGAGCTCTAAAAACGAACTGGTAGCTTTTTCTGCTGTTCGCTGTTTAGATAATCGTATGGGTCCAAGTGCAGCCGTAGTTGTCTTGGGCCCTGTGCATATATGGATTGGGGATTTCCCTTCCCTTTTGAAACAAATAAAAATGTCGTTTTGCATTCATTAATCTCATGCAACGAGCTCTAAAAACGAATTTGTAGCTTTTCCTGCTATTCGTTGTTTAGAGAATCGTATGGGTCCAAGTGCAGCCGTAGTTGTCTTGGGCCCTATGCATATGTGGATTGGGATTGCCTCCCGTTTTTTCAAACAAATAAAAACTCATTTTGCATTACTTAATCTCATTGTTTAGCTTTTTCTGTTGTTCGTATTTTAGAGGTTCGTATGGGTCCAACTGCAGCCGTAGTTGTGTTGGACCCTGTGTATATGTGGATTAGGATTGCTCCTCCTTTCCCTTTCTTTCAATTAAATAAAAGTCTCATTTCTTCTTTCCTTAATCTCACGCGACGAGCTCTAAAAAGGAACTGGTAGCTTTTTCTGCTGTTCGTTGTTTAGAGAATCGTATGCGTCCAAGTGCAGTCGTAGTTGTCTTGGGCCCTGTGCATAGGTGGATTAGGAATCACCCTCAAAATATTTTCAAAAAATACAACAATGCATTCACTTTTCAATTTAAATTCCGTTCGAACGTAAAACCTTCAAATTAAACCAGAACTACGTAAGCCTTGAGTTTTCCATTGCACTGGGGAATACGTAGGAGCAATATCAAGTCCTGTCAGGATAACCCCCATCAAGTACTTATTTTCACACTAATTAAAGGGATCAAACAATTTTCAAATAATCACACACTCAGTTTAAGGGTACTGTCCTTCGGAACAGGCGAGTGGGGTGCCTAACACCTTCCCCACTCGTAACCGATTCCTGAACGGTAATCTCTTCCTAGAGTCAAGGTTTTTCCAAATCTTTTCCCCTTAAATAAAAATTTGATGGAGACTCCACACATATCAAATAAATTCATTTTAAAATTGTAGTGAGTTCGCCGTCTCGTCGGAATTACGGTTGCGATAAGGACAGAGAAGCCACTCTGGCAAGATTCATTAGAGGACTAAGAAGAGAGATAGCTAATGTGGTGGAGTAACAACATTATGTGGAGATGGATGAATTGTTTCATAAATCTATTTAGGTGGAAAGACAACTCAAATCTAGGAGCACTCGCAAATAGTACAAATATGCTTCTAGTTCATCATAGAAGTTTAATTGGTCCAACAAAAAGGAAGATCCTAAACAAAAGGAGGCTTATTCTGACCAAATGAAAATCTCAAAAGAATGTAAAATGAGAGAAAAGGAATTAGAAAATCAAGAAAGAGAAAAGAGAGATAAAATTGAGAGTGAAGAAAAAGTAGAGAGTCAAAAAAAGAGTGAGAGTGAAGAGAAAGAAAAATCAAAAAATAAAGAAAAAGAAAATAAAGTTTGAGGGAAAAGGATCAAGTTCTTGTGCTCATGTACAAGGATATTTATTTTACTAACAATCACAACTCTTCTTTTCCTAGTGTGGTTGAATCTTTGTTGTAGGAATTTGATCATGTATTTCCTAGGAAACCACCAAAACGTTTACTTTCTATAAGAGGTATTAAACACCAAATTGATTCATTAGGGTATTATAAAATGACACAACTTATTCATCTTTTAGTATAACTATTCATAAAAGAAAAAAAAAATACACTAGTAATTAAACTAAAGCCACTTCTGAAGGTAAATGGTACGAAAGAAAGATGGGACCTTGCATATGTGCATGGACTGTAGAGCCGTCAACAAGATTATGGGAGTTAGTGTTGACGAAGAAAAATTTAATAAAATTAGAGGATGACCCACACCTACAAATGCTAATGAAGGAAGAAGTTTCTATGGTTTAACAAGTTTTTATAAGAGGTTTGTACAAAATTTTAGTTCTATAGTTGCCCATTTAAATGAACTTGTTAAAAAGAATGTTGATTTTAAATGGGATAAGAAACATGAAGAGGCTTCTAATTTTCTAAAGGATAAGTTAACCAATGCTCATGTGTTAAATTTACCTAATTTTAATAAAGTTTTTGAGATTGAATGTGATGCCTCTAGAGTGGGTATAAGAGTTGTTTTAATGCAGGATTTCAAATCTATGACATATTTTAATGAGAAACTTATTGGAACAATTCGTAACTACCCAACCTATGACAAGGAACTCTATGCCTTGGTGAATACCTTACAAACTTGGCAACATTACCTTTGGTAGAGGAAATTTGTCATCCATTCTGATAAACTCAACTTGAAGTTTTTAAAGTCCCAAGGTAAGCTCAACAAAAGGCATCGCAAGTTTCTAGAGCTTAATTAAATTTTTTTTTTATGTTATCAAGTATAGAAAGGAAAAGGAAAAAATTGTAGCTGATACGCTATCACAAAGGTATGTATTACTTACAAACCAATTTACTTGGATTTGAATTACTAAAAGTCATGTACGTTGATGATATTGAATTTGAACAATTGTAGAAAGCTTTGTTCTGACCATGGTTTTGATAACTATTTTAGGCAAGATGAATATTTATTTAAGAAAAATCAATTATGTGTACCTAAGTGTAGCGTAAGGGAAATGTTTATTAAAAAGGGTCACGGGAGTGGATTAATTGGGCACTTTGACATTCAAAAATATTATGATATTTTATACGAATATTTCTTTTTGGCAAAAAATGAAGCATGATCTTAAACTTATTAGTGAAAAATTTATTACTTGCTTACAAGCAAAATCTAAGGTAATGCATCATGACTTGTATACACCTTTACCTGTTCTTGAATATCCCTGGACTGATATTTCTATGGATTTTGTACTGAGGCTGCTTAGGATCTATAGTATTTTTGTCGTTCTAGATAGGGTTAGAAAAATGACACATTTTATTACTTGTTCTAAAACTAATGATGCCACTCATATTGTTGTTTTATTTTTCAAAGAAATTGTATGTTTGCATGACTTACCTAAAACTATTGTAAGTGATCGAGATGTTAAATTTCTTAGTCACTTTTGGAGAACCTTGTGGGGTAAGTTAGGCACTAAATTGTTATTCTCTACTATGGCTCATTCACAAAAAGATGGATAAATTGAAGTTGTGAATAGATTGGGAGAATTGTTTGCCTCATGTTAAATTTGCATATAATAAGGTTATTCACACATCTACTTCCTTTTCACCTTTTGAGATTGTATATAGATTTAATCCTTTATCACCTTTAGATGTTATACCATTTCATACTAATGACTTTCTTAATTTGGATGGAAAGCAAAAGGTTGGATTTGTGCAGAAACTACATGCCAAGGTTTGCACTAATATTGAGAAGAAAAATGAACA
The DNA here is from genome assembly GCA_037954105.1 of Canavalia gladiata. Lineage (NCBI taxonomy): Eukaryota > Viridiplantae > Streptophyta > Magnoliopsida > Fabales > Fabaceae > Canavalia > Canavalia gladiata. The sequence goes on along the minus strand of CM075662.1, from coordinate 18,036,723 downwards.
TTATGCTCGGCAGGCAAACAAAGGGCACACCAAGATGGTCTTTGAACCTGGTGATTGGGTGTGGGTTCACTTGCGAAAGGAGAGGTTTCCAAGTCACATAAGTTTCAAATTACATCCTAGACGAGATGGTCCATTTCAAATGATTGATAGAATCAACGATAATGCTTATAAAATTGACCTTACAAGTAGCTGTAAACACTCAATTATGTCCTAGGCTCCCTAATTGTTAAAATTAATCAAGAAACCAATACTAATGTGAAAAAAAAAAAAAAGGGACAGAAAATAACAAAAGGAAAAGATAAAAAGAGACAAAAAAATACTTAAAGCAAATAATAAAGGATTAAAATAAAAAATATATATAACAATAAAATAAAAAATAAATATAAATAATACAACAAAAAAGAGGAAAAGATTAATAAAGAAAAGGAAAAAACGAAAAACTAAAGAAAAATTGAAAACTAAAATTCGAAAACAGAAGAACCGAATTAAATAAAAAGTAAAAAAATAACAATGAAAAAAGGGAAAATTGAAACAAAATGGCATATAAAAAGGGCCAAGCTCTCCCCAGCAAGGGGTTTTTTCCTTTTGGTTTGGGGTTTTCGGATAGAGAGGGGTCTCTTTTTTTTCTCTCTTCTTGGATTCTCTCTGGATCTTGGGGGAGCGCAGAAGACTCAAAGAGGTGAAGATTTTCCCCTGCTTAGGACAAAAATTCTTCGGAAGCTTCTCGGAGTCTCCTTTTCGTTAGCACAACCCGTGTTTCCGATCTCTGCGAGTCTTTCCTTCGTTGCAACCTCGCCACTCCACCTTGCCATTGATTCATCCCTTGCGAATCCAGTCGTCATCGCAGATCTGGTCCTTGTTCATTATATCTGAAACAACCAATCTTGCACATGATAATTCCACGAGGTTAAGGTTAGCACTCGGTACTTTCAAATCCTCCTAATCTATTTACTGAAATCGTTGCGTTTCTATTCGATGCCTGTTGGAATTTGCGTATAGATAGATTTGAATTACGAAGTTATAGTGTCGGCGTGTTCACTGCCTTATCACTAGCAATAAGTATATGAGAATGAACAGGGAGTAATGGTTAATGAAATGTCCGGTGCACTCGATAAAACAATGGTACGGTCTTCACAAATTCATAATCAAACAAGTAGTTGACATAGGGGATAGCCATGGAACTCACTAATTTGGGTCATAACTCCCGTCCATGGCTTCCAAATTGTGAAAGCGCATGTCGTGCTCAAAACTAGTATTAGGTTGAAACAAGGCGAACCAAACAGGGGAGCGATTGCCACCAAGAATCTGGCTTCGCTCCCTCTTGGTCGATCAAAATTAGACCACACCCGAAGCTCTCAACTATAATAGACGAGACACAGAGCCGCTGTTACCATGAGCCACAGATTCACTTAATCGGTCAACCTGTTGCAGTACTAAGGGGAGCCTCCCCTGCGTCCAATTCAAACGACCTCCCCCCTGTTTAGACATTACACCATTCTCGATGGCAATGCCCTGCCTAAACGAACCGACTAGAACCCAGGAAAGGCTTGAATCGCCATGATAGATCTCTTGTGTCGTGAAGCCCACAGGAACTCATGGAAGCCAGAAGTGACGCACGTACACTTAGCCTACCAATCTGAAAGTCAGGGTATCATGGATACCCTGTACTTTTGATGGAGGCTAAAACCAAGTCATGGCTCTTTATCACGCCTCTGGAGGCATTCTGGAATCATAAACTAGGTCCTTCAATATGAAGCGTCGAGCCTTATTACACTCGAATCTATAAGACCGAACTGAACGTATCCTCCCCGACCATGTAAACTCCCTGCAAGAAGGGTAGAAATACTTGAAACCATGGTGCCGCCCTCTAGCGACCTTATCCATTCCCATATAAGGACTACGAACACTGGTTCAAAGGAAGTCCCCTCGACAAAAGGCGAAGAGCTCGTCCGAAAGTGCTCCTATGAAAGGGACCATGCATGGGCAGTCGTATCCCTGGACTAAAAGGTCGTGCAAACATCGTTTTCTTGAAGCAGTATACTACTCTAATAGACCAATGCCACGTGGACTGGGGGTGCTCCCATGATCGGATTTGGACAAGAGTTCTAACAGGGTCTCAACGCTTGATTAAAGGAGCCCTGCATGGTGCCCCGTGATGCAACTACCTCCGCGATTTGCACAAGTCGGCTCTATTGACGTCCCAGCCTCGTTTGAGTTTGCAGAAGCCTGCCACCATTCGGAGGGCCTGAGAAAGAGGGTGGAAGAGAATTGGCACCCACAAGAGAGGTCCAGAAATGAAAACCAGAGTTGGAACAAGAGGGTCAGCGGTATCATACCAACAGGTTCGCATAGCTATGCTCAAAAGGCTTTACGACTTTTCTTTTAGCCGAGACTGAGAGGGTGTCAAGAAGGTAAATCCCGACCCAAGCTTGACATTATGGCCTCGCAATGTGCTGTGAGGGCCATCTTCAGCTCGGAAACCAGGGGTGCAACCCTCGACAAGCGCTACCCCTAACGGAGTCAGCAAAAATCCACGACACCAAACACAAGAAGTTCGAAGGTGAGCAGGCCCCCCTCAATCCCTATAGACACCGTGAACCGACATCGCGTGCAGCTGGGGAGAGCCGGGTTCATTCATTCTTATCGCTAGTGAGAGAGACTAAGCCAATGCCCAAGAACTCACACCTTGAACCGCCTCTGCATGAAGTCCATGACGTTGGATCAACCCATGCAGAAGAAGACAAAACCAGTCAAAGCATGGAGGGGAGGGCTCACCAGCAAATCTCACTTCAACCCTTGAATTTCTCAAAATTTCAATTAGGCCCCTGGACTTTCCAAAATTACAATTAAACCCTTGAATTTCCCAAAATTGCAATTAAGCCCCTGAATTTTTTGAAATTACAATTAAACCCTTGAATTTCCCAAAATTGTAATTAAGCCCTTGAACTTTCTGAAATCACAATTAAACCCCTGGACTTCCTAAAATTACAAACAGACCTCTAAACTCTTTAAAATCACATTTAGACCCCCGCATTTCTTAAAATTACAGTTGGACCCCCGAACTCGTCAAAATCCCGCATTTCTTAAGATTCCATTTAGACCCTTTGTTCTGCTCTTAATTCCAATTAGGTCCCCATACCCCCATCTACGCTAAATCACGTGCGATCCCCTTTATCATTTACCGAACGAATAAGAAACTTCATTTTGCAATTCTCAATCTCACACGACGAGCTCTAAGCACGAACTGGTAGCTTTTTCTGTTGTTCGATGCCCAAAGATTCGTATGGGTCCAAGTGCAGCCGTAGTTGTCTTGGACCCTGTGCATATGTGGATTGGGAATGCCCCTTGTTTTAACGAATAAAGAACTCATTTTGCATTTCTTAATCTCACACGACGAGCTCCAAGCACGAACTGGTAGCTTTTTCTGCTGTTCGACGCTCAGAGATTCGTACGGGTCCAAGTGCAGCCGTAGTTGTCTTGGACCCTATGCATATGTGGATTGGGAATGCCCCTTGTTTTAACGAATAGAGAACTCGTTTTTCATTTCTTAATCTCATGCGACGAGCTCCAAGCACGAACTAGTAGCTTTTTCTGTTGTTCTATGCTCAGAGATTCGTATGGGTCCAAGTGCAGTTGTAGTTGTTTTGGACCCTGTGGATATGTGGATTAGGAATGCCCCTTATTTTAACGAACATTAAAAAAACTTCATTTTGCAATTCTCAATCTTACGCGACGAGTTCTAAGCACGAACTGGTAGCTTTTTCTACTGTTCGATGATTAGAGATTCGTATGGGTCCAAGTGCAGCCATAGTTGTCTTGGACCCTGTGCATATGTGGATTGGGAATGCTCCTTGTTTTGATGAATAAAGAACTCGTTTTGCATTTCTTAATCTCACGCAACGAGCTCTAAGCACAAACTGGTAGCTTTTTTTGCTGTTCGATGCTTAGAGATTCGTATGGGTCCAAGTGCAGTCGTAGTTGTCTCGGGCTCTGTGCATATGTGGATTAGGAATGCTCCTTGTTTTATAAATGAAGAACTTGTTTTTGCAAACCCTAATCTCACGCGATGAGCTTTAAGCACGAACTGGTAGCTTTTTCTATTGTTCGATGTTTAGAGATTCATATGGGTCCAAGTGCAGCCGTAGTTGTCTTGGGCCCTATGCATATGTGGGTTAGGAACTTTCTCAAAAAAAAAAAAAAAAACAACACATTCACCCTTAAATTCTAACACCTTTGAAGATCAAGCCTTTAAATCAAACCAGAACTACGTAAGCCTTGAGTTTCCCATTGCACCGGGGAATACGTGGGAGCAGGATCAAGTCCTGTCAGGCTAACCTCCATCAGTCTATTTATTTTCACATTAATTAAGGGATCAAACAATTTTCAAAAATCACACACTCAATTTAAGGGTACCGTTCTTCGGAACGAGCGAGCGGGGTGCCTAACACCTTCCCCACCCGTAACTGACTCTCGAACCTAAATCTCTTCCTTGAGTCAGGGTTTTTTCCAAGTATTTTCCCTTAAATAAAAATTTGGTGGTGACTCTACTTTAATCCTATTAAATTCTATTTTAAAATTTTAGCGAGTTCGTCGTCTCGTCATGGTTACGATTGCGACAGTAGCTATGGTAATGTGAGTGCTACTTTCAATGTTTTTTATTTATCCTTATTTGATGCAGATGACCGTCAAGATTCGAGGGTGAATCCTCTCAGAGAAAGAGGGAATGATATGAACGTGGACACCATAATAAGCAAAAGAGATCATCTAAAAGATTATCCATAAGGAATGAAAGATCCTATGATGAGAAATAGGACTAAACGAATGGAACAAGCACTTGAAGGTCTCATCAAGGATGTATAAGAAAAATATTACGTGAATCCAAGCCCAATTCCAACATGGATTAATTTATGTATCTATATCATTAAAGATCTTAAGTTATAAGGATTGTGATTTACTATGGATCACATTAGGATTTGATATCTATTTACGAGTTAGTTGTTTTAAATTAGTTGCAATTCAAATTGCAATCTAATTAGGATTTCTTATTTGTTATATTTTTTTTTCTAGATTATATTATCTATATAATAGGAGTTAGGGATTCAGTGAAAGGAGAGATTTTGATGAATATAGTAATTATCTTTTAGAGTTTTCATCTTTGTACGAGTTGACTCCCTTGGTTCTTGGGCAAAGAACTACCCCTGATAACGTTGGCTCTTCCGACAGGTCACGGTAAGGGTCATGTTCCTTTTTATAACTTCTGTGTTCTCCGATAGATCACGGTTTGTGTCGGGTTCCTTTATCTTATATTATCTTATCTTATCATGATTCTCAAAATATTACATTATCGTTTCTGTATTCCAATTCATTTACGTAGGGTGAATCATATCACTCCCCATATACATACCACATCAAACTTACTTGATATGCACATACATTCATCCTTAGTAATATTATCTAGGCTTAATAATTTTATATAATTGGATAATGACAATATCACTCTTTATTACATGAAATAATGAAAATAACATATAATCATAAATTAACTATTCCAAAAACTTAAACTGATATAAGAAGACACATATTGTTTTATATTATATCCCTAACTTATCATATCTCTAACACCCATATGCAAGAGTTCTATGGACTTAAAGTAAGGACAATATAATAGAACTCTACAATTATACTGATTTTATTTAACGAGTATTAAGTTAAGGTCCATTTTATGTCTCTAGATACTATGTTAGATTCCTGAATAAACACATAGAGAGATTGAGAGAAAGAAGAAAGAAACAAAGTATTTTCGAAACTAAAATGATGATTCCTATTTATTGAACAAAGGTATAGAATTCTTTATATAAGAAATATAACAACCACCTATACAACTAAGAGTGAGTCAACATAGCCAACTAAAATAATAGAAAGGCTAACCAGCTAAATTAATACTTAAATGAAAATAGCTTTTTTCTAAACAAATCCTACCATAATAAAATATACATACATATTTCAATCCGATAACAAATCATAACAGATCCATTAGGCTATTATTCATTGACATGCACAAGTTAATGAATAACATAATATAATTACAATTATACATATATACATATGTCGATTAGCATAGGATTTAAATTATATTTTGAGATTTAGTTGATTATATATATATATATATATATATATACATATATATATATATATATATATACATATATATATATATATATATACATATATATATATATATATATATACATATATATATATATACATATATATATATATATATATATACATATATATATATATATATATATATACATATATATATATATATATATATATATATATATATATATATATAAATAGATTGACAAATATCTACATTATCTTCTGCAATCTGCAATCTGCAATCTTTAACAAGAAAAGATATAACTTTAGCTTTCTTGATATTTACAGCCTTCATTAAATTTTGATTGCACAACTTTGATATTTAATTTGAAACGTCCACTTCTTATTCAACTCAAGTTATTAGTGAACTTAAAAATATAAGCAAGTCTATATTTTAGTGTAATAATTGTATTTCGTTTTAGCAATTTCCTTTTATTCTCTCTTTGATGTATGATTTTGGCCATAAATTTATCAAGACTCCAATCTTTATTAGTTAATCAATATCATTAGCAATGCAAAAGCTTTTTAAGATTAAATGGAAATCAAACTTACATTGACTACATTTTATAAGCTCTAATTATCAATGCTTGCAATGAACTGAGGCTACTTAAAGGATGAACCTATAATTGTCATATTCTCTTCTTACTCCTTTCTGCACCTAAAATTGGAGAGAGAAAAAAAATAAGCTTTAAAGATTTTCAATAAATTTTAATGAAAAAAAAAATAAAAGAAATGATAAAGTGAATGAAACATGAAAGAGAAAGAAGTAATACACATGCTGTAAAATATGGAGTCAAATAAAAGGTGGAAAGGATGTGATGGAAAAATGATGGGAAGCAATTTCATTGGTTTTAGAGAACAATGACTCAACAATGTGTTTTTGCTTGACTTTGTCATTGTTGCTTCAACACTTGTTGTAGTCCATGCCATCATCGATGTTGCTGTGGAGCTCTAACTATCTCAAATCGACACCGATTCTTCCTCCCCCTGATTGATATACTTTGTTAAAGTTTCTTCATTATCTTATATCGTCATAGTTAATGTTGGAGTCATAACCATCATTCTGGTGCTCATCTTTTCATCTTCATGTTGATCTTCAATTTCTTTTTAGAGAATCACTTCTCCTTCTTATACTTTTCTTCTCACATCATGCTATCTTTTATACAGCAACATTGGCAATAGAACAAGAGTATTTTCTTTTTTCCATCATATCAAATGTAGAACCAACAATCAAAAGAGTGAAAAACTCCGAAATGTGAAAGAGAAAAAAAAATATTAAAAAAAATTAAATTAAATTTTGTTGTATTTGAATAAAGAGTAAAAAAATACAATATTTTCTAGCGATTCTTATAACTGCTGGACAATAAATGCTAAAAATTTATATTTTTTAGTGTTTGGATCCTATAATTTATGTATTATTTTGGTCTCTGATATATATTTTTTTTGGCTCAATACAAGTCCTCCTAGACAATGAAGAGCAATGAGAAATTTGTTGTCGCTCGTGCGTTGATTCATCATGATCCTCACTTTATATGATTGATAATACCCATTTCATTCCAATCCAGAGGTTCATCTACGCACTAGTTTAGGATCACGTGTAAATGTTAGACTTTTCAAAAGACTTGACACGCGACCTCTTTTGTGTGCGTGATTTGTTTGTTGCCCATCCACCTTTAAAAGGCCTCTTAGTATTTACTATCTATTTATTTTACAAAGGAAAAGCAGTATTTGAAAAAAAAAAAGAAAAAGAAGGGCATAACAAATGTGTGCGTGTTATTTTTTTTCCTAAGTTTTAGTCTAAATCGCAGGCTCTTCACATAAGTGTTCAAGTTAAAAATATTTATATTATGATTAAAATAGTTTTAATAGGTTATTTTCAAAACAAAAAATTTAAACCTACCATCTTACTTATTTAAAATGAAAAATTTATAAATTTATTTTTAATAGATTAAAATATCATTAAGTAAATATTTTGATTATTTAAGCTATTATTTTAGTTTTTTTTTTAAATTATTATCATGTAAGTTATCTAAAAATTTTATGATCAAATTAATTTTAAAAAATTTAATTTACCATTAAATTAATTTTTAAAAAATTTAATTTACCATTAAATTAATTTTTAAAATGTAAATAATTATTAAATTGGTCCTTAAAAAAAATTTACGTGTTAAAAAAAAAAGTTAAACATTTAATTTATTGAATAAATTAAATGTTTCAATAAAAGATCTAAAATTTTAATAAATTAATTATTATATATAATTAAAAAATAAAAAAGAAAAATTTTAAAAAATAATTTCATATTCTAAATCTTTAAAACATCTATTTAAGAATATTTTTTGTTTAAGTGATCAAATTATAAGTTTCTTCTTTTCGAAATATAAAATTTATTTAATTTCTTATATATGTTTATTTAAAGCCACTATGATAATAAAAATAATTGGGATCATTCTCGCGCGAATGAAGTAGATCAGTTATTCAAATTATTTGTGTACAGAGTCGAAATCAGTGGGAAATGATTGGTGCTGTAGTCAATCTCAAATCCTAATTCTAAACATCTTTTAGTATTATTATATAAAAAATTGTGACACCTCCAAAACATTTATTTTTAAATTAACTGTTTAATTATAAAAAATATAAAATATATTAGAAATAGAAAAATTAATTATTTAATTATTAAAAATATAAAATATATTAAAAACACCAAAATTAATGGAGCATTCAGTTAACTATAGTTTATTTCTTCATTTAAATGATCAATAAAATTAAATTGTTGATAATAAATGTTAAATTTAATATTTATAATAATTTAATAATTTTTATAAAATATAAAATTATCAATTTTAATTATTAATTTATAAAATTTTATTAATTAAATTTATAAAATTTTATATAAAATAAAAATAAATATTTTATTATAAAATTTTACTTTAATATTTAATATATTAATTATATATATATATATATATTAAATATCGATATTTAAAAAATATTTGAAATATTTAAATTATTTAAAATTTAATCTACATAATCATAAATATTATAAAATAATTTAATCATTAAATTTATATATATTATATTTTATAAAAGAGTTATTGAATTAGTCTAAGTGTTAATTTTAATAATTTAAAATTAACATTTTATATATATATATATATATATATATATATATTGAAGTATAAAATTTTTATTAACTTTAATAATATTGAATTGTTAACTTTAATAATTTAAAGTTAACACTTATGAATAATTAAATTATAAATTAATAGATTTTTATTTTGTAATCTGTATTTATAAAATTTTTAAAAAATATTTTATTATATAATTTTATTTTAATAGATATTCATATATATATATATATATATATATATATTTTGAAGCATCAAATTTTTTAAAATTTTTATAAACATAATCTATAAAATAAAATTTATTAAAATAACTTTTAAATTAATCAAATTTAACTTTTAAAAAAATTATGGGAAATAATTTTATATTATAATTATTTTTAAAATAATTTAATATTTTAATATTAATATAATATTAATTGTTAATTTTTTTTAGATTTAAATTTTTCTTTGATTTTATTTTTTTTAAGCAAAATTTTGACTCTATCTTATTTGTGGAGGAAAGATTCAATCGTCTAAGAAATTTAAAATCCATAATATATTTATTTTAATATTGTGTTTGGATTGATTATTTTAATATTTTAAAAAATTTAAAAATTTAAAAATTTGTTATTGTAAAATTTTTTTGTTTGAATAAAAAAATTCAAAATTTTTATATTTATATTTTTTTTATTTGAATAATGAATTTTAAGTAGATTAAATTTTAAATTTTTTATTTAGATTAAATAAGTTAATTTTTATTATATAAAATTTTATATTTAAATATTTATAAATTTTTCTTCATTTTACTTTTATTTTTTTTCTTTATCTATAAATTTAGATATACAAATATTTTTATATTATAATATATTTAAAGAGAATAATAACCTAACAAATGTACATAATTACAAAAATAAATAAATACGATTATATCACTTAATATTAAAAATATTATATGCATATATAAAATAAAAATATGTGAGAGAGTAACAAGAGAAAAACTAGAACGAAAAAAGAACAATGAGGAAGAAAGTATGTTGTTCCTAAGAATAAGTTGAGAAATCTTGAAAAAATTTAAATTTATCTAATTTAAAAAAATTTTAAATTATTTTATTTTAGTTTATTAAAACATTCTTTTAAAATTCATAAAATTTAAAATGTTTAACAAAAAAAAATATATCCAAACAACATGTTTTAATTCTTAAAATTTTAAATTTTTTTAAATATCACTTTCCTCGCTTAAAATACCTCATCTAAACTAAAATAAGTGATTTTTTTACATCAACTCACATCTTATTTTTAATTTTACTTAAGATTCATAAATAAATTTTGATAACTTTTCTTAAAATGATAAAAATTATATAAAATTAAGAATTTTTTTAAATATTTTAAAATAATTAATTTAACAATCAATAAAAATTATGTTAAAAATCATAAAAAAAATAAATATATTTATATTAAAAAATAATAATAAAAAAAAAAAATTGGACACAACACCTTTGAATACGATTGGAACACTTGGCCATATTAGCAGAAGTTTAATATATACGTAGTGGTTTGCATAAAGGTCCCAAAAGTTCATGTACTTAGATTTAGTTCGAAGTATTTTTTTTCTAGTTTTAAAAATATTAAAAATTAAAACTAATTTTTTATTTTTATTTTTATTTTTATTTTTTATTTTTTATTTTTAAGAGCTATTCTAAAATTATTTTAAATTATTTTATTTTATTATAAATTTACAATAAAATACATAAATAAAACTATTAATTAAAAAATTAAATTATATTAAAATAATATAAATTTTAAATTTTAAAAAATAAAAAATAAAAATTATTATTATTATAGTAATAGTAATAGTAATGGTGTTGAAAATAAAAGTAATATTAATGAGATAAGGGTAATAATGTTATGGTTATAATATAAAAGATATTATATAATTATACAAATATTTATTTTACATATTATTTGATTACCTCTATTTAAGATAAATAATTTTATATGTTATTATTATACTATTTTTATATTATTTAATATTTATTTTATATAAAAATAATATATTATAATATTATTTGGTTTCAAATAACACTGCTTCTTTATTGTCATCTTACTTTGAATGTATGCTTAGATGTCAATAGGTTTATTCCCGATTTTTTGGATATATAGAGAGTCAATGATGACATTGTCATAACCGTAATTACAACGAACGACGAACTCGCTACATTTTGAAAAGAATTTTAATTATATTGTGGAGCCGCCACCAAATTTTATTTTAAGGGAAAACATTTGGAAAAACCCTAACTCGAGGAAGAAGTCTAGCTTTGGGAGTCGGTTACGAGTAAGGAAGGTATTAGGCACCCTACTCGCCCGTTCCAAAGAACGGTACCCTTAAACTTAGCGTGTGATATTTTGAAAACTATTTGATCCCTTAAAATATAATAGAAAATCAATAAGTTTATGGAAAATAGCCTGACAGGACTCGATCTTGCTCCTACGTATTCCCGGGTGCAATGGGAAACTCAAGGCTACGTAGTTTTGGTTAAGAGACTTGATCTATCGAAGAAGAAAAGAGTAATCTTAAATAAAAATTCTAAAAAAAATGTTTCTTAAGAAAGTGCAGGATTTAGGGAAATAGATGTGCTTGCATAATCGAAATCGTCGTAAGCCGTATTTGAATTAGCACGAATTAAAACATGTAACAGTAGAGAACGCTACTTGCCCGTATTAGAATCCGTTTGCACAATCTGAGGAAGATAAAAAAACAGATGTTTGGGAAAAGGAAGAATTTTATAAAAACAGACGTGCTTGCATAATCCAAATCGTCGTAAGCCGTATTTGAATTTGCACGGATCAAAACACATAACAGTAGAGAATGCTACTTGCCCGTATTAGAATCCGTTTGCACAATCTGAGGAAGATAAAAAAAAACAGATGTTTGGGAAAAGGAAGAATTTTAGAAAAATACAGACGTGCTTGCATAATCCAAATCGTCGTAAGCCGTATTTGAATTAGCACGAATTAAAACACGTAACAGTAGAGAACGCTACTTACAACGTATTAGAATCCGTTTGCACAATCTGAGGAAGATAAAAAAACAGATGTTTGGGAAAAGGAAGAATTTTATAAAAACAGACGTGCTTGCATAATCCAAATCGTCGTAAGCCGTATTTGAATTTGCACGGATCAAAACACATAACAGTAGAGAATGCTACTTGCCCGTATTAGAATCCGTTTGCACAATCTGAGGAAGATAAAAAAAAAACAGATGTTTGGGAAAAGGAAGAATTTTAGAAAAATACAGACGTGCTTGCATAATCCAAATCGTCGTAAGCCGTATTTGAATTAGCACGAATTAAAACACGTAACAGTAGAGAACGCTACTTACAACGTATTAGAATCCGTTTGCACAATCTGAGGAAGATAAAAAAACAGATGTTTGGGAAAAGGAAGAATTTTATAAAAACAGACGTGCTTGCATAATCCAAATCTTCGTAAGTCGTATTTGAATTTGCACGAATCAAAACACATAACAGTAGAGAACGCTACTTGCTCGTATTAGAATCCATTTGCACAATCTGAAGAAGATAAAAAAAAAAGCAGATGTTTGGGAAAAGGAAGAATTTTAGAAAAATACAGACGTGCTTGCATAATCCAAATCGTCGTAAGTCGTATTTGAATTAGCACGAATTAAAACACGTAACAGTAGAGAACGCTACTTGCCCGTATTAGAATCCGTTTGCACAATCTGAGGAAGATAAAAAAACAGATGTTTGGGAAAAGGAAGAATTTTATAAAAACAGACGTGCTGGCATAATCCAAATCGTCGTAAGCCGTATTTGAATTTGCACGGATCAAAACACATAACAGTAGAGAATGCTACTTGCCCGTATTAGAATCCGTTTGCACAATCTGAGGAAGATAAAAAAACAGATGTTTGGGAAAAGGAAGAATTTTAGAAAAATACAGACGTGCTTGCATAATCCAAATCGTCGTAAGCCGTATTTGAATTAGCAAGAATTAAAACACGTAACAGTAGAGAACGCTACTTGCCCGTATTAGAATCCATTTGCACAATCTGAGGAAGATAAAAAAACAGATGTTTGAAAAAAAGGAAGAATTTTAGAAAATACAGATGTGCTTGCATAATCGAAATCGTTGTAAGCCGTATTTGAATTAGCACAAATTAAAACACGTAACAGTAGAGAACGCTACTTGCCCGTATTAGAATCCGTTTGCACAATCTGAGGAAGATAAAAAACAGATGTTTGAAAAAAAGGAAGAATTTTAGAAAATACAGACGTTCTTGAATAATCCAAATCGTCGTAATCCGTATTTGAATTAGCACGAATTAAAACACGTAACAGTAGAGAACGCTACTTTGATGTGAGCACCACTATTAAAGGACCAACCACTAGGTCAAGGGCCAAGAGAATTCAACAAGAGGTGGAAGCATTACTTCTCAAAAGGAAGGAATATCATGAAGAAATGTCATCCACGGAATTATCATTCAAGGAAATTGTAGATTTCAAAATTTTAGCTTAGGAAGAATAAATCTGAAAATAGTAATTTGAATTTGATTGTATTTGTCTTAACTTGTAAAAGTAGGGATAGTTTATTCCAACATGGGATAAAATTAGACTATTTAGAATAGGAATAGGCTTAGCTTAAGGGCTTGGTTGGCTAGGAGCAGCCCATACCCACAACCAAGCAGCCCCCTTCCCTTTTTCCTATAAATAAGGGCTTAATGTAAGCAAATGACACCTTTGGTCATTTTATGCTATTGGAATCCGAAATTCCCTTGAGAGAGCAACTTTCTCTTCTCTTTCTTCTCCTCTTGCTTGTTCTTGAGGTTAAGACCCTTTTCCTTATCATTGGAGCCTCCAATGTGGTGGAACTTGGCTTATCTTCCTAGCTTCCTCTAGCTAGTGGAGTGGCGCCTAGCTTAGAAATTATTTTTCTGCAATTTACATTCTGCCATTTACCTTCTTGCAATTTACAATTCTGGTTCTTAGTTTATGTTTTAATTTTCAGCCCCTTTCCCCTTTAATTTTGGTCATTTTCGTTTTGCCCTTTCTTCCATTTCTGCACTTTATTTCCAGCCTTTAATTCTTGCAATCACCTTCCCCCATTCCCTCTTTATATTCTGCAAATTTATGTTTCCTCTTCTTTTCATTTTTATGCACAATTTTGTGCTACATTGAACACAATTTGAGGAGCTCCCAAAACTGCTCTGAATTTTGAGCTTCAATCCTACCTCCAACTAGGTCCATCCTCCTCCTCCCAAGTGGGTTGTATTATACTTGCTCGTATTAGAATCTGTTTGCACAATCTGAGGAAGATAAAAAAAACAGATGTCTGGGAAAAGGAAGAATTTTAGAAAAACAGACGTGCTTGCACAATCCAAATCGTCGTAAGCTGTATTTGAATTAGCACGAATTAAAACACGTAATAGTAGAGAACGCTACTTGCCCGTATTAGAATCCTTTTGCACAATCTGAGGAAGATAAAAAGCAGATGTTTGAAAAAAAGGAAGAATTTTATAAAAACAGACGTGCTTGAATAATCCAAATCGTCGTAATCCGTATTTGAATTAGCACGAATTAAAACACGTAACAGTAGAGAACGCTACTTGCTCGTGTTAGAATCTGTTTGCACAATCTGAGGAAAATAAAAAAAACAGATGTCTGGGAAAAGGAAGAATTTTAGAAAAACAGACGTGCTTGCATAATCCAAATGGTCGTAAGCTGTATTTGAATTAGCACGAATTAAAACACGTAATAGTAGAGAACGCTACTTGCCCGTATTAGAATCCTTTTGCACAATCTGAGGAAGATAAAAAAACAGATGTTTGGGAAAAGGAAGAGTTTTATAAAAACAGACGTGCTTGCATAATCCAAATCGTCGTAAGCCGTATTTGAATTTGCACGGATCAAAACACATAACAGTAGACAATGCTACTTGCCCGTATTAGAATACGTTTGCACAATCTGAGGAAGATAAAAAAAACAGATGTTTGGGAAAAGGAAGAATTTTAGAAAAATACAGACGTGCTTGAATAATCCAAATCGTCGTAAGCCGTATTTGAATTAGGAAGAATTAAAACACGTAACAGTAGAGAACGCTACTTGCCCGTATTAGAATCCATTTGCACAATCTGAGGAAAATAAAAAAATAGATGTTTGAAAAAAAGGAAGAATTTTAGAAAATACAGATGTGCTTGCATAATCGAAATCGTTGTAAGCCATATTTGAATTAGCACAAAGTAAAACACGTAACAGTAGAGAACGCTACTTGCCCGTATTAGAATCCGTTTGCACAATCTAAGGAAGATAAAAAACAGATGTTTGAAAAAAAGGAAGAATTTTAGAAAATACAAACGTGCTTGAATAATCCAAATCGTCGTAATCCGTATTTGAATTAGCACGAATTAAAACACGTAACAGTAGAAAACGCTACTTGCTCGTATTAGAATCTGTCTGCACAATCTGAGGAAGATAAAAAAAAACAGATGTCTGGGAAAAGGAACAATTTTAGAAAAATAGACGTGCTTGCATAATCCAAATCGTCGTAAGTTGTATTTGAATTAGCACGAATTAAAACACGTAATAGTAGAGAACGCTACTTGCCCGAATTAGAATCCTTTTGCACAATCTGAGGAAGATCAAAAACAGATGTTTGAAAAAAAGGAAGAATTTTATAAAAACAGACGTGCTTGAATAATCCAAATCGTCGTAATCCGTATTTGAATTAGCACGAATTAAAACACGTAACAGTAGAGAACGCTACTTGCTCGTGTTAGAATCTGTTTGCACAATCTGAGGAAAATAAAAAAAACAAATGTCTGGGAAAAGGAAGAATTTTAGAAAAATAGACGTGCTTGCATAATCCGAATCGTCGTAAGCTGTATTTGAATTAGCACGAATTAAAACACGTAATAGTAGAGAACGCTACTTTCCCGTATTAGAATCCTTTTGCACAAGCTGAGGAAGATAAAAAATAGATGTTTGGGAAAAGGAAGAATTTTATAAAAACAGACATGCTTGCATAATCCAAATCGTCGTAAGCCGTATTTGAATTTGCACGGATCAAAACACATAACAGTAGACAATGCTACTTGCCCGTATTAGAATACGTTTGCACAATCTGAGGAGGATAAAAACACAGATGTTTGGGAAAAGGAAGAATTTTAGAAAAATACAGACGTGCTTGCATAATCCAAATCGTCGTAAGCCGTATTTGAATTAGTACGAATTAAAACACGTAACAGTAGAGAACGCTACTTTCCCGTATTATAATCCAATTACACAATTTGAGGAAGATAAAAAAAAAAATAGATGTTTGGGAAAAGGAAGAATTTTAGAAAAATACAGACGTGCTTGCATAATCCAAATCGTCGTAAGCCGTATTTGAATTCGCACGAATTAAAACACGTAACAGTAGAGAACGCTAATTTCCCATATTAGAATCCATTTGCACAATCTGAGGAAGATAAAAAAACAGATGTTTGAAAAAAAGGAAGAATTTTAGAAAATACAGATGTGCTTGCATAATCGAAATCGTTGTAAGCCGTATTTGAATTAGCACAAATTAAAACACGTAACAGTAGAGAATGCTACTTGCCCGTATTAGAATCCGTTTGCACAATCTGAAGAAGATAAAAAACAGATGTTTGAAAAAAAGGAAGAATTTTAGAAAATACAGACGTGTTTGCATAATCCAAATCGTCGTAAGCCGTATTTGAATTAGCACGAATTAAAACACGTAACAGTAGAGAACGCTACTTGCCCGTATTAGAATCCGTTTGCACAATCTGAAGAAGATAGAAGAAACAGATGTTTGAAAAAAGTATGAATTTTAGAAAAACAGACGTTGTAATAGATTGCAAAATTCAAATGTGAGGCCAATGCTTAGTGAAAACCAGAACCTGGATCACACAATCGAAAACAAAACGAGAAAAACAGGGTGTAACAATAATACATTCTCTATCATTTGTTTTGTATAGGGCCCGTGGCTCTTTTAGCCTTTCAAATTTATCTAAGACGCCATTGTACCTGCAATCATGATATTTAAACATGCTGTTGCTCTTTCACAGGCCACACAGCAATCAATTTGTTCAAGGTTGAATTTATACTTGAGTTGAATCAGAGGCTGGCTTTTTACAGGAATTGGTACTGCATGCAGGGAGAAATTGATTTTCTGAAATCATACTCGGACACAGTGGTCCTAAACCCTAACTTGAAACTATACTTTATCATAGCCAAACTAAACAACCACTGATCCTGACCAGCAAAGAGTTTGATGGGGCAGGGGCTAATTGGCAGCTCTTAGTAGTCAAGGTGTTATTATTTTAAAGTGATAGTTTTGCATGGGACCTGAACTACCTCAAGACATGGTAGGCAAAGTCTGGGATAGGTTATCAGACCTGATAGTTAGCATAGGAACAAACTATGAAACCATATCATACATATAGCCACTTATCAACAAGGTACAAAGTCAATTAGCAAAAGGATATAAGATATCCAGCAGTTCATCTAATCAGAAACAAGTCTAAGGGTTTTACACCTGATCCTGATCTTCCCAAAACTAAACCAAGACATATATTAGTATTCAGGACTCACAAAAAGGATTAGAGCTAGACTACCTCTTCTAAATCTCTATGGCCAAGTGTATACTGAGAAGTTAGGTCAATGATGCTGCCTATATTGCCTCATGCTGGGCTGGAAACTGTACTAATTTTGGCAAGCCAAATCCGGTTGTACAGAGGGAGATGCATTAAGGAGTGGTATAACCACCTTATGTCAAGGATAGCCCCCACACCTACCTTAAACTGAACGTTACTATTACATCCATGTTCAGTTTCTGTTTTTCTGGATTCTGCTCCCCGCCATAGCCTAAAATTCTTATGAATGAGCTGCTCCTAATTTTTTGTGTTTCCTAAGATGCAAAATATGTGCAAAAAATCTAGGACTCAACAGAAACTTAAGATATGATTTGCTGCCCTATGGGCTCAAAACTGATCCACAACCTTCCCTGATCAGGACTGAAACCAGTTTTGGGGACCTAAGACCAACCTAAATCTCTAATCTCAAGACTGTGTATTAACTTAATACTACCTGTTTTAATCCTTAACTTCCCCCAAATACAGAACCAACTTCAGCCCTTAGGCCCAAATTTCTACCGACTGGCCTAGCTTTTATTTGGCCTAGAATAGCTAAAGGATCATAACTCATCATCAGTCTAGTGCTACTGTAGAAATTTCACTGCAATCCTGTCATCTTTCAGCCTTTTATGTTTCAGAATTTAAGTCATACATCTAGGACATTTACTTAGCTTAAACTAGCCAAGACTTTCTTTATGGAAATAGTTAATCAGGGGCATGTTGTAGTACACCAGTTTCTATGGCTATTCTAGGCACAATTTTTTTTCTGCACTGGCCAATGTGATTCCAGAATAGATTTACCAGGACCCTGGCCTATCAGTTCACATAAAGACCATTTAGTCATAACCCTCTCTTGACCTTCTGCCTATACCAGCCTATCTCCAAGCCAAATATCACTACTGCATCTATGCTTTATCTTGGCCAGAATTTCCCCTTACACCAGTTCCTGTTTTTCTTAGGTTCTATATCAGACATAGCCTAAAACTCAGGTGAATGAGCTTGCTCCCTGCTTTGTTCTGCATTTCCTTAGACATAAAACATGTTCCACACACCTAAAGCTCAACAAAGGTGAGAACATGGTTTGCTGCCCCCTAAGCCCAAAATTAACTAACTTCCCTAATCAGGACTGAAACCAGCTTGGGGGGGCTTCTACAGGAACTAATCAGGTACCTAAGCTTAGCTAAATATGATAATAAAGGTTCAAATCCTACAGGGCAATGAAGAAGGAAACTGGAAGACCAAATCAGAACCTGTACAAACAAACTGGAATTCAAGAGAGAATGGGGCCCAAACTGCTAAACTGGATAATATCAATTTTGTTGCAATTGATCTTCACTTACTCAAGTCTGATCTCCTTAGAGACAGAAAAAACAAGTCTGGTCTCTAGTTCTAGATGCAGTCTTTAGCTTTGTTAAGGTGATCAAGAATTATCTGATCATGACCAGGTACCATAATGAGATTAAGCATCTAAGGTCTGTCCTAATAGCAAAGCCTTTGATATCCCCTGCAGACCCCAATGTAAGGCGCCTGCCCTTGCCATGCTTTGAAACCTGAGCCATTGACCTACTGTCCAGGCTCATTAACCACCTAATTTTAGGCTTTCAATACAGGTATGTAGGTTGAGAACATAGGATCAATATGCAGCATGATTGCTGCCATAGTTTCAGAGAATTGGAAGGTAAAAGTTGCCTGGTCCAAAACTCCATCAGGGATACTGATTTGAATTCCTATATTTGGATCTTCCTTTATCTAAAGGTATGAATCCTGACATTGTTTTGGTTGATAGTGGTCCAAGGTTAGAACCTCAGTGGCCTGCTATCCTAGGCTTGAGATAAGAATCCTAAGTTTGTAAGATTCATGCATATGGGGACAAATTCACCATCCTTTCCTTGACCTAGACATGGCATAGCATCTAGGCTAATTGGGAGTAAGAACAATGGTTCCGATCCCTGTAGGTGTTGAGACCAAAGCTGGGTGATTTGGAGTAAGAGCTTCTGTCATAGAGCCTAGTGTTGGCCTAGAATCTGTTATAACAATACAAAGCCACAGAATTTGTATAAACAAGCTGAAACTCAACGTAGAGGAAGGCTAAGCTGCTAACTTGGACGAGATCACTTTTGGTGCAACTGATTCTTTTAACCAAACTATAATTCTGATGCTCCCCCTGGACTCTTAACCTAATTTCCCCGAGTAAACTAATCCATAGGCCATCCACTTAGGGAAAGCAGAAACTGACCTGCTACAGATTCTGTGAGGAAACTTGGTTCCTAAGCCTATTTTATGAGCTAAGCTCAGAAGCTATGAGTTATCCTCCCTTATCAAAACCAGATCCATTTTTAGGACCTGAGATTAGGTGTAGGCAGCTGCTCAATACCCTTCTAATCTCAAGCTTATTCACTTTACTGATGACAATTCAGATTTTCAATTCTGAATCTCAACCTGAGTTGGATGACTACCTGTCTTTGATACTAACTGCATTAGCCATTTCCTTACTCCTGGTATCAATCCTCCCTAACCTGATATGGAATTTCAAACCAGCATTCTAGGTGTCATAATGAGATCAAGTATCTAAGGTCTGTCTTAACAGCAAAGCCTTTGGTATCCCCTGCAGACCCCAATGTATGGCTCCTGCCATTGCCATTGCCATGATATAGGCTGGCTCTCAGGTAAAAAGGTCTAGTTTACCAGGGTCTATCGAGTTTGATCTGGCCTTGAATCTTCCCAAAATAGTGCAGAGCCCGAAAGGCTAACAGGATATCCAGTCAAGAGAAATTTACACAACTCAGCATTAGGCCTGAGCAACCTTTACTGAATCAGTAGTCCCTAGTCCTAAAGCAAATCAGGATATGTGTTAGCAACCTAAGGTGCCAAAGGTGTGATTTTCAAAATAATCTATGAAGTCCTTAACTTGTAAATATTGTCACTATTGAGGGCTCATTACAGAAACTTGTAGGCTGAAGGCTAATTTCTGCAAAACTTTTATAGGTTAGAAGGTATAGGACCGGGGCAAGGGTATTAACCTAGTTAGAAGGACAAGCAGAGATCATTTATGCAACTTAAAGGCCCCTGTTGCTATATTTGACATGACTATGACAGAATATGCCCAGAAAACACATACTTGCCTACGTAGTTAAGTTTTTGTTTTTGGGAGACTTAACTCTGCACTAATCCTACTGCTGATACTTGTTTGCTGACCAACAGCCTATAAAAGCACAATTCTGACCAAGGTACATGGTCCAGCAGAGGGCTAATTTCCTAACATTCAAGTTCCTGTCACATTTATTTGTAAATCAATAATCGGAAAAATCTTAACCTGAGTCTACTGTTGCTACCATGGATAGTCCCTCATTCCAAGGGCCAATTTGATAAGGCCTGGACTTCACTCCCTTTCTCTAAGCCAACCTACCAGTTGGTTAGAAGTCTTTTAATATCCTGGAATTGCCTAGAACTGGATCCACCGAGTGGCTGGTTTCCAGAACAATATGCAGATAGACACAAGACCAACAGAGTTATTACTGTTATGACAAGACTGAGGGGCAGAGACCAAGCTACGCTACCCGACTCCAGATTCAGATCGGTACCTAGCTGAATGAGCCATGCTGACTACTGATTTTGATTGGATTTCTGATATTTGGAACTCTGAACATAAATGGCTCCTAATCAGGATATCTACCAAACCTTCAAGCCTAGTTGTAATTACCCTCCTATCATGCCTAAGTGATCCAACATAAGACGTGAGGGTGACATGACCAGAACTCCTACAGCAGGAATAACAGGCCTTATTCCTATGGGTCTGATTTCCTCATTATTGATTTAACATATCAGGTATCTATTAACCAAACTTTGGCTCCCCTTGGCCCAGCTCAACTCAGGCTCCTAGGCTTTCCTAATGTGTTAAATTCATAAATTGTAGAGGTTTGGCTACCTATAGCTTATGGCCATTAGCACATTTATGCATTGCTATGATTTTCCAGTGGAGCTTAGACAAGTACAAACAACACTCCTAGCATCCACTGAGGAATCCCACACGAACCAGGATTAGCAGAACCAAGTTCAGGCTCTTTTAATCCCCTCACCAATTGAGACATAAGGCCCCTCTAGGCCATGATTTTAACAAGTAATATCATGTGACAAAACCCACAGTTTGGCGGATTTTATGGGATAGCTTGACGCCAAGACTTTCTGCTAGCTGATCTAGGCACCAATGCAAACAATCCGACCCATAGGATGGATGTATGATGGTTCTATCAGATTATATTCAGAAAATGATGCTACTGGGTTAATTATTCATTAAGTACTCATCATTAAGACCAAAGGATTGCCAATATAACCTTCCTTTACTAAACCAGCTGATATTTAATCAAAACAAAACATAGAGCAGAGAATCACCACATTCTTGCTTCCTAAAAGGGCATACATCGCAATTAATGGTTTTTTAGGGCAATTGATTCTCAAATTAGCAGAGGCAATAATCTATATGACATGTTTCCAGCATTGAACTTCTCCAAGCAAAGTAAAATTGATGCCACAGAGTTCAATTTTAGTTTTTAACTTGACCTTGTTCAGTCATGGAAACAATACATTCATGCACACCATTCACCATAATTCTGAATTGGACTTCATCTATGCAAAGGTTCAAATCAAGCAAGATGAAATTTTATAGATATAAGGGTAGAACAATGAACATGAGCGTACCTGTAAATGCGGAGCACAAGAAACAGAACAAGCAAGGCTTAGCAATCTCAATGGGGAAGAGAAATCCCTAAACTCAATCCAACCCACTTGAATCCGAATCTAAGAGAGGTATAGAGACTGAATCGCTTCATCGGAAACCAAACAATCTCCAGCAATCTCAATAACTTCCTGGAACCCAGAACTTCGAGAGAAAACCCAAGACCTTCCAGAGAAAAAAACCAGAACTTCCAGAGAAAACCGAACTACTTTCCCAACAACTTTCAATTTTTGGTGCCAAAATGTTCGTAACTGTTTCCTTTCTCTCCAAAATCCCCTTTATACCCCTAGCTTAACCATGGTGGTATTAACCTAGTAGAAGTTAACTCCTAACCCTAGCCCAACTAACTCTATAACTAACTCTCAACTAACCTAACTGAACTTTGTTTTTTAGCTTTATTTGTCTATTACTTGTTTATTTAATTTTTTTCATCTCCTTCTCTCTTCTTTTGTCAATTTGACCTTTTTCTTTCTAAAGGTATTTGGTAAATTAATTAATTAAGGAAGATTTTTACCTGAACAAAAATTGGTGCTCACAGACATAAATGTGATTTTTCCCTTTTTGCATGCATAGGTGATGGAGGTACCTTAGAGATTTTCGTAAATGCGAGTTTGATACTTATTAAAAGTGGTATAAGTTTAGAAATATACCTACATCATCCACTGTTGTATCATGGATATGCATAATATATCGTTACCCATTAGAAGCTCCATTCCTAGGGGATTGAAGTGGGCTTTCCTCTAACATCCTTCACTTTTAGAATAGTTGCAAATGATGTTTTTCTAGTTGTAAGGAAAGTACAAAGATACATGTGATCAGATCTAGTTTAGGTTCTGTGATTTAGGTGGAAATCCTCTTTAACAGCACCCTTAGGTTCCTAAAACATATATTATAAATATCAATAACTATGATATTTAAATAAAGTAGTAACATAAAATGAAAATTTAATATCTTAGCTTTAATCTCCAACACATGTCTTTTGGGCCATAGAATGAAATGATTTAGGGTCTATGTCATTGTTTACACCTCTTTTGTAGGCATAAGGATAGAAGCATTTTCATACCACCACCTTCACTTTATCATCATCAATTTGGATATGGTGTATTATTCAACGTAAGTGGTATACTTTCTCAACAACAACTATACATAGAGGATCATCTATATATAACATGATCATTTGAGATTTATAGAAGCTGCTCATCCTTTGGTGGCTTTGAACCCTCCACTATGTTACTTCTCTTTGTGCTCACACCCCTAGGAGAAGGATCCGATTATACATTTGTATTTGATTTTTGGGAAAGTCCTAAAGATGCCAACTTCTATCTAAACTCTTTTCTAAGCTTTTTTCCAATTTTCTCTCTCAATTTTTCTGCAAGCTCCTTATTAATCTCCTATCTCATCTCATCTCTAATGGCATCTAACTCTTCTCTAGATACAGTTCCTTCCCCATGTAATGGTTTAACAAAAGTGGAACCAAAATAAGTTCGTATCCCCACATCCTATTCAATAACACGAACATGACTTGAAGGCTTCAATTTTCCAATAATAGCAGTAAGGATATCATCCATCCCCTAGGCAAAAAGGTTTGCTAAGAACTTTGTTCAACTAGAGAATCATCCAAAAATATATGAATCATAATGTTAAGAATTTATTATTTGATATTATAAATAGAAAAATAATTTTTGACTTAATTACTTATAATCCTCTTAAGTAGAAGTCAGGATGGGTTAGAGGTATACTCTATAGAAGCTCTCTGTCCTGCTCTCTGTCCTACTCTCTTCCATTTCTCATGGTGATTGGGTTGAGATGGAGGAGAAACTGCTAGATGAGTTTGGCTCAGAGGATGCTTATCGTGCTCTCTACTTTTACTGCAAAATCCTTTCCTTTAGCAACTCATAGCCCTCACAAGATAATTTGTGGGGCTAGAGGTTCTTTACATCAATTTTTTTTCTTCTTCTTCTCTCCTGTTTTGATGTATCAAGTTATTTAAAAAAGTATCTATTTGTAAAGTGAAATAATATGATATAGAAACCAAGGCAAATTAACTTACAAGAAAGGAAATATCATGTCTACTTTGAACAAATGCTTGTCATGTGTCATCATCAAGGAATTGATATTCCTAACATGAAAAAAAAAAATCCTTCAATGACCCATATATATTTACTTGTAAGATGAGTCTTGAACCCCCTCTAATATTCATCCGTAAATGAAAGTCATTTTTCCTCTTGAGTAACTTAGTGTTGATTACATCATAAGTAAGCTACACAACATAACAAAGATAAGTTAGTAAATGAAAATAATGTTTATACATGAATACTTAAAAAGAAAAGTGTTCAGTGTACTATGATGGTTTCCTAAATTTTCTCCTTAGTAAGAAGCTCTACATCATCCCAATACTTCTCCAGGATACTAGCTTTACTACGTTCAAGCAGAGTAACATAGCTCTTGAACTTTGACTTGTTTGGCCCCAAAGGATTGAGTTCTCTAATCAAATTCTATTGGAATCCTTTGATCATCACTTTGCCTAAGGGTTAATTCCCTTAATTGTGAGCTTGTCTTCCCTTCTTCTATCGAGACTGGCTATCATATCTGTTTAGTGAAGGAAGGTTCCTAGATGGGTGTTTCATGTCCCTGTTTATACATGTAAAAATTATAAGTTAAGAACTTCAATAAATAAAAATTAAGTAACAATAGATCAATATAATAAATATGAATAAAATATTAGGAATTAGTAATAAAATAATATAAAATAAATTACTAACACGTAACATTCATGTAGCAATATTCTTCCATATTCCTTTATGATGGTCATCCCAAATAGCATATGCATCATCAATTTGAGACATGAAAAGTATAAATCATAAGGGATAATGGATCCCAAGGTGCTTGTTGCATAAAGACAAGTACTCAACCAATTTGTCTTAATGGAGGATGATAATTAAAGAGATGCATCACCATGAACTCAAATTAAACCATAAGCTTCATAGGATTAAGAGACACACTCATTAGGTAAAGCAAGGACCTTCCAAACTTTGTAGGAGCTAATCACTCCATTCTTATCCTTTGTGGCATAATGTCTCAATCACTTTATTCTTGAACTTTGTCACATATAAGCATGTATAAATTTTTTTTAAGTGGTAGTAGTTAGTTAGGAGTTTTAAATTCTACTACTTAATGCATAAAATAGGTATCAATCTATATGCTCTATACATAAAACAAAATCACTACTTATATATATATATATCAAACAAGCATACATAATTAAACAAATCATAAACAACTAGAAATATATATAATCAAACAACCAAGAATCCAAATAAATATTGTACTACATTAAACCATTAATATACCTCAAAATCATGCAATGGTAGTCAGAAATGCTCCTTCGAGGATGGTGAAGTTAACAACGATGATGAATAGGTGAAGGCAAGGTGCAATACCTATGTTGATGATGAACATGACATAAACAATAATAAAAATAATGTTGATTTGGAGCAAAGATGATGCAAAACAATGGTTACCTTACCTATGTTGATGATTCCAAGCTCACAATGGTGAAGGAAAACTAGCCGAGTTTGAAAATGACGTGGAAGAGAATGACAAACACGGTTCTCACATTTAGCAAAAAGGATTGGATTCGAAAATGAATAAATTCTACTTAATAGGCACCTCGGTAATGGTGGGCGAAGAGAGAACTGGAATAACAAAAGGGGAATAGAGAGTTGCAAGAAGAAGAATGGTGTAATGAAGACAAAGACCTAATTAAAAAATAAGACTTTATGCATCGATTCTCCAAACAACCGATGCAGATGTAAACACTCAATTATGTCTGAGGCCCCTAATCGTTAAAATTAACCAAAAATTAAGTTAATTAAAAATTTGAAAAGATATAAAACAGAAAGCAGAAACAACATAAAGCAAAAAATATAGAAAACAGAAAGAAAAAAAGAAAACAATAAAAAAAATAAATAATAAAAAATAATAATAAAAAAGAGAAATTAAAGAATAAGTAAAAATGATAAATAAGTAGAAAAAAGAAAAAAAAGAAAAAGGTAAAAAACGAATATTGGAAAAAAAAGAAGATGAAAAATCAAAAATAG
Organism: Canavalia gladiata; assembly: GCA_037954105.1. NCBI lineage: Eukaryota > Viridiplantae > Streptophyta > Magnoliopsida > Fabales > Fabaceae > Canavalia > Canavalia gladiata. The sequence continues at coordinate 18,009,969 of CM075662.1, read as the reverse complement.
GGAACAAAAATTTTGAAATCAAGGGGTTGGCTTTTGGCTCCTGAAAAGGGGTGGCTTTTGGCCCTTTGAAAGGACGTGGCCCTTGCTAAGAAAGAGGGGGCTAGCCTTTGGCTCTTTGAAAGATCTTGACCCTTGCCAAGAAGGTGAGGTGTCTATATATACCTACCAATAGGAAAAGAATGGGTTCTTTTTTGCTTCTTGACATTTTTGGGAAGAAATCGGGGACCAATGCAGAGAGGAGAACCACCTGAGGGAGGGGATTTTCAGAATTTTTGAATCAGGCCTCCTCAAGTTTACTTTTCCGCACCTTGGGCTATGTTGTCAGGCCTCTTCAAGTTTACTTTTTCGCACCTTGGCCTATGTTGTTAGGCCTCCTCAAGTTTACTTTTCTGCATCTTGGTCTATGTTGTCAGGCCTCATCAAGTTTACTTTTCTGCACCTTGGCCTATGTTGTCAGGCCTTCTCAAGTTTACTGTTCTGCACCTCGACCTATGTTGTCAGGCCTCCTCAAGTTTACTCTTTTGCACCTTGGCCTATGTTGTCAGGCCTTCTCAAGTTTACTTTTCTGCATCTTGGCCTATTTTGTCAGGCCTCATCAAGTTTACTTTTTTGCACCGGCCTATGATGTCAGGCCTTGCATGTTTAAATTCCCGCATTCCGGCCTATGTTGTTAGGCATTGCATTTTAAATTTTCGCATTCCAGCCTATGATGTCAGGCCTTGCATGTTTAAATTCCAGCACTCCGGCCTATGTTGTCAGGCCTTGCATTTTAACTTTCAGCACTCCGGCCTATGATGTCAGGCCTTGCATGTTTAAATTCCAGCACTCCGGCCTATGTTGTCAGGCCTTGCATTTTACTTTTCTGCATCTTGGCCTATGTTCAGGCCTCCTCAGGTTTACTTTTCTGCTTCTGGGCCTACGATGTCAGGCCTTACCAAGTTCGTTTTTCCACAGCTGGGCCTATGATGTCAGACCTCCAACTAAGATAGGTACCTCGGCCTATGCTGTCAGGCCACCTTGTACATATCTTACATTTTAGTTCTTGCATGCTTTCCTGTCTTAAACAGGTCGCTTTCGCTCTACTGAACCCGTCGTAACGGGCCATTTCTCTTCTGCTTTGCCTGTTTTAACAGGCCATTTTCATTTCATTTTGCTTGTCCTAACAAGCCATCCCATTAAATTCCATACCAGTCCTAAGAGGCATTCATTCATTCCACTTAGCCTAGTCAGGCTAGACAACTAAGCCTCGCATATTTAAACCCTATCGGTACATGAAGTCGGTAAGGTCATTCAATCATCCTTCTCCAGGCATCCATGAGGTTCAGTTTCAAGTTCAAGGCTCCTCCTGTTCGTCGGACTTCTTCAAGGCCTGCCTCGGACATAATGTGTTCACATCTTTACTCATTTCCTACTACGATAATTCAGAGAATCATTTCTCACATTATCTAGTAGGAAAATAAGTAAAGAGGGGCAAACTGTAAACACTCAATTATGTCTGAGGCCCCCAATCGTTAAAATTAACCAAAAATTAAGTTAATTAAAAATTTGAGAAGATATAAAATAGAAAGCAGAAAGCATAGAAAGAAAAAAAATACAGAAAACAGAAAGCAAAAAAGAAAACAATAAAAAAAATAAATAATAAAAAATGGAAATTAAAGAATAAGTAAAAATGATAAATAAATAGAAAATATAAAAAAATGAAAACGGTAAAAAACGAAAATTGGAAAAAAAAAAAGCTGAAAAATCAAAAATAGTGAACAAAAATTTTGAAATCAAGGGGGTTGGTTTTTGGCTCTTGGAAAGGGGTGCCTTTTGACCCTTTAAAAGGACTTGGCCCTTGCTAACAGAGAGGGGGCTAGCCTTTGACTCTTTGAAAGAGCTTGACCCTTGCCAAGAAGGGGAGGTGTCTATATATACCTACAAACAGGAAAAGAAAGGGTTCTTTTTTGCTTCTTGACATTTTTGGGAAGAAATCGAGGACCAATGCAGAGAGGAGACGCACTTGAGGGAGGGGATTTTTAGAATTTTTGAAGGGAAGACCTAGGAGACTCTCTACCTCTGCCTTCAAACCAGTTCTTCATCACCTTCCAATCGAGGTTAGATCCTACTTTTATTCTGCTTAAGTTTCTTACTTCTTCCCAGATTTCCGAGCTCATTTTCATCTCTGGTTTTCGTTTTCATGTTTGGTCAGTCCAATGATCTCCGATTTTGATGATTTTTAATGCGTTCTCTTCGTCTTTCTCTCTAGTTTCTGGAATGATATTATTTGTCCAATTTAGATATAAAATGAAATTTTAATCGCCTGATTAGCGAAGCATGTTCATCTTGGTGCACAAATTAACCTAGCTTGTTTGATTTATGCATAACTTGCTCATTTCTGGTTGGATTTATGTCAAACTTGTTTTTTTTATTCCTATAATCCATATCTTTCAATTAATTGGTTTTAATTTTTCAGATATACCAAAAAATAGTTTTTTAAAATTCTGAGATTTGAATTCAAATTTTGGCGCCAAAATCTTGTGTGTTCTTGAGCTTGATCTTCATCTCTATTTTTTGTTTTTGTTTTTAATCGGTCAAATGATCTCCAATTTCCATCATTTTTGTTTCATTTTCTTTTTCTTTCTATCTAGTTGCTGGATTGATATTATTTGTCCAATTTGGATCTGAAATGAAATTTTAATCACCTGATTACCGAAGCATGTTCATCTTGATGCACAAATTAACCTAGCTTGTTTGATTTGTGCATAACTTGCTCATTTCTGGTAGGATTTAAGTCAAACTTATTTTGTTTGATTCCTATAATCCATATATTTCAATTCATTAGTTTTGATTTTTCAGATCTACCAAAAAATAGTTTTTAAAAATTCTGATATTTGAACTTAAATTTTGGCGCCAAAATCTTGTGTGTTCTTGAGGTTGATCTTCGTCTCTATTTTTCATTTTCTTTTTTAATTGGTAAAATGATCTCTGATTTTTGTGATTTTTATTGTGTTCTCTTTGTCTTTCTCTCTAGTTTCTATAATGATATTATTTGTCTAATTTGGATTTGAAATGAAATTGCTATCACTTGATTACTGAAGCATGTTCGCAATTCTTTTCCTTAACTTCAAATCAAGTTAAGTTTATGTTAAATCAAATCCAATTCTAGCCCGACATTCAAAATAAATTCCCCTTTTTGACTCTTTTCTTCAAATAAAATTAAATCAAACTTTGAGTTTAATCCTCCCCCTCTCAAATTTCCAAATCAACTTGAAATGCTTTACCTCAAAATTATCAAGTCTGAGTCAAGCTCATCCTTGATAAAGTCAAGGTTCAAAAACTCAAAATTAAATTAACTTCAAAACAAATTCCTTTTTCATATCAAGTCATTCATTTTATTATCTTTATTATATTAAAAAATAAAACACTTTTTTCAAAATATGTTGGGATCCTTGGTCTCACGCAATGGGATCTAAATGGGGGCTGGCGGTTTACCTGTTGTCCAACGTTTAGTAGTCTGTAGAGGCCCCCGTGCTGTCGTAGCTGCCTCGGGCCTTGTGCATGAGTAGACTAAAGGTCCTTTCAAAAACAAAAACACTTTTTTCAAAATATTTTGGGATCCTTGGTCTCACATAATAGGCTCTAAATAGGGGGCTGGGGGTTCACCTGTTGTCCAACGTTTAGTAGTCTGTATAGGCCCCCGTGCTGCCGTAGTCGCCTTGGGTCTTGTGCATGAGTGGACTAAAGGTCCTGTCAAAAAACAAAAACACTTCTTTTCAAATATTTTAGGATCCTTGGTCTCACGCGATTGGCTTTAAACGGGGGTTTGGCGGTTCGCCTGCTGTCCAACGCTTAGTAGCCTGTATAGGCCCCTATGCTGCCATAGCCGCCTCGGGCCTTGTGCATGAGTGGACTAAAGGTACTTCCAAAAAATAAAAAACCTCTTCAAAACGTCACATCTCTTTTAAGCACCTCTGAAGGTCAAGCCTTGTAGATTGGTTGCGTGGGGAACTGATTTAGAATGTATCAATTTTATTTATAAAAATGTCACCGTCTATATCAGTTATGGAACAACTAATATAAAATCTTATTATAGAATGTTATTTTTCCACTAGTGATTTTTATTTAAAGTACCCTCAACTTCTAGTTTTATTGTAGGTTTATCTTTTTATTTCTGCATGACTTACTTGAAAACTTATTTTAATAAATTTTAAATAAAAATGAATTAAATAAACTTCTTAACATTAAGTTATATAATATTTTAAAATTTCTAAATTTTAAGAATTATTAACATTTTAGATTCATATATTCTTTTTATATATCTTCATCGGATGAAGTGCTAAAATATTCAAAAATTGAACTATTTTAAGTTTATATGACTATGTAAAAGTTTCTTTTAATAACAGTTTTGAAAGATAATATTGATGGTTTTAACTTTAACCATAATTTTGTTTGACAAAACTATATTTGCAAAAATTTTCCATTAGATAACATTCTAATGACGGTTAAACAATATAACCATCAAAATCAAATATAGATTTTATAAATTTAATATATTTTTTGTCAATTAAGACAACCACTAAAAAATAACCATTGCAAAGGATTATTTTTTGTGTATATACATACATACATATATATATATATATATATATATATATATATAGAGAGAGAGAGAGAGAGAGAGAGAGAAAGATCAACTCACTTTAGAAATAAGTTGATCTCTCTTTCTTCTTTTTGCTTTATTAAAAAGTCTTATGGAAGGCTATTTTTTTATTGGCTTGCTAGTTTTAATTCTATAAATAAGGGATTTGAAATTTTGTTGCGATTTCTTCTTCTTTTGTTTTAATTCATTGCATTTGTTATTTTTAACTATGAAATTAAATCTTCTAGCATGCTTCAATTAGAAAATTAGAGTTTTCTTACTTAATTATCTAATTGGTATGCGAAAATTAAAAAGGGGCTATCGGTTTTCCCAAAAGATTTAGTGGTTCCAATTCTTTAGATTAATTTAGAGACTTCAGGTGATGCTTAATTTCTTGAACATGAATTAATTCAAATTTTAGGTGTTATTTTAGTAAGAAATCATGAGTTTAATTGGTGGTTGCTTGAATTAGTTTAAACAAAATAAAAAATAGGATTTTCCTATAAGCTTTTCAGATTTTAGTTCATTAGAATTTATTTCGGAACTTCGGGTGACTCTGAATTATCTGAACATGAATTAATTCAAATTTTTTGGGTGTTATCCTAGGAGAAAATCATGAATTTAATTGGCAGTTGTTTGATTAAATTCAAACCAAACAAGAATTGAAATGGTTTTAAAAAATATATTTTTGAACATATGATAATCCCCCTGATAAATTGAACAAGCAAATTATTCAATTTTTAATATTGTTAATTTTCATTTTTCTTTATCAGTATGAAAAAGACAAACCCCCATTTTTATAACTTTAAACTCAATAAATTGTACGCCAAGGTCCTTGAAAGATGATAAACATAACTTTCATAAATAATTATCTCTCATATGTAGCTCATTAAGACTTTTTATATATTTAATTAAGTGGTTTTATCATATTTTATGAGCATGGGTTCATATGGAATTTAATTGAATTTCTTTGCTTAACAGATTAAAATGACATTATTATAGTATTTTGAGTATAATAGGAGTTTTAATGGATTAAAATTATGAAATCTTCCAGAGATCTCAATATCTCAATAAAATTTATCTTGAATGAAAGCTTAAAGAAGTATCCTTATTTAAAAAGGAATATCAAAGATCAAATAGGATGTATAGGACTCCAAAATTATCTCAAAAGACAAGATAGTGCTGCTATCACTGAACCTAAATAATGTACAAAGATTTGGCCATATATTGAGATACAGAAGTCATATTGAGAGGAAATTAGATCCGCTGGAAATATAACATCTAGGGCTACAACTTTTCTGTGGACCTTAAGCTCTAATTAGGACACGTAAATATCGTAAAATGTATTACAATCAACGTCAAAATTGGTGTGCTGATTGGTGACAAAAGTCAAATGTGTTTTGCATTTGAAACAAAGTGCATGTGAAAGCAATAAAAAGATAGAAAAATTAAAAATTGATAGGAGACCTTATGAAGATAATGCATCAAAAATCCTCTATAAATAGGAGGGTTTACAAGAGGAGAAGACACCCCTTGGATATTAACTTTAATACCATTTTTCATCTTTCTTTCTTTATTACTGATTTTGCCTCCTTCATGGAAGGCTAAGTTTGTAATTTCGATTCAAGGATTCAAGCTTATTTTCATTTTAACTTTGAGGTCTTGATCTTTGTTTACATGCTTATTAGATTATTTCTACTTTGCTTTACTATATTCTTTAATTTCATTCTTTTAATCAAAGTTTGTTTGGTTGACGTATTTTGATTAATGTGTAATTAATTTTTAATTTATTTTTGATTGGTTAATCATTTTCCAAAAGTTCCGAGAGTAGAAATTAAGTAATTTCATTGAAGGTTTTCATTTTATTACTTACTTCAATTGAATTCTGATTATGAAATTAGTTTAGATCTAATGGAAGATTAAATAGTTACTTGATCTTGTTGATCATAATCAATTGAATCTTGAGAGTTTTCTCAGTGGAGAATTCAAGGAACATTTTAGGGGTTCTGTATGATCTTGGTTGACGAATATAATTCATGATTTTAGTTATTAATGATTAGTTAAGAAAATAACCTCTAAATTCCTTGAGTTGATAATCATTAAGTCAAATTAATTTCATTTTACATTTTGTATTTAGAACCTAATATCAAATCTTTATAAAATTCCCTTTTTCTAACTTTCTCCTAATTTGCTTAAGAATCTTAAATGGTATATGGTAGATGACCTAGGTTGTACCTTATACTATATCATAGTTGGGGAAAATCTAGAAATTATTTTTGGACGTTTGCAACGAGGTTGTCAAAACATGACCAAGGTTATGTCTTATACTGCATTTTTGTTTACTTTTATTTCATTTTGACTTCACTGCGACATCGATAGTTAAAATTGATGTGGTTGTTGGGGAACTTTGGTCCAATTTGGTTGCATTTAATTTCATAATAATTTTTTTTAATTTGTTAGTTTCCTCTTTTCTTTTTGTATAGTTTTTTTATTTGTTTCGCAGATTTTGAAAATTTTCGTATGGTTTGTTCACCCACAGCATGACATACATTTTTTGAAGGGAAATGTCATTCCAAGAACAATTGACACCTTTAGGGGATAAGTAACCCTTAAAATTATAAAATTCCATCATTTTCTATATATTTTCTATTTTTATTTCATTTTATTCAATTTTTGGTGAATATTTGAATACTTATGGATTGAATTTTCATAGTATTTATTCTCATATTTTTAGGATATTTTAGGTGTTTTTTCCATTTCAAATTAGGTTTGTTTGATGTATTTTCATATATATTTTTTATCAATTTAGTTTTATTTTTAGTATTTTGCTTCCTTTTATTTTTTTTGCCAGTGTTGCATGATTAGATGTTATAGGTGATATTGATTACAGTAGTTTTACATATCTAAATTCTAGGTAAGGAAGACTTTTAACAATACTTTTAACATTTATAACTACCTGAGTCATCTCACCATCCTAAGAAGGAGGACTCTTCCTAAGATGCTTGTATAATCAAGCACATATGATTTTGATGTTTGGAATGAAATTTGTTACATAGTTTAAGCATCCTAAAAATCTAGTAATTGTCTTTTTATCTTTTATTTCATTGGAAATTTTTCTGTAAACTCTAATGTTCTTTTAATTGGTGTAATTTGATTGAAATATGTTCATTTTCTTGGCTAATATTGCTAACCTTTTTCTTTTATTATTTCTATAAATTTTTCTAAATGTTGTACATGTTGGTTAATTCCTTTTAAGAATAATAATACATCAGGGAGATTTGGAAGGTCTAGTTAACCCTTCATCTAAGTATTCTTGAATTTCTTTCTTACAGTATTTTAGATATCCTTTATTTATTTGGATTGGTTTGGCTTTAGTTGGTATACTTTTTTCTTCAAATCCTTGTTCATATGATAATTTTTTATATATTTTTCTATAATAAAATGTTGTTGGATCAGTATCACAAATTTCTTTCTACATTCTATCTTCTAAATTTTTTATTTTACTTTAAAGGTTTGATGCTTCTAATTGTTCTTTTATTCTTTATATTGAACTTCTCTATTTAATAGGTATTATTTTTTTATTTATTAATTTAATTTTGTTATAGGGGCTTCTTGTAACAAGTGTGAATATTTTATTTTTGGCAGTTATAGAAATTCAAAGCATATGGGATTTTCTAGTATTATATTTTTAATTATTTCCTTTTCTATTATTTCTAATGCATACAATAATGATAAAAAAAAAGGGTGTCTAAAATTATTTGATTATATATGTTTTTTTAATTATATAAATGAGGTAGTAAAATATATTTTATTTTTACAAATTTTTACATTTGATAATTTATAATTTATTTGCATATTTGAACCATTTGCACTAGTAAGCCTTTTAGTAGTTTTTTCATAATATGTGGTTGAGACTAACCTTATATATAATTCACATCTTTTCCGTAGTCTATTAAAGCTACCATGTTAAATTTTTCTCCTTTTACTATTAAATTGATAAATGGTTTTGACTCTATACTAGTAATTTTTCTACATCCCTTTCTTGTTTTCTTATGATAATTCTCCTTCTAATTTTAGTAGTCTATATTCTAGTGAGATATTTTTCTGTTTTAACTCTAATATCTCTTGTTTGGTATTTTTATTTCATTATGTAATTTTTTATGGAGATTTCTTCTTTAGGTTATTTAAACCTAGCACAAACTTCTTTCATCTCTACTATTTTATATCCTGTGTATTATGCTCTTCCTCTTTAATTAGTTTATTTAATTATTGAAGAAACTCTTATCTTAGTAAGGAATGTTCTAGTCTGTCTATTATTGAAATTAAGGTTGTTGTTTGATCTCTAATTACTACATTTATTGTTTTTTCTTTAGAATTGTCACAACTTCATAGTCCTAGTCTTAAGTAATAATTTTTCTCTTCTATATTTTTTTATTCTCTTAATGAGTCATTATCTAATTGGTATATTTCATTTTCTGAAATAAAATTTATCTAAACTTTTTTTTCTTCAATTTCTGGTTCAAGGCCAAAGTTTATTATTAGTGTTTGTAATTCTTGCTTTAAGTCTTCATTTTTTATTTCATTAATTTTTTCACTTTGAAATTTTTTTGAGTAATGCTTAGATTTTCCACATTTCCAACATACATTTTCTTCTTGATTATTTTTTATATTTTGTATTTTATAGCTATTAATTTGATTATTTTGGATAGGATTTTATTTTTTGCTAAAATTATAGGATTTTTAAGACTTATTGCTCTATTTTTTTTTTACTTTTTTTTTATGTTATTTACAATGAGCTGCTAATGGTTCCATCCCGTATTGATGGCAAAATGTTCCTAATTCTTTCTTACTATTTAATTTTTCTTATACTATTTTGTATTTTAGCATCTGTACATATTTCTATTATAGTATTATTAAGTTTTCCAAATGTTAAATGCTCATATGGGACTTGAGGCCCAAAATGTGATTGAAATTTTTGAATTACTTTTTCAGCAAATATAGACTTGGTAATGTTGCGCAAATCGTTCCTTCCAATAATGTACCAATGCATCCTTTTTTATCATTATTTTTGACATAAATAAATCCTTATATCATCTATAATAAGACATTATTGGGCATCTTAAATTTTCAAATGGTGCTCCTATTCATTCTTTCAATATACTTGAATCTCCAATAAAATTATTAATGATTGTAAATATTAGTAGGGTAGTTGCATTCTCTTCATTTGATTTTATTTTTATACTATTAGCTATTAACTCTTTTTCTTGTGGAGATAAAAATATATTCCATCATCCTTTTAACTATCCCTAAAACCTTGTATTATGGATTGGGCTGCATTCCTATTTAAAATTCTTTTGTTTTATAAGGAGATGTTGTCATAGTCATCTAATACGTTATATTTAATACAGCTTGTTCACTTAGTTCATCTAAATTTCATTTTTCTATGTTAGTGCTTAAGAACCTATTTTGTACAAAATGTGTTCTTTCTTCAAAGCTTACATTGACTACTGTAGGTCTTGGATAATAATTTCTAGTTTTTGGATAATTATTATTTTAAAGTTAATTTTTTTTAATTATGATTCTATTATATTAATCATTTGTTTTTATAAAATTAGTTTTTTAAATCTTTCTTTCATCTTATCAATATCTAATTCTAATGTGCTTTTATGCTTAAATGATTTGAGGGTACTATTAATTTTATATATGAGTTTCTCTATTATCTTTGGACATGGCTTCTAATATTATTGGCACTATTGGCTTCATTCTTATTCTTTATTCTTACTAGTTGTTTACTCATAGTTTTAACATAATATTTGAATAATTTAATTTTTATGTATCTTTTTAATATCCTTTTTCGCTATATTTCCTTTAATACTTGTGTCTTTGTATGGTCCTGCTTCTATAGTTGTGTTTTTTATAACGATATTTTAATATTTTATTGAGGGAGATATTCTGATCCTATTATTTTTCTTGTCAAACTTTTCCAAGTTGTTGTAGTTTTAGTTAAAGGACATATTTTTAAAGTGTTTCTTTTTTCATAATAATTCCAAAGCCAATTCAAGAAATATAAGTTGATTTCATTTTCTTCCATATATTCATAGAATAATTTTCTAATTTTCTTGGTATCTTTTTCTAAAGGTTCTTTAAAAAACCATTGCTTTATTTCTTTATTATATTCTCCTTCAAAATCTTTTCTTATCCACTCCTTATCTATTTTGAAAGGTTCCCCTCGTTTAATGGTGTTTAATATCTATGATGATATTGGAAAATAGTCTAATTTATCCTCATATATAGGGAGTGGTAATTTGACATTTGATTATTGATTCTTGTAATGTCCATATTAATTGAAGAATTATCTATTGAGTGTTTTGAACTTTCTATCTTGTATTGTTGTGACTCTCTTATCTTTACTGATGAAGACTTGCTCATTCTTATTCTAATATCATTTCCTTCTTTTGAAATTATTTTTCTAATTTATGTATCATTGACTTTTGGTTGTTTTATTAAATCTTCTAATAACCATTTTAGAGGAATTTTTATTATTATTTCTTCATGTTTTAATTTATAGGGAACTTTTACCTTAATTCTCTTAAGATTTTCTTCCATTAGAATTGTTTCATCCTTAAGAGCTTCCTAAAATGTTGTCTATTTTTGTCACTTTGTAATAAATTCTATAAATTACTTGATATCTATCACATCTTTTTCTATTATATCATTTGGAATTTTTATATATAATTTTGGAGCTTCTAGAGTATATTCACTTCTTAAATTTATTGAGATGTTTGGATAGAAATTAAAAAATACAGGACCATCATGCCAATTACTTTGTAGGATGGCTATTTGATGCAGAGGTAGAAGGGTGTGGTTCTTTTAGATCAATGGAGGTTGAACTTTGGAGAAGGATGGAAGAGGAATAGATCCGATTTTAAACTTGACTTGGAAGTGCCCCCCTCCTGAGAGGGATAAGCTTCTTCTTCGCCACCATGAGCTGCCATAGATGAGGAGGTTCCTTAACCCCTAGTCTGGTTTTAGAGGAGAAAAAAAGAGAGAAAAGCTCTCAAAATTCTGTGTGGAAAACCCTTAGTTCATTCAAATGAATTATCATATACAAAATTACACAAGTGGAGCCTTTATATAGGCAAAATGAAGAAGGTGCAAAGGGAAGGAAGGGCAGATTTGAATCTGAATTAGGCTTGGATTTTAGCTCAATAATTGTGCCTTCCTTACTTCTCAATGTAGCCTTTAATTCCCAAAAAAGCCCAAGCTACAATATAGGGAAGTTGGGCCCAGATCCTATACATATTGGACCTTCTAGTTCCTAGGACACAAATGGTACCTAAATCCTATTCTAAAATATATAGGGTTAATAGGAGGTGGATTCAGCCAGATCGTGAGTCTCCTAGAGGCTTAAGAAGGTCTCCACCTCTATCTGCAGCTTCTTAGCCCTAGCCATGGTAATAGACCTAATAGGCCTAAGGATCCTGCTTGGAGAATGAGAGTGCTCTAGTGTAGGTCTAGATGTCCCTGAGGATGCCTCTGCATCAAGTCCTCCCCCTTGGAGGGCATTCATTCTCGAATGAGAGTTGTCATCATCTATACTTGGAATGAAAGGACATGAGTAGGTAGGGAAGACTCTTATTAATATAGGGAAAACAAGACTAATACCAGGATCAAATACTAACTTCTTGAATATTCTAAACATTTGTAACAACAAATAGGTAAACATAACCAGTAATAAAAGGTAGATTATATCCAAGAGGCCATAATTATCATCATAAAAAGTATGCACTTGCATTAGTGAGATGATGGCCTTCTCTTGCTTACCTTTTATGGCACTATTAAAGGAAATCACGTGTTCAATTGCCCTAGGTAGTGATGATGGCCAAAACAACTGTGAAGTTACCCTTCCTGGAAAATCTTGGCATGACATATGAGGATGGTTTGAATTGATTACTTCGTAGTGTCTTAGGTGCCTTGATCATGCTATAGTTTGTGGGTGGATAAGTGTTGGTGTAAAATCGTATGAAGGCAAGTGTACCTTATCGTTTTAGAGTAAAGAGTGAGAAAGAGTATCGTCTCCACAAGGATTTGGTTCAAGTATTGAATTCCTTCTAGTCCACTAATTGAACTCAGTTTTAGAGATGCGTAGGCAACGTAAATACGCATGTAGGCAACGCAAGCAGGGAATAATAGCAATAGTGGATCATTAAGTGTATTCAAGATAAAAGGTAGTTGAAGATCGAATTCACAATTATTAATTGAAGATCAATCCCTTGAATCATCAATACTTCACTTAAATTAGGAATACTAATCCCTTAATAATTCCTAATTTGAGTAAGCCTTAAGTTTAAGAATTCAAACGATCTCACAATCGCGAATCTCTATCCCTAAAGCCTTCAAAATTATGTTATTCAATCTCATTTCCAATTCTAAAACCAATTTTCTAGTTGCGAAGAAGAATTTTGATTCAATTTATAAGTGGGCAAGTCATAGAAGCATTAAGCAAAGAGATGAATAATCAACTTTAAGGAAAAATAATCGTGAATACATATAATGTATTGGGGTTACATAGGTTCTAATACAACCCACTTGGGAGGAGGAGGATGGACCTAGTTGGAGGTAGGATTGAAGCTCAAAATTCAGGGCAGTTTTGGGAGCTCCTCAAATTGTGTTCAATGTAGCACAAAATTGTGCATAAAAATGAAAAGAAGAGGAAACATAAATTTGCAGAATGTAAAGAGGGAATTGGGGAAGGTGATTGCAAGAATTAAAGGCTGGAAATAAAGTGCAGAAATGGAAGAAAGGGCAAAACGAAAATGACCCAAAATTAAAGGGGAAAGGGGCAAAAAATTAAAGCATAAACTAAGAACCAGAATTGTAAATTGCAAGAAGGTAAATGGCAGAATGTAAATTGCAGAAAATTAATTCCTAAGCTAGGCGCCACTCCACTAGCTAGAGGAAGCTAGGAAGATAAGCCAAGTTCCACCATATTTGAGGCTCCAATGATAAGGAAAAGGGTCTTAACCTCAAGAACAAGCAAGAGGAGAAGAAAGAGAAGAGAAAGTTGCTCTCTCAAGGGAATTTCGGATTCCAATATCATAAAATGACCAAAGGTGCCATTTGCTTACATTAAGCCCTTATTTATAGGAAAAAAGGAAGGAGGCTGCTTGGTTGTGGGTTTGGGCTGCCCTTAGCCAACCAAGCTCTTAACCTAAGCCAGTTCCTATTCTAAATAACTTATTCTTATTCCATGTTGGAATAAGCTATTCTCACTTTTACAACTTAAAGAAAAATACAACCAAATTAAAATTAGGAAAAATTTCAGTTTTATTATCCTTAAGCTAAAAATTTCTCTTGAAAGCTAATTTCCATGCTCACATCAAAATGCATTATGATAAATCAAACAATGAGTCATGCTAGAAAAATGATGAGATAACCAATTATAACTATGTGGCACATAAGGTGAGGATCCTAAGTGAATTAATCTAGTCACACTATCCTTATTATGCAATATAATAATGGTGCCCCAAGTACCCATGGATGATTAAGAAGATGGGGTTTCTATGAGGGAAAACTCTTGACCTCCTCCTAAATGAAATGGTTCTTTAATTATAAGTGTGGAAAGAAACACCAAGCCCTACCCCAACAGTAATGTCCAAGGTAATAGGAATGATAGGAAGAGGTTTCCTAACTAGGAGGATCTTCCTTACCTCATCCTTTCCTACAAGCCTACCCTCACCCTCTTTTATAAGAGAGGTACACTCCCCACTTACCTTTCCTTCTATCTTTCTCTTTTTATTTTTAAAATTTTTTCATTCTCTTATTTCTTCAATTACTTTCTTTTTCAAACCCTGTTTCTTAGCCTCTCTTTTTTGGCTCATATTCATCTGGTCTTGATAGACTTCACTAGGGACAAAGGTACTAAGGTAATTCTTTGGGAGTTGAATTGGAAGGAATACACCTATTGATATAACCATCATGATGGACATCCCTATCATATTGCCATGACCTTCCCAATAGCACATGGCTGGCCTCCATGGGGACAACATCACAAGTAACATTATCCTTATACCTCACAATTATGAATGTGAGGAGGACTTGCCAATCAACCAACAAGTCTCCATTATCACTAAGTCATTGAAGCTTATATGGCTTAGGATGTGGGGTGATTGCTAGCCCTAGCTTGGTAACTAGCCTAGTAGTAGCTACATTAATGCAGCTACCCTCATCAATAATTAAGGAGCAAGTCTGCCCCTTGATTGAACATCTACTATGGAAGATGTTCTCTCTTTGAGTCTTTTCCTCCCTTTTAACGACACTTCCTAGCAACCTCCTAACCACTTGGAGATCACCTTCAAGGGTATACTCTAAGGCTTCACTATCAGATGAGGAGGAAGATGAACTAAAGTCTTTGGATTCTAAGGATGAATAATTACCATTGTCCTTAAGGACCATGGTATTTTTCTTTGGGCATTGAGAAGCGATGTGCCCCTGATAAGCATAGATTTCATAAATAATTATCTCTCACTTTTATCTCATTAAGACTTCTTATATGTTCAATTAAGTGATCTTTGTCATATTTTATGAGTTTGGGTTCATATGAAGTTCAATTGAATTTCTTTGCTTACCCGATTAAAATGACACTATTATAGTATTTTGAGCATAATAGGAGTTGTAGACATCCAAAAATCATGAAATCTATATTGAATGAAAGATTAAAGAAGTGTCCATATGTACAAAGCAAGATCAGATTCTAAATTGGATGTTTAGGACTCCGAAATTATCTCAAAAGATGAGATAGTGTTGCTGACGTGGAATTTGAACAGTGTGCAAAGATCCGGCAATATCTTGAGATATAGAAGTCATATTGAGATGAACTCAACTTTTTTGGATAGCTAAGATCCAGGGCTACAACTTTTGTTCAGAAGTCAAGCTCTAACTCGGACATGTGAACATCCGAAATTGCGGTGCAAGAAAGTCAAAATTGTTGTGCTCATTGGTGGCAAAAATTCAAAAGTGTTTTGCAATTTCAACAAAGCCCATGTGAAAGCAAGAAAAGGGTAGAAAAGTAATATCCTAGTTGGTGACTTTTTGAAGATGATGCCTCAAAAATCCTCTATAAATAGAAGGGTTTGCAAGAGGAGACACACACCAATTTTGGAGATCAACTCCAATACCATCTTCTTTCTTTCTTTCTTTCTTTCTTTCTTGTTAGTTTTGCCTCCTTCATGGAAGGCTTAAGTTTTATTTCTTGTTAGTTTGCCTCCTACATGGAAGGCTTAGTTTTTCTTTATTGTTAGTTGCCTCCTACATGGAAGGCTTAGGATTCATTTCTTGTTAGTTTTGCCTCCTACATGGAAGGCTTAGGATTTATTTGTTGTTAATTTGCCTCTTTCTTTGTTGTTAGTTTTCCTCCTTCATGGAAGGCTAGGTTTGTAGTTTCAATTCAAGGATTCAAGCTATTTTCATTTTAACTTTGAGGTCTTGATCTTTATTTACATGCTTATTAAGTGGTTTCTACTCTGCTTCACTATATTCTTCAATTTTATTCTTTAATCAAAGTTTGATCGGTTGACGTATTTTGATTAATGCATGATTGATTTATAATTGGTTTTTGATTGGTAAATCACTTTCCAAAAGTTTGAAGAGTAGAAATTAAGTAATTTAATTGAAGGTTTTCATTTTATTACTTACTTCAACTGAATTCTGATTGTGAAATTGGTTTAGATAAAAGATTAAGTGGTTACTAAATCTTGTTGATCATAATCAATTAAATTCTGAGAGGTTTCTCAGTAGAGAATTCAAGGATCATTGTAGGGGTTCCAGATGATCCTAGGTTGATAAACACAATGCATGATTTTAGTGATCAATGATTAGTTAAGAAAATAGCCTCTGAATTCCTTGAGTTGATTATTGTTAAGTCAAATAAATTTCATTCTGTATTTTGCATTTAGAACTTCATATCAGATCTTTCCAAAATCCCCTTGTTCTAACCTTCTCCTTATTTGCTTAAGAATCTGAAATGGTCTTTGGGAGATGACCTAGGTTGCACCTTATACTATACCAATAGTTTGGGGGAAATCTGGAAATTATTTTTGCACGTTTGCGACGAGCGTGTCAAAATTTGGCGCCGTTGCCGGGGACCATTTTAATTTCCTAGGCTCATTTAGGAGTTTGTATAAAAATTTTAATCTTTCTAACAATTGTTTTTACTTTAGGTATATCATTCTTGGATTTTCTGTATGAATTCACCTTTTTGTGTATGACCCGATCCAACCCTGAAAATTTATATGCATATGATCCTGAGATTGATAGAACATTCCACCATTTGAAAAGAGCACATAGAAGGCATTCATCCAGTAATAACCAAGAAAGTAACAGTAGTGATTTTTCATCTTTAAATTTTGATAGTTTTAAATATTTTGCTAAGAACATGGCTGATAGAACCTTAAAAGAATTAGCTGCACCTGATGTTGCTTATCAACCATTGTGCATTCAATACCCTGATATTGATGCACCATTTGAACTGAAGTCTGGACTAATACATTTGCTACCTAAGTTTCATGGCCTTGCAGGTGAGGACCCTCATAAACATTTGAAGGAATTTCACATTGTGTGTTCCACAATGCGGCCACAAGGAATTCCAGAAGATCATATCAAGTTGAAGGCATTTCCTTTCTCCTTAAATGATGGAGCCAAGGACTGGTTGTACTATCTACATCCAACATCTGTTACAAGCTGGAATGATATGAAAAGATTATTCTTGGAGAAATTCTTCCCTGCATCCAGAACGGCAGCTATCAGAAAAGAGATTTGCGGCATCAGACAGAACTCCCAAGAAACTCTCTATGAGTATTGGGAGAGATTCAAGAAACTATGCGCCACTTGTCCACACCATCAAATCAGTGATCAATTACTGATTCAGTATTTCTATGAAGGACTCATGCCAATGGACAGAAGCATGGTTGATGCAGCTAGTGGTGGAGCACTTATGGACAAAACTCCTACAGCAGCTCGAGATTTGATTGCCAACATGGCAGAAAATTCTCAGCAATTCAATTCTCGAACTAATTCCTTGTCTAAAGGAGTCCATGAAATGACCACCAAGACAGACCATACACGATTGGAGAACAGAATTGAAGAACTAACCTCCATCGTAAGACAGTTGGCCATCGGACAACAACAGCAACTTAATGTTGTTGACAAAACCAAAACATGTGGCATCTGCACTTCTGCAGATCATCCTACTGATGCATGCCCAACATTGCAAGAAAGTGAGACACCTGAGGCTACAGTAAATGGTATTTTTGGCACAGGACAACAATACAGGCCTCCTCAACATTATCAGCAACAGAAGTTTGAACCACCTTCTGGAACATACAATCCTAGTTGGAGAAACCATCCTAACTTGAGATATGGTCCTCCACAACAACAAAGGATTCAAACATCTGACTCCCAAAATAAATACCAACCACCGCCATTCAGACAACAACAACAGCATATGCAGCAATCTGTACCCTCTAATGCTTCTGAACCCTCTCTTGATGATTTGATGAAGCAATTAGCAACCAACAATCTTCAGTTTCAACAAAATGTAAGTTCTACCATTCAGGATTTACAAACTCAAATTGGGCAGTTGGCTACCACTGTCAACCAATTGAAATCTCAAGGTTCTGGTCAACTACCTTCTCAACCTGTCATAAATCCCAAAAGTGTGAATGCCATGACCTTGAGAAGTGGGAAGAAAGTGCAGACAGACCCTACAATTTTAAAGCAACAAAGCTTCAATCAGACTAATCCACACCAAAAAGAAGCATTTATCTCCACACCGGGAGACATCTCTGATGAGCCATCTGAATCAGAGGGAAAGTCTGATGAAAAAAGTACATCAGCCTTCGATAAGACATCGAATGATCAACAAAAAGAAGCTTTCCATAAACGATCTGCACTTGAAGCATCTGATGAGAAGAAAACCCCAAATTGTGCTGATCAGAAGGTATCTTTACCTTTTCCAAATAGAATGGTTCAATCCAAGCCCAATGTTCATGCAGAATTGGATAAGGAGCTTCTAGATACTTTCAGGAAAGTGGAAATCAACATACCACTTCTAGATGCTATCAAGCAAATTCCCAAATATGCCAAATTTCTAAAGGACCTGTGTACGCATAAGAGAAGACTCAAAGGGGATGAGAAGATCAGTGTGGGACGCAATGTTTCTGCCTTAATTCAACCCAGCCTCCCTCAGAAATGTAAAGATCCAGGAACTTTCACCATTCCTTGCACAATAGGAAACTCTACATTTGGTGATGCATTGCTGGATCTAGGTGCTTCCATTAATGTTATGCCCTCATCAGTTTATAAATCTTTGAATCTGGGAGAACTGAAGCCAACTGGTGTGGTGATTCAATTAGCCAACAGAAGTACAGCACATCCAGCCGGAGTACTTGAAGATGTGCTAGTTCAAGTGAATAAGCTGATCTTTCCAGCTGACTTCTACATTTTGGATATGGAAGATGAGTCATCCATCAATAGAGCAACCTTGATCCTAGGGAGACCTTTCCTCAAAACTGCAAAAACAAAGATAGATGTGCATACGGGGACTCTCTCTATGGAATTTGGAGATGATATCATCCAATTCAACATATTTGAAGCCATGAAGCATCCCATAGAGAATCATTCACTCTTTCAACTTGATGCCATAGACCTTCTTGCGGATGATTATTCTATTGACAATCTACTTTTTAAATTTTTTGATTTTGATTTAGATTACTTAGATAATTTTACTTGCACATGTGATGAATTTGATTCATGTATTGTGTGTTCCAGGATTAATGCTGCAGACCAACCTTCGTTGAAAGATGACATGTTAGATGCAAGTGTTGCAGACATTTCAATCTCATATAGATCTCTTCCTTCCATAATACAACCACCTCCTTTAGAGTTGAAGCCTTTGCCTGAACATCTAAAGTATGCTTATTTGGGGGAAAATGAGAAGCTTCCTGTCATTGTAGCAAAGAACCTTCTACCACAACAGGAAGAAAGGTTACTGCAAACCTTAAAAAGCCATAAACAAGCAATTGGATGGACTTTGGCTGATATTCCAGGTATTAGCCCATCTACTTGTATGCATAGGATACTGCTGGAGGAAAACACCAGACCTGTTAGACAACCACAAAGGCGTTTGAATCCAACCATCCTAGATGTGGTAAAGAAGGAAGTAGGTAAGCTTTTGGCAGCTGGTATCATCTATCCCATCTCAGACAGTGATTGGGTAAGCCCGGTGCAAGTAGTTCCTAAGAAGACTGGCATGACTGTAGTCAAAAATCACAATGATGAACTAATCCCTACCAGAATACAAAACAGTTGGAGAGTGTGCATAGATTATAGGAAGCTTAACCAAGCTACTCGCAAGGATCACTTCCCTTTGCCCTTCATAGACCAAATTTTGGAAAGATTAGCAGGAAAATCTCACTATTGCTTTCTGGATGGTTTTTCAGGTTATTTTCAAATACATATAGCCCCAGAAGACCAGCATAAGACCACCTTCACTTGTCCTTTTGGTACTTTTGCCTATCGAAGGATGCCCTTTGGTCTATGCAATGCCCCTGGAACCTTTCAAAGATGCATGGTAAGCATTTTCTCTGATCTCTTAGAAAGTTGCATGGAAGTGTTTATGGATGACTTCACTGTATATGGTTCTTCTTTTGATGCATGCTTAGAAAGCCTTTCTAAAGTTTTGGACAGATGCATTGAGACTAACCTGGTTTTGAATTTTGAAAAATGTCATTTCATGGCAACAGAAGGTATAGTCTTAGGACACTTGGTATCTAGCAAAGGTTTAGAGGTTGATAAGGCCAAGATAGACATTATTACTTCTCTACCTTACCCCACTTCTGTGCGAGAAGTACGTTCTTTACTTGGTCATGCAGGTTTTTACAGAAGATTCATCAAGGATTTTAGCAAGATTGCACAACCTCTTTCTAAACTACTACAAAAAGATACCAAATTTGTGTTTGATCAAGCATGCAAGGATTCATTTGATGAACTAAAGAAGCGGTTGACAACCACTCCCATCATTCAACCACCTAATTGGACGCTTCCATTTGAATTAATGTGTGATGCATCCAATTATGCCCTTGGTGCTGTACTGTCTCAAAGAGTTAGCAAGAGATCTCATGTCATTGCATATGCCTCTCGCACACTTGATGCAACCCAATCAAATTACACAACTACTGAGAAGGAGCTTTTGGCAATTGTGTTTGCATTAGATAAATTTCGCTCCTATTTGCTTGGATCTAAAGTTATTGTCTTCTCTGACCATGCAGCTTTGAAATACTTGCTGAAGAAGACAGATGCTAAGCCAAGACTGATTCGTTGGATGCTTCTGTTGCAAGAATTTGATTTAGAGATTAAAGACAAGAGTGGTGCAGAGAACCTTGTAGCAGATCATTTAAGTCGGATCCAGCAACCTTGTGAAGAAACTTCAATTGCAGATTCATTCCCAGAAGAGCATCTCTATCAATTGCACGGGAAAGATCCTTGGTATGCAGATTTGGTAAACTATCTGGTTGCTAAAGAAATACCCAAACACTTCACCAAATCGCAACTTGCCAAGTTGAAAAGTGATGCCAAACACTACATATGGGATGAACCATACCTTTGGAAGACATGCAGTGATCAAATCATTAGAAGGTGTGTTCCAGATCATGAAGTTCAGTCTGTACTTACCTTTTGCCATTCCCTAGCTTGTGGTGGACACTTTGGGCCACAACGGACAGCTAGAAAAGTACTAGACTCAGGCTTTTATTGGCCTACAATATTTCGTGATGCACACAGATTATGCATAACTTGTGAGCAGTGCCAAAGAATAGGGAGTATTTCGCGCAGAAATGAGATGCCCCAACAACCACTTCTCTTTTGTGAGGTATTTGATGTATGGGGTATAGACTTTATGGGTCCATTCCCTGTCTCTTTTGGCTTTGTTTACATTCTGCTAGCTGTTGATTATGTTTCAAAATGGGTGGAGGCAAAAGCCACCCGTACTGATGATGCTCGAGTTGTTGCAGATTTTATCAGGTCTAACATTTTTAGCAGGTTTGGCATTCCTAGAGCTCTAATTAGTGACCAAGGTACTCATTTTTGCAACCGCACAATGGAAGCCCTACTCCGCAAATATGGAGTCATGCATAAAGTTTCCACCCCATATCATCCTCAAACAAATGGTCAAGCTGAAGTTTCTAATCGAGAGATCAAGAAAATCTTAGAGAAAACAGTTCAGCCTAACAGGAAGGATTGGAGCTTGCGCCTTGTTGATGCATTATGGGCATATAGGACAGCTTACAAGTCACCCATTGGCATGTCTCCCTACAGGATTGTCTTTGGTAAAGCATGTCATCTTCCAGTTGAATTAGAGCATAGAGCATTTTGGGCAGTAAAGAAATGCAACATGGATCTAGACCAAGCAGGAATCCATAGAAAGCTTCAATTGCAGGAACTTGAAGAAATTCGATTAGAAGCATACGAAAACTCCAAAATTTACAAAGAAAAGGTCAAAGCTCTTCATGACAAAAAGTTGGCAAGAAAGGAGTTTTCCGTTGGACAAAAAGTTCTCCTTTTCAATTCTCGGCTAAAGCTTATGCCTGGTAAGCTACGCTCTAGATGGTTAGGACCATTTGTAGTTACTAATGTTTTTCCTTATGGTGCAGTGGAAATAAAAAATGAGGTAACTGAAAATATCTTCAAGGTGAATGGACATCGTCTTAAACCATTTTTCGAAGGTTTTCAAAAGCACACGGTAGAAGAAGTGCATTTGCACAATGCCACATACCTGCAATAAATTCAAGAGAAGTCTCTCTCTCTCCCTCTCTCTCTCTCTCTTTCTCTCTTTCTCTCTCTCTCTTTCTCCCTCTCCCTCTCTCACATTCCTCGCTTATAAGTTTCAACTAATCTCTCAACTTCCTTCTTCACCTCTTAAATCATCCCAACTATTACACCACATTGAGCTTGCAGGAATAATAACTTGAGTGTTTTAAGAAAAAAAAAATGGAGAAAGCTCTCACCAGGATCAAAATTTTGTTCCCTACTCTCCCCAGAAATTTTCTTAAAGACATTTACAATTGCAGACTTGAACGATTGAGAGCATTAACACTCTTAGGCCTTCCAGAAGATGTCCGTTGGATCATTGAAGCTAAGGTACGTCTAGCAGGTGAATTTCAAGAATCATTTGTTAAAAACATGCCAGGTATGGGAAGAAGTTCCTATGCAAAGAAGAGAAGGGCAAAAAGAATTGGAGTTTGCTACAGGTGTGCAAGATGGACCTGTAACACAAGATGCAAGAACCCTGGAATGGTTTCAAGAAATCGAGAGGACAAAATTCAATTCATAAAGGATGGACTGAGTAAGGAGTCATTGGATGATATCATTCAGACTCTTGAGACGCATCCTAGTGGGCATGTACAAGGAGTCCTTCTTGATTTGTTTGAACTGTTCCGTAAGGAAAAAGCACGTTATAGTCTTGGGAATCTGACTTTAAAAGACCCTGTTGTCAGTTTACAAGAAAACTGAATGGGAAGCACATCCTCGACTCTTAGAAGGCGTTTCAGCCGTTACTGGACGTAAAACCAGAGGAAGATGTGAGCCACAATCACAACTACTGTTCATTCTCATGCGTGTATGTTTGTCATTTACATTGTCTTTTCAATTTATTGGGCCACCGTTTTTTTTGAAATTTTCACCCCTGCTTAAAGTCTTTCCCCTCTGACATTCACCTTTTCCTTGAACCCAAAATTCAAACTTTTGCAACCAAAATTCAAACTTTTGCAACAAAAATTCAAACTTTTGCAGCAAAAATTCAAACTTTTGCTACCAAATCCTGATCCCGCACTATTCAAGCGATCTCCTTGTCTGATATTGAGTCCCTATAAATTATCCACCTCTATGACATATTTTTTCAAAAAAAAAAAAAAAAAAAAAAAAAAGACAGAAACACTGTATATGGATAAGATCAATACTATCTGTGTTTTTGGTGGGTCTAACCTTGGAAAGGATGGAGAATTTCAACATGCAGCTTCTACCCTTGGTAAGGCATTAGCTGCAAGAAAAATCAATCTTGTTTATGGGGGAGGGATTCAGGGTTTAAAAGGATGTGTTGCAGGATCTGCACTCACAAAGGGGTGTAACGTCTTAGGTGTTGGCTTAAAAAATGGGAGCACCTCCTACTTCACCCTGGGTACTGAATTGAAGGTTGCAACCATGCATGACCGTATGAGACACATGTTGGTTAATTCTAATGCATTTATTGCATTACCTGGTGGTCTTGGAACAATGGAAGAAATTTTTACCATTATATTTTGGGCCTATCGGAATTTTCATAAAAAACCTTTGGGCTTATTGAATATTAATGGCTTTTATAATGGTTTGATATCCTTTTTAGATCATGCAGTAGAGCAGGAGTTCATGCCACAATCCATGCGCAACATCATAGTATCTGCTTCAACTGTTGAACAGCTACTTGAGATTTTGCAAAATCCTACATCTGAGCTCAGTCAAGCAATGCAGCTGGTGAACCAACCAAATCAGGATGGCAGAGATAAAAGAGAACCAGATACCACTCTTCGGTTATAACTTTTCCTTACTTTGATGGTTTTCTTACATTTCTTTTCCTGTTATATGAAATTTCATCTAAGACATTGGGGACAATGTCTTGGATAGGTTGGGGGGAAGATGGTCCGATATCTAAAATTAAAAAAAAAAAAAAACAAAAACAAAAAAAAAACAAAAAAAAAACAAAAACAAAAAAAAAACAAAAAAAAAACAAAAAAAAAAATTAGGTTAGATTCATAAACTTACTTTGAGTAAGATGGCTGAGTAAGGAGTTACACTTGACTCTTGATACGCATCTTATGATTTTTAAAAAAAAAAAAAAATTTTGAATGTGGAAGTATGTTTTTCTTTAGATTTCATAAAATAATTGAAGCAAAATGATTTACATTTCGAGATTAATTAGTTTGGCAACACATATTTGAACTGGATAGATTAGATTTCATAAATATATTACCTGTGAGATTTTGAGCCTTATTATTATTTTCTTTCTTGTGTGATTTTCATCCATGGAATATGTTACTTCAGAACTTGCATTGATTCTTTTTGAAGCTACATTTTCACATGATTTGTACAAAAATGATTGAGGCACTGTTTTTCTTGAACAAACCACTTGGCCAAATAACTAAACCATATAATTTTATCCTTTGATCAGCCCTTTGAGCCGATTAGCCTTTTCTTCTTTTTAGCTAACCATAAATAAAAAAAAAAAAAAAAAAAAAAAAAAAAAAACAACTTTGTCTGACCATAGAAGGTGAGGAATACTGGATTTATCATACCATAAGTGTTTCAATAAGTGTGGGGGAGATTATTGTTGTGTTCATCAATATCATGGTTGAAAAAAAAAAACTGAAGCAATAAATTAATAAATAAACTATTATTTTGAAAAAAAAAAAAAAAAATTGAAGAAGTGATATCTGTTTCTCACACTTGCACTTACAATCAATTCTCAATCCTTACCATTTTCCTTGGTCTAACATTGTATCTCTTCAATATATCATTTCATCTTTCTAATCCCGTTAGAACCAAAATAAAGACCTCTTGATTTGTGCATTGCATGTGTACATAGTAGTAGAGAAGTAGAAGATATGCAAGCCTATGATAGTTCATCTTTCATGGATTGAATTTGAGAGAAACACTTACCAAATCAAACACTTGAGAGATTCAGAGTATATCATGTGAGGTTTTATCTTTCTCAATCTATGTTTTTCAAATTAAAGTTGCCTTTCTAAGTAATTTCAAAAATGTGATGAAAGAATGCTTCATGAAATTTTGTGAATTCTTGAGAAATCAACTCAAAACTTTGATGTTCTTTCAAAAAAAAAAAAAAAAAAAAAGAAAAAAAGTCACCAATCCTTAACTTAAGTTTGCCCGAGACGTGCAAAAGATAAGTGTGGGGGAATTTGATAAGCATAGATTTCATAAATAATTATCTCTCACTTTTATCTCATTAAGACTTCTTATATGTTCAATTAAGTGATCTTTGTCATATTTTATGAGTTTGGGTTCATATGAAGTTTAATTAAATTTCTTTGCTTACCCGATTAAAATGACACTATTATAGTATTTTGAGCATAATAGGAGTTGTAGACAACCAAAAATCATGAAATCTATCTTGAATGAAAGCTTAAAGAAGTGTCCATATTTACAAAGCAAGATCAGATTCTAAATTGGATGTTTAGGACTCCGAAATTATCTCAAAAGATGAGATAGTGTTGCTGACGTGGAATTTGAACAGTGTGCAAAGATCCGGCCATATCTTGAGATATAGAAGTCATATTGAGATGAACTCAACTTTGTTGGATAGCTAAGATCCAGGGCTACAACTTTTGTTCAGAAGTCAAGCTCTAACTCGGACATGTGAACATCCGAAATTGCGGTGCCAGAAAGTCAAAATTGTTGTGCTCATTGGTGGCAAAAATTCAAAAGTGTTTTGCAATTTCAACAAAGCCCATGTGAAAGCAAGAAAAGGGTAGAAAAGTAATATCCTAGTTGGTGACTTTTTGAAGATGATGCCTCAAAAATCCTCTATAAATAGAAGGGTTTGCAAGAGGAGACACACACCAATTTTGGAGATCAACTCCAATACCATCTTCTTTCTTTCTTTCTTTCTTTCTTTCTTTCTTTCTTGTTAGTTTTGCCTCCTTCATGGAAGGCTTAAGTTTTATTTCTTGTTAGTTTGCCTCCTACATGGAAGGCTTAGTTTTTCTTTATTGTTAGTTGCCTCCTACATGGAAGGCTTAGGATTCATTTCTTGTTAGTTTTGCCTCCTACATGGAAGGCTTAGGATTTATTTGTTGTTAATTTGCCTCTTTCTTTGTTGTTAGTTTTCCTCCTTCATGGAAGGCTAGGTTTGTAGTTTCAATTCAAGGATTCAAGCTATTTTCATTTTAACTTTGAGGTCTTGATCTTTATTTACATGCTTATTAAGTGGTTTCTACTCTGCTTCACTATATTCTTCAATTTTATTCTTTAATCAAAGTTTGATCGGTTGACGTATTTTGATTAATGCATGATTGATTTATAATTGGTTTTTGATTGGTAAATCACTTTCCAAAAGTTTGAAGAGTAGAAATTAAGTAATTTAATTGAAGGTTTTCATTTTATTACTTACTTCAACTGAATTCTGATTGTGAAATTGGTTTAGATAAAAGATTAAGTGGTTACTAAATCTTGTTGATCATAATCAATTAAATTCTGAGAGGTTTCTCAGTAGAGAATTCAAGGATCATTGTAGGGGTTCCAGATGATCCTAGGTTGATAAACACAATGCATGATTTTAGTGATCAATGATTAGTTAAGAAAATAGCCTCTGAATTCCTTGAGTTGATTATTGTTAAGTCAAATAAATTTCATTCTGTATTTTGCATTTAGAACTTCATATCAGATCTTTCCAAAATCCCCTTGTTCTAACCTTCTCCTTATTTGCTTAAGAATCTGAAATGGTCTTTGGGAGATGACCTAGGTTGCACCTTATACTATACCAATAGTTTGGGGGAAATCTGGAAATTATTTTTGCACGTTTGCGACGAGCGTGTCAGCCCCCTACCTAGACACTTGAAACATTTGACTGAGGACTCTTTTCTTGAAGGTAAGTTTTGAGTTTTGACCTTAGACTCTTTGGAGTATTTGGTATCTTTAAACTCCTTAAGTGTGAAACTAGAATCCTTTTTCTTGTTTACCCAAGTGTCTTGTGTAGATGATTTATATGCAATGTATTTATCTTTACTACTCCTGTTTATTTTATCTTTTATGTTTATAGCTTGGTGGTACATATCATTAAGGTTTTGATATTGATGGAGTTCTACCATATACTTGATGTCATGCCTAAGCCCATCTAGGAACCTAACCATGGTGGCTTCCTCACTTTCTTTCTTAATTGGCCCTAATCATTGCCGTAAACACCCATTTATGTTTGAGGCCCCCCAATTGTTAAAATTAATCAAGAAACCAACACTAATTTAAATAATAAATAATAAGTATTAATAAAATAGAAAAGCAGGAAAATAAATGAGCACAAAAAAGGGAATAAATAGAAAATAACGAAAGAACAACAAAAAATGAAAATAAAGAAAAAAGAAGAAGAAAGAAAAGAAAAATAGAAAAAAAGTAAATAAAATCTGAAAAATAAAGAATAAATAAAAAACAGAATTAACAAAAGTTTATAGAAACAATAAAAAAATTGAAAATTGAAAAATAGTACTAGAAAAAATCTTTAAAATAGAAAAAAAGAAGAAAAATAAAAAATAAAAGAAAACAGGAAAAAAACTTTAATAATTAATAATAAAAATAAAAAACATATTTTAAAAATTAAAAAATATATATATAATAAATAAATATAAAATAGGAAATTAGAAATGGATATATCAAAAACGAAAAACAGAAATTCAAAACAAATCTGAAAACTGAAAAAACGAATTAACAAAAAGAATAAACAAATATATAAACAGAAAGGACGGAAAAGTGGAAAAAAACAAAAAACTAACCCAAAAACATAAAACTTAACAGAATATAAAAATGCATGCGTGCATGCATGGAAGGGGACTTTTTTGGAAATGGGGTTCTCTAACGTCAAGGGAGAGCGCTTGAGATTCTGGCAGGGGGAAGTCTGCTTCGCTAGGGACTCTCTGGTAGGGAGGTGAGAGAGGAACGAAGGCTCAGGATTCCCTTTTTCAAGAAGAGCACGTCTCGGATCAAGGGAAAAGAAGGAGAGAAAACAAAGGCCTCTCTTTTATGGGTTTTTCTCTTTCGGATCTTTCATCTTGGAAGAAGTTTGGCCCGAATCAGGGTCCCTCTGGCTGCTCCAAGAATCTCTCAACTTTACCAAGCTCAAATCGTTTCTGGCTGTGGACCAATTTCCCAAAGATCAAATCCAATCTCCAGAGCTAAGAGTTCTTGTGAGTTCACCTTAGCCAGGTCAGTATAAGCTTTGGCTTTTAAGCGTTTATATTAGCATGATCCTCTTAATGTTTGTTTTGCTTAGTTGATAAGCGTATGATCGCTGGTAATGGGAAACAGGGGATGCATTAAACCTCAATCTCTAGGATAAAACTGGGTTTCGAATGGTTAAATAAATCTGCCTGAATCAAATCATATTTGCTTGGTGAATATGCATGGGATTCATTCTGCTGCGGCTGAAAATAAAATGAATTAGCGAGAAGCATTACTATTCACATAACCAAGTAGGTCATATGATAGAAAACCAGTTATCGTCCCTTGCCCAATCCTGAAAAAAAAGAGTTAGTCATAATAAGTTATTAATACTTGAGTAAGGCTTGAATCCTCTGATCAAATCATCTCGCTCCATAGAGTAAGGTCACTTGTATATGTTGCTGTTAGAGACCACTTAAATGTAGAAATCTATGTGTTGGTGGCACCAAGAATGGGTCAAAGAATTTCTTATGATAGCAGCACTTCCTAAGTTAATTCTAGGCTTAACACTGAAAAGCACAAGCCAAGAAGAATACGTGAACTGAAAGTCAAGGACAATATGTAACCTTGAGTTTTCAACTCGTCATGGTCACAGTGGCCTCTTATTCAGATTCGTCGATCAAAAGAATGTATAGATAGGATTAGGGGCCATCCTGATGTAGGAGAACATACAGAGAGGATAATGGTTTTAGTGGTGATACACACTGAGTTGCACTTATCTACGACAAAATTCTTGATTCTGGGAGATGATAACTTGAGTCGGTGATGACGGGTTAGTAATAGGATGAGAGGAATTTTCTTTGCAATACTGGTTGTACTCACTGTCTTGCCCACAGTTTAGTTGAACAGGTTGAGTCTACATTCATATGTGTCAGCTAGTGGTGTGTTTGCCGCTGCTATCATTTCCTGGTTGATGGAGTGGGTTTCCATCAGGAGAGGATTCTTACCATGTGAATAGGATCCCTATGGTGATTGGCTTACATACTTTCATTAGGGTGCACATCCAGTTTTCCCCATCTTATATGATCCCATGGAATGCAGACATCGCCCCTCCAATATGTTGAGTAGCTGCTACTGATTATCTAATGTGAGGCTCAAGCTTTGAATCATAGAATCTGCCACGGTTTCAGATTGTCAAGCCTTGACGACCTTGAGGTCCTCACTACCACCTTATATCCTAATATTAGGAGATACTATCACTGGTACTATAAAGAATTCAGCAACATTGGCTGGGTCATTATGCACTTTGTATGCCGCCTCAAATTCATATTGACTTGCCCACCCTCTCTGATAAAGACAGAGGTCATCAACATCTAAGGACTGAAAATGGAGTTGAGCTTTCTACCATTGTCATATACCTGGCATGCTGAGGGACTGGCCCAATTTGATGAGATTCTACAAGAAGCAGATGATGGAAGTGATGCCCCTTCTTCTAGGAGCTGAGACTTCATGTGGGTTATACCAAGTTGAGAATATTTCTACGCTTTTAATCAAGACCTTTACTCTAAGAAGAGCGTCAAACGCATGGGAGAACCCATGATCCACTTAGAACCTATTGCTAATTCTGCGGCACGATCAACCGTCAAGGTGAAAGCTCCTGTTATTAGTGGCTACGTCGACCCTCCATGCAGCGTTGTATGTTAGTGAACACCTACGTCCAGGTCACCAGATATTAATTATTATTGATCATATATCACAAACTTCTGAACTTGGTCTAGTTGGTTGTTGCGTCTAAAGCCGTAGGGGAGGAGTCGGGATCGAATCTCACATGTGGCAATTTTTGTTTTTTTTTCAAGTTTCAAATAAAACTCATCTTAGTTAAAATCCGATCTAGTTTTTCTCTCAAGTTTTAAATCAAATTCATTCGCAATCAAGTACCTTTCAAATCTAGTTCACTTTAAATCAAGTCCAATTCTTACATTCAAATAGAAATCAAATCCTTCTTCTTTAGACAAAATTAATTCTTCGTCCAAAAATCAAATTCCTTTTTTCCAAATCTATTCAAGTTCTTTCTTTCCCATAAAATCAAATTCCGATTTTTTTCAAATCAAGTTAAATCCTTCCTTTCAAGCCAAATTCCTGAAAATTCAAATCAAGCTCATTTAAAGTCAATTCAAATCAATTTCATTTTAAATCAAATACTTTTCAAAATCAAGTTCATTTCTTTTAGTTTAAATCAAGAGAAACCCTTTTTTTTATCTTTGTCATTTCCAAATTAAATTTTTTGATTCTAGGTCTCACGCAATGGACCCTAAACACGAACTGGTAGCTTTTTCTACTGTTTGATGTTTAGGAATTCGTATGGGTCCTAGTGCAGCCGTAGTTGTCTTGGATCCTGTGCATATGTGGGCTGAGGATTCTTCTTAAAATATTTTCAAAATACTTTAGCCATTTTCAAATATTCCTTTTCAAGCGGCTCTGAAGGTCAAGTCTTCGAGTGCCATTTACTTTCAAATACTTCCTTTCGAGAGCACCTCTGAAGGTCAAGCCTTCATAAACTAGAACTACGTAAGCCTTGAGCTTCCCATTGGACCGGGGAATACGTAGGAGCAAGATCAAGTCCTGTCAGGCTAACCTCCATCAAATTATTTATTTTCATGTTAATTAAAGGGATCAAAAAATTTTCAAAATCACACACTCAATTTAAGGGTACCGTTCTTCGAAACAGGCGAGTAGGGTGCTTAACACCTTTCCTACTTGTAACCGACTCTCGAACTTAGCATCTCATCCTCAAGTTAGGTTTTTTCCAAATCTTTTCCTTAAATAAAAATTTTGTGGCGGCTCCACATTAATTCAAATTAAATTCTATTTTCAAAATTTTAGCAAGTTCGTCGTCTCATCGGAATTGCGGTTGCGAAAATTGCAACTTTCACTTTTTTATAATGTTCATCTACACTTCTTGAACCTTAAGAGAGCCTTTGTAACCCATTGTGGATCTCTCTTAAGTAATAAGGAGGTACATGCCTAGCCCTCATGATATGTTTCATTTCTTCCCAAACACTTAAAGGCCTAAACCTTTCTTTATTAAGCTTATCCCGCCACATTAGGGCATAGTCACTAAATTCTAAGGTAGCTAGTCTCACCTTATGTCTTTCCCTAATGCTATGGCTTGAAAATATTTGTTCTACCTTATGCTCCCAATCTAAGTATGCCTCCAAATTGTTCCTTCCTTAGAACCTAGGCATTTTAATCTTAGGTAGTTCTATGGATTCTAAGGTATCCCTACCCCTTAGATTTCTATTCTTACGGCTAACTCTATCATCTAAGCTATCCCTAGAGGAAATCTTACTCCTATGTTCTCTAGAACTATGAGATCTATGCCTATGGGTCCTAGGCCTAAAGGGTTCCCTAGTCCTAGTTGCTTCTCTATGCCCATGATCCCTTACTCTTTCTCCTCTTGGTTCATGGTCATTAGAGGGTAATGCCCTCCTTTATGTGTGTCCTATCTCTTGAGGAAGGCCTTTCTTTTTGGGAGGAGTGTCTTTTCCTTCCCTTAGGATTTATTTGTTCCCCAAAGAAGTTGACATCTTCACCGGATGTATCCTTCTCATGATAATTATCCCCATTCCTAGACCCACTAGTTTCAATTATTCTTTGATTTCTTGGTTGTTTTTTTTTATTTTCTTCTTTCTAGGTGATCTAGTCTTTGTTCTATAGCCTTTGATTGGATTTGAAATACACTTTCTAATCTATTAGACAATTGTCCCATTTGGTTTCTAAGGGATAGTTTGTGGGTACCCATTTGCAAAACAAAAAATTCCTCTCCATACCCGGATTGCTTATCCTAAGAAATTAGATCACACAAATCTAAACATTTAGCACACAATCTAAGGTCTATGGCACACACAACACATAAACACACAAGGGTTAAGTGATTTACCTAGCCCCCTTGACCTTGAAAAATAAGGCAAGGTTAGTGCTACTAAATAGTTCTAAGAAAATTCAAGAAGCACTTAGCACACAAACTAGGTCTAAAGCACACAAACACACAAGAAGCTATAGCTTAACCTTAGGTGAGTATCCTACACCAAGATCCGAAAGTCCAAGTCCTTATTACAAACAACATGGAAAGGTAAACATGCATTACACCATAATTAAATCCTACTACAAATCTCCAGAATTGATAATTCAAATCAATCATAGTTACAAAGGTTCAATATAAAATTAACAATTCAAAAACCACATGCTACTTATTACAAAATGCATTCACTTTGGTCTTCAATTTGGGTTTGCTCTTAGCCTTTCACTTTGGTCTTGAAATTCAAGTTTCAAGCAGTCCGTTGGCACACCTTTCCTTAGGCTTAAGCTTCTTCAAATCCCTAAAAAAATCAAACACAAACAAAACGGACATTTGCTACCCCACTTGGTTAGCGTTAGAAAAAATCAAGTTAAATTTCACTAGTCCTCACCAAGTGTTTATGCTCTCTTCCCTCGAATGCCCTCACCTTACAACCAGCCCTCTCACAACAATTCACTATCACAAATTAGCTTCCAAGTCGATTTGGACTCAAGGAACAAATCAACTCAACTCAGGTGCTCTAGTGATGCTTAGGTGGTGAGTGCTCATGTAAGTAGTTGAAAGGTGACAAAACTTAGAGGAATTTTAAAGACAAGAAAGAAAATATAAAATAAGAAAATTATATTCAAAAGGCACTTAGGTAAGATAAAATTTTAGAAACTAGTAAAGAGACAAATTATAAGTAAAGGCAAGCAAAGAAGGTAGGTACACAAAGAAAATACCTAAAAACTTTAAAGAGTGGCATGCACATGCTCATGAAATGAAAATATGCTATTTGACCAAGCAATTAAGGCATCTATAAAATAAGTAATTAAACCTAATATAATGCTGACCTATGACCTAAATGAAGCATGAACAACTAACACATCACACTCAAGCAAAGCAAAGCAAATGACCTTTATGCAATCCTTTCTCTATATGTTTTTCTTTTGTCTTTTTTTTTCTTTCTAATTCTCTTTTTTTCTTATTCTTTAGTTTTCAGTTTTCTCAAATTATTTGTCATAATTTTGGTCCAAAGTCTAGAGAGTTCAAGTCCTCAATTGTTCCTTGCATTGGATCTTGTTAAGGTCCTAAGTCCACAAATTCATCCTAATGCATTTTGCACTTCATCCTTTGCATAGGTATGGTATTCTAAGTTATAAGTTCTCCAGCTCAGGTCATAAGGTCCAAGGATAAGAATTAAGTGTCTTTTAATTTTATTCAAGAATACACTTGATCCTTTATGTTCAATGACTTCATCATTCATGACTTAAGCTAGAGTTAGCATATAGGATGCATGCACATGATCATGCACTCTTAGGAATTTTTCGAAGGAGAAAATAAAAACATAAACAACTCAAAAATGTATACATATAGAAGGATCAAAACATGAAAAATAATACCTAAACAAGGCTAAAAGAACCAATCTACACAAGAACTTCAAGAACATATGAGATTTTGGTGCCAAAATTTTAATTCAAATCTCAAATTTTTTCTAATTTTTTTTTTGGCAAATCTGAACATTTTAGACCAATCAATTGAAAGATATGAATCATAGAAAGCAAAAAAAAAAGGTTTTACAAATATTAGATTAGAAATGAGCAAGTTATGCATAAATCAAACAAGTTAGGTTCATTTACGCACCAAGATGAACATACTTCAATAATTAGGAGTTAAAAACTTCATTTCAAATCCAAATTATACAAACATTATCATTACAAAAGCTAAAAAGAAAGAAGAAAATAAACAAACAAAAAGAATTAAAATCAGAGATCATTTGACCAATAAAAAATTAAAACTAAAATAGAGACAAAGATGAACTTTCAAATCTAAGAAGAAGCAAGAAAATTAAACCAAATAAAAGCTAGATTTAACCTCCATTGATGGAGCTTTAATACATGTTTATGAAGATGGGTAAGGAGGTGGTTCTTCTGGATCAATGGAGGTTGAACTTTGGAGAAGGATGGAGGAGGAATGGAGCTGGTTTCAAGCTTGACTGGGAAGCGTCACCTCTAGAGGAGGATAAGCTTCTTCTCCACCACCATGACTGCCATAGATGAGGAGGTTCCTCAACCCCAAACCTGGTTTTAGAGGAGAAAAAGTGAGAGAAAAACTCGCAAAATTCCAAGTGGAAAACCCTTAATTCATTCAAATGAATCATCATATACAAAATTACACAAGTGGAGCCTTTATATAGGCAAAATGAAAGAGGTTCAAAATGGAGGGAAGGAGGGGCATATTTGAATCTAAATTTGGCTTGGATTTCATCCCAATAATGGTTCCTTCCTTATTACTCAACAACCTCAAATTAGACCAAAGAAAGCCCAAAAAAACCAAAGCTAAAATATAAGAAAATTGGGCCCAGATCCTATACATATTGGGCCTGCTAGTTCTTGAAATATAAAAAATACCTAAATCATATTCTAAAATCTGTAAGGCCAAATGGAGGTGGATTGGGCTTGAGGGTGAGTCTCCTGGAGGCCCAAGAAGGTCTCTACCTCTGTCTATAACTTCTTAGCCCTAGCCCTGGTAATAGGCCAATAAGTCTGAGGATCCTGCCAAGAGAATGGAAGTGCTCTTGTGCAAGTCTAGATGTCCCTGAGGATGCCTATGCATCACTATTAATGAGTCATTAAATTTCGTAAATCTTATATCTCTTAATATTATAAGTAGGGCATACTAATTCCTAACATATAGTTTGACTTTACTACAACTTGTATAAGTTCTATATGTATTAAGTTATAATTCTTTCCTATATGTTCTTTTACTTTTTTCTTCTTCTTATAATTTAATAGTGTTATTGTTACCTGTACCTAGATAGCTATTTTCATACACATGTATTTCTTCTTCATTTTGAGATCAAAAGTGTTGGATTTTATATACTTCATTTTTCTTAATGATTGGAATAAACTAATTATGTAATCTTTCTTCAATCTTTGCTATCTTTAATTCTGGTTAAGCGTTATTACTATAGGAAGCTTCTTCATTATTTGTTGATGTAAGGTCCCAATAATAGAGGAAGGCCAGCTACGAAAACCTATTGGGCATTATTAGAATAAGGGCCAAGTAGCTACAACAAGAGGTTGAGACCTTCTTGGACCTTCAAGAAGGGCACCCTTAGACCCGATCCATCTCTTCCTTGGCCCTTTACATGGTAAAATAGGATCTAGGTACATTTTATATTTTAGGGACTAACAGACCCAAATATATATAGGATTGGGCCTATTTCCCTGTAATTCTTTGCAGAGCTTTTTGGGTTTGACTTGACCCATTTCTTAGGCTGCCTCAAGGAGGGATGAAGGACTTATTTTAGGCTCCATGAGAGGCCCAATTTGGACTCTCAAAGTTGCTCCATACAGTCATGTCCCAATTTAGACTCCCAAAGCTGCTCTATGCAACCATGTTTCTAGCACCACTTAAGGCCTATATAAGGCACCCTTGTAAGCATTTTTCATAAACTTTGAGTTATAATTGAATTCTATTCAAAATTATGTGAGAAATTCTCTCTTCTATCTCCTTTTTCAGACCAGTTTAGGGTCGAGAATCCTCCTTATCCCTGATGGCCATTATAACATCCTAAAAATGAATACTGACTTTACACTTAAGTCGTTCTTTCAGTTTCATTTTTAGTTTGTTATCTCATGATGAAAAATTCATTTTATAAAATACTTATATGAAAATATGGTAATTTGTTTTAAAAAAAAACTATTTGTTATAAACTGCGAGCCTCGTTGATAGAATAAACTGCTAGACAAATTTTGCACACATTCAAAGTGTTAAGAGCACAAATCGCTTATATTATTCTCTATAATTCTTAATTCACATATAGATAGTTAAATAAACGTGGAATCATATCATACATATCTTAACATAATTGTACATACCATTCAAACATTATATAAGTCTTAGACATATAGGCCTTATCATATAATTATTATAATCCTTAATTTACATTTGTCAAATATACATTACCTATTACTTATTACTAATATTTAGGATGCTTGCATCCTTCTAATCAAAATATCAGCATGATGTGAATTTTCTTCAGATGGGAGTATCTTGCATCTACTTCAATAACATGAATTTCCACCATCATGTACAATATTCGAAATGTTTAGGAAGAAAATGGAAGAAGTAGGGATGAGAAACTAATTTTCTCAGTAGGCTTTCTACTTAGTTCTAATGTCATCACTTTAATCTCAGCCACTTCAATTTATTTCATAAATCATTTCTTGCATAGAAGTTTACTTTTAATTCTTTGAAAACATTTCTCTGAAGTGGATAAATTTTATTCACAAACATACATCCGAGCGCTTAAATATACATTTCTTTTAACATTCATAAACTTTGGGATCACAAATAAGATATTATTTGACATACATATTATTCATTCTTTGGGAAAATCATAAATCTGGTGCCACAAATTAAGGGGAAAATATTTAGACACAAATATGTATTAAAATTTGTCAAACAATATCTTTTCATTGGCTAGACCCCCTTCCTTCTATTTAATTAAGGATATGAGCTCATTCCGGGATGGTTATCACTACCTTATAAGATTTTGAAGAAACTTAAGTCCTCACAGTAGAAGAATTTTTGGAACAACCTTTGTCTCCAAGAAGAAACCTTTGGCTTCTCTATAGTAGGGCTTTTGAGGGCCCTCTAGATTCTAGTGTGCACATGGCACAAAGGGAGTAAGTTACGTTTTCATATAAGTTTTCTTTAGTGATCCCTTAAACTCTTTATGTTCATTTTAGTAGCTTCCAGATAATTATGCATGCTCAAACAAATTCCCAACCAATATGGAATGAACATATAGATTTTAAATCAACATAAACCAATCTCATACATAATCATCATTTCTTACTTATTCATGAGCATTCAAAATTAATAATACAAGTTAGCTAGTGTATCATATAACATTATATCCCAAATACAAGTCCAAACAATTTTCTTAATTCGATTTCTAATGTTGAATCACTCAAGGAACTTATTCCACTCAACCTTCTAAGTTACCTCTCATCCTTTCCTTTTCTCAAGTTTATATTTGTTCATTAAGATTTTTACATCTTAGAATATTAATCTAGGTGGTCAAATGACACCTTTTTAAGTTCTTTACTCCTTGTGTTCTCTTTTGTTCAAGTCTTATGCATGTCCTAATGTATTCTAAATTCAAGTATTAAGTATTTACGAACTTTTACTTATTTAGGACATTTTTTATTAAAATTGGCCGAATGGTAACTCATACATTTGTCTACTTTCTTTTAAATTTTAATTTTTATTATAACATTCTAAGAATTCCTAAGTTATATAAATTAGGATTTTTAAAATTCTTTTCTCTTTATTAACTTAGAATGGCCGAATATAAACTCTAGGGTCCTAATTTCTTCTAATTCATTTCCTTCCTTAATAAGTTAATTTAGATCATTTGAAGTCTAACTCATTCATTTGAATCCAACTTAGATACTTTTATCACTTCCTTCTCATCAAGGTATGCCATGACTGAATTACTTAGTGAACTTTTAACTTCATGTTTAAGTCCTAACCATCCTTCTTAATCATGCCTCTAATAAATCCTTGGAATATGTTACCTTGTGTTCTCCTTTTTACTACCTTAATAATTAGGTCTAATTGAATCTTAAACCTTTAAAATCTCTTTTATTCTAGACCAAATAATATCTAATTAAGACAAGTAGAAAGTAATTAATCTTCTAGGTCAATTTATTCCTAAATGGCCGAATGACCTTCTTCCTCAAATCCTACCTTTCATATACTTTAATTATATTTTTCTTAGATATTTAGGACCGTTATTTGGGCCTAGTTAATGATTGAACTCATTCTTAGTTAATTTAAAACATGGTAGCTGAATTCCAACCTCCTACACTTAGGTTTCCACAATTTCCTTCTTAACCCTAAGATCATTTACCTAACAAAAAATCAATAGGTCTCTTTATCCATCTTAAAACTTTTCTATACTTTAAATTCATTTTATTCACATGAAAAAGGTTCTTAATTAAACTTAATATGAAATTATAACCTATTTTAAGTTAATTAACCACTAAGTTGTCAAATGCTACTCTTGTAGGTTTAGGGTTTCCTTCTCCTAACCCTAGTTTAACTTAAGTTGACCATTTCCTAACACTAGTTGACCTAAGTTGACCATTACTTGTGGACCAAGTTTATAGTTTAGAAATGACTTAGTCTAAGGTAATTTTAGGTCTTTTTACCTAAAACTTAATGGAATGGTTGAATTTCACATTTACTCGTGCTTAAGTTATGGTAAATTTTCTAGTTACTCATTTTAACCTTTCTTGGGATTTTTACCACTTAGTAATTTTTTGGATTTCAGCATAAGCTTACCTAGGCCATATATTCTGAAAATTAACCTTCTAAATATTTATTAAACCTCTAGTTAAATTATTTACTTGCTGAAAATGGTTGATTTATCCTTAATCACATTTTTAACCCATTTTTGCCAAAATCTTTCTAGGGTGGGCGAATGCACTCCTAGAGGTTTTTAACCCATTTTTTATTTGATTGAATTTGTTCAAAGGTTAGTTTAATACCTGATTTCAGAGCTTAATTTACTTAGAAAAATTCTAACCAATTTAAACTATACTTTTGGAGTGGTGGCCGAAAGCCTTCCTTGCTTAGCCAAGGTGATTTCTTCCAAGCTTTCATCTCACACCCCCTTGGTTCAGTGGTGTTATGCTTATGCAGCCCCTCTTGCCTCTGGTCCATGCTTGTTTCGTCCAGGTTGTGATGGATGCTTAGGTGCTGGCCATGATGATTTTTAGGTGCCATACAAGGATTTTTCCACTTTTGGGCTAAAAATTACATCTTTTACTTGGTAGCTTTCTAACTAATGTCCAAAGGGCACCATTGGAACATATTACATAACTTTATTTCACCTCATAACATACATAATCAGAGGTGCAGATCCAGCATAGAAATCATACCAAACTTATTACAAGAGAAAAATCACAAGGTCAAAACTAAATCATAAAATAAGCATGTAAACAACAACATGGCATATTTTAAAACAAAACCCACTGATTAAATTTTTTCTAAGTGCCTTAGAAGCACTTTTAATCAAACAAACTTTGTTTTTCTTTTCAAAAATCACTAAAAATGGGTGGGGCTGATTTTGAATGGTTAGAATACAATTTTAAACTCACAAATGAAAACAAAAG
Organism: Canavalia gladiata; assembly: GCA_037954105.1. Taxonomy (NCBI): domain Eukaryota; kingdom Viridiplantae; phylum Streptophyta; class Magnoliopsida; order Fabales; family Fabaceae; genus Canavalia; species Canavalia gladiata. The sequence goes on along the minus strand of CM075662.1, from coordinate 17,970,128 downwards.
AAGACACATAGATCTTGGAGAAAAGATGCATGAAAGAAAACAAACACACCATAAAAAGACAAGTTAGAAGCATAAAAAGACAAGTAGAAGGATCCTACTTGTTGAAGAGCTCCTTATTGCTTGTGGGGCTTTAAGGGCTGCCTTGGGTCCCTTCTTGTCTGCTCTAAACATGGACAAGTGATGGTGTGGGGCTTTGGTGTTTATCGCCTTAATCTAGCTTAAGTTTTAAAGATGAAGACTTAGTCTTAAAGGTGTAGGTTTCGGGTGATTTGAGGTAAGGTGAGTTTAGAGAGAATGGAGAGGATTTTGATATGTGTTTAGGCTTAAAAATATGAACCAAATGGGTTCCATGGGTCCCAAAAGAATTTGGCCACTTATGGGCCAAGTGAAATTATTTTTGCACTTAGGGGTGTTTTAGTAAATGTGCCTAAATTTTTCCTATTTTTCAAAATAAATTAAAATTTAAGGAATTATCCTTTAGGTTTAGATTAGTATTAATTAGGCTGAGTTTACCTCTAATTATGATTAATTTAGCCAAGCATGCTTTACTTTTAATTAACCAAGGTTAATTAGTCTTAACCATGGTTAAAGGAACCTTTTTACTATTCACTTTTGTCTTTTTGTGGAAGGCTTGGTTGACTTGAGTTTGGTGACTCATCATCACCTTTTCTAGCTGTTGATTTTTGTGCATATTGGTGTGGGACCCACTCTTGGCTTGCTTATCACATTATCTTGCCCTCTGGCCTTATAGGGACATTTTCATAATTTTTCTCAACATTGCTGAAAAATTTTCCAAATTATCCCTCTGACATTTCTAAGACTTTTTGGTTTGTTCCCAAGTTAATATAAGATCATTTACTATTTTTATGGGAACTGACTAGCTTTCTGCAAAAAGTATAGCTCATAGGGGCATTTTGGTCATTTTCAAGGTTTTCGAAGGATGTTTTCGTCCCTTCTCAGGTTTCTAAATTTTTCTCACCACTTTTAACCATCCATGATGTTTAAAATCTCTTTAGGATGTCTTTCAATTTTATTTCCATTTTTCTGCCTCATTATTTGAGTTGCACAGGTGTAGAGGCCTTTTCGTCGTTTGCACCAAACTTCCTAATTTCTCTGCTTTTGGCTTCTAATTTCACCTAGTTTCATTCTAGAAACTACTTGTAGCCTCAAACATTTATCATAGAAAAATTGGGATGTTACAGCCTTGGTGGTGGAGAAGTATCTTATTCTTCCTATGAAGATGGGGCTCCCAAGCACTTAAAGATCTATACCATTTTCACCTCCATCTTCCTCTTCCTCTCCAATCTTCATTGCATAGTCTAGATCGTCCTTCCAAAGATACATCATTTGTTCATAATATCTTGAATTATTGTTTTCCTAAATTCATATTACTTATAGTTCTAAGTAATTTTCCCATTAATACTAATCAAGTCTCTTCCTACAAGACCATCTTAGTTGATCAACATTTTTACAAGTTCTCTCAAGACTTATGACCAAGATTACTATCTGAATTGGCCAACATATAAACAACTCTCGCTGCTAGAATATAATCTATCTTGGGCTAACAATCAAATAATTCCAAAACCTAAGTATCATTCCTTCCCAAAGCTTAAGCTTTGATACCAGAGCTTCAAGGGTTATTCATGCAAGTGAGATACAAAATAAACAAAGCATAGAAAAGATTTTGAAGCAGAATATAATAAATATTATAGGGAAGAATTATAACTTTATACATATAGGACTTATACAAGTTGCACTAAAGCCAAAATTTATTTGACGAATTAGTATGCCCATACTTATAATATTAAGAGATATAAGATTAAGCAATTTAAGGAGTCATTAATAGCCACCCTAAAAATTAATTTCCACAATGGACCTATATTCTCTAACCACTATCCAAACTTCTTAATGAATTTAAGAAATGAATATAATCCAAAGGACGTGAAGCAAGGAGAAGGAGAAAAAAGGAAAAGGAGATAAAAGCGTGGTGAGCGGGTTACACAAACATTTGATACCATAATCAATGAGCACATACATGGAGACAGCCGAGGAATAGCAATCTAAAGATGATGAAAGCATGGAAGTTGGCATTGGCTTGCTTTAATGAATGTTGGCTTGACAAAGTAAGTCTCAAATATATCAAGTTTGAGAAAAGTGTAGAGTTTCATCAATATTATGAGATACTTGAATTATAAGGAATGATGAATGAGTCCAAGATTTTTAAGGGCAAAGGTAGAGTGTTGTTGTGAGATAAGGTTAAGATGATTGTGGTGGAGGTACCATTAGTTAGGATATCATCAACATATATCAGAATGTCAATGTAATCATTAGCGAAGCATCAAATGAAGAGTGAAGCATCCCTTTTGGAATGGGAAAATCCAAGTTGAACCAAAGTATAACTTAGTTTTAAGAACCAAACACAAGGGGATTGCTTGAGTCTATATAGGGCCTTGTTAAGTTTTCAACAAGATGAGAACTTCTAATCTCAAAACCTGAGGGCTAGGTGATTAACACTTATGAGTAATCTAATCCTTGGTGTTGATGAAAGCTATTTGCAACCAATCGAGAAGGTGTTGATTATGATAACGCATTTACATCCAATAGGTAATCCAGAAGGTGGAAGGGGAACGAGCATCCAAGTTCGATTATAGAGAAAGATGTGATATTCTTCTTGCCTGGCTTACTTCTAGTTTGGATCCTGGAGAGCTTGAGTCATAGTGATGGGTTGATAAACCATCATATTGTTGATATAAATGATCGAGTGTTGTCATTCATGTCTTAGCTTACTTTTATTACTTGATATAAAACTTAATCATGCATACAGTACCGGTCTATCTTATTTATTCATACTTTGATAATTTATACATACTCTTATATGCAGAAATTAGTGTAAGGGCATTAGCACCCTTTCATACATCATAAACATATACCATACAAATAGTTCACACACTACATATTATTACACATAACTACTACTACCATATCTAATACATGATTATCTACATATTACTTTTTTATATTATAGTCATCCTTGACTATCATATAAAGTATACATTATTGGGGTGACATTAAATTTCCATCAACGCTCCAGACATGAGGACCCCGAGGCGTTAACCACCTACCTTACATTGTTAATCTCTATGAATACCACTGCTTTCATGAATGATATTATTGGGGTTTGGGAAATAAAATGATGGGAGAGGAGTGAGAAACTAATTTTCTCAATAGGATTCTGCCCTAACTACAATGTCAACATTTTTAACCCAACCACTTTAGTTAATTTAGAAACATGAAATACCTACAGGTTCACTTTTAAATTTTTAAAAAATCTTTAACTGAAGTGGATTTCTTCTTACAATTGTAGAAACTAACTTCTATCATAAGTATACAATGCCCTTATTATAGATTTCATACGTCTTTCGTTGTCTTGAGATCACATTACATTATATCACAAATATCATTTGACTATCATTTCATTCATGCTTAATCATAATTCATTCTCGTTCTCTAGTCACCCTTTCTGTGACAATTTAATTTAAGGCATATCATTAATATTCTTGGTCAAACAATATCTTTCACTTCCCACATACTCCACCTTTTGTTCTAGGATATGAGCTCATTCTGGATGGTCATCACCATCATAATTTCTTGAAGGCTTGTGGCTTCTATATGGAAACTCCCAAAACCACCATATGTGTATAAGCCCTGTGACTTGACATTGTATAAGTAGTGTCTTAAATTTTCACATAGAATTTTCTTTAGTGATCTCTTGACTTATTAGGTTTCATTTTAAGTCTTTGTGATAGATAATATGCATGCTCAATATTGAATCAATATAGTATACACAATTAGCATCCAAATCATCCAATTTCTCTTATAATTCACCCACTCACAAAATCATAATTCACATCAATTTTCATGCATCATTTAAGAGAGAACATATAGCCTCTAATCAATCTATCTTCACATTTATCATCCACATATGAGCCTTAACACATCACTTTTCTAAATAATCAAGAGTATATTTCATATACTTTACGTCCATACTTATGTGTTCAAGAAGAAACATAACAAGTTAGCATAATTATTCTAATTAGAAATCTATCTCCTAATCAAGAATTATTAATTATACTTAATGTAAATATCTTGGACAACATGCAACCTTCTCTAAGAGTTTGTCCACCTTACTTTATTTCATAAGATTTATGAGAAATTTCTCATAGAAACTTAGTCCACTCATCCTTCTAAGTTTCCTCTCAACCTTTCCTTTTCTCAAACATTAAGTTTCTATTAATATTTTTAATGTAAAATTATGAAATATTGGAATACTAATTTAGATGTTTTATGCACAACTTATGTATTTCTAGTTTGAATGTTAGAAATTTTATGCTTTCTTGACTAATAACTTTACTAATCAAGTTTGAACCACCAATTAACTTACTTTTTTACCTCCTTGCTTATGAATTCAAAGCTTCTTACTCATGTTTCTTTTAATTGATTTTAAGCATCAAAATTAACCTACTTATCCTATAGGTATTCAAACCTACTCCCTAAGCTTCTAAAGTATTATGGTTCATTTTTTTCTTACATTGGGAGATGATTTGTACTAGTTAGAAATTAGGCTATTAAACTACATCAACTTAAAGAATTTTAAGACTTTTCCTCCTTAGTTAGTGGGTATGGCTGAATGGTCCATCACACTCCCAAAACTCTATAATTGATTTCTAACCACCACCTTATGCACATTTCGGTTCATTTTTAAGTATTAACAAAATTTTAACTTAGCTTCATCAAATTTACCTAAGTATGGCAGAATGGTTACCCAAACCATTATCAAATCACATTTAAAAATTTAATTCTTTTCTTCTACATGATTATGCTCCTTATTACACCTTAATAAAAATTTTAAATCCAAGTCCTCTTAATTAGTGGAGAGTGGTCGAATCCACCATATATCCAAGCAAAGGTCTTTTTCTCAATTTCTTCTTACTTAACCTTTGTGTCATGAATTTTAGCACTTGTTAAATCTTATGCTTTTGGGTCCATCAAGATTTTTCCTTGCTTCATAGCTTTGGTCATGATCATAGATGGTCTTAAGTGTCTTACTCAACTTCTAGTCCAAAAGTCCACCGTTACTCTTACTAGTTTTAAGATCCAAGTTTTGAGTTATGTTTGTAACTTTTGTGACTTAACCTTTTTAGTCTTTTTGGATTATTATCACATGGGTTCAGATTTGAGCTTTTATCAATGTCCAAGTTCAAGATGAAATCTTTTAAGAGGATACATAAGAAAACTTACAACTTTGAACATAAAGATCATAAATAAGGCATTTTTCAAGACAACCAAGTGGAGATCTATAAGATCTACTCCAAGATCTATCCATCCCTTACTTTGAGAAACTCAAAACTTGTCATAAGAACTTCCAAATCTGCCCAAACTTCAAAGAAATCATTTTAAAGAAATTTTAACTAATTAAATTGCTCCAAAGATTGCTAGAAGCACTTTAATCCATCAAAACTCTCCTTTAACTTCCAAAAATCACTAAAAACTTGGTGATGCTCATTTTTAACCACCGAGGGAAGTTCCTCCATAAAAAACTCAAGCAAATGGGATCCATAGAACTTAGAGAGAGATCCACCAAAAAGAGAAGAAAAATAAGGCATAAACACATAATTAAAAGCTTAGAAAAAGTGTATGGTAAATATCCTACTTGTTGAGAGGTGTTTATGGAGATTTGATGGGTCTTTGAAGTTGGTCTCCTTCCCCCTTGGTGATGAACAAAAGATCTTCTAATGATGGTGATGTAAACTGAAGCACCACGTTAAGCAATACAGATTAGTTAAAAGATTCTCTACAAAGAATGGGAGCTCCTGTGACGAGAAATAAGACCAAATGTATGGAACAAGCACTTCAAGATCTCATCAAGAAAGTTCAAGAAAAGGACTACATTGATCCAAACCTAAATCCAACATGGGTTAATCTATGTAGTCATATTATTGAGGATCTTAAACGATAATGTTCATGATTTGTAATTGATTTATTATATATTATTATATTAGGATTTGATATTGATTTACAAGTTATTTGTTTTAAATTATTTGGAAATAAAATTAAGATTTTAGATTAATATGCTATTTAATTAGGATTTCATATTTATTTATTTTAATATATTTTCTCCCAATTTAGGTCAATTAGGTTATCTATGTAATAAGATATTGGAATTTAGTGTAAAAGGAGTTTTAATGAATAATAATACTTCTCTTTGAGATTTTTCATCTTTGTGTGAGTTGATTCCTCTGGTTTTTGGGCAAAGAACTACCTTGATTACGTTAGTTCTTCCGGTAGGTCGTAGTAAGGATCACGTTCCTTTTTGATAACTTTGGGGCTCTCTAGCAGTCATGGTTTTTGTCGAGTTTCTTTACCTTATCATATCCTGATTCTCCAGACATTCTAATTAATGTTTTTGGATTTTGATTCATTCACATAGGGTGAATCATATCATTTGGCATCAAAGTTTCGGGTCTTTGAATCAAATGTCATCTATCCCTTATTTTATTTTATTCATGTTTTTCTTGTTTTTTCCACTATCCTTCTTATTCTTATTTATTTTTTGTTTATCCTTTTTTTGTTCTATCACCTACCCTATAAAATCTCTTTAAAAAACAAAAAACAACTATATCTCTATCTCTGGTAGCATTAAAGTTCTTATTTACCAAATATTCCATAGACAATTGAAAAAAATTAAAAAAACAAAAAAATTGTCATAGAAATTCAAAATAGAAAAAATTTTAAGACAATTTGGTATAAAAAAAAATTTCATCTTAGCTCAGTAAAACATTTGAGTTCTTAATTATGTATTATCTTAATCCTTTATTTCTTTGACTAGTACCCTTTACCCTATTCATCTTGTGTATTCGTGATTCTTTCGTTATTTTCAAGGAAATCAATTTGCGAAGTTCTTGGTTCAAGAGATTATAAGGAAAATTAAGAGGAAAAAGGAAAGAGCTAGTGAAAGCATTATAGAAAAAGCTAATTTTAAGTGTAGACACAAGTGAAGAGTGTTAATATTGAGGGTAACACACTAAGGCATTGATTGGTAAGGTTTTAATTTACTAATTTATTTTGTTCAATTTACAACATTGCCAACATGAGTGGTGAACACCATCAAAATGAAATGGATTTGAAAATATTCATAAAAAATGTTCAAGATAAATTCCAAAAGTTGAACAAAACGTTGAATGATATGGAGGTTGGTCGAGGAGGAGGTCTCAAGTTTCTAGTCGATGTAGTACCCAAATATTACTTCACCTTTATGAAGAAGAAAATTAGGGGCAAAACCTAAGGAAAGATAGAAACTTAGGGAGCATTAAATTAGCCCTTCCACTATTCTAAGGAAAGAATAAACCTAAACCTTATCTTAAATGGGAGAGAAAGGTGGAGCATATGTTTGATTGTCACAATTACTCAGAGGTGAAAACTGGAAAACTAGTCACTGTATATTTTAATGACTATGCTAATATTTGGTGGTACCAGTTGATGCTTAATAGGAGGAGGTATGGAGAGAGCCCTATCTGAACATGGGAAGAGATGAAGGTATCCATAAGAAGAAGATTTGTGCCAAGTCACTATCACATAGACTTGCTTCGGAAACTGTAAGGTCTTACTTAAGAAGCCCTGGATGTTGAAGATTATTATAAGAAGATGGAGATTAGATGATAAGAGCTAATGTTGAGGAGGATAAAGAAGCCACTATGACAAGATTTATTGGAGGGATTAAAAGAGAGATAGTTGATATGGTGGAGCTACAATATTATGTGAAGATGGAGGAATTGCTTCATATAGTTATTTAGGTGAAAGACAACTCAAGTCTAGGAGCCATCACAGATATGCTTCTAGTTTGCCATGGAAGTCTAATTGGTCCAACAAGAAGGAAGGTCCTAAACCAAAGGAGGAATCTAAGGGGGAGTCAGTAGTACCTATTTCCAAAGGTAAATCTAAAACTAAATCTTCTTATGACTCAAGTCACATTTGTTGCTTTACATGCCACAGTTAGAGCTAATATTGCGAAGAGGAATGAACACTATGCTCAGTAGGCAAACAAAGGATGAACCAATATGGTCTTTGAACCTGGTGATTGAATATGGGTTCACTTGTGAAAGGAGAGGCTTCCAAGTCAAAAAGTTCCAAACTACATCCTAGAGCAAATGGTCCTTTTCAAGTGACTGAAAGGATCAATGATAATGCTTATAAATCGGCCTTTCGAGTAGCTATGGTAATACGAGTGCCACTTTTAATGTTTCTGATTCATCCTGATTTTATGCAGGTGACCTTCAAGATTCGAGGACAAATCCTCTCTAAGAAAGAGGGAATGATGTGAACATGAGCACTGCGTAAGCAAGATAGATTAGTTAAAACATTCTCTACAAGGAATGGAAGGTCCTATCAAGGTCTCATCAAGAAAGTTCAAGAAAATGACTATGTTGATCCAAACCTAAATCTAAAATGGGTTAATTTATGTATTCATATTATTGAGAATCTTAAGTGATAAAGTTTATGATTTATAATTGATTTTCTACAGATTACATTAGGATTTGATATTGATTTAAAAATTATTTGTTTTAAATAATTTGTAAATCAAATAAAGATTTTAGATTGATTTTCAATTTAATTAGGATTTCAAATTTATTTTATTTTTATTATATTTTCTCCTAATTTAGGTCAATTAGTTTATCTATATAATAGGATTTAGGAATTCAGTGTGAGGGAAGTTTTGATGAATAATAATAATTCTCTTTGAGAGTTTTCATCTTTGTGTGAGTTGATTCCCTTGGTTCTTGGGCAAAGAACTACCTTGATAACATTGGTTCTTCCGATAGGTAACGGTAACGTTCCTTTTTGAAAACTTCGATGCTCTTTAGTAGGTCATGGTTTGTGTCGGTGTTCCTTTACCTTATCATATCTTGATTTTGAAGAAGTTCCAATTAACGTTTCTACATTTTGATTCATTCATGTAGGGTGAATCATATCAGATAGTTGTAGGGATTGATTGGTTTGTTTTGTTTTAACTTAAACTTCAAAGATAGAAGTTTAAGCTTAGTGTAAGTTTTGGTGTTTTGAGAGAAGCTTGAGTTTTGAGTGAGTTTAGAGAATTTTTCAAGGTGTTTAAAAGGTTTTTTATGATGCAAATGATCTCGTCATGGCTTAAGATGCTATTCAGCCACTTAGGGGAAATTTAGGAATTAATTTTCCACTTAAGGGCATTTTGGTCCATTTAAATGTAATTTCCATTTTCTAAATTAAATTAAATGTGAGGAATGACCCTTTAAGATTAGTTTAATACTAATCAATACAAATTTATCACTAATCAAGGTTAACTTATTCTAAGCACGGTTAATTTTAATTAATAAAGGTTAGTTTACTTTAACCATTGTTAATTTTATCTCTCCTCATTAATATTTTTGTCCTACATGTCATTAATGAAGTGATGAATTATGAGATTATTCATGACCTGATTTTCCATATGTCAAATTAGTGCTCAAAGGGTAAGGCCCACTTCCTAGCTGCTTTGCATTTTCTTGCCCTATTGCCTTTTAGGAGTATTTTGGTAATTTTCTAAGAACTTTCCAAAAAGTTTCCAAATTATCCTCTGATATTTATAACACTTATTGGTTTGTTCCCAAATCATTCTTATGTCATTTTCAATTTTTTTAAGAACAATTTAGCCCTAACTGAGTTTTTTGAGGGCGTTCTTTATGGCATTTTATTCTCTCTTTGTTTCTACTTTTTTTCATATGACTTTTTAACTATCATTAATGGATTCTAAACCTTTAGAATGTCTTTTAACTTTTTTTTACATTTCCTACACATTTATTTGTGTCATCCTAATGCAAGGATATTTTGTTTATTTGCTAAAAATTCTCTAATATTTCTAGCTTTTGTTCTTAATTCTACTTTATTTCTTGCTAAAGGGTGTTTGTAACCTAAGGAGTCTATCATGAGAATTTGTGGATGTTACAACTATTTGAACACCGTTGATTTTATGAATGGTTATATGTTTTCATTATGAATGATTACATGGTTCTTTATCCAATTGTATTGCTTTATTGCACTTAATCCATTATAAGAATTAGCTACTTTTTTTTCATCTCTAAGTTGGTTGGAGAGTAGCGATTGTACCATTCTCTAGTTAACGAAACTATAAGATAACTGAGTTTAAGGGTAAATTTGGAGGATAAATCAAAATCTTAGGCTTTTAATCAGTTATTAACTTAACAAATTCAATGTGTTTTATCTCATGTACTTTTGGGACCATATTACATCACATCACATCACATCACAAATATCATTTGATTATCATTTCATTCATTCCTTAACATAATTCTTCTTTCTTCTCTATCACTCTCTTAGTGATAATTAGGTCATAGGCATATAATACAATTTAGTTAAATAATATCTTTTCACTATCTCTTCTACTCCACCTTTTACTCGTAGGACATGATCTCATTCTTTGATGGTTGTTACCATTATAATAATTGAAGACTTGACACTTTATAATGGAAGGATTTTTGGAGAACCTTTTTGTCTCCACCTCAGAAGGACATTTTTTCATTCTGATTATGCACAAAGCATATTAAGAATAGTATTAACCTTTCACATAAGTTATTTCTTTAGTGATTCCTTAGTTAATTAGGTTTCTTTTTATAGCTTCCCAATAACATGCATGCTCAAACAATCCAACCAATATGCCATGCACATATAGTCTCTAATCCAAACTATCTTCACATTTATCATCCAAACATGAGTATCATATAACATATCACTCTCTAAACAATCATGAGTATTATCTATACACTTTATATTCAGCTTTGTGTACTCATAAGAAAACACAACAAATGGGTGTAATTATTCTAATTAGAAACTAATCCTCTAAACAAGATTTTTTAATTATGCTTAATGTAAATTTCTTGGATAGCATGCAACCTTCCTCCAAGAGCTTGCCCATCTTGCTTTATTTCATAAAATTTATGACAAATCTCTCATAGGAACTTAGTTCACTCATCTTTCTAAGTTACCTCTCAACATTTCCTTTTCTCAAAGATTAAGTTTTTTTTTATACTTTTAATGTAAGATTATGAAATGTTTGATTCCTATTCTAGCTGGTTGAATGACCTCTTTGGTTATTTATTCTTTGTGTTCATCAATTTGGATACTTTTATACACAACTTTATTATTTCGAGTTTAAGTATCAGAAGTTTTATACTTTCTTAACTAATAACTTTGCTAATCAAATTTGAACCACTAATTAACCTACTTGTATACCTCTGTGCCCATGAATTCAAGGTTTCTTACTCATATCTTATTTAAATATCTTTGAGCATCCAAATTTTCCTATTTTATGTAATTAATCTATAGGTGTTCAAATCCACTCCCTAAGGTCCTAAAGCATTATGGTTCACTTTTTCTTACATTAGAAGATGATTTACACTAATTAGGACTTATGCTATTATTTCAAACCAACTTAGATATTTTTAGGAATTTTCCTTCTTATTTAATAGGTATGGTCAAATGGTCCATCTTTCTCCCTCAAATTCATAATCAATTCCTATTCACCCCCTTATGCATATTTGGCTTCATTCTTAAGTCTTAACAAGAGTTTAACTTACTTTCACCAATTTACCTAAGCATGCATGAATGGTTACCCAAAACTTTACCAAGTCTCTTTTAAATTTACAGTTCTCTTCGTACACATGGTTGGGCCCCTCTTTACACCTTAATCAAAATTTTAAACTCAAGTTTTCTTAAACAAGTGGGAAGTGGTTGAAATCACTAAATGTCCAAACAAGGATCGTTTTCTAAATTTCTTCTCACTTAACCTTTGTGTCATAAATTTTAGCACTTGGCACATCACATGTCTTGGGTTCAATCAAGGTTTGTCCTTACTCCATAACTTTGGTCATGGTCATGAAAGATCTTAAGTGTCTTGTTCAACTTTGGGTCCATAAGTCCATCTTTGCTCTTAATAGTTTTAAGGTCTAAGTTTAAAGTTAAGTTTGTAAATTTTGTGACTTAATCCTTTTAGTCTTTTAGGATATTTGTCATATGGGTTTAAGGTTGGACTTTTATCAAAGTTCAAGTTCAAGATTAAATATTTCAAGAGAAGACATAAGCAAGCCTACAACTTTGAACATAAAGATCTTAAAGAAAGTATTTTTCAATACAACCAAGTGTAGATCTACTATATATACTCCAAGATCTATCCATTCCTTACTTTGAGCATCTCAAAAATTTTCATAAAAACTTTCAAATCTACCCAAACTTCAAAGAAATCATTTTAAAGAAATTTTAACCAGTTAAATTTCTCCAAAGGGTAGAAGAAGCACTTTAATCCATCAAAATTATCTTTTAACTACCCAAATTCACTCAAAACTTGGCTATGCTCATTTTTAATCATCAAGGGCAGTTTTAAACTACATCAAACTCAAGCAAGTGAGATCCGTAGAACTTAGAGAGAGATCCACCAAAAATAGAATAAAAACAAGGCTTGGTGGATCTTTGAAGTTGGTTCCCCCCTCTTGGTGGTCAACACAAAACTATAACACCCATAATTTCTGATAATGGACGTTTTAGGATAAAAATACCCTTTAGTAAGAGATAAAGTAGAGATAAGATAAAAAGTTAGAGAAATTAGAAAACTTTTAGCAAATAATGAAAACACCCCTACACTAGTATAACACAAATAATGTGTAGGAAAATATAAAACAAAGGTTAAAAGACATTTTAAGAAATTAGAATACATCAAGGATGATTAGAAAATTATAGGAAAAGAATAGGAACAAAGAGAGGATGAAAAAGTCATTAGAAAACTCTAAAAATGCCTGAAACATCCTTACAAAGTTTTGTCTTCCACAAGGGCTAAAGTGTTCTCAGAAAATGGAAAATGACTTAAGAATGATCTGAGAACGAACCAATAAGTTTTAATAACATCGAAGGAAAAATTTTGGAATCTCCTGGGAAATTTTGAGAAAAATTACCATAATGCCTCTAGAAGGTCGGTAAGGCAAGAAAATGCGAAGCAAAAGCTATGAAATGGTTTGATTTTCTTTTTTTTTTTTGGTAGATCCCTCTCTAAAATCTATAGATCCCTTTTATTTGAACTTTTCCTGGCTCAAGTCCACCCTTGATGAATAAATTTGAGCATCATAAACTTTTGAATGATTTTTGGAAGTTAAAGAGGAGATTTGATGGATTAAAGTGCTCCTAATAAACTTCGGAGCAATTTAATCGATTAAAATTTCTTTAAACTAATTTTTAATTCTTTTGGGGCAGTGCTTAAAGTAATGGATGGATAGATCTTGGAGTAAATTTAGTAGATCTACACTTGCTTTCCTTGAAAAATGTTTTCTTTAAAATCTTTGTGTTCAAAGTTGGAAACTTATATATTTCTCCTCTTAAAATATTTGATCATGAAGTTATATTTGATAAAATTCCAGATCTGGACTTATATGTTAAATCCTTAAAATATTAAGAAATTTTATATAATAAAATCTATAAACTTAACTTGGACTTGAACTTAAAAACTACTAAGAGTAAATGTGGAACTTTGGACTAAAAGTTGAACAAATCATTAAGACCTTTCATGACCATGACCAAAGGTTTGGATTGAGTACAAATCATGATGGACCTAAGGACAAGTGATGTATTAAGAACCAAAATCCATAACACCAAGGCCAGGGGAGGAAAAATTAAGAAAAAAGAAACCTTGCTTTGGCCACCAAAACATTCGACCACTTTCCATGTAATTAGGGAAATATGAGTTAAAATTTTAGTTAAGGTGTAAAATGGAGCCTAATAAGTTTAAGAAATTAATTTTAAATTTGAAAGATACTTGACAATGGTTAGGTACCATTCGGTCATGTTGGACAAAATTGGTAAGAACAAGTAAAAACCTTGGTAGAATTTAAGAATGAATCTAAATAAGCTTAAAGAGATGATTAGAAATTAATTATGGAGTAGACGGGGAAATATGAGCATTCGGACATGCTCACTAAATAAGGAAGGAAAGCCTTAAAAAAATTTACGGTTGGTATTAATTAATAGCCTTAGTCCTGTTTAGTGTAAATCAACTTTTAGGAGAAAAAAGTTGAACCATAACACCTTAAGACTAAGGCATGTATATTCGGCCATCTAGGGGAGAAATACATAAGTAGGCTAGTTTGAATTATTAAAGGTAACTACATAAGATATGAGTAGGAAACTTTAAGTTCATAAGCCAGAAAGCTAGCAAGTAGGTTCATTAATGGATCAAACTTAACTAGCCAAGTGATTAGTCAAAAAGCATAAAACTTATAACACTTAAACTTGAATTAATTATGTTCTGCATAAGACATTCTATTTAAGGAACACAAAGAATAAATAACTTAAAAGGGTATTCATCCAACTAGATAAGAAATCCTATATACCATTATCTTATATTAAAAGTATAAAGAACTTAATCTTTGAGAAAAGGAAAGGTTGAGAGGAAACTTAAAAGGATGGGTAGACTAAGATCCTATGGGTGATTATGAATCTTATGAATTAAGAAAATTGGACAAGCTATGAGAGTAAGTTTACATGCTGTTCAAAATTGTAATATCAAGCTTAGTTAAGAAAGTCTTGATTAGAAGACTAGTTTCTATTTAGAGATATCATGCCAACTTGTTATATTGTTTTGTGAGTGTAAACATTCGATTATGTTCGAGGCTCCCATTATTAAAAATTAATTAGTGAATAAACCATAATTTACATAAAAAGCAAATATTAAGATTAATAAACAGAAAACAGAAAACAGAAAAGCAGACAAATAAATAGAAAGCGAAGAAAACAAATAAATAGAAAACAAAAAAATAAAAAAATAATAAATAAAGAAAGTAAAGAAAAGGAAAATCAAAATAACAAAAAATAAATAAATAAAGACAAAAATAAAACAAAGTGATAGGAAAATTAAAAAATAATAAATAAATAAATAAATAAACAAAAAATAAAATAAAAAGAGAAAAATGAAAAAATAATAAATGAATATTAAAACGGAAAAACTGAAAACAAAAAAAACTGAAAAAGGAAAAAATAAATAAATAAACAGAAAATATAAAATATAAAACAAAAATTGAAAAGAATAAGTTAAAGATATAATTAAAACAAAAAAAGGAAAATAAAATCTGAATAAGAAATACAAAAAGTAATAAAAGAATAATAAAAAAATGAAAAATAATAAAACCAAAAAAGGTAGTAAAAGAAAATAAAATAAGAAAACAAATAAAAATAAAGAAAAACAAAAATAAATAACAAAAATAAAAAGAAAAATAATAATAAATATTAAAAAAAGAAGGAAAATTAAATAACAGAAT
Organism: Canavalia gladiata; assembly: GCA_037954105.1. Classification (NCBI taxonomy): domain Eukaryota; kingdom Viridiplantae; phylum Streptophyta; class Magnoliopsida; order Fabales; family Fabaceae; genus Canavalia; species Canavalia gladiata. The sequence goes on along the minus strand of CM075662.1, from coordinate 17,954,745 downwards.
TACAAACCAAAATAGAGAAAAGGAACGGAATAACTAAAAGAGGAACTGAAAAATTGAAAGGGAGCGAAAAATTAAAAGAGAAAAAGCAGGAAAAAGAGGAAGAAATAGGGGGAGAGAGGTGTAAACACTCAATTATGTCGAAGGTCCCCAATTATTAGAATTAATCAAGAAGCCAATACTAATTTAAATAATAATCGAATAAACAGAAAATAGAAAAAATAAAAAGCAGAAAGCAGAGAAACAAAAAACAAAAAAAACAGAAAAGCAGGAAAATAAATAAGCAGAAAACAGAAAAGGGAATAAACAGAAAATAACCAAAGAATAACGAAAATAAATGAAAAAAATTAAATTAAAGCTAACTAGAAAAGAATAAGTAAAAGAAAAAACAGAAAAAAGAAAAATAATAATAGATAAAGAAAAAAAATATAAATAGAAAAACAAAAAAAAAGTAACAAAAATAATAGAAAAAAAAATTAAAAAGTATATAAGAGGAAAGAAAAACAGCAAAATAAATAACCAAAAAATAAATAAATATTAAAATAATAAATAACAAAAAAAATAGAAAAATTAAAAAAATATAATATAAAGGTAAATAATTAAACAGAAAAATAAAAATGAAATCTGAAATTGAAAAATAATAAAACAAAACAAATTTTGAAAACTAAAAAAATAAAAACAGAATTCATAAAACATTTAAAACAGAAATTAAAAAAATATATAATGAAATCAGAAATTAAAAAAGATAATAAAAACTAAAAAAAGAAAATAGAAAATAAAATAAATAAAACATAAAAACAGAATTTAAAAGTTGAAAAATAGAATTTTAAAAAGGGATGAACCAAAAAAAAGGAGAAAGAATTGGGAAAGAAAAGAAGGATACGTGCATGCAAAGGAGGGGCCATGGGAAGGGGGGTTTTCTTTTCTTTGCTTGAAAAAATTTCTCATGAAAAAGGAGAAGGATGCAGAAAAGCGGAGACCTACATTCTTGAGTGAAAGAAAAACAACAAAATGTCTTAGTGCGTCCCGGAGGCTAGCCTTGGAGGGAGAGGCCAGAAGCAGGTACCATAAGAGGCTCGGAGGAAGCACTTGCAAACCACCAGGTAAGTACTCGAATACACCAAAAGTGTTCATACACAGAAATGATGTTCTTGAATCCAATTTCAGATCTTACCTTATGCTTGATAACATGCATTCGGTTTATATGTCATTGTGTTTGATTGCTGGAGTTAGGATTTATCACGTTGCAGAGTATGCGTAGAAAATCCTCCATACACTGTATTGTTTGAATCGTAACTAGATTGATGTTTCAGAGCTCAAAACAGAATTCGATTCTCACAGAAGGATGAGTCCCAGAACTTATTCGGGCCCCCTCTACACAGTATCCCCCCTGGCAGTTCTCTACCCTATTCTTATTGGACGTGCATCTGATGTATGTTGGCTATGGTAGAGGTTCTACCGAGGCAATGTAGCTCCTTACTCCTAGCCTTATAATTAATTCTATTTTACCAAGAAAAGATTAGTCAGTTAGCACTTATGTCTAGTATGAAATCCATGGAAGGACCAGGCACTAATAAGCAATGCATATTCCAGGGCTTGTTCGTCCAAGTAATACGAGAGTTATTAGAGGTAAAGCTTATGTCAACTCTTGAACCATCCTCCCTGTAAAGCTAATTATGTCAAATAAACCAAGCAGGGGTAGCGTACCAGGGGTTAGTAGTCACTCGAGGGGAAATTCGAGAGCCTTGTTTAATCGGTAGTTTAGAAATCTCAATTAGAACAAGCCTCTAAAGATCCAGTTCTAGTGATTTTAATGGCAAGGCGTATAATGAGAGTCCTGAATTCAGAAACTAGGATGATATCTGGTTTTATTTATAAAAAAATGAGATGTTTGATAAGGGGGTCAAACTAAAACACAAGAGAGCATAGATTTTAATTCTATGGATAATCTGGTTGAGACGGATTTCAAATTAAGGAAGTAGAAATCAGTGACTTGCATATAAAGGAAAATCCTCGACGTGGCTATCATGCCCAAGCAGAACAGATGTAAGCCGAATTACCGCAAGCCACGTATCCTGTAAGGTTCATGCAGGCCCTGGTCCGAGCTAACAACGTCCCTGGACGGTTAATAACCCTCCGTGTGCATAGTGATTATAGCTTTAGATGCCACAATGAAGCTTGGTTGCGTCCATGCTGTCAAGACTACCTGAGATCCAAGATTTCTGAGGAAATTGTCATCGAGTCTCACTTACACATTTCCGTCATACGCCCCCATAGCATGTTCTTCAGCTTATAATTTTGGCCCATGCATGGATAGGTATGGCCGCCTGGTGCTGATATGAAATAGCTTAATCAGCATGATACCCAAGAAATAGTCTAAGGGAGCAAGTTGCCATTCATCTAAGACTAACAAAATAGGGGAGCCGACCTGGAGTCTTACGTAAAATAGGCAATATTATTTTTGTATGAAGTGGCCAGAAACATTGAACGTTATTCAGTTCACCCACATTCACCCCAGTTTCATTGAGTTATCTTTTAGGGATGTCAAATCTTAATTGAGGACCTGACTCAATGGCTAACCTTAGGCACCACCTTCGACCCCAGGCTCTCGGTTCGATTCTCTGGTGTCAATGATCGTTTTAATCTACCAGCTTATGGCCCACGCTGTCTCATGGAATCGTGTAAACACTCAATTATGTCTGAGATTTCCAACCATTAAAATTAATCAAAAAACTCTTACTAATTTAAATAATAAATAAAAGTAAAAAAAAATAAGAAATAAAAATTTTAAAAAATTAAGTAAAAATGAAATAAAAATCAATAAAAATAGATATTAAAAGAAATAAAAAACAGAATTACCAAAAATTAATAAAAACAATAAAGAAGGAGAGAAGAAAATTAAAAAATAGTAATAGAAATTTTTTTTTAAAACAGAAAAGATTAAAAAATAATAACACAAAGAATAGAAAATAAGAAATGTATATAAAGGTAAATAAATAGAAAAATAGAAATAGAAATCATAAATAGAAAAATAATAAATAAATAAAATCTGGAAAATAAAAGACATGGTAAGAAACAAATAAAAAATAAATAGAATAAAAACAAAATCTAAAAATGGATAATAAAAAAAAGATGAAAAAGAACATTTAATAATAAAAAATATATATCATTAAACAGAAAAAATAAAAATAAAAACAAAAAAAAAGTTAAGATTAAAAACAGAATAGAAAAGTAAATAAAAAAAAAGCATAAATAAAATTTTTGAAAATATGAAACAAAAAAAGGAGAGTTAATAAAAACAAAAAATAAATAAAATGAATAAAAATCATAATAATAATAAAAAAAAATTCTGACAAAATAGGAAAAATTAGAAAAATTAAAAACAGAAATAATAAAACTAAAACTAAAAAAAAATATAGAAATAAAAAAGAAATAACTGAATACTTTTCGAAAAATAAAAATAAAAAACAAAACGGAAAAGATAACAGCAGAAAACGAATTTAAAAAAGGTGCTTTCTCCGGTACCCCAGAAAATAAGGGGATACCGTACCCCTTCCCCCCTAAACCAGTAACATGATGACACGTGTCATCATATATTATTATTTAATATTTTACATAAATAAACCCCAAACCCTAAATCCCAAATCCTAAACCTAAAATCCTAAACCCTAAATCCTAAACCCTAAACCCTAAAACCTAAAACTTAAACCCTAGATTACTGGGTTTTTGGGGGAAGGGGTAGGGTACCCGCTTATTTTTCTGGGGTACCGTAGAATCTACCTTTAAAAAAGGCGGGGGCACATGCATGTGGATTCAATTTTATTTTTTTTTTTGCTCTGGAGCATGGAAAAAGGAGGGGCAAGCATAAAAGTAAACGAAAAAGCTGGGGGGGAAGGAGAGAAAGGAGGGTTCCCCAGCGTCAATCTGGTTCGCCCAGGGTCTCTCTTCATTACGATGGCGTAGAAAAATTAGATCCCAGTGCCTGATGTAGTGCATGACGATGGCAAGGAGGACCGCAGTAAGCAAGAAGAAATGTTAGACTTCGCTGGCTTTAGCACAGGCTCCATTTCAACCCCTTAACAGGTCAGTTGATCTTTCTTCCATCTCTGAATTAAGAATCTTGCATAAATAAGTTCAGAACATGTTAGAATCAAGAACATTGAGATGACCGATTCGGATGATTAGTGAATTCCTACCGTAGGATTCGTAAGAAAATCTGGTTTTTTCATAGGGGCTAAAATACGACTTTTGATCGATATTTAATCCCCGTTTTTGCTGTTCCTCATGAATGTAAGGTTGATTCTTATTTTAAATCAGGCTTAAAATTAAGATTGAGTTGGTTGAGCGTATATCATTCGTTGTAAATTTGTGAGGTTCATAAGTCGCACCCTCTGAACTGGAATATGTCAACTTAGTTCCATAGAGCCCCTTTTTCATCCTCCTAAATCTGTATGGTGGTGTTACCTGGATAATAACCATGAAACCGCTCGTTTGTCTAAGTGTTATACGGGAATTAATACTAATGGATAAGGTCAGCAATAAGGAAGCCAGGGTCTAAAGTTCTCAGAAATGTGACACTAGCAGATGGTGCTCTTAATAAGCCCATAAGGAAGACGATGTGGACCAAGAAGTTCTCCATGCTCATACAAATTTCATGAAAAGCCGTAGTCTGGAGAATTCCCCGCTGTTGGGCAGTTTGTAGTCCATCATGATGCGATGATCGAAAGGATCTGATTTCCAGTATCAAAATTGGAGTCTAGGCTGAATTAAAACCTCTGGATGTAGCGTAGAAGCTGGTGGATCTGGTTTGGGGTTGGCCCTGCTGTCTAAAAGCTGGATGTTGTTAAAATTTTGGAGAGATTCCTTCCTCTATCCATGAGCTTTCAATGGCACCCTAGTGGTCATGAGTCCGTATACTAATTTCTTAATGCACTCGTTATACTTGGGAGGCCGGACGGTGGAATCATTATTCCTCATCATTGTTAAGAAAAGGCTCGAACATGAACAAACTTTTATATTAGATTCTTCCTATTAGCCTTGAAGCGGAGATACGGCAGCATTGGTACTAAAGGAGTTTTTACGTGCAAGCAGAGTGCATGCATGCAGGCATGCTCTCGCTTCAATTCATGCAAAGGGGTATCCGTGCCTTGACCACTAGTGTAATAGTTCTGGATATTGGTAAGAAGAGCTAATGACAAGGCGGAACAGAGGGCTATTATCCTAAGGTGTATACATATTACAATCATTTCGAATATTCTGGGTGTCTCCACAAGCACGTCGCTTTCGAATTAAACCATACATTAGACGTGAATGTAGTCACACAATTAGGGAGTCCGCCAATATGTTTATATGGTACTCTGGGTATCGCTTCCAGGGCTGATAACAAGTCGTTCATGTTTCACACACAAAAGTGCATGTTTTACGTTGATGGAGTGGTGCAAATATAATCCTTCTCAAGAGATCGAACTTTATGTGTTCGCCAGAATCAAATACGCTTGTTTTCCCGCCCCTGACTTAAACCCACGTGGCTTCCTACTTTGCTTAAATAAGTTTGGACGAATGCCTAGTCTTAATGGCAACATAGCCAAGTGGTTGGCTCGCCACACGCTTAATTTAGGGTTCTGGGTTCAATCCTAATATCTTTCCATTTTGTCCTAATATCCTCAATTTAGGGTGTGACACCCTTGGGCCACATGCATGAAGGTGCAAAGCTTTAATTTAGGCCATTCTTCAACTCCCAATTTAGATGTGGTCCATTCAGGTATCTCGACGAGGTAGGTCCCGAGTTGTAAATTAAAAATCAAGTCAACTAAATTTGTTTCGTATTTAGTATTAAAGTTTTTATTCTAAGGTCAAGACAAGTTTATTTTTCCTTTGAAACTCGAGAATCTGCCCCTGTAAATTCCAGAAATTCCAAATCTGTCCCTACAATTCTTAAAATCACAATTCAACCCTTAATTTTTTCAAAAATTTCAATTTGGCCCTTACTTTTCCCCTTTATTCCAATTTACCTCCAACCAAAAATGATTTTCTCTTTTGTTTTGTTTTAAAACACACTTTTTTTTTCTTTTCTTCTCTCTTTTTTTTCTTTTTCTTTTCAAACTAATTTTAATTCTTTCTTTTAAATAAATCAAATTCCTTTTTCCTTAAATAATTTCAAACCTTTTCCCGGATCAAGTTTAATTCCTTTTCGATTCTTCAAACTAAAATCAAATTTAATTTTCCATAAAATTCCAAGTCCACCATTTCGACCAATTCCTTCTCTCAAAATTTGCAAATCAAGTTTAAATCCTTTTATCAAATTTCAATCGAATCAAGTTCATTTCCAATCAAAATCAAGTTTGTTTTCAATCAAATTTAATCCTCTTCTCAATTATTTTTAAACAAAATATTTTGGTTCTAGGTCTCACGCAATGGATCCTAGGGACAAACTGGTAGCTTTTCTGTTGTTCGTTGCCTAGGAACTCATATGGGTCCCAAGTGCAGCCGTAGTTTTCTTGGACCCTGTGCATATGTGAACTGAGAATCCCCTTTTAAATAATTTCAACAAAAAACTCCACTTTAGAATTTCCAAGTCTCACACAACGAATCCTAAGCACGAACTGGTAGCTTTTTCTACTGTTCGGGGTTTAGGAATTCGTATGGATCCCAGTGTAGCCGTAGTTGTCTTGGATTCTGTGCATATGTCACTAGTACAAAAATAGGTTTCTATAACAGGATTTTACATCGGTTGTTTAGAAACCGATATAAAACAAACGCGGTGGCATTTTTGTAAATAAATGTAAACTTTTTACATCGGTTCATAAAAGAACCGAGGTAGAAAGTACTTTCTACATCGGTTACAAAACAACCGATGTAGAAAGTACTTTCTACATCGGTTCTCTTTTGAACCGATGTAGAAAGTGGATTTTTTTTAAACTTTCTACATCGGTTACATAACAACCGATGTAAAAAGTATTTTCTACATCGGTTGTTTTGTAACCGATGTAGAAAGTGGATTTTTTTTCAAACTTTCTACATCGGTTACAAAACAACCGATGTAGAAAGTACTTTCTACATCGGTTACATAACAACCGATGTAGAAAGTGAATTTTTTTTTAAACTATCTACATCGGTTACAGAACAACCGATGTAGAAAGTACTTTTTACATCGGTTCTAAGAAACAACAGATGTAGAATGTCTTCCCTTCTCAGTTATTTTTCGACTCTAGTCGTTTTTAACCTCATTCTCCAAAACCCTAGTTTCTCGTTTCGGCTTATTCTCTCTATTTTCGTTTACGTCTTAGCCATTGTCGTCGTCCCTGTTGTTCGTTGTTGCACTCCATTCTTACGTACATGGTTGTCGTTGCCGTTGCAACCATTTCCTCCGTTCGAAGTCGTCGTCGCGCACCCTAAGGTTTGAAGTTATCTTTGTTGTTATTTATACATCTCATTCTGTTATTATAATTGAAACTTACATTTGTTTTGGTTGTATTGTATAATTTTCAAACTTCTTATTTGGCTACCACTGTGCTGTGCTGTCGTTCGACTACCGTTGTACCTCCATTAGGACACCGTTTGGTCACCGCTCAACCATTTTTTCTCTGTTTTCAACAGGTACATGGCTGGTTACGACATTTTTTTTTCAACTTTCAACACTTGCTTGACGTAATTTTAAGTTATTTCCTTTGTAAATTAAAATTTGATAATAAATAATGATGTATTTAGTTTAAATATATAGATTATGTGAATTCTGTATTATCTGTCTAGTGATTCTGTGAATAAATAATACGGTAGGATACCTAAACAAAACGAACATTTAAAAAAAATGAACTTTCTACATCGGTTAAGATTATAACCGATGTAAAAAGTACTCTTTTTACATCGGTTGGGCCTACAACCGATGTACAAAGTACACTTTCTACATCGGTTATAAGTCCAACCGATGTAGAAAGTGTACTTTTTACATCGGTTCCAGAACCGATGTAAAAAATGTTATTTTCTATATCGCCCGCTTCAACACCGCCCAAATAACCGATGTAAAAAGTCCATAACAACCGATGTAAAAAGCTTATTTTCCACCCGTGTGTGGACTAATGATTCTCCTTAAAATACTTTCGAAACACTCTAGCCATTTTCCAATATCCTTTTTCAAGCAACTTTGAAGGTCAAGCCTTCGAGCACCATCCATTTTCAAACACTCTATTCAAGTACCTTTGAAGGTCAAGCCTTCAAAACTAACTAGAACTACGTAAGTCTTGAGTTTCCCATTACACCGGGGAATATATAGGAGCAGGATCAAGTCCTGTCAAGCTAACCACCATCAAGCAATTTATTTCACATTAATCAAAGGGATCAAACCATTTTCAAATAATCACACACTCAGTTTAAGTGTACCGTTCCTTGGAACGGGCAAAGGAGGTGCCTAACACCTTCCCCATTCGTAACCGACTCCCAAACCTAAATCTCATCCTCAAGTCAGGGTTTTTTCCAAATCATTTTCCCTTAAATAAAAATTTGGTGGCGGCTCCACTTTATCCACATTAATCAAAAAAATCATTTTTAAAAATTTAGAAAGTTTGTCATCTCATTGGAATTACGGTTGCGACAAATTGTAGTGGGCCGATTGGGCTCATTTACTGATTTATAAGTGAATTACCACTCAACCATCAACCATAAGTCTCCTGCCACCCAGGTCATGAGTTAGCCTAAGTTCCAGGAGGTGAGTTAAAAAGAATCTGTACAAAGCTATACATGGGTGATAGCAAGTAGGCATAAGGCTCTATGGGTTTTCTTGCCAAAATCAGAGGCCAAATCGGTCCCATGCATGAACGTGGGTCGTGTGCAAAAGGATAATAAAAATGGGCCCCACCCGAATCACATTACGTCCATATCGCCTTTACATAAACCACGTACACTGGCCTCTACGTGAGGAAGTTACATGCAATTATAATAATTCAAATAGGCGTCATGGGTCGTTTGTATACTTCTCTCTTGGGGGCCCACGCACGGCAAATAAAATGTTAGGGCATTAAGTGATGGGGTGCAAGAAACAAAAGTTCTCCAAAAGGGGATAACTGCCAACAGTAAGCTCAAAATATGAGAAAAAGGTCCCACGCGACATATAAGGCTAAAGAGTGTTTTGATACAGCCATAGGTTTTAGAAACATCACCAGCAGCCTGATCTAGTGGTAAGTGTGATGCTCAACAATTCCAAGACCCAGGTTCGAGCCCCATAAACTACAAACTACTTCCCGTTTTAACTTATCTTATAAACATCAGGGGCCATGCATACTCTCCTGACTTGTTTTTACCAAATTTATTTTATTTCACATCAAATCTAATTCAAGCATAAATCTTAAACCAAGTTAATTCTATTTCAATTCTTTTATCTCTATTTCAAGTCAAATCAATCTTAAATTTTTATTCTTTTTTCCAAATTTCAAATGAAATCAAATCTAATTCTGTCCTCCCAAATTCAAATCAAGTTTAGTTCTTTTTCTCCCAATTTCAAATCAAGTTTAATTCTTTTCTTCAAATTTTAAATCAAGTTTGCTTCAATTTAAATTAAGCTTAATACTTTTTTAAATCAAGTTTAATTCTCTCCCTCATTTTAATTCATTTTACTGCAAATCAAGTCAAGTTCAATTTCACAAAATTTAAATTCAAGTCAAACTCATTTCAAACCAAATTCTTCTTTTGAATCAAAGATTAATTCAACCAAATCAAGCTTTATTTCTCAAGTTTCAAATCAAGTACAAATTCTCAAGTTTAAATCAAAATCTTCTTAAATCAAGTTCATTTTAAATCAAGTTCACTTTAAATTAAGTCCATTTCAAGTAAAGTTCTTAAATTGAAGTCAAGTTCATTTTTAGTCAAGTCAAATTCAATTTCTTCAAATTGTAATTTAAATTTGTTTTAATCAAGTTAATTCATTCGTTTTATTTTAAAATCAAGCTCAATTCTTTCCTTATCATTAATATTTTCTTCAAATTAAATTCTTTTGGAATTCTAAGTCTCACGCAGTGAACCCTAGGCACGAACTGGTAGCTTTTTTTGCTGTTCGATACTTAGGGATTCGTATGGATCCCAGTGTAGTCGTAGTTGTCTTGGATCCTATGCATATGTGGACTAAGGATTCTCCTTAAAATATTTTCAAAACTCTATTCATTTTCAAATACTCCTTTTCAAATATCTCTGAAGGTCAAGCCTTCAAAAACCAGAATTACGTAAGCCTTGAGTTTTCCATTGCACCGGGGAATACGTAGGAGCAGGATCAAGTCCTGTTAGGATAACCCCCATCAAGTTATTTATTTCCATACTAATTAAGGGGATCAAACTATTTTCATAAATCACACACTCAATTTAAGGGTACTATTCTTCAGAACGAGCGAGTGGGGTGCCTAACACCTTCCCCACTCGTAACCGACTCTCAAACTTTGAATCTCATCTTCAAGTTAGGGTTTTTCCAAACTTTTTCCCTTAAATAAAAATTTGGTGGTGGCTCCACACTATTCAATAAAATTCTACTTTTAAATTTTAGCGAATTCGTCGTCTCGTCGTAATTACGGTTGCAATAGATGGCGACTCCATTGGGGACTTCTAGAGAGTCAAGCCCGTTCAAATTGAGTGTGTCATATTTGATCCCTTCCTTGTTTATTTGCATGATTTATTGATTGCACGATTCATTTATTTGTTTATCTATCTCTTCTTTGTTTGTTTATTCTCTGAATAACCCTAGGATAGACAAACAATAAATTGCTATATATCTGTGCAATTTTCCCAATTGCAGGTATCCAAAAATTGTGTGCCCTCATACATTACGCATAAGCATTTATCATGAGTGAGCCCTATATCCGGTTCTGAGCGAAGCCTAGGACTAGAGGTATCTAGTGGTGTCACTTTGGGGCTTACGTCCTATTTGACTATTGCGAAAATCCCAACTAGAGTGTGTCCTATTTGTAATGCCCTACAACTGGTAGCTTTTTCTGCTGTTGTGGCAAGCATTACAAACTGGAACTTGGCTCTAGTAACCTATTATACCTCAGGATTACAAACCACCTTATGAGAGGTTCATGTAGTAAAGGCCCTAGACCCTTAGGACAAGTGACCCACATAAGAGGCAAAGAGGGCACACACCCCTTCATGATACAAGACTCACATAATGCTCACCGGCATTCGAACTTGATCATCCGAAGTGGCAAAGGGGAGTTGAAATCTGAAGTTCGGGAAATACAAAATATCAAGAAAGAAAATCAAGAAAACAGAAAAATGCATAAACCAAAATTTGAAAAAAATAAAAATCAAGAAAGAAAAGTCAAGCAAAAGGAGAGAAAAATCAAATGAAACTAAAAGTCAAGAAAAATCGAATAAAAATCAAGAAAAATAGAAACCTCTAGGGAAGATTAGAAAAATACTTTCTAAAAATATTGAAAATATAAAAAGATTCAAAAGGAGAGAAAACGAAATTTCGAAAACCTAAAGAATGCTTTTTAGAAAAAATTTAGCAAAACTTTTTCAAACAAAACAAAAGGTTTTTTAGCAAAATAAAAAACACCAAAATTCATAAAAAATCATAAAATTGCTAAAAATCAAATAAAGAAACTTTTAATTATTTTCAAAATAGTCAAATTTCAAAAATCTTCAATTATTTGTGCACAACATTCATTCATTCATTCATAAATTTATCATCGGAAAAAGAGATTTCAAAAATCAGTCCATATCTTCTTCATTTACATACTCATTAAAGTATTGACTTTTTTATCATGCATGATTTTTGCATTCAAATCGTTCCTCAAAAATTAAATTTTAACTTTAACAGAAAAATTGGAGAAAGACAACTTCCTCGACATCCTTATTGCACTCGATCACAGTTAAGAGCCATGGATGAGCTGGAGAGACAGAATGAGGAGTTGAGAGATGAGGTCAGAACTCTAAAAGATCAAGTGGCCAGACTGATGGAGGCCATGCAACTGCCTAAACAGTGAGATGCAAGGGAATCCTTATCGGGAGAACCAATCAACCCATTGTATCCTTCTGGCTTCAATTCGCAAAACCCTCCATCATCCACCATGCCTCCGCCAACCAAAGGAGTTCATTATGGGTTTCCTCATAGGCATGTACACACATAAACCCAAACACAAACCCAAACACATAACCTACCTCCAAACGCCACTCCACAAGCTTATCAAATAGCTGTTGGGGGAGTGCACCCTATGTTCACCCAAGGGCATCACCTTATATACATTCCATCTTCTCAACCTCACCATACGCCAGAGGAATACCCAAGCCTTCCTTTTGAGAAGGATACACAAAAATGGAAAATCCTGGAGGAAAGAATCAAGGCAATTGAGGGGAGCGCTTATGAAGCCAGAGACGCATTTAACCTGTGCTTGGTTCCAGATGTGATCATCCCTCCTAAATTCAAGGTTCCTGAATTCGAGAAGTATCAAGGAACTAGTTGTCCAAAGAATCACCTGGCCATGTACTGCAAGAGGATGTCCCCTTGTATGCATGACGATAAGCTCTTGTCCATTTCTCTCAACTACCCAGCTAGAGTGGACACACATCCGTTCATGGAGGGATCTGGCTGAGGCCTTCCTGAAAGAGTACCAGTATAATGTGGAGATGGTTCCTAACAGAACTTAGCTCCAGAATATGGCCAAGAAAGGAGATGAGACCTTCAAGCAATACGCTCAAAGATGGAGGGAGTTAACTGCTCAAGTACAACCTCCACTATCTGAGAAGGAGTTGGTCAGCATGTTCGTAGACACACTCCAAGATCCTTTCTATAACAAGATGATTGGCAGTGTGACTGTTAGCTTCTCTAATGTCATCATCATTGGAGAAAGGATCGAGGGTGGCATGCGTCGTGGAAGGATCACACACAAGTCCGCAGGGACAGTTGATGCCTTTGTAGAAAAGAAGAAGACAGGAAAGACTCATAATGTGGTTTCTGATCAAGGACAGTATATATCTCCGGTGGCACCTTATGGTCCAGTTGGCTTCCAACCACCACCATACACACCCTATATACCCTATCCTTACATCGCCACGACCTACCAAACACCCTACCATCCATTTTACAACTATTCAATGCAAATCCAACCACCCACACCATACACAGTCCACACACAAACCATAAGCCCAAATCCTAGCCAAAGCCAAAAGAAGGAGAAGAATCCTGTCCAATTTGATCCCATTCCAATGACCTACACTGAGTTGCTACCTTAGCTAATCCAGAATTCCTTAGTGGTTCCCTATCCTTTGAAACCTTAAGAACCACCATACCCTAAATGGTATGATTCAAATGCCATCTGTGACTACCATGCGAGGTACATTGGTCATTCTACAGAAAACTGCCAGGTTCTGAAACGTAAGGTGCAAAGCCTAATTGACGCTAAATGGCTAGATTTTGGGAAGATGGCTCCTAACATTGGAAATAATCCAGTGTCGAATCATGAGAGCTCATCTACTAGCTAATAAATGGGAGCAGCACAACGAGTTGTCTTGTACAAATCGAGCAATTGAGGAAAATCATCCAGGATTTGTCATATTTTTCAAAATCAATCTTTTGTAAATAAATCTCAACAAATAATGCAAAATTTACATTTTTCATGTTTCTTGAGTAGTGCCTCACATTGTTGGCTTTACTTTTAAAATTTACCATTCCTTTTCATCATTCAACCCATTTTTTATCCTACACCTAAAATAATAAATACTTGGTGGTGACAATGTCATTGCTGTAATAAATAATCTTGAATGTCTTATTAATCAAGCTCAAAGAAAACACCAAATGAGGAAGCAACATAAGCAACCAGGGATTCCAAATAGACCACCCATTGTGATCCTAAAATCAAGAAAATGTCTTGTCAAATAAAAATATCCCGCTGGAACAAAGTTCAAATCCAGGCAAAATTAGGGATGCAAGAGAAGATCCGCTAAATTGAAGGTCAAAGCGATCCAAGCAAGATCAATATCTGACTACACAGAATTCAAGAAAAAGAAAAAAAAACCCGCTGGATTTAAATTAAAAATGATCCAGGAAAAATCAGGGTCAAAATTCAAAATTCAAAGAAGAAAAAATCGCTGGATTAAAAGCCAAAAATAATCTAGGAAAAAGTAGGTTAAATTCAATCGACAAAGTCATCATTAGAAAAGATCCTGCTAGATTCCAAAAACAACTCAGGCAAAAATAGGATCGAGACAAAAGCCCGCTAGGTCGCAAACCTTCGAAGGCGACCTAGGAAAAAGTTAGGGCACACAAATAAAAGCCTGCTAGGTCGAAATCCCTCAAAGGCAGCCTAGGAAAAAGTTAGGGCACACAAACAGAAGCCCGCTAAGTTGAAAACCCTCAAAGGCGGCCTAGGAAAAAGTTAGGGCACACAAACAGAAGCTCGATAGGTCGAAAATCTTCAAAACAACCTAGGAAAAAGTTAGGGCACAATCAAACAAGAGCCTGCTAGGTTGAAATCCCTCAAAGGATGACCTAGGAAAAAGTTAGAGCACGAAAACAAAAGCCCGCTAGGTCGACAATCCTCAAGAGACGACCTAGGAAAAATTTAGGGCACACACACGAAAAGCCCGCTAGGTTGAAAACTCGTAAGGGCAACCTAGGCAAAGTTAGGGCAAAAACGAAAGACTTGCTGGGTTGAAAACTCAAAGGATCAATCCAGACAAGAGTTAAGGTCAAAATCAGGAATCCCAGGACAACATGACATCTTGCACCTCATATCTTCCTAAAACTGGGACAAAATTTGCCATTTCTCAAGTTTGATTAATTCGACAATCGAGATTATGAAAAGCAGCATTGGCATATTACCCAAACGACACTTGAAAAACTCTCTATTTCTTTCCATTGACCATCCAAAATCACTTTGCACACCTCAAAAATGCTCGTGGCACAGAGAAATGTAAAAAATGTAAAAAAATAAAAAATAAAAAAATAAAAAGATTAATTTTGAAAAGTCATGCCAAATCAGATGAAACCTTAACCATCGCGACATGACATGACTTCTTCCCAAAGATCATCCTCCTGTTAGACATAATGCCACCAAGACAAAAGGAGTGTGTCTTATTCAAATGATGCTGATCACTGTTAAATCCCAAAGATTGCAGAAAAGAAGGCTCCGACATTGATCAAGAAGCCGAGAGATAGAGTCGATATTCTTGATTCCTTTCACACCAACTATGAGGTTGTCGAGGAAAGACATGTCCAAAATCAAAAATGAAGGGAAACAATAAATTTTTAAACCACATCATGGCATGCATTCATCTCATAGCATCCGTTTCATTAAATAATCCTTTCAGGCATCAAAAAGCAATAAATGAGTTAAGACATCCTTCCCTCTTGCATTTATTCAAGCATCCCATTTGATCATTCAAGTGTCGCAATAAACGTCCATTCATTCAGGCATCGCATAACTCACCTTTTAAAACTAATTAAGACCAGGGAAAAATTTACCGAATCAATCATAATTAGAAGATTTCTAAAAATCTCAAAACTGGGGTAGCCCACAAAAATTCAATTTGAAGTCATCCTCAAATTCAGAATCAAGTCCAAACTGGGGAAAACACTTGCCCACAAAAATTCAATTCGAGGTCATCCTTAAATTTTGAATCAAGTCCAAACTGGGGCAAACACTCGCCCACAATTTTTTGAGGTCATCCTCAAATTCTGAATCAAGTCCAAACTGGGGCAAACGCTTTCCCCCAAAATTCAATTTGAGGTCATCTCAAATTTTGAATCGAGTTCAAATCGGGGCAAACACTTGCCCACAAAAATTCAATTTGAGGTCATCCTCAAATTTTGAATCGAGTTCAAACTGGGGCAAATGCTTGCCCACAAAAATTCAATTTGAGGTCATCCTCAAATTTTGAATCAAGTTCAATCTAGGACAGACGTTTGCCCAAGAAAGATTTAAATTCAAGAACAAGATCAAAACTGGGTCAAACATTTGCCCAGAAAAACTCGAATCAAGACAATCCTCAATTCCAAATCAAGAAGAAAACACAAACTGGGGAAAAACACTTGCCCAGAAAATTCAAGTTAAGGCGATCCTCAATTTCATCGAGATTCAAACTGGGGTAGACGCTTGCCTAAAATCCCCTAAGTTGAGGCATTCCTCGATTACCAAAAATCTTCCAAACTGGGGAAAAATGTTTGCCCAAAGTTCCTTCAAATCAAGGCATCCCTCAATTATGAAGAATTTTCTAAACTGGGGAAAAATGGTTGCCCAAGTTTCTTCAAGAGAACAATTATGAAGGGCTTAAAAACCTTCAAGTTCAAGGTAGAATAAGCAATTTATTTTAATTCAAGAGAAAAACACATTTCAAAATAAGATTGTTTGGGGCTAGCTGACGAAGAAGTCCATATTCCCTCCTCATGTGCCTTCCCAAGACACATCAGATTGTTTTCCATACCTGTCCTGACAAGTCATTCTCTCGCC
Source organism: Canavalia gladiata (assembly GCA_037954105.1). NCBI lineage: Eukaryota > Viridiplantae > Streptophyta > Magnoliopsida > Fabales > Fabaceae > Canavalia > Canavalia gladiata. The sequence continues at coordinate 17,938,321 of CM075662.1, read as the reverse complement.
TGCATTAACAAGCCGTCATTTTATTTACCACACCTGTCTTAACAGGTCATATTTCCTGTCTTAATAGGCATCTATCTTAATTTCATCCTGTCAACAACAGGACCTTCACATTTTACTTGCCCTGAACAGGTCATTTTTCACTTTCCTTCGCCTGCCCTAAACAGATCATTTTTCACTTTCCTTTGCCTACCCTAAACAGGTCATTTTTCACTTTCCTTTGCCTGCCCTAAACAGGTCATTTTTCACTTTCCTTCACCTGTCCTAAACAGGTCATTTTTCACTTCCCTTCGCCTGTCTTAACAGGTTTTCATCGTTCTTTTTACCTGTCTTAACAGGTATCTTGTTTCTCTCCTATCAGTAACAAGACTTTTCTTCATTACCTGTCTTAACAGGTTTGTTTCCTTTGCTGGTCTTAACAGGTTTTCATCATTCTTTTCGCCTGTCTTAACAGGTATCTTGTTTCTTTCCTGTAAGCAATAGGACTTTTCTTCATTACCTGTCTTAACAGGTTTCTTTCCTTTGCTTGTCTTAACAGGTTTTCATCATTCTTTTCGCCTGTCTTAACAGGTATCTTGTTTCTTTCCTGTCAGCAACATGACTTTTCTTCATTACCTGTCTTAACAGGTTTCTTTCCTTTGCCTGTCTTAACAGGTTTTCATCATTCTTTTCGCCTATCTTAACAGGTATCTTGTTTCTTTCCTGTCAGCAACAGGACTTTTCTTCATTACTTGTCTTAATAAGTTTCTCTCCTCATTTCTTTCCTGTCAACAACAGGACTCCATCTACATTTTTACTTGCGTCAATAGGTCTTTTTCATTTACCTTGCTTGTCTAGCAGACTTGCATCTTTCCTGTCATCAACAGGACTTTTCTACATTTTACTTGTCTTAACAGGTTTCCTTCATTTTTCACTTTGCTTGTCTAGTAGGCTTGTATTTTTCCTGTTAACAACAGGACCTTCACTGCATTTTACCTATCTTAACAGGCCATTTTATCTCATCCTGGCTACAGCAGGATTTCATTTGCATTCTTCCCAACAACAGAGGGACTTCATTTGCATTTCCCTGTCAACAACAAGAGTTTATTTGCATTTATCCTGGCAACAGCAGGATTTCATCATTTGCATTTTCCCGGCAACAGCGGGACCCCCTTGCATTCCTTCCCGTCAATAACGGGATTTCCATCAAGTTTTCTTTCAGCACCTTGGCCTATGTTTTGTCAGGCCTCTCTTAAGTTTACTTTTCTGCATTCTTGGCCTATGATGTCAGGCTTCACTCAAGTTTACATTTCTGCATTTTTGGCCTATGATGTCAGGCCTCCTTCAAGTTCTCTTTTCAGCATTTTGGCCTATGATGTCAGGCCTCCCATCAAGTTTACTTTTCTGCATCTTGGCCTATGATGTCAAGCTTCCCTCAAGTTTACTTTTCTGCATTTTGTCCTATAGTGTCAGACCACCCTCAGGTTTACATTTCTGCATTTTGGCCCATAGTGTCAGGCCATCCTGAAGTTTACATTTCTGCATTCTTGGCCTATGTTGTCAGGCCACCCTCAAGCTTACTTTTCTGCATTTTGGCCTATAATGTCAGGCCCCCTCAAGTTTACATTTCTACATTCTTGGCCTATGATGTCAGGCCTCCCTCAAGTTTACTTTTCTACATTCTTGGCCTATGATGCCAGGCCACCCTCAAGCTTACATTTCTGCATTCTTGGCCTAAGATGTCAGGCCTCACTCAAGTTTAAATTTCTACATTTTTGGCCTATAGTGTCAGGCCACCCTCAGGTTTTCTTTTCTGCACGTTCAAGTTTTCTTTTCTGCATTTTGGCCTATAGTGTCAGGCCACCATCAAGTCTACTTTTGTGCATCTCGACCTATGATGTCAGGCCTCCTTCAAGTTTCATTCCTGCATTTTGGTCTATAGTGTTAGGCCACCATCAAGTTTATTTTTCTGCATCTTGTCTTATGTTGTTAGGCCTCATCAAGTTTTATTTTCTGCATCTTGGCCTATGTTTTCAGGCCTCGTCAAGTTTAATTTCATGCATCTGGACCTATGTTCTCAGGCCTCATCAAGTTTTATTCTGTGCATCTTGGCCTATGTTGTCAGGCCTCCCTCAAGTCTTCTTTTCTGCATTTGGGCCTATAGTGTCAGGCCACCATCAAGTGTACTTTTCTGCATCTCGGCCTATGATGTCAGGTCATCCTTAAGTTTACATTTCTGCATTCTTGGCCTATGATTTCAGGCCTCCCTCAAGTTTTCTTTCTTTCATTTTGGCCTATAGTGTCAAGTCAAATTCAATTTCTTCAAATTACAATTTAAATTTGTTTTAATCAAATTAATTCGTTCAATTTATTTTAAATCAAGCTCAATTCTTTCCTTATCGTTATTATTTTCTTCAAATTAAACTCTTTTGGAATTCTAAGTCTCACGCAATGAACCCTAGGCACGAACTGGTAGCTTTTTCTACTGTTCGATGCTTAGGGATTCGTATGGATCCGAGTGTAACCATAGTTATCTTGGATCCTATGCATATGTGGACTAAGGATTCTCCTTAAAATATTTTCAAAAATCTATTCATTTTCAAATACTCCTTTTCAAATATCTCTGAAGGTCAAGCCTTTAAAAACCAGAACTACGTAAGCCTTGAGTTTCCCATTGCACCGGGGAATACGTAGGAGCAGGATCAAGTCCTGTCAAGCTAACCCTCATCAAGTTATTTTTCCACACTAACTAAGGGGATCAAAATATTTTCATAAATCACACACTCAGTTTAAGGGTACCGTTCTTCGGAACGGGCGATGGGGTGCCTAACACCTTCCCTACTTGTAACCGACTCCCGAACTTTGAATCTCATCTTCCAGTTAGGGTTTTTCCAAACTTTTTCCCTTAAATAAAAAGTGGTGGCGGCTCCACACTATCCAATAAAATTTTACTTTTAAATTTTAGTGAGTTCGTTGTCTCGTTGTAATTACAGTTGCGACAAAAGTCTAGAAATGGGGGGAAATTTTGCCAAAAGAAGGTAGAGGTGCTGATACACATTAGGGGGGGACTTTCTTGGAGGTTCATCAAAAAATTCGAAGTGAAAGGAGAGGAGGGGGTGGCTCTAGTCGTTCTCAAGGAAGAAGGCAGACACGAACACCACCAGCAGCAAGCAGGAGAAAGGGTGCATAAGTTTGATTAGATTATATTTGAATCGAAATTGAGGAGTTGGCGTTAGTAAATGCATGTAAAAATATGGTTCTTAATATGATCCTAATGTTGGTTAAACATAGATTCTTTTGATCATTTTAGTTGCTGCTAGTTAAGAATGGATAGGTTAGGAAACTATCTAGGATTTCCCTCTAAAGGTGCATGAAACTCACAAGTCACAGTGTCCAACTTGAATGAGGAGAAAGGGTTCCATAGCTCCTTCAGGTTCCCCTAGACTCGTCTAGTCTTCTTGAGCGTCACTGTACTTTGAATTGAAAGAAGATTTAATGTATATGAGTCAGAGTTGGGGTAGAACAAATCCTTTAGAAGGACCATCTAGATTAACGTCACCAGCAAAAATGTTCTTTCCCATCTTAGAGCATCCTATGTCATGTGAACGCTTGGTGAGTTGCATATCCCATAGTACATGAGATTTTAATTTGCTTGGTGATGCGACTTAGCATGGCAGTTGGTACAACCCCGCATCTATACGCAAAATATTCCTAGATGTTATTTGGTGGATGTTTATTCGTTGTTGTTACTGCATACATGTCCAAGATGGAGTCAAATCTATGTTGTTAGGATCGAGCTCGTTAGTGCATTCATTTGGTAGTGAGAAGAAGAAGATTGCTTCATAGTTTCGAACCAATGTGGGTGTACCAAAGGTGTTGAAAGCTAACTATATTAGCAATGTACAACTTAGTTCGTCTCACTGATACACTCCCTGTGTTGGCTGACCCCCATGACGACAAGACTTACATTCATATGGTGTCTCAACAAGTATGTTAGAGCCCTTGAATTAACTGGTTATTATGGAGGACGCTATTTTCATGAGATGAGACCCAACAAATATGGATTTTTGGCTGGCGAGGTTGTCTTCAATCCTGGTCATCATTGTTGGGGCAACAAAACCACGTAAATGAGAACGCCATGGGCTCGTTCATGCATTAAAAAACCTAGAAGTCATGACTAGGCTTTTGAGCACTCGAGTTATAGTAGTGTTCTGTGCTACCATTATATGGAAAGCCTTCAAAAGGACGTGGCAATGCATTGTGGGAAATAATAGCTAGCAAAAACGGCTTCATGACTCATAAATGCTCTAGTCTCCATGCATTCAATCCATGTGTCTGCATGCACTTGAATGCCTAAGCTTGAGCAAATGGAAATGCCCTTTAATAGTTGGTTAAAAATAGAACATTTTCGAATGCCAAACTATCCTTTAGAGAATCAAAGGTTACAAGCTATGTAAGTCACATACTAGGTTTGAACAACAATCAAAGCAGTTAGTATGGGTCTTCCTATATTATTTCTTCCTCAGCCTGCAATGGTTAGTTCTTACTTGGCTCGGCCCTTGTGTGAAAAGGAAAGTCTAGCATCATACTTTGCTCTTGTTATTCCTGGGAGCTCGATGGTTGCATGGCTGGTTCTGCACAACCCCTAGGATTTAAATATTTGGATGGCAGCCATACCTCTTAACATTATCAGCACCAGATTAGGTAACTTCTCGTTCATATGAAGGAGTCCATGCAGCTCAAAGTGACATACCAGTAAACAAGAACAATTTCCATGCCAAAATGCATGCATGCATGGCCCCACTTACTAGATCATTGGCTGTGACTATGCTGGGTTCATGGACATGCTTGAATCAGGGGATCAACCATTAATAGAATATACTTGACTAATGGGAGGCACCCATGTCAATCATGATGTTATGGAAAAATTTAATCATATACCAGCAGCTTAGGAGTCTTGGTTTTAAAGTTTATATCCCGAGACAAATTACAATAACATGGCTGTTGTAGGCACGAGATTCTAGCCCCATGCAGCGAATGTGTAAATCACGTATCCCTCAAAACATCGCCTTAAATTAAATGTCGAGCATCAGAATACCAACCAGGCGCTTGGCCTAGTGGCAGACGCGCCTCCTGCATCCTCTAGGATCTGTCTTCGATCCCCCACATGCGGCCTTTTTAAATTTAATTGTCCATTGAGCTAAGCTGGCTATTGAGCTGGCAATTACCGCCCATGCCAACTTGATTATTGGGCTAGCTCTTTAAACCAGCTAAGTGGACTCCACCAATGGGCCATGCAAGCAGCCAAGTACCTTCCCACACGTCAATTAGGCCAGCCGCACTTCAGCCTTGCATATCATAAAATTGGCTATCCAATTGGGCCACCTCCAGAAGAACCCATGGGCCACAACATTTGCAATTTTCAATTGGGCCTTATAAAATAGAATGAAAATTCCCAAACAACCCTTGTACATTAATTTGTCTAGTTTTAATTTAATCATTTATTCATTTCACCTAAATCAATTAAATTTTTTTCCTCAAATTTCAAATTCAAATCAAAAATTAATTCTTTTACTCAAATTTCGTCAAATATCATTCTAGTTCAAATCAAGTTTTACTCAAATTTAATTCTTTTCTCCTTAAATTTTCAAATCAAGTTTATTTCATTTTTTTCATTTCTTTTCCTCCTTTTTTCAAAATCAAGTTCATTTTTAATCAAGCCTAACTCATTTTCCCAATTTTGGAAATTCCCTTTGAATTGGGTCAAGCCCAATTATTTTCTTCTTTCTGTTTTAAGTCAAATTCATTAATTCTAGATCTCATGCAATGAACCCTATGCACGAACTAGTAGCTTTTCTGTTGTTCAATGTTTAGGGATTCATATGGGTCCCATGCAGCCGTAGTTGTCTTGGACCCTATGCATATGTGGACTAAGAATCCTTTTGTAAATAATTTCAAGACAAACTTCATTTTGGAATCCCTAGTCTCACGCGATGAACCCTAAGCATGAACTGGTAGCTTTTTCTACTGTTCAATGTTTAGGAATTCATATGGGTTCGAGTGCAGTCATAGTTGTCTTGGATCCTGTGCATATGTGGACTAAGGACTTTCTTCAAAATATTTTCAAAATACTTTGTTCCTTTCAAACACTTCTGAAGGTCAAGCCTTCAAACTAGAACTATGTAAGCCTTGAGTTTCCCATTGCACCAGGGAATACGTAGGAGCAGGATCAAGTCCTGTCAGGCTATCTTTTCATCAACTTTTTTATTTCCTATTCTAATTAAAGGGATCAAATAGTTTTCAGATAAATCACACACTCAGTTTAAAGGTACTGTTCTTCGGAACGGGTGAGTAGGGTGCCTAACACCTTTCCTATTCGTAATCGACTCCTGAACCTAAAATCTCTTCCCCAAGTTAGGGTTTTTCCAAATATTTTTCCCTCAAACAAAAATTTGGTGGTGGCTCCACAATTAATCAAATTTCTTTCTAAAATTTTAGCGAACTCGTCGTCCCATCGGAATTATGGTTGCGATAGTGAGTACATAAAGATGTATGTAAAATGTATGGGTAATACTCTTGATTGTTTAAAGAGTGATGTATTATGTGATGTTCATGTATGGATGATGATGTGAAAGTAGTTTGAAAATAGAGACTAAATATGCATGGCATATTGGTTAGATAATTGAAGCATGCATCTTGTCTGGAAGCTTTTAAAAGGAACCTAATTAACTAAGGGATCATTAAAGAAAGAACTTATGTGAAAACTTGATACTACTTTTAATGTGCCTTGTGCACATTTAGAAGGTGAAAGGTCATTCTAAGGTGGAGACAAAAGGGTTCTCCAAAAATCTTTCTATTATGAAGCGTCATGTCTTTAATGTTTATGATTGTGACAACCATCAAAGAATAAGCTCATGTCTTAAGAATAGAAGGTAGAGTAGCACAGTCCATAAGAAGATATTGTTTGACTAAGTAGTATTATATGCTTATGTCTTGGATTATCATTAAGATAGTGATAGAGAAAAGAAAAGAATTATGTTAAGACATATATGAAATGATAGTCAAATGATATCAATGATGTGATCCCAAAGGTTTATAAGACTTATGTAACCTATATGTATAACACCTTAAAAATAAATACCTACTTTACACTTAAGTCATTCATTTAGTTCCATTATTATTTTGTTATCTCACAATGCAGAACTCTTTAGAAAATACTTATTAGAGAAAATATAGTAAAGTTTTTATAGCTGTTGGTTATAAAAATTGCCAAGTCTCGTCGGTATAACGTACATAGTGGTAAAGTAAATTACTAAGTGTCTCTATATGTGTGCGATTTGTTCTCCTTTCTTATCATTTGCTTTAATTCATTTGTCTATAATCAATAGTAAACAACCAAACTGATAATGTTCACATAACACACAAGCTTTACATAATTATACAATCGATCTTACACATCCATCACAATCTCTTGCACTAAGGCTTATACATACACATATTACAGACCTTAATGTACATATCAAATTTACATAATTATTTTCTACACACCATAATACAATATATACGCATAAGTTAGCTTAATACTACATATTAACAATTAGGATGCTTGCATCCATCTATTTACACGCATTTACATTATTGGCATGACTTCAAACTCTTCTTCTTCTTGAGACAAGCGATAGGACCAACACACCTCCCTAAGCGTCATGGTGGAAACATTTCAGCCCTATGCTCTGGTCCAAAGACATAAACGTCCCATCGGACATCTCTTGATAGGCGCAGAATGGGTATGACATCAGATAGGGTAAGCTCCCTTGTGAAGACCACATATGTGACAAACTACGGTAGTGGGATGGAGTCTAGGGATCTGTCTCCCCCTCTGAGGAAGAAGATTCCTCAACAATATTAGTCTTTTTCCTTTGGTACCCGAGAGGTAGTGGAAACACTTTGTTTGGATGAAAGCCCTCTAAGGAATTCTCAAAACCCGTGGTGGAGAAGTTCAGGCTCAAGACTTTCGTAAGGAAGAGATGTCTTAAGGAAAAAGATATTCTAACATAGGCTTGGGTAGTAATCAGTAAGCCATAGGGGTTTTCCATCTAGTCCACATTACTAATTTCTGTATAGACCACCGTTGTCACTAACAACATGATCTTCGTTTGGGAAAAAAGTGGAAAGAGAAGGAATAAGAAACTAAGTTTCTCAGTAAATTTCTACTCTATTTTTAGTGTCATCACTTTTATCCCAGCCACTTTAGTTTATTAGAAAAGTCATGACATGAATACAGGATTAATTTTATTCATTTAAAAACATCCTACTGAAGTGGGTTATTTTTATACAGAAATAACTCATTGTCTAAGAATATATGTATCTTAACTTTATAAGTTTGGGATCATAATGAAGATATTATTTGACTCACAATTTATTCTATCTTAAACTTTATCTCTATCTTTATTCTATTCCAAAACTTCGGGAAATTATAGATTAAGTTCCACAACTTCGAGGAAACTTCTAGACATAGACATACATTAAAAATAGTTAAGCAATATTTTCTCATTGAGTCTGCTACTCTACCTTCTACTATTAAGTGTAAACACCCAGTTATGTCCGAGCCCTATTTCAAGTCGACTAGTAGATAAACACGGGTTGAAGACCCCAAGAAATTCCAAATGAACCACAATTAAACAATAAATTGAAAGACCTGGAAAATTGAAAGATTTCAAAACCAAAAAAATCAATCATCAGAAAAACAAAGGAAAATTAATAAAAAGTTTTTCATTTTTTTTAAATCTAAAGGAAATTGAAGTAAAGAAAAGTCTGGAAAAGAAAAACCTAAATAATAATAAAGTTTTTTAGAAAATGAAAACTTTTTTTTTTCTGAAAACAAAATTAATAAAAATAGGAAAAATAGAATATAAAAAATATATATTAGTAAAAAAAATAAGAAGAAATAAAAAAAAATAATTAAAATTGAAAATGAAAACTAAATCTGAAAAATAATAAATCAAAAAATCAGAAAAATAAATAAGAATTAAAAACCTTAAAGTGATTAAAGGAAAACTAAAAAAAAAACAAAAAAACAAAAAAAAATTAGTTGCTTTTGGAAAAAACAGAAAAACGGATTTTGAACAAAATGGGGAAGAGATTCAGAAGAAGGAAAAAAGGAGAGGGAAGAAGAAGAAAAAAAGACTTTGGGAGAGAGGGCGAAAGCTTGGTCTTGAGAGCAGAGGTTTTGAGAGAACTGGTGGGGATCAAACCTGAAGCTTCGATTCTACAAACCTGGGGCTCTCTAGAGTCATAGCTTCCTTCCAAGAACTAGCAGTGTCGCATACTAGTCGAGAGATCATTTTGGCGTAGTTGAATCCTAATCTCATCCAAGAAAGGTGCCGCCTCTTCGAATTCAAGCATCTTTCAGGTTGGTAGGCATGACTGATTTCATTGTTATTAGACGCATGAATGATGGCGTTTCTATTCAATTGATGGTTCTGCTTGACAATATCGGAATGAAGGCTGTTACTGTTAAGGATCTTGATCATATTTGCTAATTTGTGATTTAACCTTGCTTGATTTGGTTCAGTTATGGTGAGCTTAGTTAATAACTCTGTTTGTACTTACGATTCTTGAATTAACTCTACCTAGACTGGTTGGATTGGGATGATTCGAGTAATAATCCTGGTCGCGTTTGTGATTCTTGATTCAATTTGCTTGAATTGATTAATTCTCTCCCGGTTCAGTGCTGAACTGATCCATTGCTTGTTCTCTGTATGTTATATCTGTGCAAATTTCGGTTCATCACATATTCATTGCATTAACAATAAATAAGATAAGTTAATCTAAATGATATTACTGCATCTTGCTCGTTGTTGATCATTAGTGTAGCAGTTGCATGTTGTTTAATCTATGCGAAAATCTGGAATATGCTTGAGTCTGTTAAAAAGCATGATTCAGTTATGACTCCAACAATCCTTACCCATCCTAGGTCCCCTTCCTTTTAGCTGAACAACATTCTCCCTAGGTTATCTTTGGGAAAAGAACCGAGAGTGTGAAGACACTGTCTGCTATGTGTACTGCTTAGCTCAAAACCAACAACTGTACAAAATTCCCGAGTATGAACCATTGAGGTTTACAGGCTGTGAGTATTCACAGGTACAAGTCCGAGGGCCATTCAGAGTTTATTCCAGCTCCAGGTCCTACAGGCTAGGATCTTTCAATAGAGTGAAAGTAGTTCAATTTAAGGAAAATCTGACCTAGTATTTGAACAAGGACATTTCTTGATAGGATCTTAAATTCCAGCGTTAGTTAGTCTAGCGTCTGAGCTGATCAGTAATCCTGTTGCCCAGGCATAGCACAGAACTGTTAGCTAGGAAATTCAAGATAAAACTCCAATCTCTAGGTTGCACCGTATAAGAACATAGAGCAAAGGCACACCAAGTAGGTTCTATCATATCAAGACTAGTTTTTCTATTGACCAAAATCAGTATTCAAAAAAATAGTGTAGGGAATTTTGGGTTAGGCCTGATATGAGAAGAAAATCAGGTAGGTGCCTGACTCATGCTTCCAGGTCTGTGACATCAGGTTACATGTTACTCCTTTTGTTCAGGTCATCAGAAGTCAGATCAATTAACTATCGTAAAACCTTGCATAAGAGTGATTCTAGAGTGCTTGCATTAGGGACCAAATTAGACTAGATGGTCGCAAGCAGCGAGCAATCAAGATAAACACCTGTTATGGTACCCTTGGCTAATGCAGAAACAGATCAATTACAGGCTAATCATAGCAACAAGTTTTTCCTGCAAGAGTTTAACAAATGGATTCTGTCATATCAGAATCAGCCTTTGTAAATGGCTTAATACAATTTACAAATTAGTGTAAAGGATTCTTGGGCTATACCTGATGCATAATTCTGGCAAGAGACCTGGCACCCTTGGATTTTAATGTCAAATGGATCATATGTCACAAGATTGTTCTTGTAACGGCGGACGTTAGGTGTTGAGCTGATTATATTAGTAAGTGTGGGCCATTGGCATCAGCCACTGGTTGGAAGCTAATTAGGATCTTCTGGGGTGGCAAATTGAGTTCTAGCAACCAGTTTCAGCCTTGATTGAGAGAAGTTTTGCCTCTTGTAAAACTAGCATTAAAACAGGTTAGCATTCTTACTTGATTCATACGCTTAATCAATGTATCTCCTGTTAACTCTCGCTGGGATTATTTTTAGTGATTAGCTGTTGTTTGATGATTAGGAAAAATGAATGCGTGAGTAATTCAAATGTTCATCTTGATATGATCTGTATGAATTAAGTCAGGTATAATGAAAGCCTAGTCTCACACTGAAATTAGCCAAATATGATCCATTTATCTTGCTGTTGGCTCTTAAATTCTGATCTGAAGCATATTACTAGTTGATGACATTGCATCAAAGAGTCCTGATATAGCAGGAATGTCATAACACCATATATTGGTCCGATTACCTTTGCAAAATGCTCATCACAGCAAAGCATTTTAGATGGCTTCCAATTAGACATTTGATACAGTAGGTGTCAATTAACGTAAAAGAGTGGATAACAATTCAAAAGAGTTGGCCTACAATTTGCTGTGATTTTCGTAGGTAATAGTTCAGCTCATCCACGCTTGTGTGAACAGAGCCTGTGTACCAGAGGAACTAAAATTCTGAGTATTGTCACTAAAATATGCCTGTATTGTTCCTGGTAAATGTGGGGGTATAACTAGTTGGTCAAGAAGGTTTGGGCTGCTTCTGAGATTTGGTGAAGATAGCCTTACAGCCGTAGGAGAACTAGCACAGACCTGCTCCTCATTGAACTGTGACTAGCAGAACCACCTGCTAGGCCCTCACTCAGTCCTGACAAAACAACACATGTGCTGGGCAGAATTAAGGATTTATGCAGATCAATGTTTAGGTGAGGCTCACAGTCTCACAGCTTACCACAGACTGGGGGAGGAGAACTGAATTCACAGGGGAACTAGAATTTTAGAGTCTCATTGAGGTAATGGATCAGCTCAAACCTCAAAACTGTTGACAACCGGACTCAATTTGTTGGTATCATGATTTGATCGATAACTCAATGTGCTAGATGCAAGTCAGGTCTACAAATAATAGAACTTTGCCAACCAAGTGCAGGTCTAGGTCCTGTATTTAGCTTATACCTTGGCTGAACAGAGAGCGGGGTAGTAGTCCAAGGCCCAAGCATAGGAGGATCTCTAACTCAGTCATTTGTCAACATGAATCACAAACCTGTCATAATCTTAAGAAATTACAGGATTTTATCTTTCCAATGACCGTGGTTTAAAACAAAATCAGGTCTTCTGCTCTTATGAATTTGGGTTCAGATTCTGTTGCTATCATGAGGCTGAAATTTTAACTGTGTGTGAGAGATATTAGGACCTCTTCATTAGTTCATGGTCCATTTAGAACTCATCAGTAGGCAGCAGCTGTAACCATAATATTAGTTCCAGATTTAATACCACTGGTTTCTAACCAGATTTGATTAGCTGCATTAGCTTAGGTGCCAAGACCAGGTCTCTTCGGTGGAGCTTCACCAGACCCTATAAAGGCTCAGTTTGCATTAAAATCACCTGGAAAAGCGGAATTAAAATAGAAATCTACTCCTAGGATTGGTTTGTAACAGTTGTAGGGACCCTTATTCCTCTGATCTGAACTTTAAGGTAGGGGCCTGATTCCAATTAGTAGTAGACTTGTGAAAGCCTTAGGCTTCTCTGGTTGAGGAAATGTCAATGGTACCTCAGCTAAATCCTTATGTAAAACAAAAATTTGGGGAGGCTAGGAGGTCAGCACCTTGTAATAGAGCCTGAAATCATCAATTGAACCTAAGCCTAGCTTCATCCTGATCCTAGGATTATGTAAGGGGAGCCTATGGATAGTTTATGGGGCCACTGTTCGAAATTCTGTTAGAGCAGGTTGATAATAAAAACCACTAGGTGAGTGCTAATCAAAGTAATCTCCAAATCAGTTAAGCTTTGACCAAATTAGACTTAGGAGTTGAATATCATTTGTGCTCAAATGAATCAGGCTTGAATTTAGTGTTCCATCTAGTAGGTAAATCTTGAAATCGCTCCTAGGCTAATGTGTGCAGACTTTGTAAGAGAGGAAATAGGAAAAGTAATGATGATTTGGGGCAGTCGCGAGGAAAATAAACTCATTCTATAGTCTACAGCTATAGTAGAAATTGAAATTTTAGGCAAGTCCCTTGATCCTCCCTAGTGTCTAAGAGCAAATTTTTGATAAACAAATTTTAATCTTGAAAGTGTAATTCTGATTTAGGTAACAGTTTCCTATGTCTTCGATCTAAAATATCAAGATTTGACTGTAGTTCAAATTTGAGAGATGTGTCTAAAGGTTTTCTAATCTTCTACACAATAAGCTGCTAGGAAATATTGAGTCTAAGACTCAAATCTGCTAAGACTTGAATCTGTGGTAACAGCGAAGGCGGATCCCTGATTCTGCACACTAAACAAAGTAGTTTCCTATTGAATTTATCTCCCTTAGAGTTGTTACAACAAGAAACAACAACTTCAACCTTGTAACTGATCTTAGCTGCCAGAAGTTCACTCTAAGGTTTGTTAGGTCCACCCTAGGCTCTGCTGTGACCTTGGCAACTGTTTTGGGAGGGGGGATTTCCCTAGAAGTAGGGGCTGAGAAGTCCCATAACCTGGCTAAAATTTGCGCTATTCGACTATGAAATATACCAACTGTTGTAACAGGTTTTAGTATGCTACCTTTTCTGAACTAAAGGTAATTAAATAGAACCTAAACATGACAGGTTGAGGACTACTCAGGAATTAAGGAGGGGTTTGCCACATGCTTAGAATGGTTATACCCTAAAACCAGTCCTAATTGTAAAATAGTAGCAGCTTTGTCTTAACAGGCCTTAAAGGAGTTGGCAGAGAGGTTCTTAGGAGTCAAGATTACAAAATTACAAAATTGCCCCTACCAATTTCCAGAAATACCAAAATTGTCCCTAGGAGTCAAGATTACCAAAATTGTCCCTTTGAGAGATGTGTCTAATGGTTTTCTAATCCTCTACACAATAAGCTGCTGGGAAATATTGAGTCTAAGACTCAAATCTGCTAAGACTTGAATCTGTGGTAACAGCAAAGGCGGATCCCTGATTCTGCACACTAAACAAAGTAGTTTCCTATTGAATTTATCTCCCTTAGAGTTGGCACAACAAGAAACAACAACTTCAACCTTGTAACTGATCTTAGCTGCCAGAAGTTCACTCTAAGGTTTGTTAGGTCCACCCTAGGCTCTGCTGTGACCTTGGCAACTGTTTTGGGAGGGGGGATTTCCCTAGAAGTAGGGGCTGAGAAGTCCCATAACCTAGCTAAAATTTGCGCTATTCGACTATGAAATATACCAACTGTTGTAACAGGTTTTAGTATGCTACCTTTTCTGAACTAAAGGTAATTAAATAGAACCTAAACATGACAGGTTGAGGACTACTCAGGAATTAAGGAGGGGCTTGCCACATGCTTAGAATGGTTATACCCTAAAACCAGTCCTAATTGTAAAATAGTAACAGCTTTGTCTTAACAGGCCTTAAAGGAGTTGGCAAGTGCTGCCGTAGTTGTCTTAGACCATGTGTATATGTGGACTGAGGATCCTTCTGCGAATAGTTTTTTTAAAACTTCATTTTAAAATTCCTAGGTCTCACGCAATGAACCCTAGGGACGAACTGGTAGCTTTTTCTACTGTTCGCTTCCTAGGAATTCATATGGGTCCCAAGTGCAGCCGTAGTTGTCTTGGACCCTGTGCATATGTGGACTGAGGATCCTTCTGCGAATAGTTTTATTAAAACTTCATTTTAAAATTCCTAAGTCTCACGCGATGAACCCTAAGCACAAACTGGTAGCTTTTTCTACTGTTCGGGGTTTAGGAATTCGTATGGATCCCAGTGCAGCCATAGTTGTCTTGGATCCTGTGCATATGTGGACCAAGGACTCTCTTTAAAATATTTTCTAAACAATCAAGTCATTTTCAAATGTTACATTCCAAGAAGTTCTGAAGGTCAAGCCTTCAAGCTTTTCAAACATTCCTTTTAAACACTTTCGAAGGTCAAGTCTTCGAATCAAACCAGAACTACGTAAGCCTTGAGTTTCCCATTGCACCGGGGAATACGTAGGAACAGGATCAAGTCCTGTCAGGCTAACCTCCGTTAAATAATTTATGTCCATGCTAATTAAGGGATCAAACTATTTTCAAATCATCACACACTCGATTTAAGGGTACCGTTCCTCGGAACGGGCAGATAGGGTGCCTAACACCTTCCCTATTCGTAACCGACTCCCGAACTTTGAATCTCTTCCTTGAGTCAGGGTTTTTTTTCCAAATATTTTTCCCTTAAATAAAAATTTGGTGGCGGCTCCACTTTATCGAATTCACCATTTTCAAAATTTTTGCGAGTTCGTCGTCTCGTCGGAATTACGGTTGCGACATTAAGGATATAAACTCATTCCTAGATGGTCATCACCATCTCATAATGTATGAAGCACCCTTTATGTTCACTATAGAAGGATTTTTGGAGAATCCTTTTATCTCCCAGAACCCTTTTGCCTCCTCTTTAGTAGAGCTCTAGGTGCCGTCTGGATATGATGTTCATAATGAACCTTAAGTGTAGATTAACTTTTCGCATAAGTTTGTTTTGGTGATCCCTTAAACCCTTTCGGTTGATTTTAATGGCTTCCAGATAATTATGCATACTCAATCAACATCCAACCAATATGATGTGCACATATAGATCTCAACTTCTACCACATCATAAATCATAAATACTTCTCATACACAGCATCATCTTTCCTATACTTATGAGCATTCGACATTGCAACTTATATTAAATAGTGGGCATTCATAGGAACATCACAAGTTGACTAGTAAATCACATTTGGAATAACATCATTGCATGTTCCAAGTACATGTCCAACTTATTTCTCTTTAACTTTTTATGTTGAATCACTCAAAGGGACTTAATCCTCTCAACCTTCTAAGTTGCTCCTCAACCTTTCCTTTTCTCAAAGTTACATTAGTTTTATATGATTATTACAACTTAGATGTTTTCTCTAGGTTGCCGAATGACACCTTTTAAGTTTTTATTCTTTGTACTTTTCAAATTTTCAAGTCTTATGCATATCTTACTTGTACTAAGTTCAAGTGTTTAGGCATTAACAAGTTTTAAACTTATTTAGGTCCATTTAAGTTAACATGGCAGAATGATTATCTATGTTTTTCCCAAGCTTCTTTTAAACTTTTAATTCTTCATTTCACATTATATGGCTTCTTAAGTTACCTAAACCAAGATTTCAAAATCTTTTCTTCTCATTTAATCTTGAGTGGCCGAATATGAACCTTTGGCTTCTAAGACTTTCTAGTTTATTTTCCCTTGTCTTATGAGTTGATTTTTAACACTTTTAAGACTAATTCTATTATTGATACTTAGGAATTTTTAAGACTTCTTCTGCATCTTTATAAGTCATGGCCAAATGACTTAACCTAGTTTTCATCTTCATGTTTTATTCCTAAGCACTTATCTTATGCATGCTTAGGATTAGGCTTGAATTATGATGGCTTCCTTACTTTCTTTTCACTAACTTAGTGAATATGTCCAAATGGGTTTCTTAACCTTTGTAAGACTTACTTCCAATTTTAACCTCTTCTAGTTATAGACCAAAGGATGTTTAGTTAAGGTAATTAGGAATTAAATCTCCTCCTAGGTCAATTTATCCTAAAGTGGTCGAATGGTCCCTTAGCTAATGCCATAACCTTATTACATTTTTAACACCTTATACTTGCATGTCTAGGACCCTTAATTAAATCTAATTAAAAATTAAAACTCCTTTTTGGTTAGTTAACCCCTTGGTGGCTGAATGCCACGTCCATGACTTAGGGTACCAAATTTTCAACCCTAGTTGACTTAGACTGACCTAGGTTGACCAATCCTTCTAGTTAGGATCTAAATTGTAGGTTTAACCAAGTTTGGGTAATTTTTGGGTCATTTCCCCTAATTCTAAGGATCATGGTCAAATTGACACTCCTTCCTCCACCTAAGTCATGGTTCATTTTTAGTTACCAATTTTATGGCTTCTTGGATTCTAGATTAACTACTAATTATGGACTTCACCTTATTTTATCTATGTTGTTTATTATGGACTTGGTCATTGTTAGGTGTTACTTATACCTTTAATTAATCCATTTACTTAATGAGAACCCTTAATGTAACATTAACCAACTTTAAGCTCATTTTTCTCTTAATTTACACTAGGGTGGCCGAATGCACTCCTAGTGAATTTTAGGCCATTTTAGCTCAAATTTTCTTCATTCAAAGGTTTCTTTACATCTTTTAGAACCTAATTACATGGATAGTGTCACATATGAAAATTTTAACAAGTTTTATCCTTGAGTTTTCTTGCATGGCCAAATGCTTCCCTTGGTTTTCCAAGGTCAACTTTTCAAATTTTCTTCTCATACAACCTTGGTTCCTTGATTTTGTGAACTTGCAGCACCTTAAGATCTTGGTCCATACATGGTTTTTCCAAAGCCCACAACTTGGGTTATGTTCAAAATGAGTCTTGAGTATCTTGTAAAAACTTATGTCATTTTATGGGTTTAAAATTCCAACTTTTGCTTAATAATTTTTGGATCTATGCCCAAAGCAAGATTTTGGGACTTAAAAATTAATTTTTCTTTCACTTTTTAATATTTAATTTCATAGGTTCAGATTTGGATAAAATAATACACAAGTCCACCATGAGAAGAAAAATCACAACTTTCAAGCTTTAAGAAAAAAAAACATGCAAGACAACATTTTTTTTCAAATAACAAATTGTAGATCCACAAGATGTACTCTAAGATCCATACATCTCCTACCAAGAACACTTCAAAAATATTTCTCATGAGTTCTCAAACTTCCCAAAGCTTCAAAATGGATTTTAAAAAAACTTTCACCGATTAAATTTCTTCTAAGTTACTTAAAAGCGCTTTAAACCAACCAAACTTCATTTTTTTCTCAAAAATCACTAAAACAAAGGATATCCATGGGCTTCTGCTTTGAATTTTTTACTCTCTTCACCTTCTAGGAACATTTTGGTAATTTTCTGAAAATTTCTCAAAAAGTTCCCAAATTGTTCCCTCATGTTTGTAACACTTATTGGTTCATTCCCAAATCATTCTTATTACATTTTCAATTTTTTTGGGTACAATTTAACCCTTATAGAAGACAAAGCTTTCTAAGAGCATTCTGAACATTTTTTGTGCATTTCAAATGGTGTTTTCATTCTGTCTTTATTTCTTTTCTTTTTCTTATGACTTGCTGTAATGCCCCAATTTTTCTATGTTGAATGTTTGAAGCTACAAATAATCCCTAAAGGGAAACTAAGTAGGATTAGGAAACAAAAACAGTGAAATTGGAAAGTTTAGGGCAAATGACGAAAATGTGCCTACACCTAGGCAACTCAGATAATGAACCAAAGAAATGAAAACATAAGTAAAAGCCATCCTAAAAGGATTATAAAACATCGATGATCAAAAGTAGTGAGAAAAACTTATAAAACAAAGAAGAGATGAAAATTCCCTCAGAAAACTTCGAAAATGACCAAAATGCCCCTATTAGCTTTGCTTTTTGCACAGAGCTAGTCAGTTCCCAGAAAAATAGAAAATGACCTTAGATTAACATGGGAATGAACCAAAAAAATTCAAAATCTTTAGAGGAATAGTTTGGGAATTTTTTAGCAATGTTGAGAAAAGTTATGAAAACATTCCTAGAAGGTCAGGAGGTAAGAAAATGTGAGAAACAAGCCAAGAGTGGGTCCCATACTTACTTGCACGAAAATTCAGAATGTGGAAAACCTCATGGTGAGTCACCAAGTCAAGTCAACCAAGCCAATCATAAAAGACTAAGATGAATAGTAAAAGGATTATTTTAACCATGGTTAAGACTAATTAACATTGGTTAATTAAAAGTTAACCATGTTTAGGATAAGTGAAACATAATTAGAGGTAAAATCAACCTAATTAACATTAATCCAAACCTAAGGGATAATTCCTTGAATTTTGAATTATTTTGGAAAATAGAAAATCCATAAAAAATTTCCAAAATACCCCTTAGGGTAAAACTATTCCAACTTTGTCTATAAGTGGCCAAACCCACTAAACACAGCCTTGGGACCCTATTTGCTTTAGTTTTTACAAAGAAAAACACTTAGCCAACTCTCTTAATTCTCTCTAAGTCCATCTTAGCTCAAAAAACCCTAATCCTACATATTAAGCCTAAGAGACTTAAGCCAAATCAAGGCCTTAAACACTAAGCCCCACCATCTCCACTTGTGAAATTGTATGGATCACCAAAGAGGAGAACAAAGGCAGCCATCACAACTCCACCACCACTTGGCAAAATCACCATCAAGTAGGATCTTTCTACTGTCTTTTTAAGCTTTAAACTTGTCCTTTTATGGTTTGATTTCTTTCTTTTATGGATCATTTCTCTAAAATCTGTGCATCTCCTTTTATTTTCACTTATGAGGGCTCAAAATTATATTTGAACCATTCAAAATTAGTACCACCAATTTTTAGTGATTTTTGAAAAGAAAAACAAAGTTTGGTTGGTTTAAAGTGCTTCTAGGGCACTTAGAAGAAATTTAATTGGTGGAATTTGTTTAAAAACCTATTTTTAAGCTTTGATCACTTTTGAGTACTTATGAGAAACGTTTTAAAGCATTCTTGAAAGGAGATACACGGATCTTGGATTAGATCATGAAAATTTATCCTAATTCACTCTCAATCACTAGAGAGCTTCATTAAGTCTGTAAGCACCACTTGGAATTTTCATTACTATTTTCAGAGATACAATATTCTCTTGCAAAAATAACTTCATCATCCTCCACTTGAAGCCTCAAGAACCATGCAATGATCACCCACTTTGCATAAAAACAAATCCTTCAAGAGAGAATCCTTTCTCTCAAGAATTAACAACCAAGAATGAGAAATTTTAGCAGAGAATAAAACAAAATCACTCTTGAAATAAAATACAATGAAAATCAAGGCAAAACTTCAAACTTTGAACAAAGGTCTCACAAAACAATTCTAAAACTTTTTGTCACTTGTTATTCTCTGTTTATCTTCTTACATTGTCTTTTCATTCTCTTTCTTTCTGTTTCCTTTCTCATTATAAAAAAACAAGTTAAGAATAGGTATTTATAAATACATTATAGGATGGGTTCGAATGGATTAGTTTTAAACCATTGTAATCAAAAATATTTTTGAAACTACTAGAACTTTCACTAAATAGTCGATTACTAACATTGGAAATAATCAATTATTAAAGCATTTGGTTATTTTTGGAACCTCCAAAATCATTTAGTAATCTACTAAACCCGTTGTTAATCGATTAATAAAGTGTTCTGTAACTTCCAAAATGCATCAGTAATCGATTACATCATTTTTTAATCAATTATCAAGGCATTTTGTAACCTTTGAAATATCCAGAATCAATTGATAAATCAATTGAACTAGTTTGTAATCGATTAAATAAATATTTTGTAACTTTTTTGGTAGCTCCAAAAAGGTTTGATAATCAATTATAAGATTAGTTAATTCAATATTGAAATTTGGTTAACTCTTTGTAACACATGGTAAACCCATATCTATTACAAAAACCAAGTTTTCATAATTCTAAAATATTTAGATTGATTATGAAAATCATTTCATTCTGAGTATTCTTTTTAAAACATGATTTTAATCTTGAAACCTTTTATTTGAGAATCTTGTTAAGCTTTTCTTTCAAAAATAATTTAGAGAGCTTGATCAAAATATGAAAGTTGTCTATGGATACATATGGTTCTAATACTTAGTCATACTATTTATTTACTCGAAGACTTCATCAAAATCCATCTGCTTGCATATATGAAAGATCTCTTCTCCCATTCTCTTTGTTTTTGATGATGACAAACACCACTTCAAAAAAAAATCTTTATAGCTAAAAATTTTGCTTCAATGTTTTTATTCCTCTTAATGAATGCTTCATTTCAACTTATATTACTAGGGAAGAATAATTTCTTTTTATGGTATCTTGAAAATTATCAACTTATACTCCTCCTAAACTTCCCTAAAAATTATATACCTATTCTCTCCCTTGTGGCATGATAAAGAAGAGTTAAGTAGAAAATAAATGAAAGACGTAAAAGAATAGACATATAAATTTTACTTTAGATATGGTAAAATAAGGAACATTGGAATGCATACATATTTCAACATCCATGAAAAATACATGTTAAACTTGTGCAATTGATTATCAATAATGGATAATCTATTTAACTCCATTGTTGTCATGAAAAGAAATATCCATAGAATGGTCCACTAATTGATTATGACCAACATAATGTACATATCAATTTTACTTACATATTTGCCATATATTATAAGACTTGAACTGTACATAATCTAGCATATTACTACATATTAATATGTAGGATGCTTGCATCCAACTATTTACAAACATTTATATTATTGGTATGGCTTTCCAAACTTCTGCTTCCTTGAAACGAAATTGTGGAATCAACAAACCTCTTCAAGCCTAATGATGGAAACACTCCATCCATATACTCGGATCCAACGGCATGGGCGTTCCGTCAAGCATCTCCTGGTAGGCTTGAAATGGATACGACATCAGGTAAGGTAAGATCCCTTGAGAGAACCATAGATATGACAAGCTATTGTAATGCAACAAAGTCTGGGGATCAGTCTCTCCTTCTGAATAAGAGGATTCTTTAGCAATGGTTATATGTTGACTACGGTAGTTGGGAGGATATGGGAAGACTCCATTAGGGTGAAATGCCTCCAAGGGAATTGCAAGCCTCGTTGTCAAAAAGTTCGAGCTCAATACCTCCAAGATGAACAGGTGTCCTAATGAGAAATAAATTCTAACATTGGCTTACATTATGATTAGAAGACCATGAGGGTTCGCCGACCAATCAATGTCGCTAATGTCGATGTTGGAAACTAGGTTTCTGAGTAGGTTTCTACTCAACATCTAGTGTCATCACTCTAATCCCAACCACTTCAGTTTATTAAAGAAATGATGACATGTACACAATATTTTCTTTTAATCTTTCAAAACTCCTACTGAAGTGAGTTACTTTTATACAAATACAACCATTAATACATAAGCATATTTCTATCTTAAACTTTATAAATTTGGGATCACAATACAAATATTATTTGACTCATATTTCGTTTTATGTCTTATACCTTGTCTCTTTCATTTTCTATTACACAACTTTGAGGAATTCTCTAGACATGGACATACACATTATAAATAGTTAAACAATATCTTCTCACTAGCTCTACTACTCTACCTTTTATTCTTGAGGATATAAGCTCATTCCTAAATGGTCGTTACCATCTCATAATAAGTGAAGAACCCTTTTATCTTCACAATAGAAGAATTTTCTAAGAACCCTTTTGTCTCCTCTTCAGTAGGACTCTGAGTATCTCTGGATATGCATAAGGCACATTAAGAGTAGATTAACTTTTGACATAAGTTTTCTTTAATGATATCTTAAATCATTTAGGTCTGTTTTAAAGGCTTCTAGATAATTATGCATACTTAAACAATATTCAACCAATATGCTATGCACATTTACATCTCAAATTCGATCAGATTATCAATCATATGAACTCATCATACATAGTGTTATCTTTTAAATAATTATGAGCATTTCATATTCAATCACATTAAACAATGTGCATTCATAAAACACCACAAGTTGACTTATAAATCACATTTGGATAACATAATTACATGCACCTAGTACATGTCCAACTTATTTATAACTCTTTCAATTTTTATGATGAATCACTCAAGGGACTTAATTCTCTCAACCTTCTAAGTTCCTCATCAACCTTTCCTTTTCTCAAAGTATTATTTGTTTCACATGATTTTTTACAAACTTATAAGTTTTTCTTTAGGCTGAATGACACCTTTTAATTTTTTATTCTTTGTACTCTTCAATTTGTAAGTCTTATGCATGTCCTATTCACATTCTTCAAATATTAAGTGTCAGGAAGTTTTTAACTTATTTAAGTCAATTTAATCATGCATGGTTGAATGATGCATATGTCATTGCCAAGCTTCATTTAAACGTTTAATCCTTTATTTTACTTAACAAGGCTTCTTAAGATACCTAAACCAAGTTTTGAAACTTATTTCTTCCTATTTAACTTGGAGTAGTCAAATGCGAGTCCTTGGTTCCTAAGACCCTCTAGTTTATTTTTTCTTGTCATATGAAATGTTTTTTACCAATTGAAGACTAATTCATTTATTGGTACATAACTTAGAAATTTTTAAGACTTATTTTTCATTTTTGAAAGTCATGGTCGAATGGTTTAGTTTTCAAACCTCATGGTTCATTCTTAATCACTTAATTTATGCATGCCTAGGTTTGTCTTGAATCATAGTGAATTCTTAACTTTGTTTCACTAACTTGGCTAATATGTCTGAATGAGCTCTTTAACATTTTTAAAACTTATTCTAAATTTTATTCTCTTTTACTTATATGCCAAGGATATTTAATTAATACTAATTAAGAATTAAATCTCCTTCTTGATCAATTTTTCCTAAGGTGGCTGAATAGGTCCCTTAACTATTTTTAAAACTTCCTTACACTTTAATACCTTATACTTACATACCAAGGATCCTTTATTAAACCTAGTTAAAAATTAAAACTCTTCCTTGACTAATTGATCCTAAGATGGCCGAATGTCATTTCTAAAATTTAGGGCATCAAATTGCATCTCTAATTAACCTAGGTTGACCAATTCTTCTAGTTGAAGTTTAGACTACAAGTTCTACCAAGTTTAGTTAATTTTTAGGTCTTGACCTCTAATCCTAAGGTCATGGCCAAATTACTACTCTCCTCCACATAATTCCATGGTTCATTTATAATTACCAACTTATGCCTTTTCGAAATCTAACTTAAGTCTTAATTATGGATTTCACTTAATATTTTATCTACTTTGGTTATTATGGACTAAGTCACTTTTAGACCTTATTTACACCTCTAAATCTTCCATTTACCTAATGAAGATTCTTAATTCATCCTTAACTAATTTTAAGTTCATTTTTTTCTTGAATTACACTAAGGTGGCTGAATGCACACTTAGTGATTTTGAGGTCATTTTTGCTCAAACTTTCTTACTCCAAAGGTTGTTTCACATCATTTATAACTTGGTTATATGGTTTGAACACTTTCAAAAATTTTAAGAAGTTTTACCCTTCACTTCATAACTATGGCCGAATGCACATTTTTTCCTTTCCAAGGTCACCTTTTCAAATTTTCTTCTCATACAACCTTGGATCCTTGATTTTATGCACTTGTAGCACCTTAAGAACTTGATTCATGTATAGCTTGTCCAAAATCCATAGCTTGGGTCATGGTCAAAGTGAGTCTTTAATTTCTTGTGAGGCTTGTGCCATTTATGATCCCGAAATTACAACTTTCACTTAGTAGTTTTTAGATCCATGCCCAAAGAAAGTTTTTGGGACTTATAAATTAATTTTTCTTTCACTTTAAGTCCATGGGTTCAGATTTGGATATAATATTACACAATTCCACCATAGTAAGTGATGTGAGCATGGAAATTGGTTTTCAAGAGAAATTTTTATGATAATAAAACTAAAATTTTTCCTAATTTTAATTTGGTTGTATTTTTCTTTAAGTTATAAAAGTTGGAATAGCTTATTCCAACATGGAATAAGAATATGTTATTTAGAATATGAACAGGCTTAGGTTAAGAGCTTGGTTGGCTAAGGGCATCCCAAACCCACAACCAAGCAGCCCCCTTCCTTTTTTCCTATAAATAAGGGCTTAATGTAAGCAAATGGCACCTTTGGTCATTTTATACTATTGGAATCCGAGAATTCTCTTGAGAGAGCAACTTTCTCTTCTCTTTCTTCTCCTCTTGCTTGTTCTTGAGGTCAAGACCCCTTTCCTTATCATTGGAGCCTTCAATGTGGTGGAACTTGGCTTATCTTCCTAGCTTCCTCTAGCTAGTGGAGTGGCGCCTAACTTAGGAATTATTTTTCTACAATTTACATTCTGTCATTTACCTTCTTGCAATTTACAATTCTAGTTCTTAGTTTATGTCTTTAATTTTCATCCCCTTTCCCCTTTAATTTTGGTCATTTTCGTTTTGCCTTTTCTTCCATTTCTGCACTTTATTTCCAGCCTTTAATTCTTGCAATCAACTTCCCCAGTTCCCTCTTTACATTTTGCAAATTTATGTTTCATCATCTTTTCATTTCTATGCACAATTTTTGTGCTACATTGAATATAAATTGAAGATCTCCCAAAACTGCTCAGAATTTTGAGCTTCAATTCCACCTCCAACTAGGTCCATCCTCCTCCTCCCAAGTGGGTTGTATTTGTAAGAAAATCAACGACTTACAAGTTTTAAACATAAAAGCATGCAAAATAGCATTTTTTTTAAACAACAAAGTGTAGATCCACAAGATCTTCTCCAAGATCCATCCATCTTCTACTAAGAACACTTCAAAAATTTACTCATGGCTTCTCAAAACTGCCCAAAGCATCAAAGTGGATTTTAAAAGAATTTCATTGATTAAATTTTTCTAAGTTACTTTGAAGAAATTTAAACCAACCAAACTTTATTTTATTTTTCAACAATCACTAAAAATTGGTGATGCTCAAAAGATTTGCAAAAGAAATAAAAGCAACCATAAAAAGTAAGATTAAAGCTTAAAAAGACAAAGTAAAAAATCCTACTTGATGGTGACTTAGTGTGGGGTTATGATGGGGATATGGTGGATGGACTTGGTCCCCTCTTGATGGTCCAAAAAGAGCTTCTTGGTGAAAGTGGTGGAAATTAGTGTTTAGAGCTTGATTTTAGCTTAAATCTCAAAGATGAAAACTTAAGCTTAAGGTGAAAGGTTAAGATTTTGGACTTGGTTCAACTTGGAGAGAATTTGGATAATTTTTCTAAGTGTTTAGGGAGTAAAAATTGAACTCGATAAGGTCTCCTATGTAGCTTAATGATTTCATCCAAGTAAGGGTAAAGTTGGATTAATTTTTCACTTAAGGGTATTTTGGTAATTTTTCATAGAATTTCTATTTTCCAAAATAATTCAAAATTTAAGGAATTATCCTTTTAGAATTTGATCTGTGTTGATGAGGCTGAGTTTGTCACTAATTATGTTTATGTTAGCCTAAGCATGGTTAATTTTAATTAATCAAGGTTGATTAGTCTTAACTATGGTTAAAGGAATCTTAGCATTAATTATTTTTGTCTTTTATGAGTTTACTTTGGATGGACTTCACATGGTGACTCATCCCCATGATTTCCACATGGAAATTTTGTACACATCATAAGGGCCCCCCTCTTGGCTTCTTCGTGACACTTTTTTATCCTCCCGACTTTTTAGGGTGTTTTCGTAATTTTTCTCAACATTACCCGAAAACTTTTCAAATTATTCTTCTGACAATTTTAACACTTTTTGGTTCGTTCCCAATTTAATCTAAGGTTATTTGATATTTTTCTGAGAATTGATTAGCTCTATGTAAAAACATAGCTTTCTAGGGGGCGTTTTAGATATTTTTTGAAGTTTTCTAAGGGCGTTTTTGTCCCTTCATTGTTTTTTATGTTTCTCTCATTACTATTAATGATTCTTGATGTTCTCTAATCCTACAAAATATCTTTTAACTCTTGTTTTATATTTCTCTTGCACATTATTTGAGTTACCAAGGTGTAGGAACATTTTCGTCATTTGCACCAAACTTTCTAATTTCTCTATTTTTGGTTCCTAATCTTACTTAGTTTCCTTCTAGAGATTATTTTTTAATTCAAAAGTTCATTATGAAAATTTGTGGGTGTTACATAATATCTAAAATTCATCTTCTTCCATAGCCTTATTTATAGTTCTAGGTTCAATTTGTGAAAACAAATGTCATATGATTGCATGCATCAAATAAAGAATATCTAGTAAAAACTCCATTTCATATGTCACCAATAACTTTGTAAATTGGATGATATTTGTATACTTTCCATTCCTTTGAAAGATCAAAACATTGAAAGGTGACAGTTGGTTCTTCCTCTCCATTGTTATAACTTAGATTTACTCCTTCCACATAGATATTTGATAGAATTGATGAATCATCATCAATAGCATCTTTTTTCTCTTATGAGGGGTTAGTTTTATCAAATACAACATGAATGAATTCTTCAATAGCTATAGTTCTCTTACTATATACTTTAAATGATTTATTAGAGAGAATATCTTAAGAAGATACTAACATCAAATTTAGTATTAAATTTTCCTAAATTATCCTTACCATTATTCAGCATAAAAAACTTACAACCAAAAGCATGAAAATGAGATATGTTTTAGTATCAAATTTAGTATTAAATTTTCCTAGATTATCCTTACCATTATTCAGAATAAAGAACTTACAACGAGAAGCATGAAAATGAGATATGCTTGATTTATTTCCATTATAAAGTTCATATGAAATTTTCTTCAATATAGGTCTAATTAGAACTCTATTTAAGATATAACAAATAGTATTAATTGTATTAGCCTAAAAATACTTAGGCAAGTTAACTTCATTTACCATTATTCTATATAATTTTTTAAGAGATCTATTTTTTCTTGCAATAACATCATTTTATTATAGTGTTCTTAGTGCTGAAAAAGTTATTGTTGAATGCCATGTTTATCGCAAAAGGATTCAAATGCATGATTTTCAAATTTACAACCATGATCACTCTTAATAATAACTATTTTCAAGTTTTTTTTTATTTTGTATCACTTTAACTAATCTTTTAAAAACAAGAATGCATCACTCTTATTTGCAATGAATAAAGTCCAAATACATCTAGAGTAATCATCAACAATCACAAGTGCATACTAATTTTTACTAAAGCTCATAGTTCTAGAAGGATAAAATAAGTTCATGTGTAACAATTGCAAAGGTTTAGTAGTAGAGATAACATTCTTGGATTTATAGGAAATCTCACTTGCTTTCTTTTTTTACATGCATCTCATAACTTGTCTTTATTAAATTTGATATTAGGTAAACTAACAACCAAATCTTTTGTTCTCAATTTATTCAAGTGATCCAAGTGTACGAGAGTTAATCTCGTATGTCATAACCATGTTTCATCTTCTTTAAATAAAAAATATTTCAAGTCACGTGCATTAATTAAATCTAAATTTAATATATTGATGTTACTGATCTATTTTCTATCAATTTTATCTTATCATTATTAAATCATGCAGCAAATAAATTAAAAATAACTTTAAATCTTTTATCGCAAAGTTAACTAATACTAAAAAATTTACTTTAAATCTTTTATCGCAAAGTTAACTAATACTAAAAAATTTATGCTTAAAACCAATAACATAATGAACAAAATAATTCAAATGTATTTCATGAGTATTCTCATATTGAATTCTTTTAAATTAATTAACAGATTAGTTCCCTTAAAAATAAATACATATCTAATATTTAAATCACTATAATTTTTTAATATAAAAAATAAATATAATATATCCTATTTTATTACAATAAAAATATTTAAAATATAATTCAATAGATGCATTACATGACACTAATTAAACTTATCTCATTCATATTTAATTAAACTTCTATTATAGACAATCTACTAGATGTAATTATATAGTGAAAAAAAATTAAGTTAAGAAAAATAAAAATATTAAAAAACTAGATGAATCAAATATAATATTTTATATTAAAATATATAATAATTATATATTATATATTAAAAATTATTTTTATATTATAAATTTAATTTTTTATTTTTAATACTACCTTTAATTTTTTTATTTTTACTAAGTTATGACCTTTTTATTTATTCAATATTTATTTTATTTATAACTATCAAGATATTTGTATATTGAAAAGATATGTTAACTTTTAAATAAAATTTATGAATAAAAATAAATTAAATAAAAATAATGCAATTATTATTACTAATATAATCATTAATAATAAATATTTATAATATTAAAATATAAATTCTTAAATTCGAAAAAAATTATAAAAAATTACTAAAATTAATAATATCATACTTATTGATATGATATATAAAAATTAAAATTTAAAAATTAAATTATAATTAAAATTGAATAAAATTATAATACTTTTTAAAAATACGATTATCTATAAAAACATATCTTGAATTTGATATAATATATTACGATGTAAAATTTAAATAGAATTAAAATAGAAATTTATTTTAATAAAATCATTTGAACAAAATAAAGTTGAATTTAATTTTGATATATTATCAGTATTAATATATTTATATTATTGATCAATTAATATTTAAGATAGGTATAATTATTGAAATAATCATTATAAAAATTAGATATTTTTAGGATATGATAATTTGAGTCATAACAATGTAAAATAGTATAAAATATATTTATACTGTTAAGTGTTTCTAATTAAATTCATAAAATTTTCGAATAAAAACAAAATTAAATACTTAATTTTGGAAAAATCATTTGATTCAATATGAGAGTTGTTTATTGAAATATTCTTATTTAAGAATGAAGATTCAAATTCTTATTTTATTCATTTAAAAAATTATTTCTTAAATTTATTTTATTTTAATTTTAAATATTAATAGATTATGTTGAAGTGTAAATATTTTTATTTTATAAATAAATTAAAATTTTAAATTATTATAATTTTAATAAATTTAATTTAATTTTTTAATTTAAAATTTGATATATTTCATTAATAAAGGTGAACTATTTTAATGTTAATAATTTTAGTTTTATTAGTCTTATCTATTTATTTTTAATTTATATATAAACTCTTTACTGTTAATATAAAAAATATATGTTAATTTTTTATTTATAAATATTATTTAAATTTAAATATTCGTATATTACACTCACAACTTATAGTTTGTAATAATTAGACATGTAAAATTTCTAAAGCAGTTATAAGTTCTTCCAATTGATGTTATTATTATTGTACTAAAAATATGGGTATTATTATTATAAATCTCATTTGAAAATTTAATAAAAAAAATTGTCACCAAAAATTAATAATTCGAAAGTAGAGTGCTGTATTCTGTTCATCAATCATAGTCAGCGCACTTCCATTCAACCATTTCCACAAGAACCACCTTGCACAGTTTCAAACGTCCTTTCGAGACTTTCTTCTCTATTTGCATTTTCCATTCATTCCTTCTTAACAAAAATAAAAAATAACAGTGTACATCCAAGATGGGGTGCGTGGATACATCACTGACCATAAAATTAACCGACAAAAATTAATTTAATTTAACTTAACTAAAGATTTTATATTAAAATTTTGAGTATAATTGCCTTAAAAACTTGAAATTTTGAATATAGACATATAGTTATATTAAAATTTAAAGAAAAGTATTTATCATCTATGAAAACTAAATTTATTTTAAATAGAATTATTTATATTTATAATTTAAAATAAACATACATCAATATATAAGAAAATTAATAAAAATTAAAAATTAAAAATTAAAAAATGAGAGGAATAAAAAATAAATATATATTAATAACCGTTGGAATAAGAAAACTAATTATTTGTAAATGAAGGTAATTATTATATATCTTAAAAAATAGAGTAGAAAGTAGAAAAATTAAAAAACATATAAAAAAGACATATAAAACGAAATTTATTTTAGATTCCGATAATTATTGTCAGATAATTACATTTCTGTTTCGATAGGCGGGCTTCCCAGAAAGTTTCGAATTTTCCGGGAAAATTTCCTACTTCCCTAACCCCCAGTTGAACTAACTACTGGTTTCAGTTTCGACACAGTTAAAAATCGTTGTCATTCTGATTGAAGCTAGAAAGTTGTCACCTTGTCATGGAAGAAGAAAAAGGCGTGGAAGACAAGAAAGTGACAAAGAACGAGGTTGTTCTACGAATTTCAGACACAGAAGAAGCTTTGTACGCAGAGAAGGAGCGCAAAGATTCTAGAAGTTCCCCAGTTGCTGAAAGCTGTTCCTATTCTCCTGAGCACAATACCCAAATGTCTAAAGGGTTCAGAGATTCGCATGGTGAAGTCAAAGAGCTTGAGAATCTCAGAAACAAGGGTGAAGTTTCCACAGAGTTTGTGACAACTGCACGTAGGTTGTTGAGTCGGTCAGAATTTTCGAAGCCAAAGTCCAGAATGGTGGAGCCTCCCAGTCCAAAAGATGCAAACTTGGTTGAAGAAAAGACTCAAATGACAAGTTCCAATTCATCTGCAAGGAATCCTCCTAACAAAAATGTTTCAGTTAAAGTTCCAAAGGATGCTTCTGATGTTACTCTTGTTACCCCACGAATTGGGACACCAGGGGAAGAGGAAGATGATGATGATGAAGAAGTGTACAAGACTGCAAATATTGAAGTGACCAAGAGGTCGGGTAAGAAGTGGAGACTAATGAGTTTGGTTGAGTGGTTTGCTTTTGTTTCCATTATGGGATTTTTGATTGCATGCTTGAGTGTACACAAGTTGCAACATAGGGAAATTTGGGGTTTGGAATTGTGGAAGTGGTGTGTGTTGACATTGGTTATTCTCTGTGGTAGGTTGGTCACTGAGTGGTTTATTAATGTTCTGGTTTTCTTGATTGAGAGGAACTTCCTGTTTAAGAAGGTTTTGTATTTTGTTTATGATGTTAAGAAGAGTGTTCAGGCCTTCATATGGCTGAGTTTGGTTCTTTTGGCTTGGGGTCTTCTTTTCAATCATGGAGTCAAGAGAACCAGGAAAGTTACCAGGATTCTTCATTATATTACTAGGGCCCTTGCCTCTTGTGTTATTGGAGCAGCCATATGGTTGGCAAAAACGTTGTTGATAAAGCTGTTAGCTTCAAATTTCCAATCTTCTAGGTTTTTTGACAGGGTTCAAGAATCAATCTTTCATCAATACATTCTGAGGACTCTTTCAGGTCCTCCCTTGATGGAGATGGCTGAAATGGTAGGCAAGAGTTCGAGTAGTGGCCAACTCAGTTTCAAGACCTTGGTTAGAGACAATGAGAAAGAAGGGAAGAAAGAACAAGTCATTGATGTGGACAAGCTCAAGAAAATGAAGCAAGAGAAGGTTTCTGCTTGGACTATGAAAGGATTGATTAATGTGATAAGGAGTTCTGGGTTGTCTACCATTTCTTATACACCTGAGAGTGGCAATGAAGATGAGAATGACCAGAAAGATAATGAAATTACTAGTGAGTGGGAAGCAAAGGCAGCTGCTTATCGAATTTTTGGGAATGTAGCCAAGCCAGGAAACAAGTAACATTGTTACCCTCTTGAAACTGCCTGCAATATTTCTGATTCCTTTTCTCTGGAGTTGTGTCTTCTCATTTGATGGTTGAATTTATTAGGTACATTGAGAAGGAAGACCTCCTGCGATTCATGAAAAACGAAGAAGTAGAAAATGTGCTTCCACTATTTGAAGGGGCAGTTGAGACTGGAAGAATTAAGAGGAAGTCTCTGAAGAATTGGCTGGTAAAGTCTATTGATATGGTCTGCATATATTACATTTTATTTTATCTGAAGATCTAGAACATGTTTATTGAAGATTTACGTAGTTTCAATTTTCAAAATGTTTACTTTTGTCAAAGAAAAGAATAGTCTCCTTTACTATTGTTGTTAGATAAGAATTGTTTAACAATTTATTAGGATCCAATTTAATTTAATTTTACTGCACTTGGGTAACAATAGTACCCATAAGATTGTTTATTCCTAGCAAGAGAAACTGTTTTAGATTTGTTAATTCACAAACCATGGCCAAGCATGAAATGCTTTCCTTCATGACATGCTTATGTTTTCCCTCCAGCTATCAAGTTATTACTCATTTGAATGCCACAAGCATGATGCTCATGTATTATTTATGTTTGCAGGTGAAAGTATACCTTGAACGTCGATCACTTGTACATTCACTAAATGATACCAAAACAGCCGTTGATGAGTTAAATAAGCTTGCTTCTGGAATTGTCCTTCTTGTGATCATCATCATGTGGCTACTTATAATGGGTTTCTTAACAACACAAGTTCTTGTCTTTATTTCATCCCAGCTTTTACTTGTGGTATTTATATTTGGCAACACAGCTAAGAATGTATTTGAAGCAATTATATTTGTTTTTGTGATGCACCCATATGATGTTGGTGATCGATGTGTCATTGATGGTGTTCAGGTAGTTTTCAACTTTAACAGCTCTCTTAACATTCATATGACAAAAAGTACCTGAGTGAGACATTGTTATACTTTACAGATGACTGTAGAAGAGATGAACATACTGACTACAGTTTTTTTGAGATATGACAATGAAAAAATATTTTATCCAAATTCAGTTCTTGCAACCAAGCCAATCAGTAACTTCTACAGGAGTCCAGAAATGAGTGATTCGGTTGAATTTGCAGTTGATATTTCTACTTCTATTGAAAGTATTGGAGCTTTAAAGGCGAGATTAAAAGTGTAAGTATCCACTATGCTCTGGCTCTAAAGTTTTATATTATTAGACTTTAGTTGATTATAATATTTCTGGTTTGTAAGGTAATCTAGTCCTGCTGTTTCTTAAATGGGAGATCAAGTAATTTAGTCCTCTGGTTCCAAGTTCTGGCAAAAAGGGTGGGGTGATCTAGGGTAGAAATCTGTAGTAGACCCAGAAGATTATCCATAGTGTGACATCCTGTCCTAATCCCCTTTCAAAACTTTTTGAAGAGAAAAAGGTTTAAATGTTTCATAATTGTTAAAATCAACACTGATTTTGCTAGGTACTAGAGATGAGTAATTTCTTTGTGCGTTGTCTCCATTTTGTTGTGTACTTTAAGTTACCAAATATTGCTATTTTCGGATAAAATTTCCAGATACTTGGAGAGTAGGCCACAACACTGGCGTCCCAACCACAGTGTTTTGGTTAAGGATATTGAGAATGTAAACAAGATGCAAATGGGTTTATATGTTACTCACACCATAAATTTTCAAAATTATGGGGAAAAGATCAGCCGAAGATCTGAATTAGTCCTCGAGTTAAAGAAAATTCTTGAAGATCTCAATATTAAATATCTTCTGCTGCCACAAGAAGTTCATCTTAGTTATGCAAGGTCAGAAGACTCGACGGCCCAAACATTTTGTAGTTACCTTTCATAATATGATATCTCCTTTCATGTGGTGCAATTATGAGCACGAATTTTCCGTGCTATTGAGATCAGATATGATCTGACAAATTGATGGTTTAGTTGTTGCTAGGAAGAAAGTGAAATTGATTTGTACACTCACTGTTTCCCTTTGCAATACCGAGCTCAGGCCGAGAAAGAAATAGTGACATTGTTCAGAAGAGTAACAAGGATCATGCCAAGACCTTTCTTTGTATTATTACTTGAAAGAACAATTGTCATGTTTTTGTATTCTTGTTAGTGTTGAGGTCTCAACTTGCAAATTGCTCAAAGAATGCCAAGTTGCCGAATATTAAAGAGAAGGAAGTGGAGAAGTTCAAATCACATGCTTTGTTTCTTTATTATATTATATTATGTTTTATTCATTTGTAAGAGCTAGAGTGATCTTGTATTATTACTCTATTAGTTGCAAGTTATGTCTGAACTCAACCATGTTAATTAATGGTGGGGTTTATCTGCACCAATAAGCGTCTTTAAACAGAGCAGAATTGCCATGTTTGATACTGTTAATTTATTCCTGTTGTAACAGGGCTCAGTTCGAGGATGATGCGGATTCTGTCTTCTTATGCATGTAATAGAATTTCTTTTCATATATATATATATATATATATATATATATATATATTCATAGAGCTGTCAATTTGGACTGTAGTTCTGGTATTAGCCTTGCTTATTTTTTTTAATCTATCCGGTCTTAATCTTTTATTTAAATAAATATTTAAAATGGTGCTAACCAAACTAGCTCTAAAATATATGGAATCAAGTTAAATTAACCCATGAATTAGTCCTTATCCTAAAAGAAAAGGTATTTGGATAGGATAAAAAGATTTTATACGATTCCAAAATATCTTAAGGTGAAAACTGAGTATCGTGAGTTCAATAACAGTCGTATCTAAAGAATGCTAAATCTCTTATTTTCTTTTATTTTAAATATTTAATTATTCAATTTAACCAAATCACAATCTTTTTTTATTAGATATGCATTTTTTTATTTTTTATTTTTATTTTTATTTTATATTTTTATTTTTTGTTTC
This sequence comes from Canavalia gladiata, assembly GCA_037954105.1. Taxonomy (NCBI): domain Eukaryota; kingdom Viridiplantae; phylum Streptophyta; class Magnoliopsida; order Fabales; family Fabaceae; genus Canavalia; species Canavalia gladiata. The sequence goes on along the minus strand of CM075662.1, from coordinate 17,903,099 downwards.
TCTTTGATCTTTTTTACTCTATTGTAATTGCATACGCATGATTCAATTTCTATTATTTTTAAAAAAAATTGGTTTTCATTTTTCTAATATTCTTATACAGGCATTTGATTTTTTCGTGAATCCCCTTCTTTCTATCGTGAATATTTGATTTTTACTTGTGATAATACAACATTTACATTTGAATTTGAAGTAGTAATATAATGTTGAATCAATATATCGAAGTATATATTTTAAATTAATGATAAAAATTGTTAGAGATGATGATAATTGATTTTTACATGTTATAATGTAATATTTACATTTAAATTTGAAGTGACAATATGAAGCTGAATGAGTATATTGAGGTATATATCCTAAATTAATAACGAAAATTGTTAGAAAATGATTAAAGGTGTCAAATTGGCATTTATCTATGCGTTGGTTCCTTTAATTCTAAATTTTAACTCTAGATTATTTAGGCAACTTAAAAATAGGATTTTTTTTAAGCCCTAACCCATCTAACGCTTAACTTAAGAGGACTTAGTGTGGATTAGCTCATGGACCAATCCATTTCACTCTATTTTATTTTTTTAATTTTGTAACTTATTTAAAATTAAAACTTTTAAATCCTAGCTAGGGATGAAAATAGGCCAAACCGATATAAATTTTGAGTGTTTAAGTTTGATCTATTTTAAAATTTTAAATATCAAATTTGGGTTTGTTAGCTGTTAAAGAATAATTTTTTTTTTCTATGACTTGATATGATTTAAAGCCTACAAAATTTACAAACCTATTTAAAAGCTTACATTATAAAAAAAAGTTAATTAAATAAACTTAAAATCTATATAAATGATTAATTAAAAAGGTTTGCAACCTAAAACCTATACAATAAAAAGGTTATTAAATACCATATATATATATATTAGATAAATATAATATATTAAAATAAATATAATAAATATATAATATATAAAGATAAGTAGGCCTTTAAGTAGGGTAAACAGATATTTTTTAAGAATAAGCTTGACTTGTTTGTCTAAAAAAAACCTTTTTAACAAACCTTTCTATTTATTAAACATATCGAATCAAATTAGACTTTAAACAAGTCGAGTTGAATAACCTTGTTTACTTTCATCCCTAATCCTAACTCATGTAACCCTCAAATTAACTCATTCAGTCTTGTTTTATCCTCCTTTGTTTTATAACTCATTTAAAAGTAATATTTTATATACTTTAATTAATATAATTTTTAAATTAAGCGAAATGGATATGAGTTAACTAATTTAACCTTATCTTGTAACCTTGTATTTAATAGCTAAGTTATAAATATAATTTTTAAGCCTTAACTCAAGTACCCTTCAAATTAAGTAGAATGGACGTGGACTAACTCATCTATTTTATAGCATGTCTAAAAGTAAGATTTTGAAACTTTAACCCACGTAATTCTCAAATTAATTAAAATATGTCTGGATTAAATTTTACGATATTATCGTATATTTAGCTCTTTTTCTTTAAAATTTATTCTTAATTTTTTCTCCCTCTCTTTTTTTTTATTTTTTTTTTTCTTAAAATTTTATCTTTAATATTCGTATCGTACTAAAATATTATTTAATTTATTTATGTTCTTTTTAAAATTTTATCTTTTTCTAAACATTTTTTATTTTTTTTAAATTTTTTTTCTCTCTAAATGTTTATTTTCTCTCTTATATTTTCTCAATTTTTTTATATTTTTATCTTTTTTTATTTTTTCTAAATATATTTGTGTCTCTATCTCTAAAATTATCTTTTCTTTCTATTTTTTTAAAATTTTTTTATTTTAATTTTTTATCCTTGATTTATTTTGAGAGAAGGAAAGAAAGTAGAGAGAAAAAAAGTTATAGAAAAAGATAAAAAAATTAAAAGAAAACAAATTAAGCTAATGGATTGATCCTAATTCTTAGGGCTTAATAGACTTTTAATCCTACAAATTTTTTAAATGTGGGCTTTTGTGAACTTGTAGACCATTTTGACCTTATCCCACATGGATTAAGGTTGAGTTAGGTTGAATGAACCAAAATAACACTTATAAAAATAATAATACAGAAGTAATGTTGTTTGTACTGAATTGTAATATGCCATGTATATGCTATAAAAAGCAAGAAATCTACTATTCATTATTCTCCAAAAAATCTAAAACAGTCCTTTTTTTTTTCTTTGGTATGATATCTTGTAGAAATGAGTTTTGATCTTTATACACATGAACAATTAATTACATAATTTTATATAGTTGATTAAATTGATAAATATGAACCAATAAAGTAAATAAAGAATTAATAATATTTAGAGTAAAGTGATATAAAATAGATAAGTAGTTAAATAGATAGTTGGTTTGTTATTTTTTACAATATTTTTATATAATTTAGATTTATTTTTTACCTGTGTATCAATTTTATTAAATAGTTTAAATAATTATGTTTAAATTTACACAATGGATACTAGCATTTGCATAAAAATAACATAAGTAATTTCTTATTTTAACAGTGCCATTTATAGGAAAAAAATATGGGCAAATATGAAATCTATCCTATTCTTGAATTGTTTCATTATCTATAGAGATAAGATAAAGTATAGATAACTTGCAGTTGTTAAAAGTCATAAACAACACTAAGAAAAAGTCTTAAAACACTACAAATTTTGTTTGTGTGAATATTGTAATTATGTATCACAACTTATATGAATAGTTCACAACAGTACCAGGAAATAAAGTTTCTCTTGCAATTGAAAGTTTGTAAAAGAAACTATTTTTTAGTGCTATCTTGTCAAAACGTTGTTTATGAAAGTGGCTAACCATGGTTTAACAGACCACCAAGCTCTCTTTGATAGCTTCAACAATAATATGAGCACATGCATGAAGCTCGTAATCAAAGTATCTTCATTGTCATCAATGAGTTGATCATCATCCAAATTTTCTAGAATATAAATATCATTAATGTTTACTTCTTCCAAAGGGGCATGAGAATCAAACAATGGCATTAGTTCATCTTCTATAACCATATTAAGTATTCTTATTAATTGATCATCTTGATAATAATCATCATTCAACAATGGATCATTTGGATTAACATCTTCAAAATTTATGGTTTCAACTAGAAATAGTCTTGGTCTATTCTTACAACCTACCCATCATTCATTGCTAACTGTACTCTTACTTTATTAGGATCTTATGTAATAAAATTGTTGTGTTTGTTCAACAAATACAAATGGTTCATTTAAATAATGTTTTGATTTATATTTGATACCAATCAAACCACATCTCTCATTAACATTTATCTCATTAATTCAATCAAACCAATAACATAGCAAGAGAAACACCATGTTCTTATTTTTAAAATATAATAATTCCAATATTTACTATAACACCTTAAAAATGAATATCGATTTTATACTTAAGTGGTTCATTCGATTCTATTATAATTTTGTTATCTCATGATACAGAATCTTTGGAAAATAATTATTATAGAAAATAAGATAATTTTTTTTATGGAATTGTTGATTATAAATTGCGAGTCTCGTTGATATAATGTACATTACAATAAATAAGTTACTAGACGTTCTTGTGCGTATACAAAAAGTTATCATTATGTGTTATTTGCTTTATTCCCTTTATCTCTAATCCGCAGTAAACAATTAAACATAATCTATGCACATAACATATAAATCACAAAATTATACAGTCCAGTTACATGTTCACAACAATCTTAGGCACTAAGGCCTTTGCATACTTTATTACACACCATAATTTTATATACCAAATTTACATACATATTTGCTACATATTATAATATATATATATTATATAAAATCTAGAAAAACCACTACTTGCTAATAATTGGAATGCTTGCATCCAACTATTTACAAAAATTTATATTATTAGTATGACTCTTCAACTTTCCTTTTCTTGCAAACGAATTTGGAACTAGTAAACCTCCATCAACCTAGTGATGGAAATGTTCCAGCCACATACTCTAATATAAGGACATGAACGTCCTGTCGGACATCTCTTAATAGGTTTAAAAGGGGTATGACATTGAATATGGCGAGCTCTCTTGTGAGGATCACATATGTGATGAATTGTGGTAATGTGATGGAGTTTAAGGATTAGTCTCTCCTTTTGAAGAAAATGATTTTTCAGTAATGGCTATCTATTGTCTAAGGTAGCCAAGATGAGGTGAGAAAACTTCGTTAAGGTGAAATGCCTCCAAAGAAATTGCAAACCTTGTTGTCGAAAAATTTGGGCTCATTACCTCCAAGATGAACATGTGTCCTAATGAGAAATAAATCCTAATGTTGCTTGGGCTGTGATGAGTAAGCCATTGGAGTTTACCATCTAGTCCACATTACTAGTGTCTGTGAAGACCACCACCATCATGAAAGACATGATCTTCGTCTAAGAAGAAAGTGGGGAAAAAAAGGGTGAGAAACTAGGTTTCTACTCTATATCTAGTGCCATCACTTTCATCCCAACCACCTCAGTTTATTAGAAAAAACATGACGTGCATACAAGTTTGCTTTAAAATCTTTCAAAAACTCCTACTGAAGTGGGTTATTTTTATATTTTTATAAGAGAACAACCTTTCTTACATAAGCATATGTCTATCTTAAACTACATAAAGATTATAATACAGATATTATTTGGCTCACATTTTATTTTATGTCTTATACATTATCTCTTTCATTTTCTGTTCCACAACTTCAAGGAATTTTAATTTTTGTTCCATAACTTCAGAGAATTCTTTAGACATAGACATACATTATAAACATTCAAACCATATCTTCTCACTGTCTCTGCTACTCTACCTTCTATTCTTAAGGATATGAGTTCATTTCTAGATGGTCGTCACTATGTCATAATATGTGAAGAACCTTTTTGTCTTCACAGTAGAAGGATTTCTAAAGAACCCTTTTGTCTCTTCTTTAGTAGGACTCTAGGTAACCCCTGGATATGAACAAGGTGCATTAAGAGTAGTTTAACTTTTCACATAAGTTTTCTTTAATGATTCCTTAAACCATTTAGGTTTAGCTTAAAGGATTCCAGATAATCATGCATGCTCAAACAATATTCAACCAATATGCTATGCACATTCAGATCTCAGATTCAATTATATCATCAACTATATAAACTCATTATACATATCATCATCTTTTCAATACTTACGAGCATTCAATATTCAATTCACATTAAACAATATGCATTCATGAAACATCACAAGTTGACTTGTAAAACACATTTGGGCAACATAATTACATGTAATCAATACATGTCCAAATTATTTAACTCTTTAAATTTTTAAGATGAATCACTCAAAGGACTGGATTCACTCAATCTTCTAAGTTACTTCTCAACTTTCATTTTCTCAAAGTTACATTTATCTCACATGATTCTTACAAAATCAAAAATTTTTCTTTAGGTGGCCGAATGAATCTTTTTAAGTTTTTATTATTTGTACTCTTCCATTTGTAAGTTTTATGCATGTTCTACTCACAATAAGTTTAAAGATTAAGTGTTAGTAAACTTTTAACTTATTTAAGTCAATTTAGTTAAATATGGCTGAGTGATGGACATAACATTTCCAAGCTTCATTTAGACTTCTAATTCTTTAATTTTACACAACAAGGCTTCTTAAAGTACCTAAATCAAGTTTTCAAACTCATTCATTTCTATTTTACTTTTAAATGGCCGAATGTGAGTCCTTGAGTTTCTAAGGCCCTCTAATTTACTTTTCCTTGTCTAATGAGTTGAATTTTACCAATTGAAGTCTAATTTATTAATTAGTACCTAACTTAGAATTTTTTAATACTCCTTCATTCTTGATAGTCATGGCCGAATGGTTCAGGGTAGCTTCCAACCTCATAGTTCATTTCTTGATTAATTTTAATCTTTTCTACTTATATACCAAGGATGTTTAATTAATGCTAGTTAAGAATTAAATCCCTTTCTTGATTAATTTACCCTAAGGTGGTTGAATGGGTCCCTTAATTATTCTTAAAACTTTCTTACACTTTTACTATCTTATACTTACATGCCAAGGATCCTTAATTAAACCTAGGTAAGAATTAAAACTCCTCCTTAACTAATTAACATTATAGTGGCCAAATGCCACTTCTAAGGTCTAGGCTACAAGTTTTATCTATAATTGACCTAGGTTGACCAATTCTTCTAGTTAAAGTTTACGCTACAAGTTTAACCAACTTTAGTTAATTTTTAGGTCTTCTCTAATCCTAAGGGTTATGGCTGAGTAACTACTCACCTCCACCTAAATCAATGGTTCATTTTTAACTACCAACTTATGCCTTTTTGAAATCTAGCTTAAATACTAAGTATGGATTTCACTTAATTTTATCTACTTTGGTTGTTATGGACTTAGCCACACTTTTAGACCTTACTTAAACCTTTAAATCTTCCATTTACCTAATTACACCAGGGTGGGCAAATGCACACATAGTGGGTTTTAGGCCTTTTAAGATTAAATTCTCTTCTTCCAAAAGTTGCTTCACACCATTTAGAACATAGTTACATGATTTTTTTTTATCACTTTTAAAATTGTTGATAAGATTTATCCTTAAGTTCACAAATATGGCCAAATGCGCACTTTGACTTTCCAAGGTCACCTTTTAAAAATTTTCTTCTCATACAATATTGGTTCCTTGATTTTGTGCACCTATAGCCTGTCAAGCACTTGATCCATACAAGTATTTTCCAAACTCCATAGCTTGAGTCAATGTTAAAGTGAGTCAAGTGTCTTGTGAGGCTTGTCCACATATGCTCCCAAAGTTTCAATTTTTACTTAATAGTTTTTAGATTCATGCCCAAAGCATGCTTTTGGGACTTATAAATTAATTTTTTTTCAATTTTTAAAATTTAAGTCCATGGGTTCAAATCTAGACACAATATTACACAAGTCCACTAATATAATTCATCCTACATGAATGAATCGGAATACGAAAATGATAATGGAACATCTTGAGAATTAGGATAAGATAAAGATAAGAGAGGATAAGATAAAGATAAGATAAGATAAGATAAGATATGATAAGATGAGATAAGATAAGATAAGATGAAATAAGATAAAGGAACCCGATACAAACCGTGAGCTGCTGAAGAAACTGAAGTTATCAAAAGGAACATGACTCTAATCACGACCTGTAAAAAGAACCAACGTTATCAAGGGTAGTTCTTTGCCCAAGAACCAAAGGAATCAACTCACACAGAGATGAAAAACTCTCAAAGAGAAAATATTATTTTTCATCAAAATCTATCTCTACATTGATCCCTAACTCCTATTATATAGATAACCTAATATAGTAAAAAGATAATAAATTGGAAATCCTAATTAGAATGCAATTTGAATTGTAACCAATTTAAAATAAATAACTTCTAGATAAATATCAAATCTTAATGTAATCTATAACAAATCATAAACCTTATCACTTAAGTTCTTCAATGATATGACTACATAAATTAACCCATGTTGGAATTGAGCTTAGATCCACATAGTCTTTTTCTTAAACTTTCTTAATGAGACCTTCAAGTGCTAGTTCCATATGTTTGGTCCTATTTCTTGTAATAAGACCTTCGATTCCTTGTAGATAATCTCTTAAATGATCTCTTTTGCTTATCGTGGTACCCACGTTCATATCATTTCCTCCTTTTTCGAGAGGATTCACCCTTGAATCTTGAAGGTCATCTGCATCAAATAAGGATATTTCAGAAACATTGAAAGTGGCACTCTCATTACCATAGTTACTTGGAAGATCAATTTTATAGGAATTATCATTGATCCTTTCAATTAATTGAAATGGACCATCTCCTCTAGGATGTAATTTGGAACTTCTTTGACTTGGAAACCACTCCTTTCGCAAGTGAACCCACACCTAACCACCAGGGTCAAAGACCACCTTGGTGCACCCTTTGTTTGCCTGCCGAACATAATGTTCATTCTTCTTCTCAATGTTAGCTCGAACCATGGCATGTAATTTCTGCATAAATTCAGTCTTTTGCTTTCCATCCAAATTAAGAGTCATTAGTATGAAATGGTAAAACATCTAAAGGTGATAAAGGGTTAAATCCATATACAATCTCAAAAGGTGAAAAGGAAGTAGATGTATGAACAACCCTAATATATGCAAATTCGACACGAGGCAAACAATTCTTCCAATCCTTTAAATTCTTTTGAATTATAGTATGTAATAAGGTGCCTCAAGTTTTATTTACAACTTCGATTTGTCCATCTATTTGTGGATGAGCCACAATAGAGAATAATAACTTAGTGCCCATTTTACCCCACAAGGTTCTCCAAAAGTGACTAAAAAATTTAACATCTCAATCACTTACAATAGTTTTAGGCAAGCCATGCAAATGTACAATCTCTTTGAAAAATAAATCAGCAATATGAGTGGCATCATTATTTTTAGAACAAGTAATAAAATGTGCCATTTTGCTAAACCTTTTTACAACGACAAAAATACTATATTTTCCTTTTGAGATCCTAGGCAGCCCCAGTACAAAATCCATAGAAATATCAGTTCAGGAATGTTCAGGAACCAGTAAGGGTGTATACAAGCCATGATGCATTACCTTAGATTTTGTTTGTAAGAAAGTAATACATTTTTCATTAATAGGTTTAACATCAGGCTTCATTTTTAGCCAAAAAAAAATTTCGTGTAAAATATCATAAGATTTTTGAATGTCAAAGTGCCCAATTAATCCTCTCCCATGAGTCTCTCTAATAAACATTCCCCTTATGCTACACTTAGGTCAAAACAATTTATTTTTCTTAAATAAATATCCGTCTTACCTAAAATAGTCATCAAAACTATGGTTAGAACACACTTTCCACAATTTTCGAAATTCAATATCATCCACATACATGGTTTTTAGTAATTCAAATCCAAGTAATTTGGTTTGTAAAGTTGTAAGTAATACATACCTTCGTGACAACGCATCCACTACAATATTTTCTTGTCCCTTTTTATACTTGATAACATAAGGAAACATCTCATTAAATTCTAGCCACTTGCCATGTCTTTCGTTGAGCTTACCTTGGGACTTTAAAAACTTCAAGCTGATTTGATTAGAACGGATGATAAATTCCCTCGACCAAAGGTAATGTTGCCATGTTTGTAAGACCTTCACTAAGGCATAGAGCTTCTTGTTATAGGTTGGATAGTTAAGCGCCGCTCCACTAAGTTTCTCACTAAAATATGTTACAGGTTTGGAATTCTGCATTAAAACAACTCTTATACCTACTCTAAAGGAATCATGTTCAACCTGAAAAACTTTATCAAAATTAGGTAAATTTAACACAAGGGCATTGGTTAACTTATCCTTTAGCAAATTACAAGCTTGTTCATGTTTCTTATCCCATTTAAAATTAACATTCTTTTTAAGAAGTTCATTTAAAGGGGCAACTATAGAACTAAAATTTTGAACAAACCTCCTATAAAAACTTGCTAAACCATGGAAGCTCCTTACCTCATTAGCATTTGTAGGCATGTGCCATTCTCTAATTTTCTTAACTCTTTCTTCATCAACACTAACACCTGTAATCTTGTTGATGGCTCTACACACCACTAAAGAGTAATTTTTCTTGATGGTTATTTAGAGGCGGTTAACATAAAATCCACCATCATAGGAAACAAGAGGCATACTGCGGTGTTTTTAAGAGTTCTTAGAGGCAATGTTTTAAACACTGCATAATGAGGTTAAAAATTTAAATTATTTTCCCATTGACTTTTCTTTCTTGTGCTTGTTGTGTTGTTTCTTTCATGTTTTTTCTTCTGATTCTAACTCTCACTTTTCAAACTATACCAAAGGCATTGTCTCATCACGTTCAAGACTGCACTCATCATAGGATCAAATACGCAAGCTTCTGTGTTGTTTAAGGTATTAGCCTTCTTTTGTTATATTTTGATTTCATGCCATGGCTTCAATTTCATCACATTCTCAAGCTTGATGAATGCACCTTCGTATCAATTATAGGTCCACTTTTCAACCTAATACCAAAGGCACTGTCTCATCAAGTTCAAGACCGCACTCATCATAGCATCAAATACGTAGGCTTCTCTGGTTGTTTAAGGTATTAGTCTTTTTTGTTTGATCTTGATTTCATGCCCTTCAATTTCACATTACTACAAATCATACTTTTTGCAACATATATCGAATGCAACACTTCTTAAAAATATTACTAAAATTAATAGGTAACATTTTTTTATACTTTTGTAACATTTTTTAAATATTACTAATAATATTTTGCGAGATGTATCAGAAGAAACATTTCTTAAAATGTTACTAAAATTAATAGGTAACATTTTTTATATTTTTGTAACATTTTTTAAATGTTACAAAAAGTGTAATATGACATAGCTACTCCAGCTTGGTGAATGCACCTTCATATAAATTACAGGTTCCTTTTAGTATTTTCCCAGCGTGTAGAAGGAACCCTCAAACTTTGAGAAATTAAGTACCTAATTATATAATCTTTATTTTTTCCTTTGTTTCTCTCAATGTTTATGTTTCAGATTAGTCTCATATTAGGCTTTTATTTTATTGTGTTTATAACTGTTTAGAATTTAAAGTAATATATCATTATCCAGATTCGTTGCATATTCAGATTTCCAAAGTGAAGTTATATATTCTCTTTGGTATTAGAAGCGTAATCTAAGATCCTGTTTGTGTGAAAATTTGTCTTCTTATTTTGATTAAGCTTTCTATAATTATTTTGATTAAACTAAAAATGTTATCATTAGATGGAGTTAATGGTTACTAGTACTCAAATTTATCAGTTAGATGTGTATCTTTGAAACTATAAGATTAGTTTTTGCCCCATTGTTTGAGGCAATTGCTATATCCCATTCACACATCTTCATTTTCAACCACTCCAATGTCAAGTTCAAACTAGTGCTTGGCTTATGTCACCTTCAGGATTCAAACTTCAATCACTCTTAACCTTAGGCTACAACTGTTTAAAACTCTGCTCCAATAATGCACCATAATTGATTGCATAATACTCCATGTAATTCACACCAACCATTGCTAAAGCTTCAATTGACATTTTTATACCCTTAGAGATTATATATATATATATATATATATATTTAAATTGTTTAACTAGACACGAAAGCGGGCAAATGATTGAAGACAAAACATGGAGGGTTTGTACAATATAAAAAGAATTTATATTTCCTTTATTAATGGTTACTATTATATATTAGAATAATCAGTTTTATGAAAACAACTATTTCACTAGTGCAAAAATGAGTTTTTATAGCAGGATTTTACATCGGTTCTTCAAAAACCGATATAAACAAAAATGCAGTGGAATTTTTGTAAATAAATGTAAACTTTTTACATCGGTTGAGAAAAGAACCGATGTAGAAAGTACTTTCTACATCGGTTCTTTTCTCAACCGATGTAGAAAGTGAGTTTGTTTTTTAAACTTTCTACATCGGTTACGTAACAACCGATGTAGAAAAAAGTGGATTTTTTTTCAACTTTCTACATTGGTTGTATAAATAACCGTTGTAGAAAATGCTTTCTACATCGGTTCCGAGAAACAACCGGTGTAGAATGTCTTCACCTATCACTTATTTTTTGACGTTGTTTGTGTTAAACCTCATTTTCCAAAACTCCAGTTTCTCGTTTCGGCCTGTTCTCTCTTTTTTTGTTTAAGTCTTAGCCATTGTCAACATGCTTGTTGTTCATCGTTTCACTCTGTGCTTATGTTCGTGGTCGTCTTCGCGCACCCTAAGGTTTGAAGTCTTCTTTGGCGTTATTTATGCATCTCATTCTGTTATTATGGTAGAAATTTACATTTATTTTGGTTGTATTCTGTAATTTTCAAGCTTCTTATTTGGCTACCGTGTTGTGTCGTCGTTCAACTATCGTTGTGCCTCCATTTGGACACCGATTGGCCACCACTCAACCATTATTGTGTTGACTGTGAGGTATCTTCTATGCACCTCTACTTTATGATTGTAGATGTGAAAGTTTTCTTAGGGTTTATGTATATTATAGTATTGATTTTGAGTTTAAATATGTTGGTTTGTTTTCTTGAGTTCAAATATGAGCATACCTTTAGTTTCCCATTCAAGGTTGAATATAATGAGTATATTACTAAATAAGTAAATCATTCATTATATTAAATCTTGAATTGTCCAAGTTGGACAGTTTGGGACTAAAGTTTTTTATTCAGTGGTTAACAATTTCTTCATAAATCTTGTAAATTGTACTTGATGAAATTTTGGTTTAGTTCATTTTTCATTGTCTCTGGATACATCCTTGATTATGGTAAATGAAACCACAATGAAGTTATGTACTTGGAGACTAATGTGAAATGCTGCCGAAATTTCACCAAGTATGATATTCAAGATTTTAGAAGTATGTTAATTGATGAATAAAAACTTTTTTCTCGAATGAGATAGGGCCTTACCAATAGTGAGGATAATAAATTAACAATTATGAGTGACAAGGTTAATCATAAATCATGTGTCGATGATTCTTTTATAGTATGGATCATAGTTGGATAAATGTTAAACGAACGAGTGATGAGTATGAAAATGGGGTTGAAGAGTTTTTGAATTTTGTGTAGACAAATCTACCGCTGAGTAATGGATAATTTTATTGTCTGTGTGTTAATTGTCTAAATGAGAGACGTTTGGGTGTTGGTCAAATTAGAGAGCATGTTCCTTATGATGGATTTTGCAAAAGTTATACAAAATGGACATGGCATGGTGAGTTATTAGGCATGTCAAGTGTGTCACAAATGGTGGAGGTTGATATAAATATGGAAGATTTGGTAGAGGATATGATTCGTGATGTAGGGCATGTGTCATTTGAGCGGGCAAATATGTATGGTGACTTGTCTACTGATTTAGAAAAACCATTGTATCTGGGATGCACTACGTTTACATGAATGTCAACCATGTAAGATTATTCACTTTGAAGGCAAGGAATGGGTGGAGTGATAAAAGTTTCACCGAATTACTTGAACTGTTGGTAGAGATGCTTCCGGAAGGTAACACATTACCAAAGCATAATTATGAGGCGAAAAAGGTGTTGTGTCCGATGGGTATGCAGTATAAGAAAATACATGCCTTCCCCAATGATTGCATACTATACGGAAATGAGTTTGAAGGATTACATGAATTCCCTGTGTGTCAAGTTTCACGTTATAAACTGAAGGATGGTGATTCTATTTGCAATAAGAGCACAAAGCGGCCTCCAACCAAAGTGTTGTGGTATCTTCCAATAGATGGCATGTAGATGAAAGATTGATTGATGAAAAACTTCGTCATCCAGCTGATGATTTGCAATGGAAGATGGTTGATCAACTATATCTCGATTTTGGAAATGAGCCAAGAAACCTAAGGCTTGGACTTGCAACAAATGGAATGAATCTGTACGGTAATTGAAGTAGTAAACATAGTTCATGGCCTGTACTTTTAACAATTTACAACCTTTCTCCGGAGTTGTGCATGAAACTAAATACATCATGTTATCTATGATGATTTCAGGTCCACAACAACCTAGAAATGATATAGACGTTTATCTTGCTCCTTTAATTGAAGACTTGCAAAATCTATGGGAAGAAGGTGTGGAGGTGTTTGATGCGTATGGTAATGAAAATTTCAAGATGCGGGCGATGCTTTTTTGCACTATTAATGACTTTCCAACATATGGAAATTTATGTGGATACAGCGTTAAGGGGCACAAAGCATGTCCTATATGTGAAGAAGGCACAAGTTACCATCAACTACATCATGGAAGGAAGACAATTTATCTTAGTCATCGGAAATTTCTCAAGACTAATGGCCCTTATCGTAGATTAAGGAGAGCTTTTAATGGGTTGCTAGAAAATGATGTTGCTCCAAAAGCCTTAACTGGAAAACAGGTCTATGATCGGGTTAAAAACATCAAAACTGTTTTTGAAAAGACTCAAAAAAAGGTCACTGAGACAAGGATATGGAAGAAAAGATCAATATTTTTTTATCTTCCATATTGGTGCAAACTTGATGTTAGACATTGTATTGATGTGATGCATGTGGAAAAAAATGTGTGTGATAGCATCATTGGAACACTTCTCAATATACAGGGCAAGACTAAAGATGGAGTCAATTCTCGACTAGATTTGGTTCACATGGGTATACGACATCAGTTAGCTCCACAGTCTGTAGGAAAACGAACATATTTTCCCCCAGCATGTCATACATTGTCAAAAAAAGAAAAAATTTCTTTTTGTGAGTGCTTACATGGGGTTAAAGTGCCACAAGGTTATTTTTCAAATTTTAAAAGACTTATCTCGATGAAAGATTTAAACTTGGGTTAAAGTCTCATGATTTTCATGTGTTGATGCAACAACTACTTCTAGTGTTTATTCGTGACATTTTGCCTAAAAAAGTTAGACATACAATAAGTAGGTTATGCTTCTTTTTCAATAAAATATGTAGCAAAGCCATCGACCCTCTAAAATTGGATGAGTTGGAACATGAAGCTTTTACTATTTTATGCCAATTGGAGATGTATTGTCCTCCATCATTTTTTGACATTATGGTTCACTTGGTTGTTCATATAGTGAGGGAGATCAGATTACGTGGTCCAGTTTATATGAGGTGGATGTATCCAATAGAACGATACATGAAAATATTAAAAGGGTATGTGAAGAATCCACACCGTCCTGAGGCATCTATGATTGAAAGATACATTGTAGAAGAGGCCATTGAGTTTTGTATAGAGTATTTGTTAGAGGTGGAACCCATAGGAGTTCCTAAGTCTCGTCATGAGGGAAAACACAGAGGTAAAGGTACACGAGACATAACTGTAAAAAGCATGGGTCGTGAAGAAGTCCTTCAAGCACATTCGTATATTTTGAATAATACTGATGAGGTTCAACCTTACTTATCTACTCACAAAACTATGATAAGGGAGGAGAATGTTCGAATGAACAAGAAATGGTTGTTGAATGAGCATAACAAAACGTTCTTAAACTGGTTTGATGAAACAATTAAGAAGGATGATGGTGCCTCTGATACATTGAAGTGGCTAGCAAATGGCCCAAACTTTGATGTCATATGTTGGACTAGATATGATATCAATCATTTTTCATTTTACACAAAGTCTCAAGATGATAAAAGTATCATGCAAAATAGTGGAGTTATGGTGGTAGCAGAGTCGATGCATTTTGCAAGTTCTAAAGATAAAAATCCTGTAAAGGCTTCCATATCTTACTTTGGAGTGATTGAAGAGATTTGGAGATTGATTACACCAAATTTAGAATGCGTGTTTTCAAATGCAGATGGGTTGATAGTAACAGTAGTGTGCAAGTCGATGAATTGGGATTTACATTGGTTGACCTTCAAAATGTAGCTTACAAGGATGACCCTTTTATCATGGCCCACCAAGAAAAACAAGTGTTTTATGTTCAAGATCCTTGCTCCAAAAGATGGTCAGTTGTTCTTCAAAGAAAGACAACAATCGCTAGTGATGACACCAATGATATTTCAAATATTGATATTTCTCAAACTCCCTTATCATCAAGGATATCTAGTATCAATGAAGAAAATGAAATAGATGATGTACATGCTATTCGAGATGATTATCATGAAGGAATATGGGAAAATGTTACTACATGATACAAGTTAGTTATTTATTTAATTATTTCATCATTGTATGTTTATTTTTAACTTATTTTAAAATGTTTATTACGTTATTTATATTTAGTACAGTTTTCAACATCTTTTTTCTTTGCTAATTTCAACAGGTACATGGTTGATTACTATATTCTTTTTCAACTTTAAATACTTGTTTGATATAATTTTATGTTATTTCATTTGTAAATTAAAGTTTGATAATAAATAATGATATATTTAGTTTAAATATATAGATTATGTGAATTCTGTATTGTCTGTCTGGTGATTTTGTGTGTATATGCATGTATTGTGAATAAATAATACGGTAGTATGCCTAAATAAAATGAACATTAAAAAAAAGACTTTCTACATCGGTTAAGGCAACCGATGTAGAAAGTCATACTTTTTACATCGGTTCCAGAACCGATGTAAAAAGTCTTATTTTCTATATCGCCCGCTTTAACACCACCTAAATAACCGATGTAAAAAGTACATAACAACCAATGTAAAAGGATCATTTTCCACCAGTGTTTCTTTGCTCCTCTTATTCTTTAACTTTTCTTTACTCCCTATTATTAAACACCATACCGATTCTCTTCTTGATTTCTTAACATACAACACCACGACCTTCTAAGCCTTATATTCATAAAACACCATGACTCAATCTCAACTGTATGTGATTATCAATGAATTCTTCTTATTCTTTGTTATTATTATTATTATTTGAAAATTTATAAAATAAAGAATAACACTGTGCTTGTGGTTGTAGATTTAGTTGTGGAATTGTGAAAGCACCTTTGGGGACAGACTCTGGTATTCTTTCTAAAACATGGAGTGTTTACTCTCGTCCTGAAGGCATCACTTCTTCACATGTGGGAAATGGACTAAAGAACCAGGTTGAGATTTGACCATTGTAGCCTTTAGTCTTCTGATCCCAAGAAAAAAAATTGCCATCGCTTTGAGTTTTTGTGTACCAAGAAGAATTCAGATTTCCTTGTTAACGCCTGTCTAATTTCACTATTCAGATCAGTTGAAATCAGAGGTACGTCTCCCTCCTTTTCCTATTCATTATGCTGAAAACTTTGGATTCTAAAAATTTCCTGGAACCAATCTCTTTCTTAACTACAACTTTAGAGATTGATGTATGGAGTTTTGGTTTATTTTGCTTTGTTTTTTTTATTTGGATTAATTATATTTTAATGCTTTTTTTTAAATGATATGAAATAGAGACAAAAAAAAGTAAGAAAAACATTTGCCAAGAACCAAATTCATGAACCAATTCTCATGTTTTCAAACTCCTTTATTAGTGATATCAACCAATTCTTGATATTGCATGCTTATACATCAACTGCCATATTTTTTACATATTTTTTATTTGTCTTGCATTCCTCTTGCCATAGTAGCGTTAGCAGGTGTAAGCTCTTTCTTCACAAAACTTATCCTCAGCACTTCATAACTCCGCTCAATATTTTTTCCTGTAGTAGTTACTTCTTCCAATATCTCAACATCAAAAGCAGAAAACTCGACTATTAATGAACAGTTATTATAAATAAAAATAATAGTATTAAAGAATCTAGTCCAAACATAAAGTTTCAGAAAATAAAGGATATTCAATATAATAATAATACCATGACACAACATCTAAGTTAAATAATTCATGACTATATATAATGTGCCATGTAATAGTTCCCTATCATATCCTAACTTGTAAAAATTGAGAAATGAATTATATAAGACAAGTTAAGGATCCTTTAAATATATTTTTATTGTTTTTGAAATATGATTTATCACCATCCCTTCAATTTTATTAACCATTAATTAAAGGTGAATTATTTAGCAGCCTTTGTGGAAAAATCCCTTTACTTAACTATTTTCATTTAATTTAATAAATATTAGTCACTTCCTATTCCAATATTTAAAGATCCATAAAATTTTTATTTATCACCTATAAAGATTTGTAGGTAAGAAAATAAGTTAAACCAGAACATGAGAACTTCTCTTTTATCCCCAATTAATCAAAAACACTTGAATGTTGAGTCAATGTTTAAGTCTTAAAGCATAATAATAAACAACAAAAAGAATAAACCCTTCTCACGGTTTCCTGCTAATCCAACTTCTGCATCAAACTTTGCCTTTATCTTCATTGCACTCAACCTAATCTCTAGAGTGAAAATAAATCATTAAGACAAGAGTACATAAATAAAAACTAGATGCAATTATAATCAAAACATGCAGAATCAACTTATTATAAATAGTGTAAAAAGAATGTCCAAAAGTCTACGACATAATTCTTGAACACAAAGTAATATGTACTTCATAGCTAACATGGTTCACATGTTATGTAAACAATGACATAATATATATATTTTTTAACATGTATCCAATAACATACAATAAGAATCTATATGTAATAAACTTTTATTTAAAATCATGAAATAATTTTTTTTAAAAATCATGAAATGTAATATACTAATAACATTAAATATTGTTATTTTTAATAAAATATATCATTTATTGATTTCATATTGTATATCCTTGAACACATTAAAAAAACCCGTATAATATAATTAGTGTGACTCTTAAATTTAAAGAAAGCACCAAGAAAACATGTGGTGCATCAACATTGACAAAAGTAGCACTACGAGGTCCTGTATAGCTTTGATAGCATTTAGGAAGTTGTCTAGATAATTGACCGAGTTGACATAAAATAATCTTTTAAAAGTAATTTAGAAATACTATATATATAATTACATATTAATATACCAAAAATCATAATGTTATTTATAGCTAGACATTCTTATTTTTTTACGTATTGTATTTTCTACTTATAATATTAAACATGAAAAAATGCATTATTTATATATAAGTGTCCTTAATATTATAATATTTTGCTCACAATAATTCAATCTCTCAATTTTTTAATTGAAAAAAATAGGTCTCCTTCTCAGTTTATCATCAAATTATAACTACTTGAAGTTAAAACGTAGTTAATAATTTACATACATAACATGATATTTTATTAAATAAAATATATTAAGTTAACTACTAAATTAAGTGATAATTATGAAACCGTGTTGTAAAAAACATATTTAAAATAATACAACTCTTTTAAAATGTTTAAGTACATCATATTCAATTCTTTTCTACGATGATTTTTATGCAATTTTTGAGTGTTCCATTTATTAATAATTATTATGTGATAATAATAATAATAATAATAATAATAATAATAAAAAAAAAAAAAAAAAAAAAAAACTAACCACAAAGTTTTTTTTTTAAGTCTTTGACCATGTATTTATAAAGGCAGTTATAACACTATACTCTAATTTAGAGATAAGAAATAAATAAAGTTATTTCTATAATAACAATTTTAGGGATTAAAAGGATCACAAAGGTTCATCATAAGATTCATTATTTTTATCATTTGTTGGAACCGTAATTATGATGAAACGATAGATTCATTAAAATTTTAAAAAAGAATTATTTTATTATGTGGTGTCGTCACCAAAGTTTTATTTGAAAAAAAAAGACTTGGAAAAAACCCTAACTTGAGGAAGAATACAGGTTCGCGAGTCGGTTACAAG
This sequence comes from Canavalia gladiata, assembly GCA_037954105.1. Classification (NCBI taxonomy): domain Eukaryota; kingdom Viridiplantae; phylum Streptophyta; class Magnoliopsida; order Fabales; family Fabaceae; genus Canavalia; species Canavalia gladiata. The sequence continues at coordinate 17,883,873 of CM075662.1, read as the reverse complement.
TAGGGAAGGTTTTAGACATCCTATTCGCCCATTCCGAAGAACGGTACCCTTAAACTGAGTGTGTGATTTATTTGAAAACTGTTGATCCCTTTAATTATAATATAAAATAAATAAGTTGATGGAAAGATAGCTTGACAGGACTTGATCCTGCTCCTATGTATTACCCGGTGCAATGGGAAACTCAAGGCTTACGTAGTTCTGGTTTGAAGGCTTGACCTTAGGAGGTGCTTGAAAAGGAACATAGTATTTTGAAAATATTTTATAGAAAATTCTTAGTCCACATATGCACAGGATCTAAGGCAAACGAGGGTTGCACTAGGATCCATATGAATCTCTAAATATCGAACAATAGTGAAACAGCTAGTTCTTATTTAGAGTCCATCGCGTGAGACTAGGGATTTCAAAATGAAGTTTCTCTAAAGATTATTTAAAAAGGATTCTTAGTCCACATATGCACAGGGTCCAAGACAACTACGGCTGCACTGGGACCCATATGAATCCCTAAACATTGAACAGCAGAAAAAGCTACTAGTTCATGCTTAGGGTTCATCGCGTGAGACCTAGAATTAATGAATTTAATTTGAAAACAATAAGGATAAAAAGGGTATTGGGTTTAGGTAGCAAAAGAATTCGGCTTGATTTAAAATAAAATGAACTAGATTTGAAATGAACTTGATTTTGAAATGAACTTGATTTGAAATGAACTTGATTTAGAATTTGAGGAATTGAACTTGATTTAAAATGAACTTGATTTGAAATGAACTTGATTTAAAATGAACTTGATTTAAAACTTGAGAAATTGAGCTTGATTTGAAATAAACTTAATTTAAAATGAACTTGATTTGAAATGAACTTGATTTAGAATTTGAGAAATTGAACTTGATTTAAAATGAACTTGATTTAAAACTTGATAAATTGAGCTTGATTTGAAATGAACTTAATTTAAAATGAACTTGATTTAGAATTTGAGGAATTGAACTTGATTTAAAATGAGAAAAAGGAATTAAACTTGATTGGGATTTGAGAAAAGGATTTGAATTTGATTTGAAACTTGAGAGAAAGAATTAAACTTGATTTGGATTTAAGAAAGGATTTGAACTTGATTTGATAATTTGAAAGAAAGAATTAAACTTGATTTGATTTTGAGGAAAAAATAAAATGACTTGAAAATTAAACTTGATTTGATTTTGAGGAAAAAAGAACTTGGTTTAAAATAAAATGAGCTTGATTTAAAATAAAATGACTTGATTTAAAATAAAATAAACTTGGTACAAATTAAATTTATATTATAAAAAGGATATTTTTGGAAGCATGTTGGGTTTGTTGACCTTGAGAAAGCGTATTGGGTTTGACCTAATTTAAAGAAAAAAAACCTAAAAATAAAAGATAAGAAGCTTGATTTAAAATTGAAAATAGTTGGGGTTTGACCCCAAAAGCAAATTTTGGTTATGGGAGAAAAGAAAGGAGATTTTAATTTTAAAGGACGTTGGATTTGACCCGATATAAAAATAAACTTGACTTTAAATTTTAAATAGAGGAATTAGGCATATCTAAGTAAGATGACTTCATATTAATTGCCCAAAGATTTTAAAATTAATTAGATTTGTTGTTGATTTGGGGTTCAATTTGGGTGACCCAATATTAATGGCTGGCTATTTGGATGTTGATTTTGGCAGTTAGCTATTTTGGAGGGCCCGACTTGAGCGGCTCGCCGCGTGTGGGGAATCGAATTGTGGACCAGGGAATTGGTGTGTGGGAGACTAACCACCAAGCTACGCTTCTATTTTGGCCATAAACTTCACAACGTTTGTATTGAAACAACTTGAGAGAAGTCGCATTAATGAAGATTACATGAGCTCAGTTGCATGCTACCCCACGCATAGTTTTCATTATTAAAGACCCTTCATGCATACTGTCTTGGGTACCATGTACTTTGGGGTACTCGAATATGCCTTCCAACCAAATTTGTGAAAATGTACAACCTTCTAACAGGTTTAGTGGCAAGCCAAGCATGCAATGGCGTGCATGCTCAAGAAGCTGCCATGGATTTTTCTCCAATAAACATAGATCAAATGGGAAGATCAGACTCAAAAGAATCACCTCAAAGGATTCAATTTATGTTTCCAGGTTGCTTCCAAGGGCATATTGAGAAGCTACCATTTGGGCTTAGGCGTATCCACCAATCAAAGAAAATCAAAAAATAAATCAAAAATCCGAAATAAAAAAAATATATTAAATAAAAAGTAAAATCTGGAAATCAAAGAATAAAAATTTTTTAAAAATAAAATAAAATAAATCAGAATATAACAAGAATTAAAATCTGCAAAAATGAAAAATACAGAAAAATAAATTAAAATCTGAAATGAAAAATTAAGAAAGTTAATAAATTAAGAACCTAATGAAAAATAAATAATAATAATTAATAACAAAGAAATTAATAAATAAATAAAAATAGAAACAAAATTTGAAAATTAGAAAAAACAAAAAAAGAAATCTGGAAAATAAATAAAGAGGAAAAATATTAAAACGAAAAATGAAAAAAAAAACAGAAAAACAAGAAAAACTAAAAACGGTTTTAAAAAAAAGGAAAACGAAAAAAAGAGTAAAAATTGGAAAGACTAATAATCTGAGAGATTTTTTTTAAATACTGAAAAGTAAAATCAAAAAGAAAAAAGGAGGGAATCCCTATAAATAGGGAGAGAATGAGAACCAGAGGGGGGTTGGCCATTTTTGGTTTGGAGAGAAGAAGAGATAAATTCCTTCCGATCCTGTGGCGAGAAGACTAGGACTTTCTTCACAGCATCAAGACTCAAGAACCCATCAATTCTAACTTGGTCACGTTTGTTCGATTCCCCAGCTCCGATCAAGATCAGTTTCAGGCGTGGCTCCGTCGAGGTTAGTATTCCTATTTGGTTTAGCTGCTTTAATCACTATGGTTCGTATATAGAAACTACCTTCAATATGAATTGAATGCAAGAAGGAATGCAAGATAATTAAATCTTGATAAAATTAAAGAATGGTTTGGGATTTATCTTCATGCTAGAGAACCTTGGGAATTTTGATTTCTATACCCAAATTGTATGAGAAAACTACGTAGATTATGAGTGATTCATAACCAATAATTTCAAAGCGAACATCAAGTCATATCTTGAGGAACCTTATTCACCTCTAGTGAGAAGAACCAGAACCTCCGATTCATCCCTGAACACCAGATGCAGAGGCCACCACATGCTCTATTTTAGGGAAAGTAACGTCTCCCATGGTTGTTCTGTTTGGAGAAAGAATGTACCAGTAAAACTAAGAATAGGGGGGAGGAGGAGGGGCTTCAAACTGTCTCGGGACCATGAGCATAGGCAGGGGTGCAAAGAAAAACCCTGCGTGAGGTGAGCTAGGATGTGAGTATGTTGAGGTTGGAATGCCATGCAAAAGAAATGGCCCTACTCTGTTATCATGTCCAGTTGAATGAAGGGCATATGGGTTTCACCATTTCAGTATGCGGAGTCAAACCAATAAAAGTGTGCTAAACTCCAAAACATGGGAATCAGAATATAATTTTCTCCACTTGCACCTCGGTTCGTTCTCCATATTATCACAGCTCAAGCAAGGTAATTATATCCATTCCGAAGGTCCTCATGGACATGGCACAAACTCTGCAAAAGGAACCTTACACTGAAGGCAAATGCATTGGTGGAACCCGCCAACGTAGTCATACAGTACTCTTGGGTCTATTCAAATCATGCTTTAACATTTTATTGCTATAAAATGCATATAGTGTCACGTGAAGGATCAGCTCAGTTGGCTAAATTATTGTCATATGATGTGCACGACCGAAGTTCGATCCCCAGGCGACCTCTTGCTTTTGAAATTATCAAATGGGAAGAGACACGAGCAAGACTTTATAATCTAACTTGAAATGCTTAAAAGCACAACTTTGAGTTTGACAAAGTGGCAAAAGGGACTGCATGCAACTCACAAACCCCAGGTTTGAACCCTGGGCACAACAATTTTTCCATGCAGCCAAGAAATATAATTCCCAAATGTCCCCATGCTCTACAATTACCATTCTGCCCCTAGCCTTTCCATTAATACCAGCTATATCCCCATGCTCTACAATTACCACTCTACCCTTAGCCTTTCCATTAATACCAATTATGTCCCCATGCCCTACTATTACCTTTCTGCCCCTAACCTTTCCATTAATGCCAAAACTACCCCAAGCTCAATAATTACTCTTCTCTCTCAAGGTCAAGTTGTTTCTTTTATTCAAAATCAAGAGCTCTTGCAATGGACCTAGGTCTCACGCAATGGACTCTAAATGGGTAACTGGCGGTTCACCTGCTGTTCAATGTTTAGTAGTTCGTATGGGTCCCCGTGCTGCCTTAGCCGCCTCGAACCTTGTGCATGAGTGGAGTGAAGATTCCTCCAAAAAATGAAAATCTTTTTCATAACATCATTTCCTTTTCTAATACCCTCGAAGGTCAAGCCTTCAACATAAACCAGAACTACGTAAGCCTTGAGTTTCCCATTGCACCGGGGAATACATAGGAGCAGGATCAAGTCCTGTCAGGCTAACCTCCATCAATCTATTTATTTTCACGTTGATTAAGGGATAAAAAAATTTTAAAAATCACACACTCAATTTAAGGGTACCGTTCTTCGGAACGGACGAGTGGGGTGCCTAACACCTTCCCCACTCATAACCGACTCCCGAACCTAAATCTCTTCCTCGAGTCAGGGTTTTTTCCAAGTATTTTTCCTTAAATAAAAATTTGGTAGCGACTCCACACATTAATCAAATAAAAATCTATTTTCAAATTTTAGCGGGTTCGTCGTCTCGTCGGAATTACGGTTGCGACAACCTCCAGCCATATAGTAGATGCAAGATGGCATACTGCCCCTAGCAACTCCAAATTCACAAGCATGCAATACGGTATCAAACGTCTTCTTTTTAGCCTTTCCTGCTTGGGAGTTTATGATTTTCTTCAAAGCTTAGACCGACACTTGCAAATGGCTCAAAGGCAGCAGATCCTAGATGGTTGAAGACCTAATAAGGGGAGCATGATGACATGTCACAGAACGTTGCATTGCATGTGCTTTAATTTGCTCATCAGTTGGTTGTACATCTCATCCAAGTTGATGATTTTGATGACTCAACTCGTTATTCCATGCACCAAAATTCAGTGACTCCTCCTTCAATTCTAGCTTTCTAAAATCAACCATTCTTCCCCTCATTTTAGCATAAGCACAAAGATCCATACAAAATTATGCTTGGTGGCCATGGTATGCACCCAAATCCTTAAAGCTCTTTTTACTAACTCAAACAATGATGCAAGCTTGTCGTATGGTCACATGGGGCCGCCTGATCCCTCTTCAAATGGCGATCAATATTAATCAAGATACCTTTAACGTATTGCATGGTCTTATGCACGTTGGATACGCCATAGACAAATGTAAATCATCATCAACTTTCCCTTAAAATCACCACCCTTTTGACAATTGATGAGGAAATGGCGATGCTCCAAATCTGATCTTCTACAATGTAGGACCTCAACCTCTCATTTCCAGTTTTAAAGACTCCAAAATCAAAGGTCTTGAGTTGATATTCGATACCATTCTAAGTTGAAGAAGAAGAAAAAGGTGTTCTGATGTTTATGGTCACAATGAACACTCGATTGATGAGAAAGAAGCCTTCGAGGTGCATGATTGCATAGATATTGACTTCACACTCAAAAAGAACTCCTCGCCGTTTTATCAAACCTTCACAAGAACTGTAAGAGGTAATTCCATTGTCACATTGCAAACTAAATCTCCATATTCTACACTCCTTTCTCTCTTTAAGAAGTCTGAGTACTTACCTCTTAAACTCTCCCCAACTAGGACTCTCCTATTTTATTTTTCAGGAGTATTCATGTTGAATTTGAACACCATGCCATACGAGTCTTTCCTCAACCTATCTACCTTACCTTCTCCCATTTACCTTCTCCCATCATGTTTCTTCAATTTTATTTACAAAACTTAGCGAATTTTCCAACGAAAGCAGAGAGTGCAACCTTCCAGAATACTGGTATATAGTGGATGATTACAAAGAACACCAGGCCAGTATAATTTTCGATCAACCTATGATCCGTTTAGGAACTCATAGAGACTTTTCTTCTTTTCCTAATCTATGAGCTAGGTTCAAGGCTCAAACAATTCAACTACATTTGCAGAGGGTGAATTAAGGAATGTTGCTCAATAGTTAAGTGGAATAAATGCAATCTTATTTCCTCATTCAACTAAGAGTTTAGCGTTAAGGTTTGAAGCGGGAATCCAATCCTCTATGCATTCCATTTCCTTATTTTTGAGCATGAAAAATCTAGGAGAAGAGGTTATGTATGATCACCTGAGAAACGGTGCGAGAATACTAACCTGTGCAAGATTGACGTGAACTTTCTTCGATTACGACTGTTTTTTTCGATCAGAGATGTGAAGAGGTTTCTTGATGTAAGTAGGTTCTCCTAGCTCGTTGAGATCTCTTGTGAATCTTGATCCTAAGGCTTTTCTTTTTTTGACTCCTTCTTGGAAGACGATTTTTTTAGAGAGCGCTTGAGGCTAAGACCCCCATGCATGCTTGTATATGTATATTCTTCTCACTTTTTGTTTCATTTCCTTTTTTCTTTTTCTGTTTTTTTTTTGTTATTTTTTAGTTTTTCTATTCTTATGTTTGTTATTTTTCAGTTTTGCAGTTGCTTATTTTTATTTTTCCAGTTTTTAGCTTTTATATTGATTTATATATTTTTTCTTTTTGTTATGTTTTTCTTATTATATTTTTTTACTTTTCAGTTTTTATTTTTGTCTTCATTTCTTTTTATTTTGTTTTATTTTTGTCTTTATTTGTCTTATTATTTTTTCTTCACTTCTTTTTATTATTATTATTTTATTTATTTTTGGTTTTGTCTCCTATTTTTTATTTTTTGCTATCTTTTATTTATTCTGTTATCCGTGTATTTGTATGTTTTTCTGTTTATCTATATTTTCTGCTTTCTTTTTTCTTTCTTTTCTTCATTTATTTTTGTTTCCATTATTTAAATTATTTGCTAATTGATTTTAAAGACGAAGGCCTCAAACATAATTGAGTGTTTACGCCTTTCATGTCATAGTATTGTAATAACTTGTGAAATGTAGTGTAAATTAGTGGTATGTTGTTATAAGTCACTTGGACTTTGGTAACCAGAATTATTATCTCTGTTAATACAGTCGTAAGACATCTATTTTTTCCCTTCTCTTATCTTAGAATCTGTTTGGCCAGTTTGAGTACTGTGAATTTTTCCTGAAACTGATGAGACTCAATAAGCAATACTATGATAGTAATTTTCATCCTTATATTGAATTGTTGCCTGTCTTTTAATTTTGGCTAGATATAGAACTAATGTATTTAACTTATACTATTGTTTCTGTGTCACAACACACTATCTTCCAGCTACCAATATCTTTAAGTGTCACACAAACATCATTCCAAGTTTGAAGGTCAGTATATTACTTCTTCTTCCTTTGCTTAACTCTGCACCACGCTCTAATAAGTTACACTCTCTTTGATTTCTCATTATCTTGTTTTCAAGTTGTACTAATATATTTTCTTGAGTTAAAGGTATGCTAATATTTGTTTATTGATTTATAGTAGTTCAAAATAGTTGTACCATTAAATTTTTTTATAAGCTTAAATTAATTTTTTATCATTTTTATCATATTCAATTTCTTAATTTTAATTTTTTTGTTATGCTTCACATCATGACCAATTCTAGGAAATTGAAACCAGATGGATATATAGTATGGGAGAAATGTATTCTATTGCACGTAATAGAAAGAATGGTTCTTTTATCAATAATGAAGCTTGAGAAAAAAGTGTGAGTAGTATAAATTACTTATTTCAATCTTAAGCCATAATTCCCTTGATTTTCTTCCCTTGTTATATGTTTGATAAGACCAATTTTCTGTAAGCGATGATAAACAAGGCCTATAATTCAATTGGATTGGTTTATTTAACTTGGTGTCTATTGTAATGATTTGTTCTTCTTTTTAGTCAAAGCATACAACTAGTTATGATATGTTTCTTCTTTGGATATGGTTGACTAATTATATATTGCTGAAATTTATCTGTAAGAGTTATTAGATATACAAAATAATGACACCACCTCTGAGGAGGATGTTTACATAAGTGTATTTAGGAAAGAGCACCCGGTCATGTGTGAGGCATGAGATTTGGTGTTTGACCCACCCAAATATTTGGAACCACTCACAGTCAACGAAGTTCTAGTGTATCTTCCCATGTTGGAGATGAGCTGAAAATAGAATTGCAATAAAGTAAAGAAAGAATAACTATTGCAAAAATGATATAACTATTGCAAAACAATGAATTTGGCAGCAGTTAAAACCGCCACAAAAATTTAAGATGACAAATAATGACGGCGCTTTCACGGCGGTTTCCAGTAAGCGCCACAAAATTCCTCTCGACGGAGCAAACTACAACAATTTCATAAGCATCATGGAAAAAATTTGGCGACGGTTTGAAGCGCCGTAGAAAGTAATAATAACCGCCGCAAAAAACAATTTTCTTGTAGTGATAGTCCATGCACATGCACTATGTTCCATCCTTCTTTAGTACCAAGATAACATGAACTGTACATTGGCTAAGATTTTCTCTCACAAAGCCTTTCTATATCAACTCCTGTACTGGTCTTTGAATCTCGTTAGCCTCTTGAGGAATAGTTCTATAGGCTGGTTGATTTGGAATCATAGCACCGAGGATAAAATCAATTTGGTGTTTAATACCTTTTATAGGAAATAAACTTTTTGGTGGTTCTCTAGGAAATACATCATCAAATTCATACAACAAA